>OY720316.1:0-1250000 GCA_963082785.1 Philonthus spinipes
AGAAAAAAAAACACTTGTTAGATTCCACGATTTTTTTCAATTAATTTTAATGCTTATCGCCAAATTTATTTTTATATAATATATATATAGAAAAATAAAGATAAATTATATAAAGATTTTATCTTTATATAATATATATAGAAAAATAAAGATAAATTTGGCGAAGAAAAGAGCGATAAGCAGAGAAGCAACTTTTCTTTTTGTTGAGGAAATTAGAAACACGTTTCACAAAAATAAAGAATGAAATCGAAATAATTAAAAGAAAAGATTTTTACGAAGAAATACTCATTTTTTTTAAATTATTTCAGTTTTCTGAGACGTGTTTCGGTCTTTATGCATCATTGTCAAAGTTTAACCTAACTGAACATCCAACAAGTGTTTTTTTTCCCCAAAATTTATTTTCTTTTAATCGCTAAGAGGAATAAGGAAGACATTTCCTTATTCCTGTTTTTCTTTCTTTCTTTATTTCCTCTTCTAATTTTCTCAAAATAAAAGTCAAGTTGCTCCCCTGCTTATCGCTCTTTTCTTCACCATAAAAAAATAATTGAAAGGAAATTTTATTTATTTATTTATAGTTATATGTTCCTCTCTACTTCTCAATATGAGATTGAAAGGAAATAATAAAGAGAAAATGGGGAAGCAGAAAAAAAAAAGATGGACTGGCTGAATCGAAAATTGATTTCTTCAAATAATCTCGACCTTTTTTCTTCTTCTTATCCATTGAATAAATTCCTTCTGCTTCCTCTTCCGTTCACGCTTATTTCACAAATTTGATCGCCCCGGCACTCGAGACGATAACGCATCGCTGGCTTCGGTCCTTTGTTTTTTTTTTATTTTAAAGAAATTATTATTTATGAAGCGCACGTTCGTTCGGTCATTAACGGGGTTATCCGGCGTGAAACGCATAAATTAAATCATAATGGCTCGCGGGCGCGTGCCCTCTGTGCGCCTCGAGATCTCCATCCAGCACGAGAAATGATATTCGATAATCTAATCAGCGGCCGGAAGAAGCGCGTCACGCTCAGTGGGAATTATGGATTGTGAAATGTATTCACTTTGCTGTTGCCGTTGTTGTTATTATTATTGTAGCTAATTGTAACAATCTGTAGGTTTTAATAAAGCGAATTTACATTGGATTAGAATCAGTTGGAATTTTTTTATAATTTTCATAAAAAAAATCCCAACTAATTCTAATCCAATGTTATTAATTTTCTAAATCGGAATAAAAAAAGGAATATTCCGTTATTTTTTAAAACTCGCACTATTCAATTGTAACATAAACTATGTAAGGGAATATTTGTATTTTTTAAATGAAAGTTATCGTGAATTTTCAAGCAACAAGAATTTTGTATTTATAGAAATGTTCAGCCACCATTCATCTAGGCAAAAAGTGGCTTAATTTATTATGAAGAATTTTGTAGTTCAACAATAAAAAATTTCAATGCTTATAAATGATAATTTTTGGGGATTTTAAATAGTCTACGTTGTTTCTACTATCGTTAAGAATTTTCGAGATTTTTTTCAGATTTTTTTGAGAGAAAAAAAATCTCACCGGAATTTGTATAAAATGTGCAATTTTTGGCGAAAATCCAAAAATCACCAAATGACTTCATTTTATACCAGAATGTAGCTAAAGAATGGGAGCTTAAGTTGTGAAAATTTTAGTCTCGTGAAAAAATTAGTTTTAGCTCAATCCTCTTTTAAAATGGAGCTTCAGAAATTTTGCGAAATTGTTTCTCAACTTTGCGATTTTTTTGTGACGATCTCAGTAGTTTTAGAAACATGAATTTCGGTGAAAATGTAGCTACATCCTTTAGAAATAGAATACTGAAAAGTTGAACCTTGTAAGTTGTCTGTGAATTTAGTAATCTTGATCTAACTGAAATCGCGTCGAAAACAGCTAATCGGCGGGCTTCCATTAAACCGCTCCCATAAGGCTCCGTGCAAATTTCATGAAGCGATTTAAAAACTCGAAATGATTGAAAATGATTAATTTTCCGGGCTTATAATTATTCCACGTTATTTCTACTGTCAATAAGGACCTTGGTAATTTTTTTTTTTTTGTAGCTAAAGGATGGGAGCTTAAACTATGAGAATTTTAGTCTCGTGAGAGAAATAATTTTCTCTCAGTCGACTTTTAAACTGAGACTTCAAAAATTGAGCGATAATGTTGTTCAAGTTTACGATTTTATTCCGATGATCTCAGCTGGTTGAAAACTGTGATTTTTGGTAAAAATGTAGCTGTATTCTTTAGGAATAGAATATCGAAAAGTTCATCCTTCTAAGTTATCTGTGAACTTAGTAATTTTGATTTATCTGCGATCGCGTCGAAAACGGCCAATCGGCGGGCTTCCATTAAACCGCTCCCATAAGGCTCCGTGTAAATTTCACGACACGAATTAAATAGCTCGAAACGATTGAAAATGATGAATTTTCCGCGCTTATAATTAATCCACGTTGTTTCTACTGTTACTAAGGACCTTTGTGATTTTTTCAGAATTTTTTGAGAGAAAAAAAATTCACCGGAATTTAAAAAAAAGTGGCAATTTCGGTGAAAATCCGAAAATCACCAAATGACTTCATTTTATACCAAAATGTAGCTAAAGAATGGGAGCTTAAGATGTGAGAATTTCAGTATCGTAAAAAAATTAGTTTTCGCTCAATCCGCTTTTAAAATGGAGCTTCAGAAATTTTGCGAAATTGTTCCCCAACTTTGCGATTTTTTTTTGACGATCTCAACCGATTTAAAAACATGAATTTTGGTGGAAATTTAGCTACATCCTTTAGAAATAGAATACTGAAAAGTTGAACCTTGTAAGTTGTCTGTGAATTTAGTAATCTTGATCTAACTGAAATCGCGTCGAAAACAGCCAATCGGCGGGCTTCCATTAAACCGCTCCCATAAGGCTCCGTGCAAATTTCACGAAGCGATTTAAATGACTCGAAATGATTGAAAATGATCAATTTTGCGGGCTTATAATTATTCCACGTTGTTTCTACTGTCAATAAGGACCTTGGTAATTTTTTTCAGAATTTTTTGAGCGAAAAAAAATTTCACCGGAATTTGAAAAAAATATGGAAAAATGGAAATTTCGGCGAAAATCCAAAAATCTCCAAATGACTTCATTTTATACCAAAATATAGCTAAAGAATGGGAGCTTAAACTGTGAGAATTTTAGTCTCGTGAGAATAATATTTTTCGCTCAGTCGATTTTTAAAATAAGACTTTAGAAATTGAGCGAAATTGTTCCTCAATTTTGCGATTTTTTTGTGACAATTTCAATCGATTTAAAAACATGAATTTTAGTGGAAATATAGCTATATCCTTTAGGAATAGAGTACTGAAAAGTTCATCCTTGTAAATAGTCTGTGAATTTAGTAATCTTGATCTAACTGAAATCGCGTCGAAAACAGCTAATTGGCGGGCTTCCATTAAACCGCTCCCATAAGGCTCTGTGCAAATTTCATGACACAAATTAAATAGCTCGAAATGATTGAAAATGATGAATTTTCCGGGCTTGTAATTATTCCACGTTGTTTCTACTGTCAATAAGGACCTTGGTAATTTTTTTCAGAATTTTTTGAGCGAAAAAAAATTTCACCGGAATTTGAAAAAATCGTAAGGGGTATGTATGGAAAAAATTGAAATTTCGGCGAAAATCCAAAAATCTCCAAATGGCTTCATTTTATACCAAAATGTAGCTAAAGGATGGGAGCTTAAACTATGAGAATTTTAGTCTCGTGAGAGAAATAATTTTCGCTCAGTCGACTTTTAAACTGAGACTTCAAAAATTGAGCGAAAATGTTGTTCAAGTTTACGATTTTATTCCGATGATCTCAGCTGGTTGAAAACTGTGATTTTTGGTAGAAATGTAGCTGTATTCTTTAGGAATAGAATGTCGAAAAGTTCATCCTTCTAAGTTATCTGTGAACTTAGTAATTTTGATTTATCTGCGATCGCGTCAAAAACGGCCAATCGGCGGGCTTCCATTAAACCGCTCCCATAAGGCTCCGTGTAAATTTCACGACACGAATTAAATAGCTCGAAACGATTGAAAATGATGAATTTTCCGCGCTTATAATTAATCCACGTTGTTTCTTCTGTTACTAAGGACCTTTGTGATTTTTTTCAGAATTTTTTGAGAGAAAAAAAATTCACCGGAATTTAAAAAAAGTGGCAATTTCGGTGAAAATCCGAAAATAACCAAATGACTTCATTTTATACCAAAATGTAGCTAAAGAATGGGAGCTTAAGCTGTGAGAATTTCAGTATCGTAAAAAAATTAGTTTTCGCTCAATCCGCTTTTAAAATGGAGCTTCAGAAATTTTGCGAAATTGTTCCCCAACTTTGCGATTTTTTTTTGACGATCTCAACCAATTTAAAAACATGAATTTTGGGGGAAATTTAGCTACATCCTTTAGAAATAGAATACTGAAAAGTTGAACCTTGTAAGTTGTCTGTGAATTTAGTAATCTTGATCTAACTGAAATCGCGTCGATAACAGCCAATCGGCGGGCTTCCATTAAACCGCTCCCATAAGGCTCCGTGCAAATTTCATGAAGCGATTTAAATGACTCGAAATGATTGAAAATGATCAATTTTGCGGGCTTATAATTATTCCACGTTGTTTCTACTGTCAATAAGGACCTTGGTAATTTTTTTCAGAATTTTTTGAGCGAAAAAAAATTTCACCGGAATTTGAAAAAATCGTAAGGGGTATGTATGGAAAAAATTGAAATTTCGGCGAAAATCCAAAAATCTCCAAATGGCTTCATTTTATACCAAAATGTAGCTAAAGGATGGGAGCTTAAACTATGAGAATTTTAGTCTCGTGAGAGAAATAATTTTCGCTCAGTCGACTTTTAAACTGAGACTTCAAAAATTGAGCGAAAATGTTGTTCAAGTTTACGATTTTTTTCCTGATGATCTGAGCTGGTTGAAAAAGTGATTTTTGGTGAAAATGTAGCTGTATTCTTTAGGAATAGAATGCCGAAAAGTTCATCTTTCTAAGTTATCTGTGAACTTAGTAATTTTGATTTATCTGCGATCGCGTCAAAAACGGCCAATCGGCGGGCTTCCATTAAACCGCTCCCATAAGGCTCCATGTTAATTTCACGACACAATTTTAATGACTTGAAATGATTGAAATTAATTATTTTTTCGGGTTTTTCGATATTCTACGTTGTTTCTAGAACCAATAAGAATCTTTGTATTTATTTTTAGATTTTTTTGAGACAAAAAATTCTCAACTGAATTTGAAAAAATCGTAAGGTTAAAATGGCAATTTCGGTGAAAATTCAAAAATCGCCAAATGACTTCATTTTATACCAAAATGTAGCTAAAGAATGGGAGCTTAAGCTGTGAGAATTTCAGTTTCGTAAAAAAATTAGTTTTCGCTCAATCCGCTTTTAAAATGGAGGTTAGGGAATTTTGCGAAATTGTTCCCCAACTTTGCGATTTTTTTGTGACGATCTCAACCGATTTAAAAACATGAATTTTGGTGGAAATTTAGCTACATCCTTTAGAAATAGAATACTGAAAAGTTGAACCTTGTAAGTTGTCTCTAAATTTAGTAATCTTGATCTAACCGAAATCACATAAAAAAACGGCCAATCGGCGGGTCACCATTAAACCGCTCCCATAAGGCTCCGTGTAAATTTCACGGCGTAATTTAAATTATTGGAAATTATTATTTTTCGGGATTTTAAACTATTTCTACTGTAAATTAAGACGACAGTTTAAGCGATGGATATATATCATAGAATGTAAAATTAATTAATAACACTCATCTTAAACGTAACTTCCCATAGGGAATAAGCCTCGATTATTTTCCATCTGTTATTCCTGTATTTTCAGTCTATTTTCTTTTTCTATTCGCATGAAAATCATTCGTTTCTGCTGCTTCTCTTTATATATTTTCGAAACGGTTTTTTTATGGAGAAAAATCACAACCGAGTGATTTGTCGATTGCATTAGCGTCGAGCAAACGAAAGAACACGAACCATGATATATAAATATATCAATGAATTAAAAAAAAAGAGGAGCCGTGATGGATTTAATGTTTAATTCATGTGTGGAGTTGTGTCGTACATACCGGCGAAGCTAATTTCCCGGCTCGGATGTATAATTTGTCCTTTCAGCGGCAGGAAGACGAATGGTATCTGCTGCGACGTCGAACCGCTTACGAACGGCGACACCACGCACTCTGAAAAATAAAAAATAAAATAAATTAAAAAAAATAAACAACGAGAATATACTTTTCTAATAAAAAAAAAACACGATAATAATGTTTTATGTATTATATAAAAGCAAAATTATATAATGCAAATAATTTTGATATTAAATTAATTATTTTTAAATCATCTTTATTTGATTCAATTTAAATAACTATTTTTTTTTAATTTATTCGTAACTAACAACCTAAGAAAAGTAATCCATCCTGCTGGACAACAAGACACGAGTCGAAGACAATGAGGAACAGCAAGAAACGAATCGTTGGGGACAGTCAAAGGTGAATAAGTAAAGAGGATGCGAATGAAAGAAGAAAAAAATACGTGAAACGTGCTTTGGCGCTTTTCTTTTTCGCGACGATTTGTGATCGCGCCTTGACGTGTGTGCGTAGGTTTACTAGATAACCGACAAGGGGAAGCAGCAAGAGAAAAATAAATTCCGACGACAACATTCGTATTTAAATAAAAATTATTGCCCTTTCGCCTACTTTGAATATATTATTTCGGAAACTATGTTTACATCTTCAGTGAAAAATGCGTACGAGAAAGGAGAATAATAAGTCTCCACAACCAACTTACAGAAGGGAACAACGTTCTTATTTGTACGAGAAATGTTAATAATTAGAATGTGTATTGATTGAATATTCCTTGCACTTTCAGGTAGAAAATATATATTTATACTATGATGACTTAATGTCTACTGAACATTTCCTTTACAGAATAGCTTCTACTATTATTATTATTATTACATTATTTTGATGATTCCATAATTCCTTTGAGTAATTTAATCCATCCCATTACTATCCTTTGACCCGTTGTTTATCGCTCTTAAACGTCGACCTCCGGTATCACGAAATCCTCGCAGCGGATCTAGCTCATTCCACGGGGAATGTATGGCTTAATTCTTTAACTTGACTACGCGCCACGAGGTATCCCCGATAATCAGGCGTAATAATTCATAACAATTTACAAAACGGCTCGCTACCTGCGAGAAACCCGATCCGCAATTATCATGTGCGCGGAAATCTCCCTCCTGCCTTCATTTTTCGTAAGCTATCGGCTTCGGTACAGTTAAGAAATGAATTATTATTAAATAAATCGCAGATTAGAAAATAAATAAATCAAACAAAAACAGGTTAATACTAGTTTGTTGTTCCCACTGTTGATTCAATAAAATATTTCTGCCTATATATTTTATTTAATTTTTACCTAAGCCACTGTCCTGTAACCATTCATCAAAATTAAAATGACCGACTTAATGTAATGTATGTTAATAAAGATATTTACTACTAAATAAACACCTCACTCTGCGAATAAGAGATGCAGACTAAATCAAATACCACTAAATAAATATCAGAGCAAGTTTAAATAAATCACAGGGATTATAAAAGGATTAAAAAAAAAGTTACAGTTCCGCGCGCGTTTATTTTGCAAAGTTATTGCGAGTGATGAATTATTAATCCGGGCTGTCAACTGTTTAGGCACAGTGTAATTCCTGGAATTATGTAGTTGGTCGTCGGGCCGTTATTAATTTTAATCACGATCGCGTTCCTCTCGGTGATGAGTCCCGAAGCACCGCCGATTATGGAGTTTTAGCCTTTTATAGGCGACACGCGTAACTCGGGATCACTATTCTTATTGTTATTACTTTCGCCATTAAACTATACGTCTTAACTTAACTGAAAGGATTTCATCATATTATTACAGGATGGTGTTTAATTAATTTAAATTGTTGTTTTTTTTAAATATTTCAGTGTTTGTTACAGAATGTTGACTGAATCAGAAGTGTGCAGTTAAATTTAATCCTGCTGAGGACTTAATTTTCATTTGTTTATATATATAAATCTTTTTCAGGACTAATGCTTACAATATACAATAGAGAAAGGTTTTTTTAAATATTTTTTTGATGTTTTTTAATCTTCGGTTAAAATCTATCAACCCATGTAACAGTAATAAATTCAGAGTGCTGTGGAGGAATTGGGGGGTGATTCATATGTAAAATATTGATTGAATCCTGCAGCCCGGAGTGTTATTAAGCGAATTGTCCAGTAAAATTATTCCTGCTGCATTTTTATACTTTTTGGGCATTTTTTTAATGCAATTAAAATATGTTGACTTATAGAATAACAGCAAACATTTAGAGTGCTGTGGAGGGGTTGAAGGGTGTTTCAAGAAAAAAATATTGACTGAATCCTGCAGCCCGGAGTCTTATTAGCAGTATTGCGCATTTAAATTATTCCTGCTACCTTTTTGTAATTTTTTTATTTTTAATTCACAACAATTTAACTTTTAACTCTAATTAACTTAATTAAACCCATTTACTCATTTCCTCCGTTTCGTGTTCGTTCGCAGACGCAGTAATGCCCATCGTGATTCACGGAATAAATTCCTCGCTCTTTCGAGAGCTTCACAAACGAAACAAAAAGAAAAGCACACTTCGCGCTTTTTTTTTGCTCTCGCATTCCCTTCTTCTCTCAAATCATTCTCGTGCGCATTACACTGCCGGCCTGTGGCTTCTTCCTGCTGGCCGAAAGGAATTTATTCGAGCGCGGAAGAAAAGGCTCCCTTCTGCAAAAGGAAAGCAAGCACTTGCGTTTTCTAGCGATTTTCCCGAACCGTTTACGCCATATTTGAGAGAGCGGCGCGCGGCCTTCCCAGAAGCAGCCGCAAGAAGTCGATACGTCAAAACGTCAACAGCGACGACGACTAAATGAATAAAATTGGAAAGAAAAGAAGCCTTAAGAGGACTTCTATATATATATATACAAATATCTTTATTGAGACATTTTTACAAACATTGAGTATATACACTAAAATAAAGGCTTGTCCATCCTGGACCGGAAAAGTCTTTTTGCCAATTTTGCTATAAATCGCAATTCAGAATAATTAAAATCTCCGTTTGTGTGGAAATCAAACTAAGTTCAATTTTTTCCATTATAATAAGCGCCCATTCAAGAATTTAAATAATCAATACCGGCATAATTTAAGCGTGTTGTTGCGTCTCCGCAGTCATCAATTCAATTTGTATGCACACACAAAAAATTAAGCGCGAATCAATCACCGTCAAGCACAATCAATACTTTGTCATAACTCGCGATAAGACAGAGGTGAAATAAAATGACGATCCTGTCCTCTCGGCGTTTCTCTCACTCTCTGGAATTCGTTACTTCTTTATTTTTTTGTTGTTTTTTTGTTGAGCGAATAAAGAGAGGCTCATTATTCCTCCCATTCCGACGTATCATGTTTCTAATTTCCTCATGGGGTCCCCGCCGATTAATTCGCAATCGCGCGCGGGCATTACCTGCATGACCCTTGAATTTTCGCTCAGCGATATTGTGGCAAGGATCGTGCAAACGGAGACAAGCATACTTGATTTTCGAGTGGAAATTAGATACGGAAATTGATACGGGATGATGATGAAGTAAAGAAAGATAAAGGGTGGAGAAGATAGAGAAAATAAAATTTTTCTGACGTTTTTTTTCTTCGGAAAAAATTCTCAAATACTCTAAAAGATATTAGAAAGAGCGTGGGATATTTATTTTGCCAGAAAAAAAATCATTTCCGGTTCATTAAGTTCATTTGAATTCATTCCATCCTATTTACATGTAGTCTTATGGGAACGGTTTAAGCGAGGCGCGCCGATTGACGCTTTTGGGCGTGACCTTAATTAAAATAAGATAACTTTACTCACAAATGCGATAGAATATTAAATCTTAAAGGATACGATTCAGGAAGGATTTATCTATATCTCACCTAAAATTCATTAAAATTAGAGTTTTGTGCTTGTCTAAAAAAAATCCCAAAGTTGAAGATTTTTTTCGCTCATTTTTCAAAGGCCTAATTTACTCGCTTGCTGTACGAAAACTATTTCTTCCACAATCCTCAAATTTACACAGTTGGTGCTCCCATTCATTAGGAACATTCTGGTATAATTTGAAGTTATTCCGAGAGTTTTGGATTTTTCACGAAAATCCACTTTTTTCCAAGGGGTACCCCTTAGAAAATATTCAAATTTCGATGAAAAATTTTTTCTTCCAAAAAAATCTGAAAAAATTCTCAAATACTCTAAAAGATATTAGAAAGAGCGTGGGATATTTATTTTGCCAGAAAAAATCATTTCCGGTTCATTAAGTTCATTTAAATTCGTTCCATCCTATTTACATGTAGTCTTATGGGAACGGTTTAAGCGAGGCGCGCCGATTGACCGTTTTGGACGTGACGTCAATTAAACTAAGATAACTTTCTTCACAGACGCGATAGAATATTAAATCTTAAAGGATGCGATTCAGGAAGGATTTATCTATGTTTCATCTAAAATTCATTAAAAATGGAGTTTTGTGCTTGTCTAAAAAAAATCCCAAAGTTGAAGAATTTTTTCGCTCATTTTTCAAAGACCCAATTTACACGCTTGCTGTACGAAAACTATTTGTTTCACAATCCTCAAATTTACACAGTTGGTGCTCCAATTCATTAGGAACATTCTGGTATAATTTCAAGTTATTCCGAGAGTTTCGGATTTTTCACGAAAATCCATTTTTTTCCATGCATACCCCTTATAATATTTTCAAATTTCGATGAAAAATTTTTTCTTCCAAAAAAATCTGAAAAAAATCTCAAAGACTCTTAAATATATTAGAAAAATCGTGGGATATTTATTTTTCCCCAGAAAAATCATTTCCGGTTCATTAAGGCCATTTGAATTGATTCCATTCTATTTACATGTAGTCTTATGGGAACGGTTTAAACGAGGCGCGCCGATTGACCGTTTCGGACGTGACGTCAATTTAACTAAGATAACTTTGCTAACAGATGCGATAGAATTTTAGAACTTGAAGGATACGATTCAGGAAGGATTTATGTACATTTCACCCAAAATTCATTAAAATTCGAGCATTATGCTTGTCTAAAAAAAATCCCAAATTTTGACAATTTTTTCGCTTAGTTTTCAAAGGCCCAATTTACACGCCTGCTGTACGAAAACTACTTGTTCCACATTCGTCAAATTTACACAGTTGACGCTCCCATTCATTAGGAACATTCTGGTATAATTTCAAGTTATTCCGAGAGTTTCGGATTTTTCACGAAAATTCACTTTTTTCCAAGGGGTACCCCTTAGAAAATATTCAAATTTCGATGAAAATTTTTTTCTTTCAAAAAAATCTGAAAAAATTCTAAAACACTCTTGGATATATTAGAAAGAATGTGTGATAGTTATTTTACCCGAAAAAAAATCATTTACTCCTTTTTAAGCACATTTTAAATATTACGTCAAATTTACATGCGGTCATATGAGAACGGTTTAAACAAACCGCGCCAATTGAGACTTTCAGACGCAGTGCTGAATTAGCTAAAATAATTTTGCTCATGGATAAGATAGAACATTAGGATTTAAAGCATAGCATTCACGAAGGATTAGTCCATACTTTTCTTATAAAATCACTAAAATATCGCTTTAGTGCTTCCCTAGAAAAAAATCCAAAGTTGGACAATTTTTTCGCTAATTTTTTAAAGGTCAACTTTACAAGCTGGCTGTGCAAAAACTATTCGCTCCAATTCATTCAAATTTACACAATTGATGCTCCCATTCATTACAAACATTTTAGTTATAATTTTAAGTAAATCCAAGAGTTTCGGATTTTTCACCAAAATCCACTTTTTTCCAAATTTTGATGAATTTTTTTTTCTTCGGAAAAAATCTGAAAAAAATCCCAAAGACTCTTAAAGATATTGGAAAGAGCGCGGGATATTTATTTTGCTCGAAAAAAATCATTTCCGGTTCTTTAAGGCCATTTGAATTGATTTCACCAGATTTACATATAGTCTTATGGGAACGGTTTAAGCGAGACGCGCCGATCGACGCTTTTGGACGTGACGTCAATTAAACTAAGATAACTTTATTTATAGATGCGATAGAATATTAGAACTTGAAGGATACGATTCAGGAAGGATTTATCTATATTTCACCTAAAATTCATTAAAATTGGACGTTTTTGCTTGTCTAAAAAAATTCTCAAAATTAAAGAATTTTTTTGCTCATTTTTCAAAGGGCCCAATTTACACGCTTGCTGTACGAAAACTATTTATTCCACATTCGTCAAATTTACACAGTTGATGCTCCCATTCATTAGGAACATTCTGGTATAATTTGAAGTTATTTCGAGAGTTTCGGATTTTTGACAAAAATCCACTTTTTTCCAAGGGGTACCCCTTAGAAATTTCGATGAAATTTTTTTTCTTCCAAAAAAATCTGAAAAAATTCTAAAACACTCTTGAATATATTAGAAAGAATGCGGGATAGTTATTTTACCCGAAAAAAAATCATTCACTCTTTTTTAAGCACATTTTATATATTACGTCAATTTTACATGTGGTCTTATGAGAACGGTTTAAACAAACCGCGCCGATTGGGGTTTTCAGACGCAGTGCTGAATTAACTAAGATAACTTTGCTTGTGGATAAGATAGAACAATGGGACTTGAAGTATAGCATTCAGGAAGGATTATTCCATATTTCTCTTATAAAATCACCTAAATATCGCTTTCGTACTTGCCTAGAAAAAATCACAAAGTTGTACAATTTTTTCGCTCATTTTTCAAAGGTCAACTTTACAAGCGGGCTGTGCAAAAACTATTCGCTCCAAGTTATCCAAATTTACACAATTGATGCCGCCATTCATTCCAAACATTTTAGTTATAATTTTAATAAAATCTGAGAGTTTCGGTTTTTTCGTTAAAATCCACTTTTTTTCAAGGGAAAATATTCAAATGTCGATGAAATTTTTTTGCTTCGGGAAAAATCTGAAAAAATTCTAAAACACTCTTGAATTTATTAGAAAGAATGCGGGATAGTTATTTTACCCGAAAAAAAATCATTCACTTTTTTTAAGCACATTTTAAATATTACGTCAATTTTACACGGGGTCTTACGAGAACGGTTTGAACGAACCGCACCGATCGGGGCTTTTCGACGCAGTGTTGGTTAAACTAAAATAACTTTGCTGATTGTCAAGATAGAATGTTGGGATTAAAAAAATTGGATTCAGGAAGGATTTATCTGCAATTCACCCCTAGTTTCATTCAAATTTCGAATTTCGTGCTTCTCGATATAACTCCGCAAAGTTGGGCGATTTTTTTATTCGTTTTTCAAAGCTCAACTTTACCCGCATGCTGTACGAAAACGGTTCGCTTCAAGTCAGTAAAATTTACACAATTAATGCTCCCATTCAATAGGAATAATTTGGCTATAATTTCAAGTTAATCCACAAGTATCGGTTTTTCTGCAAAAAAATCAATCCATGAGTTAGAAATAAAAAAATGTAATTTAATTTTTGTGCTGCGGTATTCTCGTGAAATTTTCAGGAGATGTTATGAAAAACCTCCCCTTTCAAAATACACAAAAATCAAAAATTACCCTTTCCGTAGTTTATGAGTTATTTTCGATTTTATGTGGAAAAACACGATTTTCTGTTGAATTTTCTGTAAGGAATAAAATAAGAAAATCACAATTTATTTATTTTGCGGGGAAACTTCGTGAAATTTTCAAACAAATTAACCTTTTTGTATGAAGCGTTGAATATTCATCGATGCAAATGCCGAGACATCTGCCCGATGAGTTATCACCTCGCGGATTTTTCCTCGTTTCCTCCGGGGATGCAAATATCTGTCGAAATAACGGTCGCCTGACGGTAATTCTTACTTAATACGTAGTTAATCGCTCGGTGGGCAATAATTAATAGCACTCGAAGGTATACACACACACACAGAGACGCAAGCAAAGATGGATAACAAATATATGCGGGGGGAATACTAATATGCATAGATAAATTAAGTTAGGAGACGCGACGTGCTGACGATAACGGCGTTTTCATGGGAATAACTTACGTATAGAAGAGAGGAAGAAGAAAAGGAGAAAGTTATGCTTTATTACGAGTAATAATATTGTTAAATACCACAATTTTAAAGGATGAATGATATAAAGAAGGAACAATGTGAAATTTTATCACATAATAATAATACATCAGAAAATGGCTATCGACCGTCGGGCTTTTTCCGCCTCATTTGTTTAAAATAAATTAACGTTGTAGTTTAAGGATTGCTTCACTTTTGAAAATAATCTTAAAATACCACGATGGGGGAATTTCTTATTTACGCCGGTAATTACGACAATCTCTCAATTTTCCCGTGCGGTTATTTTAATGGACGAAGAATCAAACAAAAAGGCAATAACAATAAAAACCTTCGTTTTCTCCGCGTCTTCTTATTTTATTGAAATTCTTCCCAGCTGGGAATCGAGGCTGACTGACAGCGACGGCATTGCGTTGCATTGCGGACGTGTCCACGCAATTTCGCATAGTCCTGAGATTACTACGTTCGCGCTTAAAGGACTAAACGCACGAGATTTATCTTCACTCGCCGGAATTCCTTCTGGATTCCTCCGGAAGTGTTTCGAGAACTGGAGTTTTTCCCACAAAGTAATCCTTACTCCTTATTTTTGAAGAAAAATTCGTCCTTTTTTCCACTCCTCCTCCTTTTTATTCTCTGAAGAATCTCGTGAGATAAAATCGCATCTATTTATACCCAGCGCGTTTCTTCGGAGGCTGTTAACGAGAGGCTATTGTTCCAATGATTGCCGTTAACGGCGAAGATTTGCGTTGACGCGTTTCAACAACAACAAACAACAAAAAAAGGCATACAACAAATTACCAAGAGACGGCCGTAATTCGTTTATCGATGGATGCTTAACGTCGCTCCTCTCAAAACAAATCGCAGGCGTATTGAGATAACATAAAGTGATTGGATTCTTGAGAAGAGCGACGCAAATTCCACGAGATAACAGAAAACGGTTTGAACGAACTCTCAGTGAAGAGAAGAGTGTAATAATGCTCTCGAGGTAACAAAAAACGATTGAATTCTGAATAAAGAAAAGAATATTAATTCATAGACAAGTGTATTTATTCAATTGGTCACAGTTATTTAAATAAAAATAATTAATATGTAAGGCAAAGTCGTACTGACGAGTTATAGATCCCGAAAAACGTGTCTGCAGATGGTTTTATATCGATTCTACTCCTTCTCGAATCCTTATACCATTTCGTGTTTCGGATGAGTTAAGCTTTTTAAAAAAAAACATTAGAATAATAAAAAAAAATGTTGTAATCATTTTTTGAGTGATTTATTTCGTTTCGCTTATTTAAAATCAAACATTTAATTCTCCTCTTGTTGATTTATTTAAATTAAACGCATTTTACGGCCATTTCAAATAATAAATAACGATTATAAATAATAATTATAATAAATAACATTAGCCTGAGGCATTCCCCGGCCACAATAAACAACGAAATTCCGGTCGAGTTCCTTTCAATCGCTCAAACAATTTGAACGAACCTTTCGAGTTTACTAGTCGAGCGATGAAGAAGCAATTTAAGCAAATTCTCCCTCCGAGCTCTCTAACGCGGTAATCGCATTGTTATTACCATCGTTATTGTTGCCGAAGAAGAAATTTACTGCGGTTCGGATTCCACTGAAGCTCCCTCCCCGCCTTTCGCTTTATTGACAGTTATTGTCGCCCGGAGCTGGCGGGACATTACCACAACGCGCGTGGGCAAATTGGATTTTATTCATTTGCTTTCGAGTAGTTTGTTCTTCAAATTTTATAATTAAAAGTCTCCACGACCAGCTTATACAAGATAATTTGAAACATACAATTTGGAAGATGGCGCGAGCGCCATCTTTTGTCGCGTAAAATCAGGCTAAAGATGGCGCTCGCGTTATGATTCAAATTATTTTATATAAGCTGGCTGTGGAGATTTTTAATTGTTTAAATAATAATTATTGTCCTTTTTCCTATTACCAGTAGGAGAAATTGCTTCAATTTCAGGCTTCTGTAGGGGGGGTTAGGGGGTGTATCAAAAGCAAACAAATGACTGTAATTGACAACCCGGAGTCTAATTAAGTGATTCAAATAGCTGAATAAGTCCTGTAGCAGGTTTTTATATTTTTTATTATTTTTTTAAAATCAGCATAAATCGAACGATTTACATGGAAATTGCTTGAATTTCAGGACTCTGTAGGAGGGTTGTGGGGTTAATCAAACTCAAAGAAATGGCTGTAATTCATAACCCGGAGTCTAGTTGAGTGATTAAAATAGCTGAATAATTCCTGCAGCACTTTTTTATATTTTTTATTATTTTTTTAATCTCAGCATAAATTCAACGAATTGCATGGAAATTGCTTGAATTTCAGGACTCTGCAGGAGGGTTGTGGGGTTAATCAAACGCAAACAAATGGCTGCATTTCACAACCCGGAATCTCAATAAGCGATTCAAGTACTTATTTAAATCCTGCAGCAATTCCATTAATTTATTCATATAATATTTTTTTAATTTAATTAAAAACAAATCCATTTAAAACGGATCGAATCGTCTTTAATTGAATCACAACACAAAGGATGTCAAAAGAAATTCATGGCGCAATTAAAAACATTACGGGCCCGATTAATTTGTTCATTGTGTATTAAAATGAACAGATTAAGCGCACATTCGACGCAATTAATTAATATTAATCGCTGACAGCGTTTCGAGCGGGCGGAGTTGACTTAAAAGAAGATGCAATTAATAAATTACACGGGGAATTAGAAGTGGTTAAAGCTTAAATTACAACACTGAAGACATTCAGCTCAATCATTATGGGGGGAATTAAACTTAGGCCGCACTTATAGTGGAACAACACGATGCTGGCTGCATTATGCAGTCTGTGAAATTTGCAACGGGTAAATCCACATTTATAGTATATTATTGCCATTAAAACAAACAAGTTTTGATCATATGATATTCATTAGAGTTAGTATCACAAATTAGTTGTGGAGTGACGACAATTGTATATATATATATGTATCTTTATAGATATTTAAAAAATATAGTTGGTTCTTGACTTTACAGTTGGAACGTAAAACATTATTTTCTCAATTGATTGAGTGAGTTACGTGAAGATCAAATGTAATTAATAAAAAGCACTTCGCACTTTAAATTAATTAATAAAAAGCACTAATATCCTTTCTTGACACTTTTTTAAATTATATTAGTGCTTTTTATTAATTAATTTCTCACTTTAAAGTGTTAAAAAAGTGTTAATTATTCATTTATATATTTTTTTTTTTTGCTGTATTAACTCATACGTACTCAATCATTTCAGTTTTTCGTGCCGAGAAAAATTTCACAGAAATCCACGATCCTCACTCTACTCGCTTTAATTATACAAGTAATCGTCGCGGACTCCTTTACGAGAAACGGCGCCCATTTCAACTAAACAATTCGTTCCGATTGGAAAACTCGTCCGCGATGCCGTTTCGCGCAAACCGCGCCAATTTTCCCTCCACTTATCCTTCGACAACATTCAACTTCTTCTTTCCTTTATATGGTTTTTTAATCAGCGCTTTTTTCCACTCCATCTCTCTTTCCTTAAAATACGCACATTTCCCATAAACGTGCACTGTTCAACATTTTTTTTTATTAAGCTCGCTTCGCTCGCAATCCTGAAACCCAAGCTCTGTCAGTCCAAGACTTTTATTAAGCTCGCTTCGCTCGCAATCCTGACACTTAAGCTCAGCCAGCCCAGGACTTTACTAAAGCTCGCTTCGCTCGCAATCCTGACACCTAAGCTTAGCCAGTCCGAGGTTTTTTTATTAAGCTCGCTTCGCTCGCAATCCTGACACTTAAGCTCAGCCAGTCCAAGACTTTTATTAAGCTCGCTTCGCTCGCAATCCTGACACTTAAGCTCAGCCAGTCCAGGACTTTACTAAAGCTCGCTTCGCTCGCAATCCTGACACCTAAGCTTAGCCAGTCCGAGGTTTTTTATTGAGCTCGCTTCGCTCGCAATCCTGACACTTAAGCTCAGCCAGTCCAGGACTTTACTAAAGCTCGCTTCGCTCGCAATCCTGACACCTAAGCTTAGCCAGTCCGAGGTTTTTTTATTAAGCTCGCTTCGCTCGCAATCCTGACACTTAAGCTCAGCCAGTCCAAGACTTTTATTAAGCTCGCTTCGCTCGCAATCCTGACACTTAAGCTCAGCCAGTCCAGGACTTTACTAAAGCTCGCTTCGCTCGCAATCCTGACACCTAAGCTTAGCCAGTCCGAGGTTTTTTATTGAGCTCGCTTCGCTCGCAATCCTGACACTTAAGCTCAGCCAGTCCAGGACTTTACTAAAGCTCGCTTCGCTCGCAATCCTGACACCTAAGCTTAGCCAGTCCGAGGTTTTTTTATTAAGCTCGCTTCGCTCGCAATCCTGACACCAAGCTCTTTTTCTAATTCATTTTAATTTAAATATTTCGTTTAATTTTATCTTCAAGATTGCAAAAGACTTCTGAGCGCATTTTTAATGTTGTTCCTGTGTTGTTGTTTTTATTTTTAATATAATATGTGATTTCTAAACTCACCGTTTAAGTCCGAATGAATTAATGGATTCCACATCTGGGGGATTTTAATTTGGGTTATTCTATCACTATTTATATTTGTCTTAATAATTAATTCATATTTAAATTTGCGTTAATTAATATTTACAAAAAAAATCCAAACTACTGATTAATTCCATCAAATCAATCATCCACTTTATTTATTTTCAATTCGACTAAAGAAACCGATTAGTCTTATCACTGAACTGGACCACACTGTATGTGCGCTTAATCTAATTCCCCGCGCTTAGCGTGGATTCCTCGCCATTCATCATCGCTGCCGCTTTTTATCAGGGAACTGAATCTAAATTGTGATTATAATTACAAATGACGCTCCGGCCGTTACAAACTCCATAAATCTCTACGGAATGAAGAAAACGAATGTTTACGATGTTGAGAGAAAGAGGAAGAAAAAAAAATGCGCTCGAGGCAAAAGAATTGAGGATGACTCGAGCAGCGGATTAAAAGCTGTATTATTTTTCCGGGCGCGGAAAATGTGATTTTATTTAAGTGATTTCAACAGCCCAGGATTTACAAATTGTATTTTTTTAAAAAAAGGATTACATTTTGCTGGCAGCGGAAATAAACTCTACCTGCTCAATCACAACGCGAAAAAACGTATTTATAAGATTTACTGATCTTCACTCAGCAGAAATCCTGTATGGATGAAGTGATAACTTGCGAGAGTGTGAAAAATATTGAACAAAAGGCTCAATCAATGTAAAAAAAAAACAAAGTTTAGAAACCATTAATTATACATTTAAGAAAAAAATTAATTCAAGTGTTATTATTCTCGTTGGGTGGTCGCAAATTCGAAACCCGATCGATTCAAGTGTTTCGAGTGTTTGATCAGCATGACGTGCTGTGACTTACCGTGGATGTCATCGACGCATATTTGCAGGTCCTCTCTGAAGGCCGGCAGGTGAGAGTGGCACTGGCAGGCGCAGGAAGGAGCAGCAGCGCCCAAAGCTCGGGGCGCTCCGGCTGTACCGCTGCTCATGCCTATACATAATTCAACGCTGCAATCCTTTCCTTAATCAAAAACAAAAGAAACACTCAAAGTTAGCAAACATTAATCGACCACAAAGTTTTTGCATATTTCATACGGAAACATTGTAATAATACAATTAATGGAAATATTGAAAAGACAAAACCAACAGTTCCGCGTTGTAGGTTTATCTTTATGGTACATCTCAAAAACGCAAGTACTGTAAAATGGTTACAATGCGTTTTTACAAAACCAATAATACATACCCAGAATTTGTTTTCCATTACAAGGTAATCGCACTACGATCAAGCGAATAAAATTAATTTCTTGAATCTTTGAAGCGTTGATTTCGTGGTACATTTTCAATATCAGGATAATATATATATATATATATTTGACCCCTTTCTACCCACATGGGTGTAGGGTATATAATAATATAAATTAATTTAAAAATAAGGCTTTCATTTTTCAAAAAAAATCGCTTAAAGTTGTAAGACTTTCATTCTGCATTTAAAAAAAAAATCATGTGAAATTCCCACGACTTCACATCGCTTTATCCTCTCCGATTTTAAACAACAATGAAACGGCAGCCGCCTGCAAACTCAAACCCAAACGCGAATCCCATCCCTCCATCAATTAAAACCCGCTGATTATCCGCGCCTTGATTGATCGGATAATGGCGGTATAATTAAAGCCCCAACTCACGCGAGTTTATTTTATTTATCATAATATTTTTCTTATTTATTGCATTCCGAGTTTTCCTTGCGGGATCCGTCGAGCATCTGCCGTCACGATCAATTGTGAGGTGAAGAAAAGGCGGAAAAATCCGCTCGCAATATGCCGCCGCCTGCCACCTTTGAAAGCAACCGGCTGCCGGTTCTGTTTCATTGTCCATTCTACAAAGATGCGCATTCGATAAGCGATTCAATTTTGCGACTTAGTTTTCCATTCAGAAGTTTCAACCTAACAAAACAAGAGATTAATTGGTAAAGAAAAAAAGAATCGTCATCAGTGTTTGCGGAGATTTAAAGATAGCTATGGCTAAAAAAAGAATCAATGATCTGAAGAACTTCGCTGTGGTAAAGATAATTTTAAGCTTAGTTTAATTACTATAAAAAATAAATATTTTGTTGTTGTTGTTAAATGTCACATGTGAAATCCGTAACTGAAGAAAAACAACATAAACAAATCAACAGGCGAGTTCTATCAAAAGTGTTAATTATTTATGAATTATTTTGTCCATCTAATAGACCAAATTAGGTAAATATATGGGCAGAAAGATGATAGCCCAAGATAGACTAACACCTTTATGCAAACTTATAATAGTATATTTTATAAATATTATAAATAAAGATGTATATATATATAAGAAGAAAATTCTTATTGATAAATCTAATATCTAATAATAAAAATCTAATATCGCAATAAAAAAGCGATTTTTTTATTGCGATTAAAAAATCAATTGAATTACCTTCTGTTATGAAGACGTCCCCGTTGTTCTGTCGCGTGATGGCCGTTATCCTCGTCTCGTGCAGCACCAAATGGCTGCTTGAAGTGGCCGCGGCTGCGGTTACTGCGTTCTTGTGGGAACTGAGGGCGAGCCCGAGGGCGAGGATCAAAAGGCTACCCCCTATTTCCATTGGCGTTCAAACATCTCTAACGCCATTCACCTGCAACAACAACACAATTAAAATTTGAAACAGTTCATACCCCGACACCCAATACGGGTAAAAGAGGATACGATTAAGAAAGAAAGAACAGTTCATTCATTACTCAAACATCTCATTGTGTCCTGACTTCTAAGCTCAGCCAATCCAAACTTTTCTAATGAGCTCGCTACGCTCGCAATCCTGACACTTAAGTTCAGCCAGTTCAGGGTTTTTTTATTAAGCTCGCTTCGCTCGCAATCCTGACACTTAAGCTTAGCCAGTCCAGGGAGGAAATGGGAAGAATAGATATTAATAAGAGCGGTGCTACAAGAATAACGCAAGACATAACTAGAAGAAACGAAAGCATTTGTTTTTATATATAAAAAAAATAATAATCTTGTATTCCGAATAATTTAATCAAGAAAGCCTTGAAAGCGAGAGAATCACTCGCAAGCACAGTTAGGGCGTTTATTTTGCATTCTCACGTGACGTACACTAAGTACAGCAAAGTACAAGCCGCGCTCCAGATTTTTCATTAGAAAAGCGTTGCAAATAAATTCCAGTGTATCCGACGCGGATTTATCACCGCTTCGGATCAATCTCGATCCGACAAAACACATCCATAACTGAACCCGCACACACGCGCCACAAGACTCGATATCTCAAAACGGATCTGAACGTTTATTTCGTGCAAGCGATGTGTAACAGAATTTTCACGGTTCATCGCTTCACTCTCAACAATAAAAAGGAAAAACTGCTTGAATTACGGCGTGATTATTACGCGCGTCCAATAAAGTGAAATAAATGGAGAGGTCATCCACATTCTTCTTCTGGCCGGTTGATTCGCGGTGGCAATCATTATCAGCGTCAGGTGGTTGAGTGGATAAAAAAAAGAGAAATGAGGAGCAGGGAGGGCAATAAAGGGAAATCCTTGTTTGCGCTCGGACTCCATAAAACACCATATGCGGAGCCCGAGGAGAAACCGTTGAACCAGGACGACGAACAGCAACAACCGAAGACTAACTAACTGGTGCCCGCGCGCGCGCGATTAAACGTCGTTTCTTCTAATTGCTTTATTGAACGTCATAAATCGCGGAACATTAAACAAACGAATAATATAACGAAAAAAGTAATTAATGAGCAAAATAAAATAAAGAAACGCAAGAATTAAAGGATATTAAATACACATAAAAGAAACACACATTATTTTCCACATTTTATAACCGCATTAAAATCCCGCGAGACGCGCGGTTTTGGTGGAAGCGCCGGGCGCGCGCGTCTCCCCTTTACATTTCCGCTCGAATGGCGCTGAAAAAAAGCGCGCAAACAATCTAAAATAAATAAACTAAGAACGGAATATAACCCCACAGCATTTTATTCCTCTTTCCTGAATATCCAAGGCGTATCCGTAATTACAGACTCGGGATATTTGCGTACAAACAATTATTCGGATTCCGATCGGGCTTTTAAAGGATAAACGATAGAGAGGAGTTTCGTACAAGGTTGTAAAGAATCTCTGCTTGATTTTTAAGTGTAAGGAGAATCGCGAGAGGAATTATAATTGCGTGGTTGGAATGAGAAAATTTCGCGCGATTCAATCAATTTTATTATTGTTCGATTGCGAATAGGAAATGCAAAACGCTGGAAACATTCCCGCTTGCGTTATTTTACGGTTCTATGCAAAACAGTTTTGATTGGATTGTTTGTTGTTTACGAATGGGATTAAATTGGAGACAATTCGCGTCTCTAAACGGAGACGATTGCAACTAATTTAATAAGACGGAAAAGACAGTAGCTTCTCTTATTACCGTTACAAGTAAAAAAAAAAAACGATTATAAACTGCAAGTTTGCATCAGGGTTATCCGCGTAGAAAGACAGTTATTCGTTCCGAAATGCACTCGAACTATAATCATAAAGTCCAGCGATACAACAGGAACAACTTGTTTACACTCTCCATTTTTTTCCTTCTTGTTTCACTTTATTCTTCCAGTTCTTTTTTTAAACTACAAGAAACGGTACCGTTTCAAGTCATTGATGCATTCCATTTTTTTTTTTTTCGTGAGACAATTTGGAGCAGTAATCAACAGAATTCTACGCTTATTGTTTCATTGCTGTTAAATAAGTGTAAAAATCAAGGGTGCCCTTAGTTATTCACTTGTTTATTTTCTAAATAGAACAGAGTATTCATGAATACTTCCCTTATTTCTCTTTTCCTTTAAATTTTCGTATAAATTACAGAATAAAACTAAACCTGGTGTGTGTAGTAATATGTGTGTGTGTGTGGCGACGCAAATAGAAAACGGGACATAAATCTCGCGCTCATGGGAGCAGTTAACGTGTGAGCGCACGTAACACATGCACAAATATAAACAAACGCCACACGAGCTTTTGCGGAGTGTCCCACTGATAATAGAAACTCGCGATTTATCGCGTACGCCGCGAACAAAACGGAATGATTTACTCGAGAGAAAGAAGAAAGAGAGAAAAAAAAAACAGCAAAAAGGACGAATGGACGAGCGGAGAAAGAAAAGCGATTTCGATTTATTTGCGTTCCTAAAAGGGAATGAGAGAAAAACAGGAATGGGGACTAATAAATGCACATTTAAAACTATTACAGGATCAAAAAAGAGTAATTATAAAAAGAATAGCGGATTTCTATTAATCTCCAATATTAAAACGTTTGCGTTTATTAATAATTAATGTACACTTTATTTAATTACAATCCTTAACGTTTATTTATTAAATATGCAAAAAAATATTTATTTTGCCGTAATTTATTGAGTAATCAAAGAAAAATATTTATTTTGCCGTAACCGGCAATTTATTGAATGGTATTTATCTCGCGACGGTTGGCAACCCTTTGTTTATTTACGTGGTGTTTGTCGAAGATGGCGGCTGAAGCGTCCCTTGTTTGCTCCGTGTTTTCCGAAGATTTTCTACTAATGTAAGTTTGCATTTCCATTCTTTTTTCTACATAAATCACGCTTTACAATATTGTTGTAGAAACGGAACATAATTATATTTGCTGCCTCCAGTCGGCGATGGCACCGGCGGAAAGAACATTGTGTTTCCTCATTGAATGGTACTCCTCACGTTAATTTCCCTTACATTAGATATAAATATGTAATGAATTTGCTATTTATGTCTGATACATAAACCAGGCAAAAGCCCCTGCAAATAATACGATATTTATGGGATGAGCATTTCAGTAACTTGGATACTCATCCTACTTTAACTTATTATCAATCTGTAACCCAATAAAATTGGCTGAATCAGCCGTAATTTCTTCTTGATGATGTTAATCCAAACCTCGCCACTTTCAAGGTTATGATTGTGCTTTTATTGAATATCGCAGATTTTTAATAATTTATTTATGTTTAAATATGAGAAATTAATTTCAATAAACGTAAATCATGTATTATTAAACTCGAAATGTATAACCAAGTGAAAGTCTTAACAATTAATATTGTTAATGACCGTATAGATCGAAACTAGAGTTACGGAATAAAAAACAAGTGTGTGATACGAGCAAAGTGTGTAATTTTAAACTTTGCTTTATTTAAAAGTGTATCACCATCAATAAATCAATTTCGTCGCGATTTCTATTATGGAGGATCCTCGGCGCTCTAACAATAGAGTTAATAAAAACTCCTTCCTAACTTCCTTCTCACTCTCGTTGCTGTTTTTTTTTTGTGGTGTTCACCTAAGAGAATCAAAATTTAATTAGCCAATTAATCCGACGAAATTTATTCAATTTATTTTCACCGACCTGATTTTTCTTACTATCTTTTCTCTTGCTCTGCCTCACTTCTTTTAATTAATTAGAAAACCGAAACAAAAAAAAACAGAAAAGAGAGGAAATTACGAGGATGTTCTTGCAATTTCTTCTGCACATGATTTTTCTTCTTACCAATAGAAATTACGTTTATTTATATACAATCAGTATAAATTGAATAAAAATGATTTTATTTAAATAACTGTGACCAAGTGAATGAATACTCTTTTCTATTTATACTTTATCAGTATGTTAGTAATTTATGTGTGGTGATATGGATTCATGAGGATGTTTGAATATTAGAGGAATGTTGGAATTTGTCTTAACCTTAAGTCGAGATTCAATTTGAGCAATATATTAAATAATTAAGATCAATCAAAGATTCATTTTAAGTAACAAACAATTCTTTAGATAAAAATCTAATAATTAGATCAGATTTATTTCCATTACCTTTTTTTTGTGTAAATTAATCGAGTTCAATTCGCACATTCACTATCACTCTCACTCAAAACTCTGCTCTCACTTCTTTTTATTTTTCTTCTTAATTCATTCCCTCCTTTTATTTCTGGTTAATTATTTTTCTTACTTTTCTGGCACTATATTCTTTTCGTGTTAACGTATTCCGTCGTTGATTTTGCGAGAAAGCCGGCACGGGCCTTTCGGTGTTGGCGCTCGGCGCGTTTTCACTCGACTGCCTTCGAATTTCGAAATCTCGCCGGCGCAATTATCGCCGTGCGCCACCGAGGAGCACAGGTTGAAGAAGCAGAAGGACGAAGCGAAGAACAGGTGGATTTCGAGTAGGAAGAGATGAAGAGGAAGAGGAAAATTGCAATGATAGTGCATGGTCAATGTTAGGAGTGGTTGGTTGGAGTTAATGGCGAGGAATTTAAAAATGATTGCAGGGTTAATTCAACTGAAAGAATCGCTTAATTAGACTCTAGACTGCAGGATTATGGCATCATTTTGTACTCGATGTACCTTACAATTCCCCCACAGATACTTTTAGTACATGAATCTCTTAAATAGATTTCGAACTGCAGGAATATATCAATGTTTTGTGAGTGGTGACATCTCACACCCCTCCACAGCACCCTGATTTTTGCTATTTTCATATTAATAAATCAGATTTACTTCAAATTAATAAAAAAAATATATAAAAATCTCCATGAAAAAATGTTGTACCTAATACACCCTACAATCTCTACATGCAAATTTCATGTGACTCGTTATTCCCAATCCAATTTTCGCTAATGAGAATATCTCAAATATTTAAACAAAGCTCGATCCGATCGAATTCACATAAATTTTCGGCGGCAGCCCACTAAATCTCACGATAAACGAATCGTTAATTACGACAGATGTTAAACGCTCGATGACTCCGTAAAAGCAGGTTTTTTTTATTTAAATTTCGAATCGACGTTCCAATTTCCATCGATACATATAATGGGAAATTTACTCAAAAATCCTCAAAAAAGAAAAGGAATTTTTTAGCACATTTCTATTTCGATGAATGGCTACCATCCAGCAGCCTCAGCCAATTTTTATGGGTGTTATAGACGTATTATTGATAGATGATTTATAGAGAAGAAAATAAAAAAAATATGTGTTTGAGTTGATGGTTAATTCTGATTATAGTGAGTGATCTGTTGTAACAAAGTTTGTAGGGTATATTTTTCTATATATATCTCTTAAAAAAAAGATTGTTATTACTATACATATTACAATTACAAAACATTGTTGTAATAAAGAGAAAGAGTGCATAAATCACATAGAATATATTTTATTTCATCAAATGTCGATTATTCAAATTATTCGAGGTTTTTAAACAACACTGAAACCAAGCTGAATAAATTAAAGCAAACACGTATTTCGAAAAACGAGGTAAGAAATAGAAGATAGATAAAATAGAGAGGCAAAATAGAAATAAAACTAACGGAATAAAGATAAACTCAGGTGAAGTAGAAGCAAAAAAAATAGAAAATTTGTTGTAAATTAAAATGTAAATTACACAAATTTGCTTAAAAAAAAACGACGATAAAAAATAATGCATATTTAAATAAACGAACGAACAGTAATAGTGAACGTGTTACACGTTATCTGCACATCTGAGAAATCCGATAAATATAAATAATTCAGCTGACCGGCCATCAGCATTAAAGAACATTAAGATCATCAACGGTAGTGATTCCAAAGAATTTTTCTGTAGGGTATTTTAATAAATTAATTCCATTTTTTGTTTCCTTATTTCTTTCGGCTATTTTATCAATTATTTAAAAATAGCCGGTTGTTTTTAATGTTATTATTATTTATAAAATAGCCGTTATTATTATTGATAAAGTAGCCGAAAGAAATAAGAACACAAAAAATGAAATTAATAAATGCAATATTTTTTTGTTAAAATTCCCTCGACGGTTTATTTCATATAATAACTACTTATTAAGTCGAGTAAAGTGTAGAGGGAATTTTAGTAAAAAAAAATAATATCGCGATGCCTTTGGCTGCTTTTTGAGCGAACCGTGATGAATCGATAAAGCACGCTCTAAATTAGAGGTATTTTAATGTTTAAAAATTGTTTAAATTATTATGACTTTATTTATGTTTTTTTTGTTTCGTTTTTTTATTACTACTTTCGGATAGGATTTTAAGGTGTTCGTCTATGGGGATTAACTTGGGTATATTTTTCCATGTAATAGGAAAATGTAGATTTCTGATAGGAATAAAATCTATAATTATTATATTTCTGCTAGTGAAATATTGTATTCTGAAGAGAATTTGCGTTTAATTACGAACAAATAAATCCGACGCAATACAAACGGCGCTGATTGGCCCGAACTGTTTAAGTTAATGATGTTCAAGACGCGCTCTCGACGATCAATCATCGATCTTGGTCGTTGTAGTCGTCGCCGACAATTACCACTAAAATGCACAAATGAAAGTAAAAAGGAATAAGAGAGACGCGAAGGAGAAGTATGCGATCTCATTATTATTCTCGTTCGCTGCTTATTCGGGTGGGTAATATATGGCGATAATTAATGGAAACAGTCGAAAAGCGCTCCGCGTGCAGAATTTTAATTGAATTTTATCTCACCGTTAAAATCCTCTGTCTTCGATCATTTATTCGTTTGGTTTTTAAAAGGAATCACGTTGATTTTTTCAAGTTTTAAAAAAATTAACGAGATTCCTTGTGGAGACTAAATACAGTTTGAAAGGAAACAGTTGCGTTCGCATAAACAATGCGGCGAACTTTCGTAATATTTAATTAAAGCTCTTTACGAATTAAATTAAAATGCAACAGCTTTTTTTTCAGTTTTGCAGAAAGTAAATCGAGAAATGTTAGAAATTAATGTGGAGTTTCATTAAGCAATTTCTGTTTTTATTTAATTGTGTTAAAAGTTCGCATTCACCTATAATTAACAGTACAAAAAACGTTTGTTCTTTTTTTCATTTATATATATTTATATATTAAACAACAATGGACCTAGCGCGCTACCCTGTGGCACCCCCGTGTCACCTCCTTTTCACAAGAGCTCACTAGATTATACTTCAACTATTTGTTTTCTTGAATTAATTTAAAATCACAGAAACGTTCGTTTATTTTTTCTCTGCTTGTTTCCTGTTGTTTTTATTCTTCTTGTTCCTTCTCTACTTTTTTTCTTCTTACATTTATTGTTATTTTCCTTGTGTCTAATCGCCGTAAACGGATTTTTTTATACGGACCCGTTTTCAAACAGCGACGCGCGGGCTTCCGAGAAAGCCGGCTCAACCAACTTAACTCAACCAAACGACCAACCAACCGGATGGGACGAACAAGCCAGGAATACATTTCACGAGAAATGAAGAAAAAAAATGAGACGAACACGGCTCGGGAAAAATTTTTAACAAATTTTCACACATCCACCCAGTGGAACTAGTCCGCCGAGGTCGCCAACGGGCCATTTCGTTTTTGACAGTTATCTTCTGGGTTTATGTGTGACTGTTGTTACAGTGTGTATCTGTGTCTGTATGTGTTGATGTTGAGAAGCGTTTTAAATATTTTTCGAATGCCGTTTCGATTTATTGCCTTTTAGAGTTCGTTGTTGTTGCCATGTTTCTGTTTTTTTTATCATCGGCGCGCGATTAGAAATTAACTGGATTTCGGATTATTACAAGATTTCGAGATATTTATGCGGGAAATGGCGAATCCGGAATGCCAGGAGTCAAATTACGAAAGCTTGGAATTGGAGACAAGAAATTGGTGAAATTTTACAGCAGGTCGTTAACCATTTGCAAGATAATTTTCATATACGAATATTTCTTGTAATATGCTCATGCGAATATTGTTAATTTAGTATATTTATCAACTAAAATCTCTTAATTGGACATTAAGGTATGTCATCAATAATAATAATAATGTATATCTCAATAGACCATGTCTAATTACAGAGAAAAAATATATGAATATATAGACGTTTAGTACCCTGCAATAAATCGCATAAAATACTTGCCTCGTTGTGTGGTACGCTGGAGAACTATTGTCCTTTTATGTCTGGTCGAAATTTGGAATTAGTCTCGGTCGTACAGACAAGATTTATCGAGCCTTATAAATCCCAGCAAAACCGAACAATAACAATAAAACTTCTGGCGTGATTTAATAATTTTCTAACAATAAAAATGTTTAAAATCTGTATTGATTTATAAAACTGACAGATTTATAAGTAAGTATAATTATAATATATATACTGCCTCCATCTTATAACATTTATTGTTCTAATGGCAAAACTGAGCCAGTATATTTAGGAGTTAATTCTTGAACATATTCTAGGTACTATTTAATTGCGAAATGAAATGAATTTTAAATGTTTTAAAAAATCATATATAGATTAAGTATTAAGCTTCGTTTCATATTTATAAAACGCAAACCCTATCGATGATGTTTCTTTAGTTATTCACACATAGAAAGAAAGAGAGAAAAAGGCAATTCATTAAAACTCGCCATAAAAGATTTTATTGCGCCACGAGTGCCATCTGACGGTGGATCCAATTAAAGCAATAAATCACTCTCAGAGAGTCGCGCGGAAGGGGGATCCTAAACGTCCACAGGCGGCACACCTGGAGGTCTCATCCCCCGAGGGATTAATTAAACAATGAAATAAAAGAAGTAATTTCGATGATTTAATTAAGTTTCTTTTTACAATGTATAGAGGCTTGAACGGAATAACAAATCAAAGAACTGTTAAAGATTCTTAACAGTTCTTTGATTTGTTATTAATCGTGATTAATAGTTTGCAATTAATAAAGTTTTTCACTTTTGGGAATTACTGAAGAATAATCATGCTCGAATTTTATAAACAAAAATGTAAAATAAGTAATTATTCATTAAGTCTTTCTACCCTATTTATCATTTCGTCAATTTATTAATGTTCTATGAGTGAGGAACAATAATGCTGTAAACGGGCGTTAATTTACGTCAGGCTCAACATTGTGTCTCTCGGCGGGCAATTAGCGTAGCTTTGTGTCGCAAAAGAGCGGAAAAGACAATGGCTCGGCGGTGCTCAAAAGTGTCGTATGACGGATGGAATTATATAACACTCATTTAGCTTGATGCGTTTTAATTAACCCATTAACTTACTTTACTTTTGCTTTACCCGTCGCGATCAAACAAACAAAACAAACCTTACAGTAACCGTAACTTCCTCGTCGCCGGCTTAACTGTATTTTTCTACTGTTGTAATTTCAGCGTGGATAAACACCACTCGGTAGGTAGGTGGGTAATTGAGTCTTCATTAATCCAAAAATTGAATTGAAAAGTCTGTTTGTTTACTGGGCGTTCCAAAACTGTGTCTGTTTTGTCGCATACTGTACTTAATGAATATTAAATATTTCTTGACTGATTTTTTTTATACACGCAGTCCATATTTTTAAAATAAACACAACGGTAAACCGTCTTAATTTATTACATTTGATCGATTTTAATAACTAATTTCTAATTTTAATATGTACATTCCTGCAGACACTTAATGAACGAGAACATGCCATCGGCCCCGAAACGATTCAGAATATCCCGAGAACGATTCGATTTAAGTCTCGACTCGACGTTGGCGTGACTAATAAACAACGGCTCTAATCATAATAATTCCTGCGGACTGAACTCTTAATTTATTCGAATCGACCAATTTGAGTTTTATGATCGGCAACGCAACGCTGGACGCGCGTCCCTCACTCACCAGTTTGTTACATCATTTTTTTCTACATTAATCTATTTTTTTTGTTCTATTCAGTTCCTATTATTGCTTTCCTCTTTTTATATAGAAGAAATAGAAATCCTCTCTTCCTTTCTTTCTTGTCTATCTCTCTATTTCTTCCTCTCTTTTTCTCTCAGTAAAAATTGTTGCATATTACAATATGTTATTGATATGCAGCAAGTGTACATTATGTAACTCAACACTGGCGGGGCATTTGCCCGAGAAGTAGTTGTTTTAATGTACGTACTTGCGTGTCACAGAGATAAATGTGGAAATAATTTATTATTTATTTTCAAATTATTTTTATTTATTTTATATATATATATATATCTTTTTTCTCCCTCTCTCCATCTTTCTATCTCTCTAAGAAAGAAGGGCAAATGGGGAGAGGGCGAAAAAGAGAGTGATATATATAAATTAAATAAAAATAATTTCCTTATTTAAAAATAAAATCCTTATTCTATTCCTCCTTTTCTTTCCATCAATCTCCTTATGTATCTCTCTTTCGCTGTCTCTCTTTTTCTTACTAACCCTCTCTTTCCCTCGTTTATTTTCCTCTCTCTTTTGCATTCTTTTTTTTGTTTGTTTGTTTCTCCAAACATTTACTTATCGTCTCGCGAAATAAAATAAAAAGAAGATCGAGCGAAGTGAATGTATTCCGATATTTTAGGGCGTTTAAATTCCGATGGGGAGAGAAAGAGAGAATGGAGAAAAAGAGGAGGAGGGAAAGATAAAGTGAAGGGAGAAGAAAAGCACCGTTAATTGCGATCTTTTTCATTCCGGCTGGTATCACTCTGCTGTTTTTAAGCGAAAAAAATCATTAAGAATTTTATATCTTTTATTGTAATTATTAATTGGGAAAAAAATGTGTTTTATATATATAAAAAAATAGAAAAATGCTTAACTTTTTAATAATACAAAAATGATTTATTCACTTCGAAAATAATTCGAAAATAATTACTAAAGTATTCCCTTTTGACTTATGTTACTTAAGTCAAAATATTGCATTAGCTAAAATTTATTAATTAATCTCAAAATCTTTTTATTTGATAATTAAATTTATTCTCCAGCAGTTTTTTTATAATATTGTATTTTTTTTTAATTGTTTAAGTCAATGAATAAAATAAATTTAAAAAAAGCCAAACGAACCTTACTGTACATTAAATGATAAACTGCAGAAACCGTAGAAACTCAAAGTATTATAATTTCCACCAGCGGCAACGTGCATAATTAAGTACACCTGAAACGAAGAAATTGACTGGAGAGGAAAAAATAAGCGCGCACGGGGAAAATTATTAATTACCGAAGATGGGAAATAAAAATCCAGGTACGCTACGACTGTGTCATTAGTTATCCTCGGGATGCAAATCGCGTGCCACTTCGCGACAAGAAAGATGGGGAATTTCGCGTGTTTAGAGGTTTCCAGGCAAAAACACGTGTCCATTTAAGTTTCCATTTGTATTTATGTTTTTCCCCTGTGCTAGTATGTGTGGTTCGACAGACAGGTTTATTAATTAAACCGAGAAAAGCAGAAGAAAATAATGATAAATAATAGAAACGATTTGAAAAATTAATAATAATAATAATTTAGGGGCAGAAAGACCTATGAATCATCAAAAGCAGAAAAGTCCCGTTGAATCTCTCTAATGCACACGTTATTTAATATACTATTTCACAATTGTTGTGCTATAAAAATAAAAATCAACGATAGAAAGACACACTCGATCTGGTTCTATAAACTATAAGATTTTTATAGCCGCTAACATAAAACTTAATTGAAATTCAGCATCGATAAAATTTATAAAATATTATTCTTTCTCCATGTTTGAAATCTCCAAATTAAATCTATTAAGGATTTTTTTTTTTTTCATTTCACAAAAAAACAAAAACACATTGCAGCCATAAATAAACTTTTATTCACAACCTACTATTTGAAAAACCCCAATCATTCTATTACACTTACAAATTGCAATACGATCCATCTTTGCGTCTGCTTCTATTCTAATCAGCTCGAGATTAAGACGAGCGATGTGTGAGGCGTTTTAATTATTCAAACCGGGATCTGTTTTCGCGTACATAGAGCTGGACACGTCTCGAGTTGATTAACTGCCGTCAATAAATTACTTACACGTGTTATTTTTTTTATTTTTTATGTGTTCTAGTTTTAATTGCATAATTGCATGGATTAAACCTGTTTTTTTGTGCGTGTAATTTATTGGTTTATAAATCCGATTCCGTTTCGCCGTAATTTATTAGCAAACGTGAGATTATTTTGTGATAATTATTTGTTTAGGAGGCTGCAGTCACAACTTCTTAAACTTATTATAAGATGATTTTTTCTATATTCAAGACGTGATTAGATGAAATCAATCATGTAAAAAAAATATATTTTCATTAATTGGATGCACCATATGACCGTAGAAAAATTCACGCTAGCTTTGACTTTTTCAAGACAACATTTCTTTATTTTGATGCATTTTTTTTAAAAAAAAAGAAGAAATCTTTATTTTAAAATGTCATTTACAAGAATTGTACAAAGTGTAAGTACTTTTTTTTGTAAAATGACATTTTGAAATAAAGATTTCTTTTTTAATAAAAAAAATGATGTTGACAATAAAAATAAGCACAGTTGTGTTACATAAATGGTTTCGATTTATTGCTTTGCTTTCGCGTTCGCTGCGTGTGTTAAAAGTGTATCAATTGTCGCGATCACGATTTCCGTCGAGGTGTGAAATCTCTAATAACAGCGGAGAGGTTTCCTCTAACGGCGCTCTTTCTTCTCTTATTTCTCGCCCGGCTGGGAAGAGCGTCAAAGATGAACGGAGCTGATAATAATAATGTCGTATAGCCTTAATGATACCCGGGACGAATTTTACGAAAGGGACTTTATTCCGCGAAACCGAGAAAGGAAATTAAAGAGACAGCTTTCTTTGGTTTGAATATTTATTTAATTTATAAGAATTTTGTGGGATATCATTAAATACGTCAAATATAAAAGTGCCCCAAACTATTTAGACTTCAGGTTACAAAGCGGTGTCAATATTTTATCCTCGACAAGTATTAATAAATCATCATTACATGTGTAATGGTGCCGACGCGCGACGTCTGAATCTGCGGGTGTTCCACGAGGTACCTCAATTGGCTCCGCACGCAACTCTCATTCTTATACAGTGTTTTGTTTAAATCTCCGGGCGCCGCTGCTGAACGATCCTCAGCTAAATAAATCGCCTGCCGCCCATAAAGAAGAAGTAATGCAAGAAGAAGGAGAAGAGGAAGAAAGTGTTTCCTGGTAACGTCGGTAGCGCAAAGAAACGCACACACACGCGCAGATAAATATACAGAGCGGGTTTTTAAGCTGTGAGTGTGCTTACCATATGTCGAAAAGTCTTCTTTTTCTTCTTTCCTGCTGTGTGTAATTTCTTCTTGCTTCTACTCACACTCTTGTTTGTTTCTCTTTAATCGAGAAACAATATCTTCATTGATAACCGTAACACAACACCTACATATAAATTTAAAATATTACACGGTAATCACTATCAAACTAGTCACCAAAGTAAAATAAAAATGGTATGAAAAAGTTAAGTGTTTTCTTTATATCATTTTTATCTTACTTACAATTACACATTTAACTCGCGAATGGATTAATGTAAAGCGAGAATAAAAAGTATGGAGAAATCGCTGAAAACCGAAGCGATAAACTCTGAAAGAACAAGCAATCGGAATATCTCCGCGTCCTAAATTATCCCACAGTATCTCTTCTCCTATCGTGCTATCGTGTCTTCTCCGCCTGCTGCCGCCTGCTTGCTATCAAGGGGACATAATTCGTGCCACCGATAGCGCGCTAAATTTGCGTGCATCCCAGATTTGAGCTTTTTTTGTTTCGTGGAGGTTAAAGGCATCCTCACCTCCGACCCGAAACAACAACAACTGAGAAGGAGAAGAAAAAGAAGGCACGATTGTTGTTGCTGCTGCTGTGCTCATTTTACCGTAAACGTAAACATTAGCGCTTCATCGCGATGGTTATTTATTCATTCATTAGTTTGATTTATTTCAATTTTATGCACTTATTTTTTTCGTAACCAATGGTCGAAACTAGTCGGAGTAAATATAAATGAGTGAAATAAACAAAGTGTTTTAATTTCAATTAAATTATCCTGGATTATTTTATTTGTAATTCTAAATTAATATTCAATGATTCCATTCTATATAATTTATTTAATTTATTTCTTCTTTTTTTCTTTCTAATTGATTTCAAGACAATGCTGCATCTGCATCTGCTTCTGTACGGTGTGGTTTCCCGTGGGAAGACGGAAGGAATTTAAAAACGCGAACGCGATTGTTGCGCTCGGTAATTGGTTTTTATCGGTGGAAAATAATGAAAGGAAATTAACTTAAATCTTCATAAATAACTCGATTTCTTTTAATATTACATTTTATTTCTTCCTTTTTAATATTTATTACCATAATACCTTACCGTTTAAGCTTTAAAATCCTCACGAGAAATATGATTACGATCCAAAAAACAAATCACCAGCCACAAGTTCGTTGACTCTACCACAAAAAAAGCATCTCACCGCTTTTTTTAAAAAAACTTTAATTCGACCAGAAATAAATTAAGAAAATTTTTCTTTCCTGAAAAAGAAAAATATGCTTTCGTTAATGTCTCCTCATTAAAAACCGATAAGAAACCCATGCGTAAAGACCCTGCAATCGCGATTACTGTAAAAGACCGAAGTGGATTCGGCGATTGATATGTTAATTCGGACGTCCATCAAAAAAAAATGAGAAGAAGAAAGAAGCGACTCTTACCTCCACTCGGTTTAATAAACGAGAAAGGAAAGGATAATTTAAGCCCTCCTGACAGTTCGCTGGATAACGGAGAGGAAATTTTAATTATATACACAACGAATACCAAGGGATAATGACGCGTAAATTTAAAAGCAGTTATTTAATATAAGTATACAGGAGGAAAAAAAACGAGCAAATTAAATTAATTAAATAAAAAAAAAATAATTAAATAAAACACTGTTGAGATCGAGGAAGAGTCGCCGGCGGATTTAAAAGATTAATTTTAATTATGATGATTAATAAATGGTGGATGATTTTTAATAAAATAATAATCCAGAATGTTATTATTTTATTAAAAATCATCCACCATTTATTAATTATAATAATTAAATTTATATAAAACTAGTAATCGAACATTAAAAGGTAAATAAAGTTTAAAATTACTTGGTTTGTTTCACAAAACAAAATGTTTCATCAATAATATTTCTATTAATATTTCTTGAATAACTTTCTCACTTATCACGAGAAAGTTATTCAAGAAATATTAATCGAAAATTTCTTTTATTAAAAATGATTAAAACATTTTTTAACTTTGTATAATGATTTTTTTTTCTGTAAAAGATTTCTCAGATTTATACGGATAAAAAGAGAAAATCATCGAAATTTAAATATTATTAAAGGAAAAATGGTGAATTTTAGTGGAAAATTGAAAACAAAATTACTTCAAATTATACTAAATAATAATACTATTAATTGAAAGACAACGTAAGCGCCATCTATGGCGTAATTTCATTAGGCATCATCAACGATTTGGATCTACAAGGTAGATGAATGGTGGTTGAACATTTTATTAAATAATAATACTAAGCCGATTTACGACAGCTCAGTTTATACTCAGATTAAGTTATTAGTCCACATTGCGATGCGATCAAACCCTAAATACAAAACTTAAAAACATTTCCAATCAACAATTGTTAATTTTAATTTCGTAAGATTAAATCGACAATTTATTTAAATCGTTTAATTTTTCTCTTTTTTTCAACTGCTTTATTTCTGCATAAACAACGAGCGCCGGTCTCGTTACTCGCTAACAATTAAAGCTCCCCAGCGAGCTTTTTTATCCATCCCGTAGCGTTCTCACGTCGTGCGCTAAGCAAAGAGTGTTAGGTTTGCTTTAATTGCTCATTCGTTCGACGCTTTATGTTTACTGGGCTTCCATTAACGCTCAGCGAAGTTTTTTTTTGTTTATCGCTTAAATATATATCATTACATATTCATTCGTGTAAATTTACAAATAATTGATCCTTTTATCTAGGCTTACTTTAAATTTAGAATGTGTGTCAATGGATTAAGCACTGTTTAAATAAATCAATCAAGACAAAATTCAAATTTATTCAATTAATTAAACACGCATTACTCATTGTCTGTAATTAGTTTCGAGCCTGAAATTTTTCATAATCCTCCATCCAACGCACTTCGGAAACGGACTCGCCGCCGAGTTTGGAGTTTGTCGAGATTACGATCAGATCATTAATCTGGTTATTTCGATAGACATTTTTCTTCTCGCGCTTTCGATCATTTTTTTTTTACTCCCGAGGTGTAAATTTCGTTTATAAAAAAAAACGCGAAGAAGCAATTAAGAGTGATGTAATTGATTGGGTCGATTCGTTTAATTGATGATGATTGAAAAATTGCTGCTGATCAACGCGAAGCAATTACAATTTTTCTCTAAATTAAATAAATTAGTTCAATTAATTTGATAGCCTACTCCTGTATGTCTAAACCTAAATGCCGTGACGGCCCTCTCTGGCTAATGATCCTCTCTATCCACGTTCGTCAATTTTTCTAATAATCCTGTGACACTCTGAAAAAAAGCTCCATTCACCCAACATGATTCATTACTTTTAAGGAATCCTTAATGTTATTTATACACTCATTAAATGTGCTAAGCAGATTTATATCCACAGATAAATCAATTTTATCGTTTCGTTTCGCCTTTTTGTCAAATTCCTGTAATTGTGAAATCGATTATGCTTGTTCCATTTTATTTCGCCCGCCAATTAATCGTGATTTATTCGTGTAAGCAGTTGGGATAATTGAATAGGAAACAACGGAGGTGAAGCGATAACAAAATAACGGTGATTACAAGGTTGAGAGATTAATGACTCACAAAACCAACAATCAAAAATATATATGAAAAAGTGTGGGAGATGGCTTCTTCTTCTTCCTCGGGGAAAACGCACCCCATCTGCCCAATCCTAGCTGGCCGATGTTGTCGTGATCACGCTTAAATTAACACAGCGTCTTTTCATATTTCTATTATGGACTCAATTTTTGTAAATTAATTGTCTAAACTCGAACAGTTATAATTAAAATTAATGATAATCCGAACCAACGAACCCCCCGAAAACTAAGCGCAATAAATCAATTGAAATCGATTAAACAGCGACTCAGATTAATTTATCTCATTGATTATTAATTAACTCGTAACTTGTTTTTTATCCTCTGCCTCTCATGTAATGGTAAATAAATCGGCTTAATGAACAGAATAAATAAAGCCGTTTTGAAAGCCGGTAAGCGGTAACTAATAAAGCGTGAATCGTAAAGCATCGCTTCTTCTTCTCCATGTGCGTCTTCTTCCTATCTTGTTAAAATTCAACAGGGATAGAGAGAGGATCGCCGGAGCGAAACGCCCATTCAATACAATCAACACGTATCTTAATAATAACTCAACTTCGACTTAGACATTGAGCGTTAACCCGTTACGCATAAATATGAAAACACACACACATTAACTGAATAAATAACAGATATTGTTATTAATTTGCAAAATAAATGGTTTCCTTATTTATTTATATATTTAATAATAATAAATTCCTGAGAGTGATAAATCAGAAAAGCGTTTACTTAGAGGGTTTACCCCTTTTTTCAGTGCGCTTAAACGTTACGTATTGATCCAATTTGCTCTTACGAGCCGTAAACATGCACTCTCAGGTAATTGCCGGCTCTTTGAGAATTGATGGCGGCTCGGGTTGGGGCCGTAAATTCGCCGAAGAGGCGGTTATCATTTTATTGCCCCCATCGGTTTTCAAGGCTCAATCCGAAACGACTTTCACGCGGAATCCATTTATGGACAGAACCAACCACAAGACTCAATTAGTTTCTTTAAATGAGCTTTTTACAGTTCAATCGTTTTTCGTAAGAACAAAACGGCAAAATATACCAAGGATGAAATTAACAGAAACACGCAAGGATTAAAAATTATAAACTTCTTATTTTTCAATTCAATTAGCACATTTTTTTGCAATCCTTTTCCTCAATTTTTCCCTTCAAGGACTGAAAAAGTCTGTCTGGGATATCGATGTGAGTTAAGTCTTTCTGTTTTATTTTATATATTTTTTGTATAAAAAATTCTACGCGCGTGTAGTGCTTTCGACAAACGTTTAGCATTCAAAGACTCGCTCTAGTCAATCGAATCCGAATCAATTATGAATTATGCAATTAGCGCATTCCGTTTCACTTTCCAGTCACTTTCCCGTCATCATCCTCGTGCGTTAATTCCGATAATCAATCATCCATCACGGCGTGTGCGCGTCGCGAGAAGACCATTTTTGCATAATTTTCTCCACGGCGAAAAAAAAAAGATCGCGAGCGCACTTTTTACGAAAGATCGCGATTTCCAATCGACGAGGAAGCCGCAGGAAAAAATCTCTCTTTACTTTTTCTCCTTTTCGAAACTGAGAAACGCAAAAATGTCGGGATTTCTATTGGCTGAATTAGAAATTAATTTAGTATTATTTTTTAAAAAATTCTTAAGAAAAAGTATTGTAAAAATAAATTTTGTGAAGAATAAATAAATCCTTTTTATAATTATTTATTTTTTATTATTTACTAATTCAATTTTTAATTGGTTACAGTTGTTGAACCCGCTGCAGAATTTCCACTGCAAAGAATTATTTATATACAACAATAATACGAAAAAAAAACTAGAAATATGAATCACTCACCTACGAAACGGCAAATTTATTCTCCACAGCAGGGGAACGGAACCGCAAACAACAGCTAAAACCTGCAATAAGTATACTTTATTATATTTTTTTTCTCGCTCTTTTATGTCGAAATTATTAATTATTGCACAACTTGCTGATATTTATTGGCGTTATTTGCATTAAAATATATGGTTTACAACTGAAAAAAAAAAAAAAACTAGATCTCTCACAGTTTTTCTCTCTGGATTCTTCTTCTCTAACAGCTTTTTTTGTTGATCTCAATCCCTATTCGTCTTTTCAAACAGCTGTTGTTTGAACTCAATATGTAATAAATTACGTGTTTTAAAATGCGGATTATTTAAATTAAAAAAAAAAACATTGCGGGATTATTTTAACGGTATGATTGCAGGATTTTGTCAGTATTTTATGCCTAACGCATCCTTCCTGAAATTCAGGATCTTGTGAGGGTTTCATAACTTTATTTATTTATATTAAATAAAAATGATTTTAAAATAATTAATAAATTATTTCCACATTTTTCTATTTATTTATTTATGCTTAATTAAAGTCCATATTGCAGGATTATATTAATATTTTTGTTTACTTAAACCCCTGAACAACACTCTGAATTTGAGCTACTTTCGTAAGGTAAGGCAAAATCTCGTTGGTTCGAAAGAAAACAACTTTTTTTATATTTTACATGTTTACTCTTCAGAAGTTAGATTTTTACAGGCTTTACAAATATTTGTTACAATTTATTATTTATATTAAAACAACTGTGCTAATTAATTATCAAAGTAATTGCTAATTAAGATTTGAAACGTTTACACTTTTTTTTTTTTTTCATTTTTTGGAATTCATTTCTGCAATCCATTTAATTAATCCTGAGAGAATGTTTGCAAAGACTTAATTAAACGGATTCTCGAAATGTTTCTTGCTATAATTATTTACTTTTTTTTCTTGTGCGGCGTTTTAAAATTCTATTAGGACGATTAGGATAAGATTGATCAATCGCCCGCGCGAGTTGCATTAATCAAGGCGTCCTCTGGCAATTTGTCCGTGGCGAGATAAGCTAATTGCTAATTTATGCCGGCTTTTTTCTTCGGTGGAATCCGCGAGCGTTAATCGGATTCAACAATTTCTCGCGGCTTTTATGAAATTTCACGCGTCATTTATATGCATCAACACAGAAATTGTTGTAGGATTATCGACAGTATACTTTTTGATGACTTAAAAAAAAACGAGCCTTTTAAGTAGCCGAAACTGTTGAAGTTTAACTTTTCCTTCTCCTCTTCATTTTTTTATAGTTATTATAGATTTCCATTATTTTTCTTTTCTGAACAAAACTTCTTCCTTTTATATTTCATCCAACTCCTTTTCTATACACATACATTTTTTTTTCCTAACAACACGCTTGTCATCTCGACGATATGATTAGTTGAAAATATCATAATTACACCGCCTCGTTTCCAACGTCTCTCTCGAGAGAGAGTCCTCCCTGCTCTCCGTCGAGTGGACATGACGTAAAACCTTCCAAGACAAGACGGAAATATTATTGTTCGAACGGATCGCGTAAGCACAGCGAGAGCTCGTTGAATTAATGATAATTAAGTGTCGGCCGCTTTTCTTTTCTTCTCATCTCCGCGTCGTTTTGTTTTTGTTCTTCTTCTTCTCCTTAACCGGAAGGTAAACAGATTAGAGCAAACAGCAGCTCCTATTAAAAATCCTGACACTTAAGCTCAGCCAGTCCACGGTTTTTATTAAGCTCGCTTCGCTCGCAATCCTGACTCCAAAGCTCAGCCAGTCCAGGGCTTTACTAAAGCTCTCTTCGCTCGCAATCCAGATACTTAAGCTCAGCCCGTCCAGAGATTTTTATTGAGCTCGCTTCGCTCGCAATCCTGACACCTAAGCTTAGCCAGTCCAGGATTCTTATTAAGCTCGCTTCGCTCGCAATCCTGACACCTAAGCTCAGCCAGTCCAGGCTTTTTATTAAGCTCGCTTCGCTCGCAATCCTGATACCCAAGCTCAGCCAGTCCCGGATTCTTATTAAGCTCGCTTCGCTCGCAATCCTGACACTTAAGCTCAGCCAGTCCAAGACTTTTTATAAGCTCGCTTCGCTCGCAATCCTGATACCCAAGCTCAGCCAGTCGAGGCTTTTTATTAAGCTCGCTTCGCTCGCAATCCTGAGTTCCAGGATTTTATCTTGAACCTAATACATCCTTTAATCCACCTAACAGTTCACTGAATTTGTGCTTGTTTCATGTGGTTAAATTAAAAAAAATAGTAGCAGAATTAATTTAAAAGCACAAATCGCTTAATCAGACTCTAGACTGCAGGATTTTATCAATATCTTGTATCTGGAACACTCATCGCTCTTCTAAACTAATGTGGGTCATCAAAACGAAACATTGCTTCAATTAATATGGTTTATTACAACTGACTGATTTTTTATATTATCAACAGCATTAATAAGGATTAAACAGCCTTATAAAACATTATAGATTTCTCTTTCGTTTTTTTTTTTCTTAACAGAACAATATTAGCACAAACAGTTAAGTGCGTGGAATAACAATAAAGAGAAGCCGTAAAATCACGCCCACGCGCTCGTTATTCTCCTGACAGTTGTTGCTCCTGAGGACTTAATAACAATTTTTTTAGACAAACTCGCCTCTCTGACGCACTTCTTCTTACTTATTTTTTTTTTTAACGTCAAAACAATACGCAAGACGTGAAGTAAAATTTGATCCTTCCCTCGGGCAACAATTAGACATTTAACAACCAACTCGCTACTAGCGGAATGCCCAGCCAGACGAAATTCTTCTTTTGTTTTATTAATTTCCGCTCGCGGCATAATCAGAAAGAATAATGAAATTAAAAATAGACGAGAAGAGAAGAAGGAATACAGTAGCAAATAAAAAAATAGACATGGAATGAGGAGAAGAGAAGAAAAGTATGTTGTTTTGTCCTAAGAATTTAGATTAAAAATCTAGAAGGAGAAATTAATAAGCAATAATAAAAATTGGCACGAAGTTTAATCGAACTACAAAAAACGGAGCATTTGCATTTTTAATTCGATCCGCTTTAATTGAAGCGGTATAATTGCAGTCATTCCGAATCATATTTCCAACATATGATTATCTGCTATTAGAAAATTATTTATTCATTTTCTAAATTTGGATTATTACATGTTACTATTTCAAGCAAACAAAAAAATAACCAAATATTTTTACAAAAAAAAACTTAACATCATAATTCATACTGAAAAAACATTTTTAAGTATAATAAATAGAATATATGAGTTTTGAATTCACGTGAAGTGTTAATCACTTCACAGTGAATAGCCCGTATTCTGTAAAGAAAATGTTAGGCTTAACGTATACGTTATTGTAATATCATCACAGTTTAGGAAGCTTTTGTAATAGAATATGAATTTAATTAATAACGTGCATGTTAAACGTAACATTTCCCTTACAGAATAGCCCCGAATAAATGAATTGTCCACCAAAATTCTTTAACGATACCACCTAAAATTTAGGCGTTGAAGATGGCGTGGAGTGTAGAAATTAAAAGAATCACAACCATAATTCACATTCTCAATTGCAAATATAACAATTCCTTCCTCGAGACATAAAGAAGATTAAGAAAAAAAAAACAGCAGTGAATAAAACGGTGCAATAATAGTGGAGAAAAAGCAACACCGAGGAGAGAGATAAGATCGTGTCCCCGTGGCTCGATACCATCACGTGTCGGTGTCGGATAATAACAATTTCAGTTATCTCCTCGCTGTTTTTCTTTTTCTCTTGCCGTCATAATAATTCGCGATTCATATCGGTGTCATTAATCCTGTTACGTTTGAAGCCATGCGGGCTCGGATCGTCCACCGGGACGTGACTGCGACTCGAGAGGGAATTGAAAAGGACTCACAGAAGAGATTTCATGGGAAAATTTAATTGTTTTATTAAAATTCAATTATAATTCAATTTATTTAAATAAAAATATATGTCATTTCCTCCTACTTATTTTTATTAATATATATATATAATCTTAAATCCCCATCTACCATAATAATGGTGTAGGGGTTTATTTTTATTTAAATAAATATATTTCACTGCTGAAGATGGAAACATAGTTTCCGAAATATATTTAGTTAAATAAAAAATAAGTAGGAGAAAGGAGAATAATTTGTATTTAAATAATTAAAGTCTCCACAACCAACATAAAGAAGATAATTGATTTGATTTAATTTTAACGTCTTCAAATTGTGTAAAACAGAGTTGTACTAACGAGGAATAGATTGCGAAACACGTGCCTGCATATGGCCTTATATTAAATAACATTCTTTTTTGCTCTCCACCATGAAAGTAGTAGAAAAAATATCAAATGTATTTTTCTCATTTAATAAAATAAATAATTTTGAGTAATTTTTATAATAGAAAATAAAATCTAATGAATATCCAATAATCCTGCAAATAATTAAATAAAAACACACATAATTGAAATAATTTAAATGGAATTTACATTTTCTCCAATTTCGCCTTGGAAATTGTTTATGTTGTACAACTAAAGAGCTGTTTCTATATGTTTATTATTATTGATTCGCATTAACGGTGAAACATAATTCAAGCGCAGTTAAAGTGCTTTTGTCAATTATGTTAAATTCCATCGTTTTAATCACAATTAAAACGAAACTAAACGCGAGTCGAGAGCTTTTCGTTTTCGAGCGAAATGTTTAAAATACTTTCTTAAGCCTTGAAGGATTAATCAATAAATGAATGGGATTTACATAATTATCTTTAACGTTATTCTAAAAAAAAGTTTTAATTTCTTTTTTTATAGAAAATACATCGTAATTCAATTTTGCGCTGAGGATTTTCAATTATTATTATTATTATATTCTTCTTGTACCATTTCGGTTGTTTCTTTTCATTCTCCAGTTCTTGCCTTTACCAATTTATTCCATTCTTTTCTGTTATTTCATTTTTAACATTTTTTTTTTAATTTCCATTATAAAAAAAACTGCTAGGGGATTAATTAAACTCAAGAATCGTTAATTATTAATTAGTGATTATTTGCAACACAAAAAAACGATTCAATTAAATTTCCGTTACATCAACAAACAAAAAAAACATAATCGCAGGCTGAGCAAAATAAGCGCTAATGAAACATTGATGCAACAAGCGCAATATTCGATTCAATTAAAGCAGCAACAGATGTATTTAATGCGGAGATTCCGATAATCCCGAAGGATAATTTATGGCGAAAGGCAAGGCTTGCTTGCCGGTGCTGCCTGATTATAATTAAGACGCCGGGTAATACGCAAAACGAGATTTCAGTCGGAAATCGCAGCGATAAGGAGACGACACGTTATTCGCATTAAGTCCTTTCAGTTGTTCATGAGTGCCCCTAACTGCTCACTCAAGGACTTTGGTTGTTTTAAGTTAATATTTAATAATAATAATAATAATTAAAAGGATTTATTCAATTGCTCACAGTTATTTAATTTAATATTTAACAATATTAAAGTACTCACGTAAAATTGGTTAAAAAAATCATGGTAGCTAAAAGGAAAATAATTTGTTAATTGAGTAAATTAATTATTATAATAATTATCACCATTCATCAATACATTTGCGCAAATCATCATATAGAGGACAGGACAGGACAGGAGGATAGAGGACAGTTCAACAAGCTAGGATAGATTTTTCTTTAACTTCATCACAAAATTCATGATAGGGAAGAAAGATCTCTGATCGATTGCCCAGACAGACTAACACCTACATGTATTGTAATTATTTATATTGATAATATTGTTAAAATTATCTGTATAGTCTGAAAAAAGATGTGTTTATATATATAGAATGAATTTATATTAAACAAAATTAATATTCATTATTATCATTCCACAATTTATCATGAATTGATAATTTCATTATGTAAATCCCGTAATAATTTCCAAACTTGAGGCTAATTAAAATTTACAATTTTAATTGACGGTTTTAACTTATCGAAAAAAGATACCCAATAAATCGCCAACGACTGAGAATTAAGAAGAAAAAAATAACAACTAATAAAATTTGAAAACCCGACGCCGGTTTTAATTTAATAATTATAATGATTACGGTGATAAAAATAGCGGGCCGGTGATAAATCATCGCCGATCGAAAATTATTAATTCGACAAACTCGCCACACGATGACGCAATTAGCGGCCGCTGCGTGAAGAGGCTGAGGCGAATAAATCAGTCAGAAACGCCGTGCTTTATCGCCGGTTCATGCGAATTTCACTCGATTCCGTAATTTCCATGTTTTTCCCATGCGGGGAAAAGCACGAGAAGATGGTTTATCTAGTCGACTGGGGTTTTAAATCATCTTCAATAATTTTTTTTATTCAAAGTCTTAATAACAAAGTACTTACGTAACATAAGTCAAAAAATTGCAGTAGCTAAAAGAAAAATAATTAATTATTCAGTTGAATAAATTTATTATTTTCAACCAGGCGGAAACACCACAGGTCGATAGTCAAATAACAAATATTATTTATATATTTGACTTTGTAACTTTCACTATTTAGTTTTTTGTATATATAATAATTATAATAATAATAAATTGTTTATTTGTATACTCAAATTCATACAAAATAAGTACAATTTTTGTGTGATATACATAATCAATGTTTGTTACGTTATTCTAAACTTAATTATTAATAAAGATTGTTATATATATATATAAGATATAATAGAGCAACAAAAACGAAACTAGATAAGCTTGTATATCAGACGCGAGTCTGATATTGCTGTTACTTCTTCTAGTTCGTATAATAATATTGTAATAAAGATTATATAGTTGTAGCTATACTTGGCAGAAAACATTTCTATACTGATGAGTGCCAGTATGAAAAAAAAATCACTGATTAGTGTTTTCATAAATGAAATTTCATAAATGAATTTTTTTTTATACTGGCACTCATCAGTGTAGAAATGTTTTCTGCCAAGTATAGCTACAACTATTATTTCATTCAAAATCCCCTCGATGCTAATTAGTAAGCACGGTATTAGTTGATTAGTTTGCGTGCACGGAATTAACGAGCATTGTTCTCTAGCTCCCGAAGACGACGACGAGAGGACGGCTCGTTTTTTTTTTCTCACTCTCGAGTGCCATTAATTTTAACAATATTCAAATGCGCGGACCGTGCGAAAAGTTTCACTTCCGAACACTACGTCGACCTTCTTCTTTCTTTCTTTCTTCTTCCTTTTAATTCACAAACGGAGAAAAAATCATGTTTTTTTTTTGTTTTCCTAAACTGTTTCTGGATTAAAATTATTTTTATCCACTTCTCCTTCCATTATATAATTGTGATTGTCTGTATAATTATTCTTATGTTAATTTGTTTCTTTAAAGAGGGCTTTACAAAATCCTTCCCAATGCAATTTTTTTTAATAATATCATCAGCAGACACGTGTTTCGGAATTTAATCCCTCGTCAGCACAGCTCTGCCTTATATAATTAGCAAGTTTTTGTTCTATTATTATCCTGCACCTCTTAAAATAACCCCATACAAAAGTCTCAATTAAAACCCCAATCAAAACGTATTGCCGTTACTTTCGCAATGAATCTCTCTCACACGAAAAAAAAAATAAACAAACACATTCTGCGGGCATTCGAACGACTGACTTCCCAGAAAACATCCAGCCACGCGATTATAAGTGTAAACCGGCGATTGATTGGATTCAACTATGGGTAAGTAATAGTGCGGATGTGTTTTATCCACACTCTTGCTTGCCCGTGGTTGAATCGAATCAATCGCCGATTTACACATTAAAAACTTAATTAAAAATAATACGAAACGACGGGAGGCAAAAAAAAATCTAGTCGGAATGAAAAGGCGAAGCCCGACGCCTCGAATGACATTTTCTGTCCGTTTAAGCCGAAGCGACTTTACATTTATTCATGATTGCTATTTTTTTTAATTAAGCGAATGCTCGATTAGAATTTTACGAGAATCAAAGTTTTTAATTTGAAATGTTTAAATTGGTAAATCACGCCAGCGTTTGGTTTCGTAAGGATTAATTAAAAATAACTGGAATGCTCCCTAATATTAAATAATAATAATAACCTTATCAGGAAAAAACAAATAAATATCATAATTTCGCTGTTGAGGAAGCTCCAACATATAAAATTCATTCCTGTTATTATTTTTGTAGAAGGAGTTGTCATCAAACATCTGGAAAATAATTAAACTACAAACTCCAGACTTCATAATAATCTAAAATTTCTAATACAAAAGATAGCTATATTACAAACCTGCTAAATAGTTAGAAAGTTCTTACTTATTTATGTAACTTTACTTGACAGATGGAATTAGTTGTCAACACTCTCTGGATGTTTTGTTGTTGTTTTTTTTAATTAAATAAAATATAATTTTCATTTATATTATATAGAATTGGCTTGTTTCCGCCTACGCATATTTTCTCGATTGCTCAATTGATCGATGGAGCCCGTATGAAAGAGCAGAAATGATGGATCGCGTAATGGTTTCGTCTTTTGATCGGGATTTTTGTAAAACCAAATCTGCCTCTGATGATAATTCGAGGATTAAGCGGAATATGTAATTTATAACGTGAGGAAAAGCACTCGGAGCGGAATGATCGATCATTATTACCAAAAACATAGATATTTACAGTGTCGGGATTAATTATGCATAAAAAAAATACTGTAAACACAGATAAGCTGCAAGATTTTTTGGAATAATCTTAATAAATAATTATGTGTTTTCATTAATTAAATAATTAAATAGAAAAGAGTGTTCATTCACTTAGTCACAGTTATTTAAATAAATTGAAAAATGTCCTCGTTTATATCTGTGACATTTTGATTTATTATTATTTATTTTCAAAATCATTTTTATTTAATTAAATATTTATATAAAAATAATTTGAAAATATTTAATTTATTTAAATAACTGTAATCAAGAAAATAAATCCTTTTTTCTATTATAATTAAATATATATTTTTTTAATATTCAATTATTAAGTTAAATCATAATTCGTTCTAGGAATAATTAAATCTACAGCTAAGATTACGTTTTAAGACTCTTGAATCCAGACTGATTGCCTTATAAAGAGACGCGGACACGCGCTTAGCTCTGATTTCATTCCGCAATCCGTAAATTCCTGGCGGGCGCTTTAACGCTTTGGCAAACACAAAAATCCTTATTTATGCCTTTCCGCCTCGGTTTATTACCTGTTGCGCTAAACGATGGACGCCTTTTAAGGAGCCGCCACCTTCAATTCAACAGACTGAATTCTGCCTTTATAACCGATGAACCCTCCAAACAGCACAAAATCAGAGTGCACACTAAATTTGTGCTGTTAACTAGAATTTAAAAGAAATTGAACAAAATATTGCAGGATTTATTAATGTATATCAATCGCTTGATTAGACTCTGAACTGCATGATTCTGTTAATATTTTGAGGCGGACGCTCACTTCAACCCCTACACAGCCTCCTGAATTTGTGTTATTCTCGTGAGAGTCATTGGATTTATTTTCAAATTAAAAAAAAACACAGTTGCAGGATTAATTTAAGTACATGACTCGTTTCATCAGACTCCAGACAGCAGGATTCTGCCAATACTTTGTGGTGGACGCATCCCTCAATCCCTACATACTGAATTTATGTTATTCTCGCGAGAGATTTAATTTCAAATTGAAAAATACTTAAAAAATTAAGTACACGAGTCAGGTAATTAGATTCAAGACTGTAGGATTCTATCAGTATTTTATACCTGCCTTCACAATGAATACGCTTTATTAAAATCTGATCTTCAGGATTTTGTACCTTCTGCACGTTTCAATCCACCAATAGTATTCGAAATTTGTGCTACTTTTCGCTAGGATTCAACTGCAAATTAAGAAGAAAAAAACGAAAAACAGTTGCAGAATAGCATGAACCGCTTTTATGGCCACTCCTTATTATTACATTCCGATAACCGAAGACCGTTCTGAATATTAATTAATTTCCATAAAATTTAAAACATATATATTAAATTCCCGAAACGAAAAAGCAACTTTTTCCATCTTTCTGTTTTTTTTTTTTACTCGTCCTCTCTGAACGTGTGCGTTATTTTTTTCCTCTCAAATATTTTAATGGGGGGGTCATCGCCCCCCGTTACGGCCGTGCCATATGACGCCCGGAGGAGGCAAATAATGGCGGGCCATCTGTCGCTTCCTATTATCCTTTTCACTATTAATATTTTAAATATTGACTTGTTTTTTTTTTAAATTATAATTGATGGTATGTTAGCGTGTGTGACTGTTTTACTTTATTTATTTTTTTATTTCTTCTTATTCGGGTTTGTTTGAATAAATTATCGAAAATATTTTTATGTGAATAGTTTTCGGAATGCTGTGGTGGAATTAATAATTAAGTGTGCCATTGGGAAATTTCAATATTACTAACAGGAGTGTGTTTATGGTAATCCATTAATTTTTCTTTCTGATATATTTATTCATAGATTTTTAATTAAATTAAATATAAATAAAAAAAGCTAAATATTATTAAATTAACTAATTAGTTTCCCATCGGCTTCTGAACCGCGAATTGGTTTAAGGATTATCCTGGGCTCGCTTTGTTAACCTAATGTGTGAAAGCTAGAGGACCTCGCGAGAAAGCTCCGCCCAGCACGAATTTGTTCATTTAAAAAAAAAAAGTTTAATAATTTTGTTACGTTCACTTTATCGAAATTTTAACGTAACAATTTTCTTCTTCAATTTAAAGAAAAACATCTCTTATTAATTTAAATATTTTCGAAACTATACAGTTATCTTTTCAATTAGATATACCAAACTGTTAAATCGTCAGCGATAGCGTTGATACATTTTATTATTGTCATTACTCTGAGAATTTTTTATAGTAAAACGAGATCGTGGCACTTAATTAGCTCCTCATCCTCGGGGATATTTTAGTGGCCATAAAGCGTACAACATTCCGATTGATTAATCAACCCGTTTTTTTGCTCCTTATTTTTTTTTTTTTAATTACTCCAACCGATTTACATCTTCTTAAAAGAGTTAAATTTAAATAATTCGAGAAGAATCCCACGTTTTGCGCTTTGAATTTCTTCTTATTGAATACTTGTGATAATAATACTATATTTTTAATTAAATAGCTTTAATTTTAGTGATTATAGCTTCAACAATTTTAACTAAACTTAAAACAATGTATAACAAAGTAGAAGCTTCTATTATCATTTTTTCTTATTTTATTTGTTTAAATTACTGTGGTCATGTGAATAAATCCATTTTCTATTATTAAAAAAATGATTTGAAAATAATTAATAAATTATCTTCACATTTATTTTTGTAACTGACTGTTAGTCTATTCAAAAAAATAATAATAAAGAAATGTAAAGAGAAAATCATTAATAAATTATTCAATTGATTATTTTTATTTGATTTAAATAATTTTTCATATAAATTACATAAAATTAATGGGGTTTTGATTTATATTCCATTTGAGAGTAAGCCATGATGTTTTTATTATTTAAATAAACTCCACGATTTATTCCCTTTGTATATAAATTGTGGAACGTTAATTAACCCGATCATAACACGCTTTGAATATTAATTAACGAAATAGCGCTTGAATTATGTCGCCGTTTTCTGCGCTTGTGGCGCTTTAAATTTTAATGAGGAAGCCGCTAATTGTTGTCCGGTGTGTACAATGTCGGAATTTAAATACCGAATGGAAATGAAGGCGGGAATTAATTGACTTATAGTTGTTATTTATGTGGTTAGATGCGAAAGCACGAATACCAAAAACAAAGTTAACTTCCTTATTTGCCTCCGATAAGTGTTATTAATTTTATTACAAACTGTAATTATTTAATATTTCGACAGCTCATTGGATTATATCAGCTTTACATCCAAATATTAAAGACTATTTGTTTTATAATAACGAAATGTATGTTTAAATTCACTCTTTCTCTTCTTGAGACCCGAATCCGGGATCAAACCCACTGGCCCCCCATTTCACCAATAACATTGCGTAACGAATCGAGAATGGGAAATATTCTAACGAACTTTATTACGACTAATTCCTATGATAATGCGAACAATCCGAGTCGACCGCCGATTATTAAACGCCTATTAAAACTGTTTATTAAGCGAACAGCCTAATTTACAATCCAATAATATCCTCATCTCGGAGTCCTTTGCACCTCGCAGTGCGTAATTAAAAAGCCGATCCGTACGGAATCCTATCCGCTGTTAACGGTTTTTTCGATAATAAATAAAGCCAACACAGTGTTCTGATTATTTATTTATTTATTTTCGAAGCGCATCGTAAATTATACTAAATGTAATTTGATGTGTGGTAAGTTTAAATATATACAACGCTTAATTAAAATAAAACCTGCAGGATTATGTTATTTTATTGTACTTGATAGTGCGACGTTATGAATTACATTCTCATTGGGTACATGTTTCATCAATTGCCCCATGAGATTCCTGAAAATTTAAAATAATAATAAATAAACTCTGATCGATAGCCGATTCATGTACATAATATAATATTATTGTACACACATTTCAATAAAGATGTTTAGTTAGTTAGTTAATAAATAAATTAAAGAAATTTTTTGTTTTGAAAAATAATGAGAGATTTTTATTTACAAATCAACTTCGTAAATTTCCACACTTAAAATATTTAGTTTAAAAAAATCAATTTTACACAACAGGTAATAATTCACTCCAAAGTGTTTTCCCGAAATTCTTATTTACGTCGACGTGAAATATTCCGATATAATTAGGAATGTTATTTCTTGTTCTCCATGTAAATTTTATTGCCATCCGATGTAATTTACGCCAGTACGCCGGAATAAATCTCCGACACTCTTCGGCTACTTATAATAATTTTCGACTTTAACGGAAAATTGGGTTTTAAATGTCGTTCCGTTAATTTTAAATGCGGCTTTAAGAATAAGGAAAAGAAAAACGGAGAGATATCGATGAAATATTCGATAAATATTCACACCTTTCGGTATAAATAAATAAAGTTAAAATGCGTTTCGTATGGAAATTTCCTAATAAACAGGATTTATCGATTCGGTGGAAATAAATTGTGCTCGCGGTAAAAAAACCGAGAAATTGTTTCTCGTTTATCACCTAATAAAAAAAATATGGGTTATTTATAAATAACATCACATTATTAGTTTCTAATGCTCATTCATTAATTTAGAACGTATTGTTTGTTTCATTTTAACTATTTTTGACTACAGGGTAATCATTTTCACACTCAGATTAAGAATGATTACCGTGAAATAAATTTAAATAGAAAAGAGTATTTAAAAAATAATATTTATTTACTTCGTCGCAGTTATTTAAATAAATTAAACAAAAGTAATGTGAAATTAATTAATAAATTATTTCTTTTTTAGAGTTATCCAGTAGTTTTTTTTTTCTAAGAAAATTAAGAGATGAGTCAGGTTCTAAGTTCCTTATATATATATATAACAGTTTTATTTTTTATCATTATTAAAAAAATAATTGTCTGCAAGAATATCAACTTCAATTACTCGAGGAAAATAAAGGAATATATATATTTTGTTCATAGACAAAATTGCCCAACGCCGAGCAATTCAGAAACAATCGCTTATTGTTGCGTTTAATCTCGTTAATGAACTTTTACACCGAGAGATCGCCGATTAGCGATTGTTCTTCCGGACGGGGGTTTCGCACGCACGGGTAATTATGGTAAAAGTGAGTCTCCAAAAATCGGTTCTCATCCCAAACAACAAACGGCGTTTGTTCATTCATTATTTAGTTTTCTTGCAGTTTGGAATTGTTGAAACTTTCATGACAAAATATTTGAAAGGAGCATTAGGTAGAAAGACTTAACTGCAAACTAAAATAATAATAATAATGAAAAAACTATTAGAGAATTAATTCAAGTGTTAATTAAATTCCGGACTGCAGGATTTTCAAAATGATTAGCCTGTAGTCGAAAGTAGTTAAAATGAAACGAACAATACGTTCTAAATTAGTAGCCTAGAGTCTATTTAAGTGATTTAAGTTGTTAAATTTGTAATGCGGCCGTTTTATTTACTTCCACCAAACACCAAAGTAACCTGAGCCGCATGGAGAAATGGTGGATGCGCCGGGCTTCCCGCAGAAATTTATATTCAAATGTTCTTGTAATTATTTAAATCACGTCGCTTATCTTTACTAACAATTAAGTTAACAAGAACATAAGAAAATTGGTATATTTCACGAAAAAAATAATAAATAATTGTAGGCAGAAAGACCATTACAGACAACTGTTTATAAAAATTATCTGTTTACAAGAGTTTCCTGTAAAGAGTTATTAACCATAAGTATTTCTGCCCACAATAATTTATTAATATAATAAAAATAATTGTAATATTATACAAATATTTATTTATAATAATACTTCGCACGAGCCCTATAATAAAAATATTACTCTCTCCAAATAATTGTTCAATATTTATTAACCATAAAATTCATATTTTATTACACACTTTCATTTTTGCACTATATTTTTTTAATAATTATAAATATATATATGCATTGTCTATTGCTCTACTTAATCGATTAATTTGTGTATGTGTTTCTATTTAATGTGTGCTTGGCCGAAACAAGCGTTATTAATGTCTCGGAAATTTTGACATAGAAAAACCTGTATTTGTGTATAATTTACATACGATAGGAATTAGTAATTAATAGCCCGGTTAAAATTATACAGATAAGGGGCGAATAGAACATTTAAATAATGGAAAAAAATATTTATTACATGAAAAACTGAAAATATTTCTCACTTGGAATTATTTTCGTGATGAAATATGTGCAGTATCTAAAATTAAATGAAATTAAATTAATATGTATATATACTCAATGTACCTTTTCGGGCAAATTAAATTAATAATATTAATTAATTAAATTTTTGTAGGATATTTCGTAAAAATCTGAAAAATGATCTTAAAAATGGTGTAGGATTAATATTTTGCCCAAAAAAATCATTTCTAGTTCATTAAGGCAATTTGAATTGATTCCATTCCTTTTACATGGAGTCTTATGGGAACGGTTTAAGCGAGGCGCGCCGATTGACCGTTTTTGACGTGACGTCAATTAAATTAAGATAACTCTATTCATAGATGCGATAGAATATTAGAACTTGAAGGATACGATTCAGGAAGGATTTAGCTACATTTTACCTAAAACTCATTAAAATTGGAGTTTTGTGCTTGTCTAAAAAAAATCCCAAATTTTGACAATTTTTTCGCTTACTTTTTAAAGGCCCAATTTACACGCTTGCTGTACGAAAACTATTTGTTTCACAATCCTCAAATTTACACAGTTGATGCTCCAATTCATTAGGAACATTCCGGTATAATTTCAAGTTATTCCGAGAGTTTCGGATTTTTCACGAAAATCCACTTTTTTCCAAGGGGTACCCCTTAGAAAATATTCAAATTTCGATGAAAATTTTTTTCTTCCAAAAAAATCTGAAAAAATTCTAAAACACTCTTGAATATGTTAGAAAGAATGTGGGATAGTTATTTTACCCGAAAAAAATCATTCACTCTTTTTTAAGCACATTTTAAATATTACGTCAAATTTACATGCGATCTTATGAGAACGGTTTAAACAAACCGCGCCGATTGAGACTTTCAGACGCAGTGCTGAATTAGCTAAAATAACTTTGCTCATGGATAAGATAGAACATTAGGATTTAAAGCATAGCATTCAGGAAGGATTAGTCCATACTTTTCTTATAAAATCGCTAAAATATCGCTTTAGTGCTTCCCTAGAAAAAAATCCAAAGTTGGACAATTTTTTCGCTCATTTTTTAAATGTTAAATTTACAAGCTGACTGTGCAAAAACTATTTGCTCCAAGTTATTCAAATTTACACAATTGATGCTCCCATTCATTGCAAACATTTTAGTTATAATTTTAAGTAAATCTAAGAGTTTCGGATTTTTCATCAAAATCCACATTTTTCCAAATTTTGATGAAATTTTTTTTCTTCGGAAAAAATCTGAAAAAAATCTCAAAGACTCTTAAAGATATTAGAAAGAGTGCGGGATATTTATTTTGCTCGAAAAAAATCATTTCCTGTTTTTTAAGGCCATTTGAATTGATTCCATCAGATTTACATGTAGTCTTATGGGAACGGTTTAAGCGAGGCGCGCCGATTGATCGTTTTGGACGTGACGTCAATTAAACTAAGATAACTTTATTCATAGATGCGATAGAATATTAGAACTTGAAGTATACGATTCAGAAAGGATTTATCTATATTTCACCTAAAATTCATTAAAATTGGACGTTTTTGCTTGTCTAAAAAAATTCTCAAAATTAAAGATTTTTTTCGCTCATTTTTCAAAGGCCTAATTTACTCGCCTGCTGTGCGAAAACTATTTATTCCACATTCGTCAAATTTACACAGTTGATGCTTCCATTCATTAGGAACATTCTGGTATAATTTGAAGTTATTCCGAGAGTTTCGGATTTTTGACGAAAATCCACTTTTTTCCAAGGGGTACCCCTTAGAAAATATTCAAATTTCGATGAAATTTTTTTTCTTCCAAAAAAATCTGAAAAAATTCTAAAACACTCTTGAATATGTTAGAAAGAATGTGGGATAGTTATTTTACCCGAAAAAATCATTTACTCTTTTTTAAGCACATTTTAAATATTACGTCAAATTTACATGTGGTCTTATGAGAACGGTTTAAACAAACCGCGCGGATTAAGGCTTTCAGACACAGTGATAAATTAGCTAAGATAACTTTGCTCATGGATAAGATAGGACATTAGGATTTTAAGCATAGCATTCAGGAAGGATTATTCCATATATTTCTTATAAAATCACTGAAATATCGCTTTAGTGCTTGCCTAGAAAAAATCCCAAAGTTGGACAATTTTTTCGCAAATTTTTTAAAGGTCAACTTTACAAGTTGGCTGTGCAAAAACTATTCGCTCCAATTCATTCAAATTTACACAATTGATGCTCCCATTCATTGTAAACATTTTAGTTACAATTTTAAGCAAATTCAAGAGTTTCGGATTTTTCACCAAAATCCACTTTTTTCCAAATTTTGATGAATTTTTTTTTCTTCGGAAAAAATCTGAAAAAAATCCCAAAGACTCTTAAAGATATTAGAAAGAGCGCGGGATATTTATTTTGCTCGAAAAAAATCATTTCCGGTTCTTTAAGGCTATTTAAATTGATTCCACGAGATTTACATGTAGTCTTATGGGAACGGTTTAAGCGAAGCGGGTCGATCGACGCTTTTGGACGTGACGTCAATTAAACTAAGATAACTTTAATCACAGATGCGATAGAATATTAGAACTTGAAGGATACGATTCAGGAAGGATTTATCTATATTTCACCTAAAATTCATTAAAATTGGACGTTTTTGCTTGTCTAAAAAAATTCTCAAAATTAAAGATTTTTTTCGCTCATTTTTCAAAGGCCTAATTTACTCGCCTGCTGTGCGAAAACTATTTATTGCACATTCCTCAAATTTACACAGTTGACGCTCCCATTCATTAGGAACATTCTGGTATAATTTCAAGTTATTCCGAGAGTTTCGGATTTTTCACGAAAATCCACTTTTTTCCAAGGGGTACCCCTTAGAAAATATTCAAATTTCGGTGAAAATTTTTTTCTCCAAAAAAAATCTGAAAAAATTCTGAAACACTCTTGAATATGTTAGAAAGAATGTAGGATAGTTATTTTACTCGAAAAAAAATCATTTACTCCTTTTTAAGCACATTTTAAACATTACGTCCAATTTACATGTGGTCTTATGAGAACGGTTTAAACAAACCGCGCCGATTGAGGCTTTCAGACGCAGTGCTAAATTAGCTAAGATAACTTTGCTCATGGATAAGATAGAACATTAGGATTTTAAGCATAGCATTCAGGAAGGATTAGTCCATATATTTCTTATAAAATCACTAAAATATCGCTTTAGTGCTTGCCTAGAAAAATTCCCAAAGTTGGACAATTTTTTCGCTCATTTTTTAAAGGTCAACTTTACAAGCTGACTGTGCAAAAACTATTCGCTCCAATTCATTCAAATTTACACAATTGATGCTCCCATTCATTGTAAACATTTTAGTTACAATTTTAAGCAAATCCAAGAGTTTCGGTTTTTTCGTTAAAATTCACTTTTTTCCAAGGGGTACCCCTTAAAAAATATTCAAATTTCGATGAAAATTTTTTTCTTCCAAAAAAATCTGGAAAAATTCTTAAATACTCTAAAAGATATTAGAAAGAGTGTGGGATATTTATTTTGCCAGAAAAAAAATCATTTCCTGTTCTTTAAGTTCATTTGAATTCATTCCATCCTATTTACATGTAGTCTTATGGGAACGGTTTAAGCGAGGCGCGCCGATTGACGCTTTTGGACGTGACCTTAATTAAAATAAGATAACTTTACTCACAAATGCGATAGAATGTTAGGACTTGAAGGATACGATTCAGGAAGGATTTATCTATATTTCACAAAAAATTAATTAAAATTGGAGTTTTGTGCTTGTCTAAAAAAATGCACAAAATTGAAGAATTTTTTCGCTCATTTTTCAAAGGCCCAATTTACACTCCTGCTGTACGAAAACTATTTGTTCCTCATTTCTCAAATTTACACAGTTGATGCTTTCATTCATTAGGAACATTCTGGTATAATTTGAAGATATTCCGCTAATTTTTGATTTTTCATCAAAATCTACCTTTTCCCCTTAGGAAATGTTGATGAATAATAATAATTTGAATAATAAACGAGTTTAAATATTATGAAACAAAACGGCTTTGCTTACTAAAATAACTCGCACTTTAAATGCAAAACAAACGCCCAAAAAAATGAAAAGCAAAGCCCGAGTAATCGCAGCAGGAAACGCGAGTGATCGAGATTTGCACTTAAATCGCTCCGGCCGACGATTATCATCCTCTCGTGCTCGCTAAATCACTACGAATAACAAAACAACAACAACAAATCATAAAGATTACAAAAAAAACTCAACCGGCTTACCTTGCAAGGTTGCACGAGACATGCAGAAACAGCGGAGGAAGCAGCAAAAAAAGGAAATAGTCTGGTTCGGTCGCAGTTTCGAGTGATGAACACATGAGGATGATTAGTGTTGAAGAAGAGTCGTTCGTTACACTTTCGCGTGATGATTGTCACGGACTCGCATCCTCAGAGTGGGTTTAGATGGAAGACGAAACACTCGCGGGATTAATTTTAAAAAAGGCTGGTGATTTAAATAAAAAATAGGAAAACACGAAACGCACATTTTTTTATTATTAAATTGATTATTAAAAAAAATATTATTAAATTGATTATTCTTTTTCAATTTTCAGAAAAACGAATATGAATAAATATTTTTATTATTTAATTAATTATTATTATTTATTTTCAATTTAGTTTATTTCGGAAAAATAAATATTAATGAAATTACATAAGTAATAAAATCACACGCACTATTTTTTTAATAATAATTTATAAATAATTTACATCAATTGATTGAAACAATTGAAAATAATTGTATATTTTAATAACAAATATGAATTTAAATGTATGTTTTTATTTCTGTTTAATATCTTTATTAAGATAATTTTTGACACAATTTAAAATATTTACAAATAATTATTAATATTTAATGGGCTATCGACCAACCTTCGTAGATTTTTATTATTTTATTCATATTTATTATTATTATATAACGCACCACCAATGTTTAAATATTGCAAATATTAATTAATACGATTAATCATACGAAGGTAACGCACTCAATAAATAATTTAGTTCAATTAAAGTAAGCACTCTTGATTTATAAATGAAGGGAGCAAATTATTTAAAGATAAAGCACTGTTTGGATTTTCAATGCCAACTGGAGACTTAAAGATTGTTTAGATTTTCAGTAGAAACTGGAAACCGTTCTCTGTATTGGGGTTCATTTTTATTTCGTTAATTTATTCGTTCCATTCGTTTTGCCTGAATTCAATTAATTTTACTTTTTTTTATTACATTTAATTAATTATATTCTTGTTATTGTTTCAATTTTCGGTTCGATTAATTTTTATAATTGATTATCTTATTTCCATCTTTGTCTCTATTTAATTTCATTTATTTTTTAATTGAATTTGATTTATTTTTTGTTGTTGTTTTCTTGGATGGATTTTTTTAAAATTATTTTTATGAATAGTTTATTATTATGCTTCTTTTTATTTTGTTGTTACAAATTATTTTTATGATCGGTTTAATTTTTTAATTAATCCCAATTAATTGATAATTAAAATATATGTACTTATGTTAAATTTATTTAATGTTTTGATGTCGCTGTTGAAACACACGTACAAACCGAACGTTTCTTCGCGGTTGTTCGCGTTGCACGCTGCACGAGGTTGCGAAACCGTCTTCCCCCATAGAAAACCTCCTCTTCTCCGTTCTTCCGCGCTTTCCTACCTCTCCACCTTCGTCGACTTGACGACGATCTCTGTGCCGTTGCCGTTCGGGTTCGCATTCGGAATCAGGTGGGGATCTACCACCATGCCATCCTTTCCTGCACAGGTTGCTGTTTCTTCATCTACGCTCCTCTTTCCCGTCTTTTCGAACAGCTGTTGTATGCGAGGAAGGTCATTACCGGCGCAAGGAGAAGAAGAAAAGGAAGGAGAGGAGGAGACGTTACGCGCGAGCCTGCTAATTTCCGATCCTTGCGGGAATCGCGGCACCCCGTCGTCGAGTCTCGTAAATCACGCGTAAATTATTGTCTTTCTTTCTTAATTTTCCCTTTTTTTATCCAAATGGGATAACTGTTGCTGGAAACGTGTTTGGATTGCGCTTAATTAGAGAGAATATGATTTATTAAATAGCCACAGCGAATGATGGGCACAACTTTGTAATGGAGGTATTGGCTCTAGAGGAATATAAAGTCTTCAATGTTTAGCTACTTAAAAATCAGATGAGATACCTAGAAGTATCAATAAATACATTTGTCCACGTATTTAATTATTCTTTGATGAAACAAAAAAAAAACATTTCCAGTTAAATTCTTTCAAAGAATTAATTTCCCTTTCAAAAATATTAACTACAGTTACATTATAAAGCTTAGAGTGCTTTTAACAGGACTGTAATAAATCTGTGAAATTAAAAAGAAACTTTAAAGTGTTTGAAAATTTCTATGGCTGAGATACAATTTTTCAAAGTGCTTGAAAAAAGTTTCTTTAATCTCGAATCAAACATATTTAAGTATATGTATTGTAAATATATTTAATGTTATTTAATTATTTTTTTGAAACTCAGTAAACATTGAGCTTCAATTAATCACAGTTTAAACACAAACAAGGTATTTTTCAAATTAAATTCCTTCAAAGAATTCGTGGTCCATTATGTGTGTAATTGGCTAAGCAGAAGGACGTCAGCTTGGCAGCGCGAAGAATCCGTCAGCTGTTGCTTGCCTGCTTGTTGATTACGTCACGCCGGTCGAAAAGACTCTTTTCTTACGTTGTTTATTCTTCTGGTGTTGTTCATGCCGGCAGACGCTCAGCTTTTCACCGACGAAAGTAAATTTGATTTCGGTTTCTTGCGGAATATTAATTGACCCATCAATCAAGTAGTCTTATTCCAATTAAAATTGTGTAAGCTACAAAAGATTGTTGCTATTTTGTAGTGTGTGCTGTAATTAAATTAATCTTGCAACATTTTTTTTGTAAAAATATTTTTTTTAATTTCAATTAAATCTGAAAACACACAAGAAAATAACACAGTTTCAGAGGTTGAAAGTTGCATCTGGTACAAATTATTAACTAAATCTTGTAGCCCAGACTATGGTTAATCCTGCATTTTTTGTGTATAATCAAAACACATTCAAAAATAACCATTTAATTTTTGTTTTTAAAAAAGCAAACAACTTTTCTCGGGGTCTGTAATAAACTCGGACGCATAAAATCGCGCTGATTCTATAGATATATTAAACTGGCGGTAAGGACTTCTTATAAGGAGCTAAACAGAATGCAACCGCAGAACCGCACGATGGGATGGATAAACAGTTAGCGATTTATTATATCGCGTAAACGGTTTATAAATTCAGCTATTAAATCAGCGTTTGATTGTTAACTCGAGTGAAACAAACCGCCTCTGGTCGGCCAGCTTTTTCGAATAATTCATCGGGATTTGGCATTTCCGAGCCCAACCCGGCCCCCCGAAAGAAATTATTTCCTGCGTTCATGGTTTGATGAATGCTAAAACTTGTTTATGCAAGGATTTATTTGGTGGAGAATCAATTAAGTGACATAAACCTTCAATTTTTTTTAAATATTTTTAAAATGTTTCACCCAGAAAGTTATTCAAGACTGTTATTAAACTGTTAACTTAAGAAAGAAGCTGTTTTAGGTGTGGAGAATCCAAATGATTTATTATTAAATTCCAGTTTCCCTGATAATAAAAATAATAACACATTGCTCAGTCGGAGCTGTGTTTAGCATAACAGCTGCGCTATTATTGTCGAAGAGCATTGCATAACATCCACGTAATGCCCGTCGTTACAACTCAGAAGTAATCTTTCGCGTTGTTAAGTGTTTTCAAAGCGTCCGCGGAATATGTAATTGCGGCCACTAATTCTTCCTATTCCTCGCGGAATCCTTTGCTTCCTTTTCTATTTATCGTTTAATTTTTATCACTATTATTCATCTTGTTAATTCCTGTTATAAAATATTCGCTACAAATTACTTGTAATAGAAAAGAGACAATGTGAATAATAAGGCAAAAAGTACAAATAAGTTATAATGGAAATAAACAAGACGAATAATAATATTCTTGTCTTATTATTATTATATTATTCCATAGCCAAGTGAATTTCTTTTATTATCCTGATGAATTTATGTGAATGATCAGAATAATTCATCTAGCTAGCACGGATTTCTCTTTTACGAATTGTGATCGGCGAATATCTGCATTTATGAGGAATATTAAGGTTATAGGGAATACAGAATTTTGTAATTTATTTTCTATTATAACTTTTTCATCTTATTATTATTATTCATCTTGTTTATTTTCCATTATAACTGATTTCTACTTTTTTGTATTATTATTATTCATCTCGTTTAATTTTTATTATAACTAATTTGTAAAGAGCCTTATAAGGCGTTCGTGTCCCGAAGCCTGCTATTTACAAGCGGTTTTGTGTCGAGCAGGAACTCATTACGTATTCATGCATCCATCCCGGCCCAATAATTTTCCGTCCGTTGATAAGAGAAACGAGCTCGAGAGCGGCTTTTACGAATAAATGGGGATTGTTTATTTACAGAGTTTATTTTTTTAATTGCATCAGAAATGATCCTCCGTATCTCAAATATATTTCCCATTTAAATCCACTAATGTTTATTTATCAATTTATTATTTGATAATGTGTATAGAAATAATAAAACAAATCAATCGGAAGAAATATCTATAAATAATAATAATACTAAAATATAATGATCACTTTCGTTGAAAGATAGATCTTCATTAATTGAATGGTTCACAAGTCGATAGCCAATAATATTAATTATATATTTGGCATTCTAACTTTCATTATTTCGTATTTTTATATGTGTCGCCCGGCGCATCCACCATTTGTGCACAACTGAAAAATAATTTTAATTGATATGTTTGTAATCTTTATTAACGGTTGTAATTAAATTATTTTTCAGCGATATAAATGGTGGATGCGCCGGGCTACGCCTCCAGTTTTTACATTTTGGTGCTTTATTTTTTAATTATTACTCTTTGTAACCAGCAGTTAAATTAAATAAAATGAATTTGCAATAATTAATTTTCTCAATTGAATAATTAATTGATTATTACTACTACGATTTTTTTTACTTACGTTACGTACTTACTTAAAAAATATTTAATTTAATTTAAATAACTGTGAGTAAGTGAATAAATAATCTTCTTTATGTTGGTTGTTGGTTGTGGAGACTTTAATTATTTAAATAAATATAATAATGAGTAGGAGAAAGGACAAATATTTTTATTTAAAAAATACTCTTTACTATTATTAAAAGTAAATACGTTTTTTTTTAAAACATTATTTTTATTTAAATAATAACAGGGATTCCCACACGAGCCAAAAACGAACAAAGTAATAAATCATGTTCGAAACACCCGCGAGGCGCAAAACGCGAAAAAACAATCAGGCGATTAGCATAACCCGCGTCGTCCTTTTAAACAGAAACTTATTTATATCTTGCTTCTCGCAGCGCATTCAATTAATGCCGCAAAAAATCCATCGTAATTTAAGCGTTTTCGAAGGGACTTTGCTTCGCTAAAGCGGATAATATAAAGTACTTCTATTTACGGTTATTGCTCGTTTGTGCGCATTCGAAATTAATAAGAATCCCGGGATGGTAATTACGCAAATTGGCTTTGATCAACCGGAAGGATTTACATATCGAAAAGGCTTTCTTTCGAATCGCAATTAGTAAAATGTGTTTTTAAAATAACGAAATGAATATTGAAATGATCGGAAATTTATGTTAATGTATTTTAATCGGTACAGGGATATTCGATTAAGCCTGTAAATGAAACTTAAGATACTGGCTTCGGATTTTCCGTCGCTTAACTTTTTTCATTCATCTTAGAAGAAAAAATCAAATAAAGGTTATTTGTAATATTAAAAAAAAAGATTTTTTCAATATAAAAATCTGCCTAGTTTCTGAATACTATATGAATCGTCCAAAAAAAAATCAATGGTTTCCTCAAAAAGCAGTATTTTCAATATTAAACACAAATCAGATATTAAAACACGAATCTTCAAACATTCATGCGAACTTATTTTATTCGAAAAAGAAACAAACAACACATGGTGGCGCAGTTGGTGTGCCAATTGATAACGTTTTAATCGCCGTTTAATAAAGTCAATTGAATCTATTTTCCCCGGTCCGGTAAATGAAGCGTGAAGTCATCTGTTCTGATTGATTCATCGCGACATTCGTTTCAGATTATCGCTTTATTTATTTCGCGTAATCGCTATAATAAAAAGTCTCGATTAGTATTTTATGTGCAACGCTCTACTTAACTATATAATGCGGATTAAAAGTTGGCTGTGGTAGTTGAGCACTGAGCAAGATTAATACTTGAAGCACAACGAAATAACTATTAACCCTTACCTAAAAGATAAATGTAAAAAATTCAAATTTATTCAATTCAAATAGATTTACATATAATCACATTTTTTTTTAAAATCAGATTTTTGTTTTGGTTTCTTATTTTGCTAAATTGTTGCGTATAATGGTCAACATTTTAAGTACTTATTTCACGCTTTCCATTTTGTTTTTTAAATCTATTAGAACTATCTTAATTAAAATTAATGAATAAATTTGAAAGCCAACATAGAAATCAAATAAGAAAAGCGAGTTGAATAAAAACAAGTGGATTTTGATGTTGTGCCTATATACAAGCGATGGAGCCGTTACTTTACTCATTCGGATTTTGCAAATCCAATAATTTCGTTTTCACCGTACACAATAAGCAAGACAAAACAAAACCAAGCAAACGGAAAAACAGTTAAGAGGAAAAGCAACGTAACGCGGAAACGCGCTGGACGTTTTATGGACCGATATAAAAGGGCTTGCTTATCAATATTTATGAATCAGATAGCATTGATGTCCGCTAGACACGTAAATCTAATCCCCGGAGGGAATCGAATATGTAAAGAATGGCTTGCGAGAGTTGAATTGAGAAGAAGAAAAAATAACAAAACGTATACATTTAGAAAAAAAAAATGTAAATGTTTTTGTAGAAAATATTTCTTTTTGCCTTATCCAAGGGAAAGCATTGCGATTGTAGAAAAATTGGAATCTTTCTTTCCATTGATTAAAAAAAAAGCGTGGAGAAAGAGCTCAAAAATTTTCTACAATCGCAATGTTTTCTCTTGTACAGAGGGACAGCGAAAATAAATAATTCAGGTCTGCAATAAATTTTATAAAACTTTAAAAAACCGTTATTTACAAATACAACAGTTTGACTGTTTTCTTCTCCATAGTGTAACCTCATAAATAACAATTTTTAGCGGGCACTAAAAAAACCTTAAACGCTTCCATTCCGGGCACGGTTTTCAACGCTCGATTTTAAACCTATAAATCACGCCATTGAAAAATAATAATAATAAAAGGATAAGATTATACCTTGTCGACGCACTAAAACGTGCGTAATAAAAACAACCACACCTTCTTGTTTTTTCTTCTCCTTCTCCTTTTTATGGGAAACACGTCAGAAAATCAATTTCGACAATCAGGATCACGATTTATCGCAGCGATTAAATCGTAAATATCGGTTTGATTTCACCGATAAAAAAATAATAATGCAGAAAAATCAATTTATAATTACAGAAGAAGTGGAAATATTTAAAGTTTTAAGAGGTACCTCTTTGAACAATTTCGCCTTTCTTTGAAAATTCGAAAATATAAAATTCTACAGACAATAAAAATTTTCTGATAGCAGATTCTATTTAACGTTTCAATCATAGGTCTATTTCTTTCCGTTTAAATATAATAAATATTTTATAAAAATGTCTTGATACAAAATTTTAAATCAGGTTAAATTAAATATTTCTTTATAATGTTCATCTTAACTTTTATTTTATTTATAATTCCTCAATGGGCGGATGGATATTTTTAAGATCAGACTTAAATAAAAGCCAGAACCTTTATGAATAATAATAGCAAATAATTGCGGACTTAACTATTCGCTTTTTATTTTGATTGTAAAATTAAATGCCTCAATTATAATTGTAAGAATATGAAATTTATTGCAATTAACTTCTAGAAAATCAACCCTACATTTTCAAAATCCTCCCTCGAGAAAGGGTTACAAACCAATGCAACTAAACTCCATCAGTGAATATTTAATTATCTTCTCTAAGACTCTACTTCCTTTGAAATGTAAATTATTTTCAAATCAATTATCTTTTCTGTATTAAAAATATTTGTATAACCACGGAAATTTAAATAAATTCAATACCGAAATAGTCAAATCATTATTTATTTATTTATTTATTTTCTTGGTGAACAGTATTTTCTAGAAAATATTCATTTTTATTATATCGCGTTATCATCGGTTTTTATTTATTCAAAGACAAATTTAAAAAATGTTTATTGTATGCAGAAATGTGTATTCTACAAAAAGTTTATTTATAATATTTTCCTTAAAATAACCAGGGAATATAATATTCTAATATACAAAAAAAATTTTTGATTTTTTATTAGCTCTATGCAATCCATTTTACGCGATTTAATAAATACAATTTATGCAAACCAACTTCCATGATTTATTATATGCAAACCTATGTACACTGTTTATTATAGGCAATCCTACTTACACTGTTTATTTATAGGCAACCCTACGTACGCTATTTATTATATGCAACCATACTTACACTACCTATTATAGGCAACCCTACTTACACTCTTTATTATATGCAACCCTACTTACACTATTTATTATAGGCAATCCTACTTACACTATTTATTATAGGCAATCCCAGTTACACTATTTTGATGTAGGCAATCTTATTTACATTAATTTTAAGATATGCAACCCCCCGGTTACATAGTGTTATTTTCAATTGGGAGAACTGTTTTCCCCTAAATTCAAAAACATTCGCCCATGCGCGTCGCCCTGTCCGTGCAACAGATTGTTTCACGAGGTCGCCGGCAAAACAAGCCCCGTGTTGGTCCCGTTCGCCCTGCACATTAAACAATAGCGGAAAGCAAGCATCCCCCGTCGACGATGAACAGAGAGAAACTCGTCGAGGAGATGAACAAGAACATTTACTACTCGGACAAGTATTACGACGACAAGTACGAATACAGGTGAGCGAGTCGCGGTTCTAACGGCCGTTTTCCGTTCCGGCATGCCTGTTTTTTACCCTCCTGCCCGTCAGTTCGAACAAAGATCCACGGGGATTTAGAACCCACATATTCGGATTAGTTGCGGATGGGTTAATTGGATTTTATTTGTGGTTTCTGTTGTAGTTTTCGTTTCGGGGGTGAGAATGGGAATAAACGGGAAAAAAATGACGCAAGGTCATTGCGTTGATTCATGTTTACTTGATCCTTTTATTGTGTAATTCATCAATATTTCGTTTTGAAAAAAGACAAATTATTAATCCATTCCAGGTATAATATACTACAATGTATTGTTTTTAATTTTTTCTAGAAACTCGAACAATCGGGGCTATACGGGGAATGTTAATGTGAAATGTGTACGTTATTAATTAAATTCACATTCAATGTACGCCTAGGCTGTGATAAAAAATAAAATACTTGTTAAATTTAACATTTTCCTTACAGAATGGCCTCAAATAAATCAAATTATTAGTGAAATTGTTTATAATTCCATATTTAATTTCTTCAATCAAATTAGCAGACTATACTTAAAACTGAATATTTATATTATTATTAAATTATTCCGGAAACAAATCTGCTTCTGATTGATTTGCTTCCAGAAATAACTTAATAATAATAAAAATATACAGCCTCAAACATAGCCTGCTAATCATAACGAACTGCGTATTCAGAGCCGATTGAAAATGGAAATAAAAAAGATGAATCAAACAATTTACATGAATCAATACACAATCACCCATCGCTTTCTGTATACAACCCCTTTTCATTCTCGTTCCCTTAGTAGTCATATTCCTAACAAATAATAATGATTGAATAATATTCAACTCAGAACAGAATGATTGTTGATTTAAAAACGCAGCGGATTAACGCTGTAAATATATATATATAAATTGATGTTGAATATATATTCTGCTCATGTAATATTTGTTATCGATAATTTTAGGCATGTCGTCCTGCCGAAAGAGCTGGCGAAGCTCGTCCCGAAAACGCACCTAATGTCCGAGACGGAATGGCGAGCGATCGGGGTCCAGCAGAGCAAGGGGTGGATCCACTACATGGCTCACACGCCCGAGCCGCACATCCTTCTCTTCAAGAGGCTTATCACGACGCCCCCGCAATGAAACCCACTCTACAACAAAAGCCACACAAACACACAATCTAACTGTACTTTGTATATATGTTTATAATCGTTAACTTAGGCTCACGTTTTCATTGTTTTATGAATTAGAGATGTAGTTTTAGATGCTTTTTTTTAAAAAAGGTATTTCTGAATAGAGAAGCCAATTCTCTGCTGAGAAATGTTAAATTTAATGTACATCTTATTTTCCTCACAATCTAAACAAACTTTATAATTGATATATATATCTAGTATCAATTACAAAATTTCCTTAGACTGACGATAAGAATAATGTGTACATTAAATATAACATTTCTAATGGAGAATGGCCCTGAAACTCATTCACTTATTAAAAAAAAAACAGAAATCTCTTACTTTCCACTCAATTTCTAGCAATTATATAAAATTGAAAGTGATTTAAATAACCTCTCGATTTTTATTCTTGATTTTTAATCAGAATTATAATGATTCTTAAATAACTGTTTTTAACAATTTCTCTATCTCACCATTAAATGTATCTACTCGATTTTTTTTTTTAATTGTGCTCCGCTCGTTCAGTTTTTCGAGAAGGTCTTTTAGTTGTACCATGTAGCCTCCCAATTGCTCCTCGCTAATATTTTTGTTTAGTTTCTCTAAAGTTTTATATGTTTCGCCATTAGTAAGTAGTAAATGTAGTGTTAATATGACTGGATGTTTATATATATTTTTTTTAAATAAGATGCTGTTACTTTTATAAATTGTGAGTTTTGTTCAGTGAAAATCCGTATTATTCCTTCACACAAAACAAACAAACATATAAATAAATAATAAACTTATTAAATTATTTGCTACTAACTGAAGAATAGTAATAAATTTAAACAATCAGTTTCATTGAATAATGTTTCGTGGTTAAATTTATAAAATACTTTATTACAATCATCTCACAGCTATATATAATCAAAAGAAGCAGCATTAAAATAGAACACTATCTCCTGTATCTGTATCTCTTGAAGTGGAACCACAGCTGGAAGATGTTGTTGTGGAATTGGCACCTGAAGCCCCTCTTGTATGAATACTCCCACTCCCTGTTCACGATCTTGAAGGCTATGTCTTCGTAAGGAGGACCAGCGTGAAAGCGCAGAATGGCAAACTCACGATTCTCCGGACAGGGAGTCTGAAATATAAAATGTGTTTACGAAAATGAAACAATAATTAAAGGAGATAACGTGTTTGTTAGAATGAATTGTCCATTTCTTGAAACGATTGAAAATATATAAATTATACTCACAAGAAAATATTCTGGTGTGCTGTTTTTATCAATAAGATCCGGATAGAATATATTGAATTTATATCCCTGCACGATTTTAGGGGGCGGGTTGTCCATATCGTAATGCGTCTGATTGTATTTATTCCACTCGAATCCCGTGTGGACTCTGTTGAAGTAGCGGGGTTTCCTCGGCCGGTATTTATCAGACCACAAGTATACCTGACTGTCCAAAGCGGTCTCCACAGAAAATTGCGCCTCATCATCGCCCATACCTTTTCGGGCCTCTTTCAACAGGAGAAGCTCTTCTTTCGTCACAACATTCTACAAAACCCAAAATTCTGTTAACGCTAAATGTTCATGCAACATTGTTTGTAAACATTTTCTTCAGAGGGAATTGTAGCAATTACAATATTCAAAAGTTATTGGTCGCATTCAGCAGAAATTCACCGCTCATCAATTAACAACAGTGGAAATCTGCTAAATACCGTCATCAGTCATACTGTGATCATCGATATTAAATATTTTATTTTAAAAATACCATTTCTTACCTCTAATTTCTTCCCGGTGCCCAAAACTTGATTCCTAGCAAATTCCAACCGGTTCGAGTCGTCCTCCTCAGTCACCACAATAGTGCCCGGTTCAAGATCATTGGACGACAGATACTTGGGGCTATAACCGCCAGTGTCGTAGGACGCAAATGATTCGCTCAACATTTTATCACCGGCATCTTCCTCATCACTAAAAAATTCAATTAAATAAATTGAATTTTTTCATAAAGAGAATTTAATCGCATTATAAAAAATACCTTTCACCGCTATTTTGCGGTGACGCATCCTCCCTGTCATCCGGTTTTCCGACTCCACTGCATCCCGGCTTCGAACTACCCTCGTCGTCATTTGTCGAGGCACTGCTCTTTGAATTTTCCTCTTGGATTTCACTTTGAGTGGGGGCCTGAACGGCTTGTTCCGCTTTCAGCACCTGCAGTTTCCTCCTCAGGTTCTCCTGATGCCTGTCCCTGAGTCGGGCACGAGCCATGTGAGCTAAAAAAAGAAAGTAATTATGTTTTTTAAACATTAGAGAGGGTTACTTTCAATAGGAAAAAACTTAAATCTACATAAAATGAATCAAACCTCACCTTTCAATTGAGACAAAAGAGATTCCCAATACCCGATATCGATCCCGTCCGCCTTTCCGTTTATCTTATCCTCAATTGACTTCTGCAGCTGCGCTAACTGCGTGGAAGTCTTCCCTTTGAAAACACTCGTGACATCTTTAGCGACAGATTGATGAATCCCCTCCCTGCGGTTCATCCCGATATCGTACTCGTTCTGCTTGATCAATTTGCGCAGTTTGTGCAACTCGTCTTCGACAATCACAGTAATGTCGTTCCAGTAATCTAGGTTCTTCCCCCTTTCTAATTCTTTGTAGACCTTGATGTCCTCGACTAGATCTTCGAGGTCCTTGATTTGGAGTCCGTTTAAATAGGTGTAAGGCTCGTGCATTTCCACTGCGTCCACTTCTTCCTCGGTGCTTATGTATTTCGCCAATAAATCAATCGGTTTTGCTGTAATAATAATAACAATGATATAAAATCCTTTTTTAAATAATAGGGAGTCCATCATCCATTCCATTGTCACCGTGAATTGTCTATTGTAATAAACTGGCCGACACCAAGGCCAGGAAGCCAATATTATGCCGTTTCAATTTTGCAATGTGTAAATTCTTTAATGAGTTTAATTTAATTATTGTAAATTGATTTGCGTGTCGGGAATAATTACCTCTACCGTCCTGTATGCGTATGTGCGACCTGAGTCTAGCCTGTTCCAAATGAAACTGGTCTTCCTGCCGTTCCCACTCCTCGAATTGTGCCGCTTCTTTACTGCGCTGCATCAGCTGCATTTCTTCCTCACGCTGCTGCCGCTCCAGCTCCCGTTCCTGCCGCCTTTTCTTCACCTTCAAACCAACATCATCACAATCAATAACTAAATCCTTCATCCCGAATTGCACAAGTGCTTATACAACAAATCCCCGTGTTTTATCTATTGATGTCAGGAATAATGTATGTTTTATTAAATGAATGAAATCGAAGAAAATATATTTCACTCCGACTTATTTATGTAAACTGAATGAAAAATTCTTTCTGTATGTCATTATTCAATTGCGTGAAATCATGCCGATTGAACGTTTCCTGTTTAAATCTCACTGGAAAAAATGTAAAGATATGCGAATAATTACACTTTGTACCAATTTATCACTTGGCTTACACACAAAATATGAAGACAACTAATTTTTATTTAAGAAAACCCATTCGTTTTTCTGCCATTTAATTTAATAAATAAAATAAAATTATTAATATTCACAATTTCCCAGGAATAAGAACGAGTTCTCATTAATGAGTGGTTGTGAATCGGCCCCATTTTTTAACTTCAATTAAAAACAAAGTGAAATCAAAAATTAATTATAGGATCTTCACCTTTTCCAATTCCCGTTTGTTTTCCTCTTGTTTGTGCCTGTTCCTGGCCTCGAGTTCCTCTCGGCTGGCACCGATCAGCCCGTCCTTTGCTAGCTTTTTCGTCCAGACGAACGTCGACAGTAAGTTTCCATCCCCGAAGGGATTATCGGTGTTGGTGTAGTGCAGATACTCATTGTCCCAACCCATGCGCTCCTTCCTCTTGCGCTCCTTCGCCTCTTTTTTCATTAACCGCCTCAATCTTTACAACAGAAATATGAACACATTAAATATAATTGAAATTTCTCTCGTTCCCGGGCGATTGTCAATCAACCCCAAAAGTTCGTTATATAACTTAATTAATATATATTTTTTTTTTCATCAGAATGGGATATTAAACGAAACATTGTTACTAAATCACCTTTTCTCTTCCGGAGTCTCATTCAACTTCATCGCCTCCTTCTTGCGCTTCTTTTCCTCGGCCTGTCTCAGCCGTTCAGCCTTCAGCTTCTCGAGCAGCTCCAAAGAATCCCGCGAGCTCCCGGAGGAATCGCTGCTGCCGCTCGAGCTGCTATCGCTCGAACTACTCCGGCTCCTCTTACTCCTCGACTGAGACTTACTCTTTTTCTTCTTCCTCCCGGATTCCTCCCTGGGGGATTCATACCTGTGCTTTATGTGCTTGTCTCGTGGACGGGACCTCGACCGGCTACGGCTTCTCCTCGAACTCGACCTGTATTTACTCACGCGGGAATCGCTCCGTGAAGACCTGCAGTATAGTGATGGTTTTATTTCGAAGGAAGTTTGAAAACAATATCGATAAAAACTGTAAACGTTTACAGTTATTGCAGTTAATCTATTTTGTCATGGAAGGCATTGTAATGCATTTAACTTGAAATAATTCCTATTTTTGTGTATGTTTTTACTTACTTTTCCCTGGGCATCCCGTTTAAAACGAACAGGAACAATTATTAATTAAAGAAATATAACGTTTACTTTTTTTAAGGTTATGTTATGAATCGTAGAATAATAACTTAATCTACAAAAATATTGTTCTATGACATTGCCTATCTAGAATAACTATCTGTAGTTTTATTTAAAGTTAAGCATTCTATGATCGCAACGTAACCTCAAAAAATTGTATTTACCTAATTAATAATTTGTAGCTATTTACAGGAATGTTGATTATATTAAAGCTTCGGGGATCATATTTCAAATGAATTAAGATTAAAAATAAAGTTGTTCATTGGTATGTAAAAAATAATTTATTAATAAAATGTAAAGTACCAATTTATTTATAAACAATAAAAATAAATTCCGTGTGTATAAAAGAATCATGGGTGTATTAAAACAATAATTTAAAATTGAAATTCTACATAATCGTGTATGTTTAGTACAGTTTTAATTAATTTTGATTCATCCGTATCGTAATGCATTTTCTGTCCAGAAACGAAATGAGATCCTGTATATTGTACTTGAGCCCGTTCTCTTTTAGCATCCCGTAAAGCACTTCCACTTGCAAAGGTTCGTAGAGCAGAACATTTTCCCGTATGCTGGGGTTTGCTGATAACAGGTTGTAGAACGCAATGTGAAGCGGCAGTTGACACGACTGGATCCTCTTTGAGCGCGTCCTCTCAAAAATCATTTCATCTTCTCTTTCCCTAAACGAAACAAATAGAAAATTAAAATCGAATTAATTATATTCATAGTAATAAGAATTGACACGCACCCTGAATTAACAGCATCCCCAATGCATTCGATTTGTAAAGGAGGATTTTCATCGTGGAAGTCTCTCTGAAAATCCGGTCTCTTCTTTTCTGAACCAACATTTTCTTCATCGCAACTCCTCTTGGCAAATTCTGCATCTAATGACAACTTCCTACGTTTACACCTCGATCCCGTATCGCAACTCAGAACCGGGTGCGTTGATTCGTAAATGTACTTCAACATATCGATCCCCCGTTTCCTCTTCATCTTCTTCAAACCGAATCTGGATAATTCTTTGTGGAGTTGCGGTGTGTTCATGCTATCATAATCGGGAATCGGAGTGACATTTCTGGTTCTTACTATGAGTTTCTTGTTTGGTGTTTCGTAACAGCCGTTTTTGTGCGAAAATTCGGAATCAATCTCTGGATCCCGTTCAATATTAGCATTATTCGAATTCTGTCCAATGTTAGCATCAATTGCGTCGATTACTCCCGTTTGTTCTAGAAGATTCGCAAAAGTATCTTCGAAGAACGAATTCGCCCTCAACCCTTTGTCGCTTGAACCAGCAGAAAAGTGTGATTCTTTGGGTATATAATCGATTGTATTGTCATCAAAAATCAATTCATCTTTCATGCAGCCGACTTGATGCTTAGGACTGTTGCTGTTACCGCAAAGATCGATTTTCTCAATTATCCGAAGCGGGACTTTTTTTTTATCTTCCGAAATTTTGTGTGTTTCGTCCTCAACGAAGTTGAAAACTTGCGGTTGCACGTGGAATCCAATGGAATCCTCATCCCCGGGGTGGTAATCGTCATTTAAATTATCCAACATCATACTGTTATCAACGAAAGGCTCTCTTTCTGCTGTTTCTACAATTTCATCATCACTTTCCGACATATTCGATTTACATCCGATTTTTGATTGTTCCAGCATTGCCGTTTTCTCTGAATTCTCAACATTACTCAATTCCTCCCTTGAAATCTCGACATCATCATCACTTTCGGTAGACTCAATTCTCGTTTGTTCGAGAGTTTTTTCTTTATCACCATTTTGAGACTCTTTTAATTGTTGTGGTGGATTTTCGTCCTCATCGATAATCTCAACGACATCATCATCGCTCAATTCCTCCCTTGAAATCAAGTGACTGGATCTATTTGTGTAATTATTCCTTCCGGTAAACTCAAACTCCAAGCGTTTCAGTAGGGTTGCCATGCTGATGTTGTTTGTTTCGTTGTCTTCACTGTTTTCAGAATTGGACACCTCGAATCGACCCCGCTTTTTATCTCCCTTAAGATCGCCCGAAGCTCTGGGATTTTTTTCTTGATTTTTGGAAGATTTTAAATCGCTAATATTTCTCGAATTAAGTCTTTGATTATCGGATTTTCCTTGTGCTGGAATTTCTTCTGTATTCGGAGTGGAATCGGAAGGCGAGTTCGTCCCTCGTGAGTTGTTGTAATCAGCTTTTTTGTGCAAATCTAAATCGATTTGTATAGAAAGTCTTGTTGCTTGGGTTCGTTGTTTAATCGACATACTTTTATTTGTAATTTCAATTAATTCATTCCTTTTACATGAAAAAACCGAGCCTTCTTTGATGTCTTCATCTTCACTCGAGCTGTCAATCGGAATGGAAACATCATTCGTAATTTCCTTTCCAGATAGAAAAACACAGGATTCTTTGTTTTTTAAATCTTCACAATTGTTCTTTCTTGTCTGTGAAGAAGCTGCATATTCTTCTTCTTCATCCGCACAATTGTTGTTTCTTTTACATGAAGAAATTGAATCTTCTTTTGTTTTCACATCTTCATCTGTGCTTTCATACAAATATGAAACGGATTTATTGTTCTCTCTATCTGGCGATGAAGAACTTTCTTCTATACTTCCATCATCACTTAAAACTTCTTTTCCGCTTCCATTCTGATTATTCTTTTTCAAAGTTTTCGACAAAGCGCTTGAATAATTCAGCTCTTCGTCGCTCACGAAACTCGTGTTTGCCGAAATAAACGAGCCATTTTTGTCATGGAAATTATGATCGTCCTTTCTGTACTCTTCATCACCCTCGTGTTCCGAAGCCCCCGCAGCTTGGTAATCGAAGAAATCCGCATCAATCGTCGCATCGTTGAAAATATCATCTACGGTGGTTTCTAATTTTTTTTTTGATTCACAAGCCACCTCGTGTTCATTTCCTTGAATCGATTCACGACTGCGTTTGAGCGATCCGGCTTCCTTTCCTTTGAATTTAAATTCCTCTTCTTCGTCACTCGAAATGATCTCGATGGTGTGATCGGCCGCGTCCGTGTGGAAGCTTTCGAAATGCAAAATCCCCTTATCGCTTTCGATCAACTCGCAATCGGAAACCTCCTCCGAGGAGCTGTCGTGCAAATTGCTCAGAAGTGAAGCCGAGAAAATGTTTTCGAGAGTTCTGCGTTTCTTCGCCGGAGGTTCTTCTTCATCTAGACTTTTCTTTATCGGAACAAACGACAATTTCTTCTGTGATGTCTCAAATTCCTGATTAATCAGCAAAGTTTTCAGCGGATTATTAAAAAATGCAATTTTTTCATTTTCTGCCGGCTTGACATTTGCTTCGGGGAATTCCCTTTCATCGAACATTTCAGTTTTCCCTAGTGTAATGTTTCCTTCAGAGATTGTTCTTTCGTTCTGTATTTTTTCACTTTCCACTAAAATACCAGGGGTTTCATCTTCGCCTTTTTCAAGATCAACAAAATGATTTTCTTTCATTTGGATTGTTGTTGGAATATTTTCGTGTTGAATTGTAGGAATATTTTCACCGTCCACCGTAAGAGAATCTTCATCTGTATCGAATAAATCCGGAGAGGGACTTCTGATTTTTTTTCTTGAAACAATTGGCTGGTGTGTGATTGAATTTGTTGCGTTTGTCACTCGATTCGATTGCTGATTATTATCGCGACTGGATTTTGTTGATAGCAATCTCGAACTTGCTTTACATTCTTCAACAATTTCAATCGTTTTCTCTGCAGGGATTTCACACTCCACATCAGCATTGTTTAAATCAATCGTTTTATTTCCATTAATGTTTTGAATGAAATTTTCTTTATCTTTTTTTATGCTCTCATTGAAACTTTTTTCAATTCCATCAACATTTTTATTCTCTTCATTATTTGGAAACAAACTTTCTGTTGTAGCAAATTCATCGATTTCTACTTTTTCCTCAACACTCTGATTTAATCGATTAATCTCAACATTGCTTCCCACATTTTCTTCATCACTCCAATTCTCAAGACTCTTCTCATTCTCTTTATTAATATCTTTGTTTTCTTCCATTTTGTTTCGATCCAGACTTTTGTTAACTCCACAAATAATTTCAGTTTCTTTCATTACACTCTGAGTGAAATATTTATTAACTCCGCAAATATTTTCATTATCCTTCATCTCACTTTGAATATTCTCAAATGAATTATTACTCTGTGAAACTCTAAGCTTTTGGGAAATTTCAAATTGATCTTCGTTTAGACTCATTTTTGTTCTAACAGGACTTGGTTCCCTTCCAGGAATTTCTGCCCACTTCTTCAGCAAACAACCGCATTCGTGTTTACTTGGGGATAAATTCAGTTTTTCAACATAGAATTTGTTTTTAGTTAATTCATTCAGAGGACGATTATTCCGAGTGATGAAATTATTGTTTTTGTAATGAATATCTTTGAGATTTTTACTGTGCAGAATCTGTACTTCTTGAGGGTTTATTTGATGTATTCCATTAGGATTATTTTTTTGAAATGCTCGAGGATATATTTCATCCATTCTTTTAGGATTGTTTTCTTGTATTTCTAGAATATTTCCATGCTCCGTAGACGATTCCACTAGGATTTGTGCGATTCTAGAGTTGATCATCTCGTTCCTGGTGGCGTCGGTGCGGAGGAACAAAATCGGTTTCACGTGCTGGTAGCGGGACTTCTTTTTCCTCTTTGTCGCCTGCAAGTAAATGTCGTTTAGTTTCAATTAAAATATTTCTCTTGTAATTCTTAATTATTCAAAAACTCACCTCTGCATTTTTTAAAAATCCACTCCACTCAGAAGTCCCGTCTTTTCCTCCACCGCTCCTGAACCCATACTGCTCCAAAGTTTTCCTTACATTCTCCCTGACTTCCTGTGAAGAAGCCGCGACCGGCCTGCAATCCCGATCTCGAGAAATCTCCTTTTCTTCCTCGGCTCTTTGTGCTTCTTGTGCTGATACCGATAAAGCGATCGCCATCTGCAGATGCTCAGCATGAACATCCTTCTTTTTAAAAGCATCTTCGATTGTCTTCTGAAGGGAATCTTTTTTAGTACCTCGCTTTCCCTTCTGAAGTACTCTTTTTGTGATTCTCTTATTAGTTTGTGGTTCTGTGGGGTTTGTGAATATTCTAGCAAGTTTTTTTGTGGGTTTTGGTGATTGGAAATCGTCATCGTCGCTGAGGATCACGGTTTTGATTTTTCTTAAATTGCGTGGGGTGGAGTCTTCTCCAGCGATGGATTCGCTGCTTCTTAAATTGGTTTCGTCGTTTTTGTTCCGGGTGAAATATTTCGAAACACTCCCGACTTTACTGAAAATTTCATCCACAATTTTTTCTCATTCCTAATTCTTACATAATTCAAAAAGTGGATTTAAATTTACAGGATAAATTTATTGTTCGTTTCTTTTTAAATAATGAAATCAAAAAAATATGGTTAATTTATTTTAATGTTTAACGATAATATTTATAATTTTCATTGATTTTGTCTGGGGTGTTTTCCATTTGACCCTTTCTACCTTTTCCAGTGTAGAGTAATTTGGACAATAAATACGATTAATATTATAATTATTCTAATAATAAAACTCGCTTACTTTGTATAATTGATTTCTTTTTAATTATGAAATATTTAATACAACATGTTTTTTTATATATTTTAATTTAATTATCTACATTTTTTACAACACACACCTATTTTTATCGGCAGCGGCTTTACAGGTCCGGCTGCTTCGAGAGAAGCTTGCTGTACCAGGGTTGAGGTCTCGGCTCTTCGGCATACTCTTTCTCTAAAGCACGCTCCTTCACCTAAATTAAATTCACATAAACGATTTATCAAATAAAATCAACGGTTGAGGCCGATTCACAATCGACTGAGAACTCAAACAATGATTCATTACGCACTTTCTATATACGATTCCGTTTCCATTCGATTGTGAATCGACCCTTATTCCACAGTCTGTTAATTTCAAATAAGACAGTATTGTGACAATCAGTCAGATTACTCATTAGCTTATACTTGTAATAACATAATAGTCTGTGACTTCTTACCTTACTAATAACCCCCGTTAACTCTGGTTGTTTCGCACTCAACCGCATCGACTCGATGTGATGCTGCAATTGCGGCGAGTACTTGAACTTCCCCTCTTTAATCTTCTGCCTCAGCAAATGCGTCTGCGACCACTGTCTACGAAAGAAAAACTGTTTTAATGAAAAAAATAAACGGATTTCCCGGGTGATCAAAATTACTCGAACAAAAACCAGCTGAGCCCGCCGACTGCCAGCACCCCCACAGCGACGACGTTTCTCTGGTAGAAAACTGGGGTGCCTTTCGCTCGCCTCGGTTTCCGGATGCTCGTGTCGATATTTCTGTCCATCACAAAGAAAACCAACAGCGAGAATCGAAATATTATTTCGTCGCGTTCGTGGATATCGCAGGTTTTTTTTTTAGGTTATGTGTTTTGACATTTCATCGATCTATGAAATAGATTTAGGTTTTCTATGATCCGATCTCTATGTGTCATTTTGTTTTCCCAAGTTGGCAGCGATGCCGGAGTATAGTTCGCGTTTTCGCCGCAGCCGAACTGTCACCGGCGTACGTCAACCAATCTTTTTTTCCAGCTCCGACAGTCCATCGTTGCGAGAAATATGGCCGATCCGGTGGAACCTCCCCCTTTATTCGAAAACGTCGACATTAAAAACACTGAGGAGGAGGACGACGATCTCTTCGCCTCGGCCGTGCAGGTGAGCCCTTCCCGGTATAAAAATACCCACCCTTCTGCCGCGAACAGCTGAGCGAGCTTTTCCCTTTGCTGCCAAACAACAAAATATAAAAAACACAACATAATATTCCAGCTCACTAGATTCATAATTTGATGATTACGGCGAGAACCGGGGTTTTGTTTAGTTTTTATTTAATTCGTTTCCGTTTTGTGTGGATTTAATTAATCATCATACACTTTGATTGAATTAGCGGGTAATCTTGTAAGTAAACCCATCATATGATTCTCTTCCCGATTGAACTGAGCTTTAAGAGGAAAAAAAAACACATAGTTTTTGCCCCTAGAAGTGCGGAACTTAAAAATTCTTCAAATCAACACATCACATTCTGTTGTGTGGAATCTCGTAGTTCATCCAACCTAAATAAATGGAATATTTCTTATTAATCAACCATCCTTTCTCTCAAAGAAATTAAATGAGTGTAAATTATTTGTTTTCGAGTGTTAATATAAATCACGCTTGAAGAGGTAAAAACTATGCAGAAAGATTGCAGGTTTCCTAAAGAAAGTGATTCGTTTATATGGTGTGCGATTCTTATTGGAATTGGCAAGGATCGCTAAGAGTAGTTGGAAATTGTAATTAGTGTTTCTATCAATGTATTTCCCACCAATTTTGAAATGAAATCCAAACATGAAGTTTTATTACCTTAATCTTAATAATGATAAAGAAATTTATTCTCCAATAGGTTCTTTTAGAATTAAATTCAAATAATATAGAATTTAAGGATTTTTTTGTAGGTAATTAAGGACACTTGGTTTGTGAAAAAAAAAATATATTATTACTCTGTGAAATATTGTAAAAATGTTTGAAGGTTAAATAAATAAGAACACTTATTTAAATAAATGAGATGTTTTCCTTCTCCTTGATAAATGGCTTAATCATAAGAAAAGCATACACTTGTAATTAAAGATATGATTAGTGCTAATGTTAGATAATAACTACATAATTATGACTTAAGTACAAGAAAAGAATGAATCAATATATTTAATTTCCCTGAACCCCTGCCCAAGCGAAAATATTTTATTTTAGTTTTTTTCAACAATTAATTATTTAAAAAAAATGTGTTTCATTTATGTTTACAATTATTTCCATATAAGTTTCTTAAAACAAAAATAATTCTATTTAAAAAAAGTTTAAACGTATTTGCACAAATAAAAATTGTAAATTATTATTATTATATTTTTTTAATGAACGCGCGGATTGATAACCTTCCCGTATCACGCCTCTACCTTATCTGCAAGTGAAACAAAACACACACACAATACACTGCGTCCTGACTCAGGCAAATTTAACATTTTTTTTGTTTTTTTGTTGAGAACAATGTTGTCCTTGAGTGGATTTCAGGTTGTTAATTAGAGGTGTTTTCCAGACACAACCACCGACTTTGTCGCTCGAGGAGGACAATCAGGACTTGCTGAACGGGGACGCAGATCCGGTCGAGGATATGGGAAAGCTGAATTTGAACGATAATAAATCGGAGATGGAGACGGTGCCGATTAACAATCAGAATTCTTTGGCTACACCCACCATGGAGGAGGTTAGTATTTTTTTTTTTACAGGCTTTGTTAAGAAGAATGGAGTGTTTGTTGTTTAAATGACTGATCTTTGTGTAATGATAATCTAAGGGATTTACGTGTATCTTTAACAATCACTCTTTTTGTCTATGATCTGATTTCGTTCCCGATCGATTCCCGGGGGCGATCCTTTTTCAACACGATTTTTTTTTTTTAGGTGGAAGCCGAAGGAGGGGATCACTTCTTGGAAATCACTGTAACTGAACCTCAAAAAGTCGGGGACGGCATGGGAGCTTACATGGCCTACCGAGTGTGTGCACGCACCAACATGCCCCTCTTCAAAAAACGTGAGTTTACTGTAATGCGCCGCTTCAGCGACTTCCTTGGCCTGCACGACAAGCTCACCGAGAAGTACCTAAAAGTGGGCCGAATTATTCCTCCCGCTCCCGAAAAGAGTGTAATCGGAAATGCAAAGATAAAAATGGGGCAAAACGAGCAGAACACTAACGGGAATGAGTTCATCGAGCGCCGGCGGGCTTCTTTGGAGAGATACCTGCGACGGACTGCCCAGCATCCGATACTGATCGTCGATCCTGACTTCAGGGAATTCCTCGAGTCGGACATTGAATTACCAAAGGCCACCAACACTTCGGCTTTAAGTGGAGCTGGGGTTATGAGGTTTATTAATAAAGTCGGGGAGACTGTTAATAAGATCACCTATAAGATGGATGAAACAGATCCAGTAAGTAACTTTTCATGATAATTGAATGGAGTTTATTCACTCACACTCACTTTTAGAATACAAACAATTTGTAAAGCATTGTAATTTAGGGATTTTTTTGTTGCTACCCCAACTCAGTATTGTAAGTTAATATTACAATAAACTTTCGAAATTGCTATTTTTAGTGGTTCGAACATAAATTGGAGCACGTTGAAGCACTGGAAACGCAACTGAGGAAGCTACACACAAACGTCGAGGCCCTCGTCTCGTACCGCCGTGAATTGGCCAACTTGACGAATGGAGTTGCCAGATCAGCGGCTATGTTAAGTGCTTGCGAGGACCACAACTCTCTTTCCAGAGCTCTTTCACAGTTAGCTGATACTGAAGAAAAAGTATGCGTACATTTTATATTATTATGTATTATTTTTATTTATCATGAGCAATTTTTATGGAATGACGTGATTAAGAATTAAGTTCTCACTTAATTAACTTTAAAAATATAAAAGTGAAACAAACCATTTTTTTTATATCTAAATAATCGGGGTTATTCCATACTTGAAATGTGTATGTTAAATATAACACTTTGCGTATGGAATGAGCACAATTATTGAATAAGTTTTAACAATGAGCATTAATTTAGCCATAAATATAATAAATAATGTTTTTTCTTGTGTGAATTTAGGTGGAAGCTCTACACATAGAACAAGCCAATACCGATTTCTTTATCCTGTGCGAGATGCTGAAAGATTACCTGGGGTTGCTGGGCTCGGTGCGGGATGCATTCCATGAGCGGACAAAGCTGTTCCAACTCTGGCAACACTCACAACAGATGCTGACTAGGAAACGGGAGGCAAAGGCCAAGCTAGAGCTGCAGGGACGGAGTGATAAGGTGGATCAGGCGGGAGTGGAGGTGATCGAGTGGGAGGCAAAAGTGGAGCGTGGCCAGGAGAGCTTTGATAAGATTTCCAAAATGATTAAATTGGAAATGGAGAGATTCGAGAAGTGTCGCATACACGATTTTAAAGTAACATTTATTAAGTATTTGGAGAATCATATGGAACACCAAGCACAGGTTGGTTTATTCAAATATTTCTTTGGTAATAATTGATTGATTCTTAACTGTTCTTTGGAGTAATCCTGAATTATTAATTTTGTTGTTTGTTTCAGTTGGTGAAATATTGGGATGCATTTTTACCAGAGGCGAAAGCGATTGCCTGACTAGAGGACCTGAGCCAGGAATAGCAGGGCCGACATTCCAATTTTAAGTTCCCGCAGTTTTAGGAAAAAAGAAAATCCCGTTCTTCTCGCGTTCTTTCGACGTCGACAATACGATGCCCGGTACAGCGGGGACCGGCCATTTCATTAATTCAACCCCTCTTTATTACTATTATTATCACTATTTGTTTTATAATTTTTAATTTTCAGAGCTATATATTATTTAATCAAGTTGTATACAAACACATATATATTTATACCTACATTTTTTTTTTATTTTGTTAAATTTTCGAAATTTATTATATTTACTTTTAGTCATAACGAAAAATCGCTTCTATATTAAGAAGGAAAAAAATACAAATGAAAGTTAAAAGTGTATTTTTTATTGTAACTTAAGCACACTACACAAAAAATTGAAAATGTGATATGCAATCAAGTGCAAGTTGATAGGTTCGCTTTCTTTAATGCTGTTTATGTTTTTTTTCCGCATTTTCTATTTGTTTCAATTCAATTCGTTCCTTTCTTATTGTTTTATATAAATATGTACATATTTAAAGAAGAACAAGAAAAACAAATTTATATATCACATGTGGTAAATTCATAAGGAGATTATTATATAAATAGCTTACTAGGTGCATGAAGTGCATAATGTTAGGTTACTGTATTTGCATGTCATTGGAGTTAAAGAATAAATAAAAATGCATTATTTATATTGTGATTCAAAGACAATTTGTATTTATTTTATTTCCTTATTACACTTCCCATTAATACCTCAGGCTGAACACAAATCCCTTGTCAGAAAAATTTTCAAAGTTCAATGGGGTACATTCCCCTTACTAAATATTCAATTTTCATAAAAAATTATTTTTGGCTGGAATGGACTAAAACTTTGTCCAGGGAAAGTTTAACTAATGCTGAACACGAATCCATAATCAGAACGTTTTAATTCCGCCTAGAAATATTTTTTTTAATTTTTGAAGTGCCATTCAATTTTTGGTAGAAATTTCAAAAATTAAAAAAAAATATTTCTAGGCGGAATTCGAACAATGTGTTGAAGGATTCTTAATCTGCATTATTTAAACTATATTTTGGGAAAGTTTCAGCTCATTTTATCCATAAATAAACTTTTTGAAAAACCAAAGGGTCCCCCCTTTGAACTTTTTCAGAATTTCAAAAATAAAAAAAAAATACTTCTAGGCGGAATTCGAACAATCTGTTTACGGATTCTTATTCTGCATTATTTAAACTATATTTAAGGAAAGTTTCAGCTCATTTTATCCATAAATAAACTTTTTTCAAAAATTGACCAAAATCGAATATGTTTGAAGGAAAAGTTTGAATTTTTCAGAACTTCAAAAATTAAAAAAAAATACTTCTAGGCGGAATTCGAACAATCTGTTGACGGATTCTTATTCTGCACTATTTAAACTATATTTTGGGAAAGTTTCAGCTCATTTTATCCATAAATAAACTTTTTGAAAAACCAAAGGGTCCCCCCTTTGAACTTTTTCAGAATTTCAAAAATAAAAAAAAAATACTTCTAGGCGGAATTCGAACAATCTGTTTACGGATTCTTATTCTGCATTATTTAAACTATATTTAAGGAAAGTTTCAGCTCATTTTATCCATAAATAAACTTTTTTCAAAAATTGACCAAAATCGAATATGTTTGAAGGAAAAGTTTGAATTTTTCAGAACTTCAAAAATTAAAAAAAAATACTTCTAGGCGGAATTCGAACAATCTGTTGACGGATTCTTATTCTGCACTATTTAAACTATATTTTGGGAAAGTTTCAGCTCATTTTATCCATAAATAAACTTTTTGAAAAACCAAAGGGTCCCCCCTTTGAACTTTTTCAGAATTTCAAAAATTAAAAAAAAATACTTCTAGGCGGAATTCGAACAATCTGTTTACGGATTCTTATTCTGCATTATTTAAACTATATTTAAGGAAAGTTTCAGCTCATTTTATCCATAAATAAACTTTTTTCAAAAATTGACCAAAATCGAATATGTTTGAAGGAAAAGTTTGAATTTTTCAGAACTTCAAAAATTAAAAAAAAATACTTCTAGGCGGAATTCGAACAATCTGTTGACGGATTCTTATTCTGCACTATTTAAACTATATTTTGGGAAAGTTTCAGCTCATTTTATCCATAAATAAACTTTTTGAAAAACCAAAGGGTCCCCCCTTTGAACTTTTTCAGAATTTCAAAAATAAAAAAAAAATACTTCTAGGCGGAATTCGAACAATCTGTTTACGGATTCTTATTCTGCATTATTTAAACTATATTTAAGGAAAGTTTCAGCTCATTTTATCCATAAATAAACTTTTTTCAAAAATTGACCAAAATCGAATATGTTTGAAGGAAAAGTTTGAATTTTTCAGAACTTCAAAAATTAAAAAAAAATACTTCTAGGCGGAATTCGAACAATCTGTTGACGGATTCTTATTCTGCACTATTTAAACTATATTTTGGGAAAGTTTCAGCTCATTTTATCCATAAATAAACTTTTTGAAAAACCAAAGGGTCCCCCCTTTGAACTTTTTCAGAATTTCAAAAATTAAAAAAAAATACTTCTAGGCGGAATTCGAACAATCTGTTTACGGATTCTTATTCTGCATTATTTAAACTATATTTAAGGAAAGTTTCAGCTCATTTTATCCATAAATAAACTTTTTTCAAAAATTGACCAAAATCGAATATGTTTGAAAGAAAAGTTTGAATTTTTCAGAATTTCAAAAATTAAAAAAAAATACTTCTAGGCGGAATTCGAACAATCTGTTGACGGATTCTTATTCTGCACTATTTAAACTATATTTTGGGAAAGTTTCAGCTCATTTTATCCATAAATAAACTTTTTGAAAAACCAAAGGGTCCCCCCTTTGAACTTTTTCAGAATTTCAAAAATTAAAAAAAAATACTTCTAGGCGGAATTCGAACAATCTGTTTACGGATTCTTATTCTGCATTATTTAAACTATATTTAAGGAAAGTTTCAGCTCATTTTATCCATAAATAAACTTTTTTCAAAAATTGACCAAAATCGAATATGTTTGAAGGAAAAGTTTGAATTTTTCAGAACTTCAAAAATTAAAAAAAATACTTCTAGGCGGAATTCGAACAATCTGTTGACGGATTCTTATTCTGCACTATTTAAACTATATTTTGGGAAAGTTTCAGCTCATTTTATCCATAAATAAACTTTTTGAAAAACCAAAGGGTCCCCCCTTTGAACTTTTTCAGAATTTCAAAAATAAAAAAAAAATACTTCTAGGCGGAATTCGAACAATCTGTTTACGGATTCTTATTCTGCATTATTTAAACTATATTTAAGGAAAGTTTCAGCTCATTTTATCCATAAATAAACTTTTTTCAAAAATTGACCAAAATCGAATATGTTTGAAGGAAAAGTTTGAATTTTTCAGAACTTCAAAAATTAAAAAAAAATACTTCTAGGCGGAATTCGAACAATCTGTTGACGGATTCTTATTCTGCACTATTTAAACTATATTTTGGGAAAGTTTCAGCTCATTTTATCCATAAATAAACTTTTTGAAAAACCAAAGGGTCCCCCCTTTGAACTTTTTCAGAATTTCAAAAATAAAAAAAAAATACTTCTAGGCGGAATTCGAACAATCTGTTTACGGATTCTTATTCTGCATTATTTAAACTATATTTAAGGAAAGTTTCAGCTCATTTTATCCATAAATAAACTTTTTTCAAAAATTGACCAAAATCGAATATGTTTGAAGGAAAAGTTTGAATTTTTCAGAACTTCAAAAATTAAAAAAAAATACTTCTAGGCGGAATTCGAACAATCTGTTGACGGATTCTTATTCTGCACTATTTAAACTATATTTTGGGAAAGTTTCAGCTCATTTTATCCATAAATAAACTTTTTGAAAAACCAAAGGGTCCCCCCTTTGAACTTTTTCAGAATTTCAAAAATTAAAAAAAAATACTTCTAGGCGGAATTCGAACAATCTGTTTACGGATTCTTATTCTGCATTATTTAAACTATATTTAAGGAAAGTTTCAGCTCATTTTATCCATAAATAAACTTTTTTCAAAAATTGACCAAAATCGAATATGTTTGAAAGAAAAGTTTGAATTTTTCAGAACTTCAAAAATTAAAAAAAAATACTTCTAGGCGGAATTCGAACAATCTGTTGACGGATTCTTATTCTGCACTATTTAAACTATATTTTGGGAAAGTTTCAGCTCATTTTATCCATAAATAAACTTTTTGAAAAACCAAAGGGTCCCCCCTTTGAACTTTTTCAGAATTTCAAAAATAAAAAAAAATACTTCTAGGCGGAATTCGAACAATCTGTTTACGGATTCTTATTCTGCATTATTTAAACTATATTTAAGGAAAGTTTCAGCTCATTTTATCCATAAATAAACTTTTTTCAAAAATTGACCAAAATCGAATATGTTTGAAGGAAAAGTTTGAATTTTTCAGAACTTCAAAAATTAAAAAAAAATACTTCTAGGCGGAATTCGAACAATCTGTTGACGGATTCTTATTCTGCACCATTTAAACTATATTTTGGGAAAGTTTCAGCTCATTTTATCCATAAATAAACTTTTTGAAAAACCAAAGGGTCCCCCCTTTGAACTTTTTCAGAATTTCAAAAATTAAAAAAAAATACTTCTAGGCGGAATTCGAACAATCTGTTTACGGATTCTTATTCTGCATTATTTAAACTATATTTAAGGAAAGTTTCAGCTCATTTTATCCATAAATAAACTTTTTTCAAAAATTGACCAAAATCGAATATGTTTGAAGGAAAAGTTTGAATTTTTCAGAACTTCAAAAATTAAAAAAAAATACTTCTAGGCGGAATTCGAACAATCTGTTGACGGATTCTTATTCTGCACTATTTAAACTATATTTTGGGAAAGTTTCAGCTCATTTTATCCATAAATAAACTTTTTGAAAAACCAAAGGGTCCCCCCTTTGAACTTTTTCAGAATTTCAAAAATAAAAAAAAAATACTTCTAGGCGGAATTCGAACAATCTGTTTACGGATTCTTATTCTGCATTATTTAAACTATATTTAAGGAAAGTTTCAGCTCATTTTATCCATAAATAAACTTTTTTCAAAAATTGACCAAAATCGAATATGTTTGAAGGAAAAGTTTGAATTTTTCAGAACTTCAAAAATTAAAAAAAAATACTTCTAGGCGGAATTCGAACAATCTGTTGACGGATTCTTATTCTGCACTATTTAAACTATATTTTGGGAAAGTTTCAGCTCATTTTATCCATAAATAAACTTTTTGAAAAACCAAAGGGTCCCCCCTTTGAACTTTTTCAGAATTTCAAAAATTAAAAAAAAATACTTCTAGGCGGAATTCGAACAATCTGTTTACGGATTCTTATTCTGCATTATTTAAACTATATTTAAGGAAAGTTTCAGCTCATTTTATCCATAAATAAACTTTTTTCAAAAATTGACCAAAATCGAATATGTTTGAAAGAAAAGTTTGAATTTTTCAGAATTTCAAAAATTAAAAAAAAATACTTCTAGGCGGAATTCGAACAATCTGTTGACGGATTCTTATTCTGCACTATTTAAACTATATTTTGGGAAAGTTTCAGCTCATTTTATCCATAAATAAACTTTTTGAAAAACCAAAGGGTCCCCCCTTTGAACTTTTTCAGAATTTCAAAAATTAAAAAAAAATACTTCTAGGCGGAATTCGAACAATCTGTTTACGGATTCTTATTCTGCATTATTTAAACTATATTTAAGGAAAGTTTCAGCTCATTTTATCCATAAATAAACTTTTTTCAAAAATTGACCAAAATCGAATATGTTTGAAGGAAAAGTTTGAATTTTTCAGAACTTCAAAAATTAAAAAAAAATACTTCTAGGCGGAATTCGAACAATCTGTTGACGGATTCTTATTCTGCACTATTTAAACTATATTTTGGGAAAGTTTCAGCTCATTTTATCCATAAATAAACTTTTTGAAAAACCAAAGGGTCCCCCCTTTGAACTTTTTCAGAATTTCAAAAATAAAAAAAAAATACTTCTAGGCGGAATTCGAACAATCTGTTTACGGATTCTTATTCTGCATTATTTAAACTATATTTAAGGAAAGTTTCAGCTCATTTTATCCATAAATAAACTTTTTTAAATTAAAATAAAATATTTACCTGCTTTCGGTCGCTAGCGCGCCTGCTTCTGCTTGCCACATTCCATTGGAAATCGCCTGAATTTTCGATTTCGTACCAGGAAAATAGAAACGCGAGGAGATCTTTCCTCTCTTTCCATTGATATAATATTTGTAGATTTTTCATAGATATATATATATTATTCACAATAGATGAAATTTTTCATAGATACATTTATGATATCATAGATAATTATTTTAGATAGACTATATATTATTAGAGTTTTCATAGATATATATAATAGATGGTATATTTATAGATTTTCCATAGATATGATATATTAATCACAGATAATTAATTTTAATAGATTAAATTTTTAATAGATACATTTTTAAATCATAGATAATTATTTTAGATAGACTATATATTGTTAGAGTTTTCATAGATATATATAATAGATGGTATATTTATAGATTTTCCATAGATATGATATATTAATCACAGATAATTAATTTTAATAGATAAAATTTTTCATAGATACATTTTTATATCATAGATAATTATTTTAGATAGACTATATATTGTTAGAGTTTTCATAGATATATATCATAGATGGTATATTTATAGAATTTCCATAGATACTTTAAAATGTTTTCATAGATTGTGCATATTTAAGTCAATCAGAGATGTTATATTTGTAGATACTTTTATTTGATTTCATAGTTTTTATATAGATTTCGATATATCATAAATGTTATATTCTTAGTTTTTCAAAAACATGGATATTTATTAGTTGTTTCTTAAATTTCAAACTCTATTTGTTTTCATTATTTAATTTTCTATACAAAAAAAATGTCTATGAGGAATATATAATTCATATATATTAAGAATTTTCATAGATAGTTTTGAGGATTTCACAAATAGTTTATTTCATTTTTTTGTTCTGCTCAAATTCTTTGTTATATCATCACCAAATAAAATAAAAAAATAGGACGGGAGAGCAATTAAAGAGGGGAAATAAATAAAAAGCAGTTTAATTTTAAATACACATTCTATATTATAGAAATTGCAATTAACAAAAAAAATATTTATTATACTTACAAGTCCTGAGCACAACTTTTTCCTCCAAAATGATGTCTTGATCTGTGAAATTTATAAAGAGTACCAATTAGATAATATCATTAAATCAATTTTAAATAATCAGAAACAATCATTTTCTTCAGTCCTGTTGAGCTTTGATAAAAAAAACCGTCACAGATCATTACGGAGAAATTATATCATCATAGAAATTATACAACTAGGTTTTTATTAAAAAAAAAAAAATAGACTAAACTTTGTTTATAAGTGCTTACATGTACGAAGCGCATAATTTCTTTTCTTCTTGTATCATCTGCTCGTGGGAAAATCTCCAGCTGTAAATAAAAATAGTTTGTTAAAATAAAATTCAAGCAACAAGGCACTTTTTATTATTTGTAAAACAACATCAGTCCTGTTGAGCTTTAAAAATTATCCCTCACAGTAAATATTCAGGAGGAAATGGAATCATCATTTAATAGATTCTAATTTTATAAGTGTCTTAATACGAAAGAAAATCCTCACCTAAACGGTTCCCCATTCATTTTTCTTTGGTCTTGGTGTTTTGGGTGCCATCATAAAAAAAGAGCCTGCAATACATTTTTTTTGATTAAGTATACTTAGGGGTGAGTTTCATGAAGAATTATAGAAGTTTTAAAAAAAGTTCAGTTATTGAAACGTAATCGTCATATATCGTTTGGAAGACCATCGTGTGAAGTCTCATCAGCTTATGTTCTCGTGTGTTGGTTTTTTTTAACACCATTTGAATTCGTAATTGTTGTTGACTTATTAGTTTTATAATAAAGAAAAATACTTAAGATTTTAACTTACCTAAATAAATAATTTCCAATGAAATTGCTTTGGTGATTCAGATAGGAACTTTGCTTGGAAGCCAGGCCTATAAAATAAAAAGAAAAATTAATATTGGATTTAATGTATCAAAATTCAGACATTTCAGTTATCCATAAAATAGAGCATTCAGAATAATATTTTTAATAAATTAAATTTTTGCTTTAATATTAAATTAATTTATGAATCCTGTATTCATAAATATAATTTTTGTATCCAAGGATTGTTTAGAATATAATTTGGGTTTATTAATTTTGATGCTACAGAAGAATTGATACTCAATCCCTAATTATTAGTACGAGCATTAGATTAATTTTGCTATTATATAAAAAAATAAAAAATGTCACACCACTCGAAACACTATAAATTATGTTAATTTAAGGTTGAAATATGTGCATGTGTTTAGTATACGAGCCTTTTCTTCCCGCATGAAATACTATCATTTCAACGGGCTGTATAACTCGATTATTTTATTGAAGTTTGCATTTTAATAAACCAATAATGTTTTGTTCGATTAAAACAAATTGCTAAGAAAACTTGAGCCTTATCTTAAATCATCTCAAATTCTAATTCAATAATGCAAGCCTCAGATTTTGTGAATTAATTGTAAATAAGTTTTACTCACATAATAATGTCTCAGTTGTAAGCGGACTTCACTGGCAGAAAATACACTGTAAAAAGAAAGAAACATTAGTAAAACCTTGCTCAGTTGGATTTTTCTTTTATTGAAAGGATTAATAATTTGTCTTTATTTGATTTTAATTCAGCATAATTGTTCCGGAAATTTATTTTTTCTTCACCCTGTTACTGGTGAACATTTAAAGCGTTATAGATTATCAAAACGTAAATTCCTCAGCATTATAAACAATATTAAGTTTCATCAGTTGGCCGTTCAATTTCCTCACGACATAGAGGGTCAGTACAGGTCTATGAACTCAGTCATCATTTGAAATATTATATTTAGTTTGCAATAAAAATGAGAAATATCTTAAACCAAGAATAATTACCTTCAAAACGATCAAACAATGTTGAAAGAAGAGATGAAGGATCACAATTTTTGTTCCATCCACTCAAAGAGCAGGATCTGAAAAAAAAAACGTTTTAATTAAATTTGTGCAGTTAAATAAAAGTTTAATTTTAGTTAGGGGAATAAATCAGACTGACTGAAATGCATCGTCATTTATCTTTCGGAAGACCGTCGTCAAATTTCATCATAAACATATTATTAACAATTATTTACGGTTGTGGTAAAAATCACATTCTATTAATAAACTAGAAATATTTTGCTACTTTTTATCATGAGCATTTTTTTGTTGCTAATTTTTCATTAATAGAAAAATACTATGCAATTTATTAATAATACAATTAGAATTATTCTTACCTATGAAAATTAATTATTCCTTATTTGCGCTGCGTGCAATCATTCCCTCCTTCTTGATGAACACTTTCTGTTGTTGATGAAGCATCTCTCTAAAAGCGAGAAAATAACCAGTTGTAAAACGCTTATAATTTGAAAATAAAAAATAATTTATGCAAGAAATATTTCAGGTAAGCTTTTCTTCAATAATTAATAAGAATACTGTGTAATGTAACATCATTAAAAATTCCTGTTTCCGGTTCATTCTCATTTCCGAGCAATTGTGAATAAAACGTATAATAATTATTATGATTATAATATTTTTGTTAAGATTGAGCTTTAAGAATTATATTGATAAATAAATATATAAAAATAATTAATGAATATTAATTATACTTACTTTAAAATAAATTCTCTGTAGAAAACAATGTCTAATTTCCACTCAAAAAGCATCAGTCTTTCCAGAAAAACCACGTTGAAAACCTGCAAAAAAAAGCAAACTTTTAGATGAGGCTGTACTTATGCTTGATTAGTTCCGGCTAATCAAGGGAAATCAGTTGGCCGTTCAGTATCTTCAAGATTAAGAGCGTCAGAACAGGTCTGTGAACACAATCATCATTTAGAAACTCGTAGATTCTTAATAATATTTCAGTAAAAAGTAATAATAAATTGTGTACACTTACACTATTATAAACAAACATCCATTCCATTGGAATCTTCCAAACGGCTTTGATGAAGTGAGTAAAAGAAATCTGCAACAATACAAAAAAAATATAAATTAATTGTGATTGCAATTATAAAACAAAATATAATTAGTGGAGTGGATTTATCAGTTGGCCGTTCAATTTCTTCAAAATGAGCGTCAGAACAGGTCTGTGAACACATTCATCATTCAAAATAAATTTGCTGAGCGGTTAGCGCCCAGGAATGAACTGGGAACAAGAACAAGAAAAATCCATAAGGCCCCTTCCCAGGTGATTGTGAATCAATACACGTAAATCCCTTAATTCCGTTCTTGTTCTTAGGCGACTCTATCATGTATATAGGAATCGATTCACACTGGTACAGCTGTTAGTTGACAAGAAAGTTTTACAATCATTACTTCATAAAGGATGAAAAGTAATAATTCATACTCAAAAGAATGGAAAGGTATGAAAATAAATAACTTACAATTCCATTTACTAATCCTGATGAAGCTTTGGACATATCTTTTCTTCTCGGGTAGAAGTATTTTTCGGGCAGCTTAGGTTTTTTCACTCGCTCAACTTCCCTGTAACAAAGATTGCAACATTTGAAAAAAAAAAGCATCATTACATTTTAATAAAAAGATTCATTCAATTAAGACGAGTCAGAATCCTTTTGGCTTGAAACATTGTAACCACTCTTTGGCCACTTCAATGAGTTAATAAGTTATCATCATGTATGGACGACTGATTCACAATCACCAGGATCGGAAACACATTGTATACAGAAAGTCCGTAAGGTCCCTTCCCGGGTAATTGTGAATATTACAGTTTTCATTTCCCGGTGATTGTGAATCAGCCCTATATTGTTTTTTTTTTTTAATTGACTTGAAATCTTGGTGATTAAAAACATATAGTTTACCTTTTTATTAAACGTATCACAACTGCATAATGGATCGATTTGTAGTTGAATCTGTGTTGAAGGCAAGTATCAATAATCTTCCTTAGCCATCCTTAAAGAGCAGCTATCCCCCCTCTTATTGATGGTTGAAGAATCCATATTGTATTCGAACTCCTTATTCTTCTTGAATTATTGTGAAAGTGCTTAGATGAGAGCATTTGTAGAAATGCACAGACAAAACTGGAACTTCTCATGCAGTAATGTGGGGAATAGCTCAGATAGGGTAAGAGTATTTGTAACATTTTTGTTTTTTACTTACAAATGACAAATTCTCTCCATTGTAGTATTTTAAAATCGCAATTGTACAATAATATCATGGAGTTTTATTTTCTCAATTTATATCCATGATTTAAGAAATGAAGTGGGAAATTTAATAATGTTTGAATTGCACAAAGTTGAACTGAATGAAAGTTAATTATAAATAAAATTTATTCGTTATATAGAAAAGGTAGATTTTGCCTATTCTCAAATGAAAATATACAAATTTCCGACTTCATCCCTTAAAAGTAGTTCTTGTTCTTGAAGAAAGATTAAATTGTTTTTTTTTATATATATATAATTAATGATAAGTATTAAATAACTAATGAAATAAAACGATAAAAATTTCAAATTTATTCCGTCTCAGAAACTCAATAACATGTTTCTTTTAATTAAAATAATTTCACCCCTATATTTCATGTGTATCATAAATAAGAAAATATAACTTAAAAAAAAAGAGAATTATATTACTCGAAGCGCGATAATATCTATAAAGTGGAACAGAAAGAAAGTAAACAACATTCGCTTTTTTTCTTTGCATTTGCTTTGTGTACGCTCGGCTTGTAATAAAAAAAAAAAGATGACTGACCGGCGCTCCGTTTGGGAACGGGAGCCCCAATAAAAACGAAGGTCTTGTTTGTTTTCTTGTCTCAATAGTTTTTATTTGTGTGAAGGTTTTGTTTTTAATTTTTGTTTCAATATTGATTTTTGTTGTTGCTTTAAATACTCTGTACAGAACCTAAGGAACCCCCGGTGTTTACAACTTGTCGAGGTATTGCGTCAGGTCTGGTAGACCTTCCTTCAGACCCTTCCTCTTACGCGTGTCCTGTGAAAGTAAACATTCGATAATATTTATGCAATATGAAAACGGCAAAAAAGTAACATTTCTTTTTGATTTCATTGAATGTATACTAAAACTTCAGTTTCTGTAAGTGCCCTATCTATTAAATAGATGTGGGAAAAAAATGTTCATCCCCCTATTCAGACTAAGGAGAGTTCTTCCTCCAGAATCGAAACTGAAGATTATTTCATCTGCCATTAAACGCGAACACGAGCTCTTACGGAAAACAGAGCTCACGTTGTTAGTTTATGGCTTTTGTTCAAAACAAATTCTAGTTATTATAGCAAACTTTAATGTCTTGTAGATATATTGTTTATTAAGTAAATGATTCATTTCATTCAATTGTGACATACCTGTACAATGCCGTACGGCCTGGATCCGGTCTCAGTCGGGTCACCAGGGAGGATCTGCCAGTGATCGAACACGCACTGCGGGAAGGCCTGTCCACCCGTGTTGGAGCGGAGATCAGCAGTGAAGCCGAAGGATTCGTTTACAGGCAGGTAAGCCTTGACGACGAACATGGGCGTTCCGGCAACTTGCATTTCCTCAAAGACGTGGCCACGTCTTCTGTTCAACACACCGTAGATACCACCAACAGCCACTTCAGGACACTATAATAGTAATAAATAGAATTAAAATAATTTCCATTACTCTTAAAACCACATTTTTAATTTAATGTAATTTAAAGTTTCTATTAATTGCCCTAGAACATAGGGATTCTATGTATCAAATAAATTATAAAAATATTGAATTTTATGTTTAGTATGTTTCGATTTTTCCTTAGGTAATACCATATAAGTAATGGAATTCCATACACAAAAAAGACTTTGCTGTTCCCACCACGAGCACACCTCATTCACACTAAAGGACATGAATGTGGCCGGCTTAGAGTTGTGGGGTCAATTTTAAATACATTTTATTTACTAACTTGGATCTCGCATTGGTAGACTGGTTCCATGAGCCTAGGCTTGGCCGTGAGCAAACAGGCGTACAAGCAACGACGGGTGGTGGGAATGATTTGGCCACCACCACGATGGATAGCGTCAGCGTGCAGAGTCACGTCATAGATGTTGAAACGGACACCACGCAAATTCTCTTCGGAAAGAACACCCTAGAAAAATAATTCACAAATTTAAGAGCATGAACAATTGTAAACAATAATTAACCATTTTTTTTATATAATTTATAAGCCAATGTCAATCCCCCTATTCAGGCCATGGAGATTTATTCCCCGCAAGACCGAAACTTAAAAGATTAATTTAATCTACCATCAAACGCGAACATGAGCTCTTATAGAACGGAGCTCACGTTGTCAGTTTATGGCACAATAAAAAATAAGGTTATTTTTTTAATGGTTCAATAAAAAAAAAGTAATATAGCCCAAGAGATCCTTGAAAGAACCCTGGATGACAAGTTAAATTGAAAAAATATATTTATATATTAAATGTTCTTAATTAAAATAAAACTGACCTCCTTAGCAGCCCATTGGAAGCCAGCAACGACGGAATCCTTGATTTCATTAAGGTATTGCACACCCTTAGTACAGTCAACAAGAATGTTGGGGCCAGTGCCGTCTGGGCCGAAGCACCAGATCTTACGGGCTTCCGTCACATCGTAGTCGTATTTCTCCCCAAGATAACGAGCACGAGATTTGAAGTCATCACGTGGGTTTACGTTACCATCATCAATATCCTCGGCTAAACCTTCTGGCATAGGGGTGGCCTTCATGAACAGCCTGTTGTGCTTGTTGGGGGATTTCGAGAGGCACATCTGGTCGGATTCCTCACTGACCGTTTCCCTGTAAGAGACGACCGGGTCGGATTTCTTGATGGGGATGCAAGCGTGGTCTTCCTCGAGATCCTTCAAGCAGATTTCCAAATGGAGCTCACCAGCACCGGCAATGATGTGCTCACCGGATTCTTCAATGATACACTGTACCATAGGATCAGATTTCGCGAGACGTTTCAATCCTTCTACCAGCTTGGGCAAATCAGCGGGGTTCTTGGGTTCAACAGCAACACGCACGACAGGTGATACAGAGAATTTCATGACCTTCATATTGTGCGCATCCTTGAAGGTGGTGATGGTACCGGTTTTCACCAAGAATTGATCGACACCGACCAACCCACAAATGTTTCCACAAGGAACATCTTCGATGGCTTCAACGTAACGTCCCATCATAAGAATAGTACGCTGGATAGCTTTTTCATAAAGATCTTCCTTCTTTCCTGGGACGTAGTTGGGTCCCATGATACGCGCCTTCATTCCAGTGGCGACCTTTCCGGAGAAAACACGACCGAAAGCGTAGAACCTACCCTTATCGGAAGTCGGTACCATTTTCGAGACGTACATCATAAGAGGGCCGTTAGGGTCGCAGGTCTTTACACCGATAGCGGCTTCGTCGTCGTGGGGGCCTTCATACAACATCTCCATACGGTATTTCTGGGCCACTACAGGTGACGGCAAGTGGATGGCAATCATCTGAAGCAAAGCTTCTCCGGCCGGCAGCCAAGTCCTCATGACCACCTTCAACAGCTGTTTACCGTCCTTATCTTTATCCTCGTGCTTTAAGACAATGCCTAATTTTGGGAGCAGTGCTTCGTATTCTTCTTTCCTGTAACGCAGAAGATACTTTTTTAATACTCAATTTTCAAATATAAAAAAGAAAACACTTAAATTTATTTCATATCATTTATTTATAATATAAATGAAATAATTATTCTCAGTTTTCCCGGCACATCTTTCTTGAGTTATTCAATTTATTGTTTCACATAAGGAAACCGTTTTAAATATGATGGATTTAAAACAGGGCAAACAGTGAACTAATTCAATCTACGAGCCTTTTCTTCCCAAAATTGGCACTGTGACGCCAATTCAGGGCTGTATAACTCGATCAAGTCATAATGAAATAAAAGTGAAAAATTAAATGGGATAATTAAATATCTTTAACACATAGTATTATTCTAATTACAACTTACTTGTAGTTCATGATGGAGTCGAAGACCTTGTAGATGGGGTCCAAGATGTACATGCAGAAGGAACGTTTGTTGTCGTCCTCCTTCTGCTTGGCCCACTTCTTTGTCTTGGGGTTGAAGAAGTTCTCTCCCCAGAGCCTGTTCATGAGCTTGACGACGTCGATCTTGAACTTCTCGGCGTACATCTCAGCGAATTGTTTCAGGGTGAAGGCCCATCCGTGCAGGCCGGAACCGAAACCGACCGAACCCTTGCTGGGGTCGACGCGGACTTCGCCCATGGGGCCGTTGTCGTCGGAATAAGTGGCGATAATGACGTTGACGTTTTCGACAATCCTCTGGAAAGTCTGGTACAACTCCTCACCGTCGAGCTGCAGCTCGAGGAGAGCGCGGTCCATCTTGTTCATGAACAAGATGGGCTTGATACGCTCGGCGATGGCCTGACGGAGTACGGTTTCCGTTTGCACGCATACACCTAACAAAAAAAAAAAAAAAAGGATGCGAGTAATACAAAAAAAATCATTTGAATATATAAGGGGGTACTGTAAACATTTCCTCAGAGGTGTCTTGTTGGTTTTTATTAAAAAGAAATTTTTACTTTTTATTAATTTCACTTTTATTGTTTCGCTACACTGTAGCTTCTTCAGGTACTCAAGAAACCGAGGCAGAGTCTAACTTTGGGACATACGTTATCCGATGTATACAAAAATAAATTTAACGTTACATTTTATTATTAATTTTTTTCTTAGGCCAAAAGTTTCGGCTAAGTAGAAACACCCTCCCAAAAAATCTTAATGAAATCGAAGCCCGATGCAAAACAATTTATTAATCATGTAATATTTGTTTTCATTTCTTTATTACATACCTGATACGCAATCCACTACAACAAGGGCACCATCGGTCACACGGAGGGCGGCTGTTACTTCAGAGGAGAAATCTACGTGCCCAGGGGAATCGATCAAGTTGATCAAGAAACCCTTCATGTCCTTGTCGCGCTGGTCGGGATTCTTGATGAACACCAGATCTTTGTCTTCCAGTTCAAAGTACATAGAAATGGCACTAAAACGCAATAAATACACTCATTTATTTCTCCTCCATATAACATAATCAAAAATAATAAATAAATATATGCAACAATCTTTATTAACAATTCAGTTTACAGTAACGTAACAAACACAAAAATTAATTAATTGTTAAATGGCCATTGACCATACGTCTGTCATTCTGCCTAATAAATATTTCTTCACTTATATAATTTAATTCTACCAAACGCCCCTAAGGGGCAATAAGAGAAAGATTTAATTAAATTCGAGATGGTTTACATTCATTTTAACGAACATTCTCATAGCGAGTACAGGTTTGATACGTCCGATATTAATGAAATAAAGAAAAGTTTACAGTTGTTTCATCTAAATAGTTATTTGATTGCGGATCACTAATTAAAATGTATGATATGTATCGTAGCGTGCCCCAACCGGACATAAAGATAGAGGTCCTGTGGCAGCGTTTGAACACATTTCAGTCGTACAATCTCCTTCCATTCACGGCACTGTCACAATATCATAATTTCCGCAGTTCGGAAAACCGAGCTGGCAAAAATTCTAGAGTGACTCAAATGTGCTGGAAGGGGGTACTACTCGATAATAAAATTAAATAATAGTGTTATTCGTTTTTTTGCTAGCGACTTACGTGGATTTAATGGTGATGCAACGTTCCTGTTCGTCCTTCCTGGTGTCCGTGAAACGGGTCTCTCCGGCCTTTGCGCCGGCGATGATACCGGCCTTCGATACGAGGGAATCCGTGAGGGTGGATTTTCCGTGATCGACGTGCGCAATGACGGACATGTTACGGATGTTCCGCTTCTTGTCCATCATGGCACGGATTTCGTCGACGGTAAAGTTTACCTACGGGGAAAAATAAGTGAATTTTTTTTTTTGGGGGGGGGGAGAGAAACGTGGCGAATGGGATTAATCTACCCAATGAATTGGATCGATTGCAAAAAAATAATTAGTAGTAGTAAATACATTTACTGAACCCGAAAGAGTTACAAGAGGTCATTGACCGAGGTCTTTCAACTGGAACAATAATTATTGATGCATAAATTTAATCTTCAAGTAACTCGACCGAATTTTCGAGAATGTGAAGTGAATATTGCCTCAAGGGCTAAATTTTAGGCATACAAGAAAGTCCGATTATTGGCAACGGGCTAACAAACAGATTAATGGGTTTTTAAAATGCTGTGACCCCTGCACGCATAGATGATCATCGAAGCAACCTCGAGCTCAATTATATTTGTGGTATAAATATTTTATGTATTAACACTTCACAAGGAAACTCGTAGTTCATTCAACCTAAATTACCTTAATTTGTTAATAAAAAAAATTAACGTAACTTATTTCTATTTCTTTGGCTAGAATTTAATTTTCTTAATGTTATTTCTGATATTAATAGTGAGAAGTGTCACCCAATAAACTTAAATTAATTGTTATTTATTAACTAAATAAATGCATAAATATTCTGTTATCATATGGCAAGATGCTAAATAAATATATTTTCAATGACCCTTTCTACCCATATGGGTGTAGGGTTTATGCTAAATAAAGATTATTATTATATTAAACATTTTTATCATTATTGCGAATTACAATGAATAAAATTAATTTACTTTGTTTCCGACCAAATCTGCGACAAGAGCGGATGATAAACCCCCAAAAAAGTCTTGTTCTATATCTATTAGATATTAACTTAAAATTGGTTATTTAAAAATACTCTACTAATATTTGTTACTATTACTACTACATTATCTTTATTGAAAAACAAAATACAATAAACTCAATACATTCTTTAATAAAAAAAAATGTTTCCTTTTCGACCGTAAATCTTTTTCTGCCCGAATATTTATTATTAATCCTCTTTGTTGATTTTGGATATTCATCTCAATTTTAGTATCTTTCAAAATGAAAGTTTCTTGCGTGTTTGCAGGGGCCATATGTTAACGAAGTGTACCCCGCTTTGTTAACATATGGCCCATTTTTCAAAAAATTGTTTTCTAGGGTGTTTGCAGAAACCACATAATAACAAAGTGGGTAGGTATGCACAAACGCGCAAGATAACGCAGCCTGCTATGCTATTTCAGCAAATCGTGAGAAATCATTACAGAACATACGCAGATAACAATTTTAATTACTGTAATCCCCGTTATTCGTGAAATTATTCACACGCCTCGGTTGAAAGCAATTGAAATATATATTTGCATCTTTATCTAAACAATGGATTTTATAAGGGCGAAACGTATTCAAGAATAACCCGCCTGCTGTACATAATCGAGTCAGGGTAGAGATGAAAGATAATTGGTTAACGAGACCTTTTTTTAACCATCTTGTCGGTATTGAAAAAGTCAGCAGAATCTCTGGAAACATATGTTTCACACAATTTTCTAAATTCAGGGAATTTTTTTTTTGCAGGTTATGAAATATTTCGGGAATCGTGTTCTTTTTTTAATCGTTTAAAGGGGCAACAATGCTATTGTAATCAACATCGTGTGTGAATGCAAAACTACTCACCATGTTTCGTTATTTATTCGCGTGTTCCGATTGTATCAATCAAAGAAAACAAAAAAAAATCTATAAATCTGCTCGACGTGCAATAAACACTCTGATGGGAAAATAGAACGAAGGTCGGTCGCTTCGCGACCGGGATAAACAACAAATGGTGGATAGAGCGTTCTGGTTGTATTACATACTGTTGTGCAATCCGGTTTCGGGTCGCATTTTCCGGGCGGAATCGTGCGGCATCCTGGGGAATATCCGGGGAATCCGTCGCGGGAGAGTACGGGGCGCGTCGCGGTGTGTAAATAAGTCGGAAAAGTCACTCACCATCTTGGATGTAGTCGGATTTCCTTAGCACAGTCAAAAACACAAACGCCAGTTATGGCGTACTCCCCGTGAAAAGGAAGAGCGACGGCGAACTCCTTGCCACGAAGTTATCGGAACGGACGGGGCGCCACTGTTCCGCGCCTCGGCCAATCGGAGAGGGGCTGGATTTATGCGGTGGATCGAGCCGCGTTTGAAATTAGCGCGGGAATAGGGACTCGCCCGCTGCGGGTTCGGGTTTTATACTAAATCTTCGAAATACTCCCCTCCATTAATTCTTGAAATATGTTGCAATATTGCATTCAATCATCAATTACATAAATCAATAAATAAATTACACAATATTATTCAAAATCAAATAAAACTATTACCGATTAAACCTTACTAAAATAATTTAATTCTCTTTATATATATATATATATATATATTAACTTTTCCTATCTATATGGGTGTTATAATTATTATTCACCTCACACTGAGAAGTAGAGAGGAACATATAACGATGTTTAATATATATATATATATTATTATTAAGAATAACTTTGCAAATTTTCACTCAGCTCAACTTAATGCTCGACAAATTTATAAATTAAAAGCATGTCAAACCCGACGCCCAAAGGGGCAACAAGGAACAGCAGAAGAAGAAAAACATGTCTAGATTAAAAAAATTCAACAACGGTAAGTTCGAAGGTATTTGTTGGTGAGTAAGTGAAATTTTCTCGATATAATATTTATATTTTATTCCTTTATCAACTTCTGTATTTTTGTTTGTTTATGATCAAATGATTTTAAACTATGTTTTTGTAACAGAATTAAACTATAATATTATATACATATATATTCAGTGACCCTTTCTACCCTTTCAGGTGTAGGGTTTAAACAATAATAAAGAAATACAAAATTGAGTGTGAAAAAAGGTACTTCTGAAAAATACAAGGATAGGATAACACAATAATTTGTGTCGAGAAAAATTATTGATAAAACCCTATATTTTACTGTCTTTGGATATAATCGAATCTTTTTTTAAAATTATTTTTACAAGAGCAAAAAGTTAATCATTTCTTAAATAACAACTTATTCAACTAATTGTTCCGATTAAATTTAAATGTGATGAAGCTCACTCCGTTTTTTTTTTTAATTGTGAGAATTAAAATGATTTAAACTGTAGGGGAAAACCCTACACTCATATGGGTAGAAAGGGTCATTGTATATATATATATATATATATATATATATATATATATATATATAAACTGTAGGGGAAACGATTTACTCGAGAAGGAACATTAAGGAAACGGGGCTATTACAAATGTAAAATGTTAACTTTAACGTACACAACATTCACGTTTAAAATCACAGTTCACGCGAGTTTTAAGGGCCGATTCGCGGTCGCCCGGATATCGAAGCAGGAAAGATGAACCGTAGGATTTATGTGCGTCAATTTTTACAATCGCCTGGAAACGCGAAAGGAACAGGACGGGATTTCATTCCTAATCTCATCCTCTCTTACCCGTATTGGGTATCGAGGACGATGGGATTTACGTGTATCCATTCACAATTGTTCAGGAAAGATGATTTACTGATACTTATTTCCAGTTCGTTCCCTTGGCGATTGTGAATCGACAAGTAACGATAATTTATTCAGGTAGTTTTAATTAAATCGGGAAATAAAAATTATTCCTAAATAAATTGTACGATTTTTATTAACACACATCAATCCGTCTTTTTTACACATAATTTTCCTTTTTTACTTGTGAATTTTTTTTTTTTTAGTACGATATATATATAATTTTCTTTCAATGTTGTTATGTACAAAGAATCAACATTCAACATTCATTCACTTCCACTAACAACAAGTGTGTAGCCTAATATTAAAAAAAAAATATATAAGTATAATGTTAATTAAAATAAGTTTTCTCTTGCTTGCTTTTTTTTCTTTCATATATATATATATATCTTTAAGTACTTATCGTGTTTTTGTATAAATGGGCGAGTGTTTTCGCGGCCGATAGAATGATTTCCCTCCTCGACACTCCGGTCAGCGCCTGATGCCACTCTGAATTGCTCACCTGGAATCATAAGCAGGATTCAATTAATATTATATTATACCCAATAGGAAACCCATTTTTACAAAATAATTATAATAATAGTATTACAGATCATGAACATATAGTACAACAATCACAATTATGCATATATTGTTAATTTATTGTATATAAAATTGTCTTTGGCAGAAATAAACACGTTATATATATAAATTAACCCCACACCCATATGGGTAGAAAGGGCCATTGAATATATACAATATATATATACAGAGAGCTTTATTTATCAGTATACATTTCTCCTATATATACCTGCAAAATACGCGAGTCAAATGCATTAATGTATGTGTGTTTAGTTGCCTATAACACGCAACTGAACATACATATGGTAAATAGTCAACTAGCGAGTTCAATGTGTTTAACTCGCGATTTTTGCAGGTATACATAGGGGAAATGTATATTGATAAAAAAAACCTCTCTGTATATAAATTTATATATAAAAAGGTGGACAAGAATTAAATTGGACGAGAATTTAAAAATTAATCAAAAATTTCAATACCAGAGCTCTTTGTTTTTGTAAACACCATTTTTAAAATTATTAAATGAATTATTGGAAACTTTGACTTTCTCAGTTTTATTAAAAGCTTCAGTCGTTCGTCCGTGCCGCTGTTTTCATTCCGTCTCTCTATTCTCAACTTAAACCGTCTCAGTTAGTAGACGTGCAAATCGATTTATAGTGCAATTAAGTCCATTCCTTACGTGCAAATTACTGCCCATCAGACTGCCGATCGTGACGGACAGTCCAGACCAGCGCAGAGGATAATCCGCGGGAGTGTCTTCTTGCGCCAACGCCACGATTTCCGCGGGAACTGGCGTCATTTGCGTGAAGGTTTGCAAGTTCACCTGCTTGATGGGATCGTTCAGGATAATCACCCCCAAATCGTACCACCTTAAAAAAAAAAAAAAAACAGCGTTAAAAATCAATTCGAGCTTTTTCTTTTTTAATTTTCTGAATCATAGAATAAATTACACGGGCTTAAAAGAAAAAGAATTCATTCTCTCGGTCACAGACATTTAAATAAATTAAATAAAAATGATAAGAGTGTAGGGTTACAATTAATTATATATATATTATCAAAAACCCGGGTGAAAATAATTAATTAATAAATTAAACTACACAAATACTATTATTATTATTTAATTTACAGGGCTTACTTGTCTTCTCCCACTTCCAGGATAAAGTTTTCAATGGCCACGACTGGAATGGGCGATTGAATTTTCGGATTGACCAGCACGGCTTGTATCCGCTCTTCGGCGGCTTTAACCCCGGCTGCAAATCCCACAGGTTGTGCTGCTATGTTCGTCGCCTGCGCTTCTATTCCCCTAAAATTGCGTAACCAATGAAAAATGAATACAGAAGTTTCATCATAAGTTTATTTATTTTCAGTATACTTTGAAAATTATCATTAAATATATATATATATTCAATGACCCTTTCTACCCATATGGGTGTAGGGTAAAATTATCATTAAAACAATGGTATATTTCTTTGTTAAAAATATAACAAGAACTTAATAGATTTCTTCCTCTTTTTCTTACAGAAAATCATTACAGTATACGAAGCCAACACAACGAAACGTGTTATTAAAATAATGGTTGTGATGTACTCCAAAATTTAATATTGTCGTACTTTCCGTCCCCCCGCACCTCATTAAAATTCAAGCGTGGGAAACGCTCGCTCTGAGCGTTTGATTGGCTCCACCCCGCGCCACGAACACCCTATAAAACACCGGACCAGGAACAAGGCAGATTCATTTTAAACCTTCTGCAATTCGAACCAAAATTGAATCCACCTGGATTTTGGAAATCGCACAACTTAAAGCAATGTCTTACTCGACTCTCGCCTTCCCAAAGACCATCTGGAAAGCTTCCCGCACTGGACTGATTTTTACTTCCTGTTTCGAAGCCACCAACACAGCCACGTCTCCACCGGTATCTTAAAAACAATAAACGAAACCTCAGAATAATTCCCATGATACGAAAATACATCATTATAAGCGTTCTATATATAATTAATATTCCACACTTTCGGGTGTTGAGTGAGCGTTCAATTTTTTTTTTTTTTTTAATCATTGACCTTTCTACCACTGTGTGGAGCGTTCTATTACTCACATATAAATTCTTTCATTTGTGGGTCCAGAGTCGTGATCATGGAATCGACTGAACTCTTGGCCTTTTCTGCGACTTTCGAAAGCAGCGTACTCCCGGCGACCGCCCCCTTCATCCAATCGATGAAACCCCCCGCTTCCTGGGGCTGCGTGGGAGACGACGGATGCGGCTGGACCCCGTGCTGGATTCCTTTGCTCGGAGGAATCGCAGCACTACAATAATAAGGACACAATTTAATAAATATCGATTGTGAATGATTTCGATTGTGAACCGAAGAGTGTTTAAATTGAATAATACCTGAATTTCGTCGGATAGAAAACCTCCGTGGTGGGCACCTCGACGCCAACAGGCTGCACGTTCTGCGCAGGAATAGCCGCGGCGATTGTTTCAGGCGGCTTCGCCTCGCTGCCGGCGGCCGGGGCCTTCACGATCGGCATCTGCGTTATGAAACTGGGCAAGGCCGAAGGCGGCTGCACATTCGACAGGATGTTCCCCGTGGCGGGCACGTTCGCCACAGAAACCCCCGGCGATGGCAACAACGACGCCGACGACGACATGCTACTCAACGATTCTAGATAAGAAGATTCTTCTTGAAAACGACAACGCGAAAAGCTAAACATTTCACTGTCATCCACACATGTTGATTTCCGTGCAAAGAATTATGTGGAGGATTCGCACTCACCCGCTATGGACAGTTCCTCAGTCTTCTTGTCGATTATTTCGAAGGTGTCGCCGTTCGAGTCCTCCTGAAGCATTTTATGGAAATATTTCGCCCCGTTTCCGCCGAACTATCAGTGTTTATAAATAATGACGACAACAATGAGAAATTTTGATTGCGTGTTTTAAATTCCGACAGCTGTCACCCGGACCTTCTCTACCCGTAAATACTCTATGGTTATCGCGACATCTACCGGCCGCGTCGGTCACTAACCGCAGCGCCCCCTGCCGCCGCCATCCGGCACCCCGTTGACGTATCCAGCAGCTGTTGTCAAAGTTTTTCTAGAACCGTGCCCCGGCGGACCGCTCCGATTATTCTAGAATTTTCCTAGTTTCCTCGGGATCGCTCACGCCTGTCGCACAGTATTCCAGCGAAAACGCGTAGGACCAAACGGGCCTCCCGACGACAGCGGCTTTATTTGTTATTGACGCACGTGAGTATTTTCAGTGCGCGATCAAGTCGACCTCTTCTCTCTCATCACATGTTAATTCGAAATCAATTCCACATTCAATTCATTATATTATATTCACAATCGAATCTTGAATTAATGTGTGAGAAATAGTGTTATGAATCGCTTGATTCGGGGGGGTTTCGAACGAAGGTTTAATTTGATTAACGTTCGAATGAAAGAGTCTTTGTTTATTGCAAGGAAGAAAATGCGTAGTCGATTCTATAAAGTATTTCCAATAATTCAATTTGAGTCGTGGGTTGCTTCATAGGAAGCTCCGCGAAGAAGGTATTGTAAATTGTATAACTATCGGCAATGTTACCTTGGAATTATGCATTTCCTTACCTTGCGTTAAGTTAACCCAGAAGGTTTTTTAAATAATTTTTTATCTATGTTTTATAGCCTTACATCTGAAAGGGTAGAAAGGCATCAAGATTAAAGAAGAATAGATATTTTATATATACAATTAATTAAAACTATTATCGTCACAGTTTAAGCGAGGTTTTTTTTTTGTAATATATTTAGATCGTGAGATTTTAAATAATGTTTACTTAAAATTAAACTGCATTAAGAATTATGTTTATTAAATTTAAACATAACCTTCAAAAATATTTATTGATCAGTGTAATTATTATTACTCTTGACCCACGTCCCCCCCACCCCGTAATATACAAAATGTGTTCCAATCAATGATGGATATGAAAATTGTATTCATTGTTGAATGAATTAATTTTTGTTGTAATTTAGATATTATATAATCGGTGATGGCTAAATGGGGCGAAGGAGACCCTCGTTGGATCGTTGAGGAGCGGCCGGACGCGACCAACGTCAACAACTGGCACTGGACGGAGCGCAACGCCACCCCGTGGTCCCAGGAGCGCATCAAGGAGCTGTTCAAGAACGTCGACGTACCGCACGACAAGGCCGACTTGAAAATCACCGAGGTGGACAAATGCGAGGGCGAGGCGTCCGCCAGCAACCGCAAGGGCAAGCTCATCTTCTTCTACGAGTGGAACCTCGTGCTGAACTGGACCGGAGAGCTCAAGGAGAGCCCCGACACGAAATACAAGGGGAAGATCACCGTACCGAATCTTTCGGAGGAGAACGACATTTCCGATTTAGATGTAAGGGGCTCCGGTTATTATTTCCAGAAAGCGAGAAATTAAGAGATTTTTATTTTTGCAGATACAAATATCAATAAAAGACTCGGATGATGCGGCGGACACCCTTAAATCCTACATGATGAAAGTGGGAAAAGATTGCGTCCGGCAGAAAGTAGGCCAGTACTTGGACAGCCTCAAAGTCGAATTTTCCAAGGGCATGATTCTACCGAAAAAGGGCGAAGTCAAACCGGACGCCGTCAAGAATCTGACGAGTGGCTTCAACAAGAAGATCAACATGGAACCTGTGATATCCGAAACGAAGTCCGTCGGGTTGAAAATCGACACCACCACCCTGAGGCTGTCTCACAAGTTCCAGTGTAAAGCTGACGAGTTTTATAATGCGATGACGAGGGTGGAGATGGTGACGGCTTTCACGAGGGGGGCTGTGAAGGTCGATCCGGTGAAGGGTGGGAAGTTTGAGTTGTTCGGGGGGAATATCACGGGATGTTTCGAGGAGCTCGAGCCCGGGAAGAAGATCGTCCAGCAGTGGAGGTACAAACAGTGGCCCGTCGGACACCATTCATTGGTTACCATTAATATTAATGAAAAGGTAAATTATTTTTTTAACACTTCTTTATTGCAATCGGTTAATTCTACTCAATCTTTTTTTCTTTCTTCATATTAAATGAGTATTTAAGAGTAAAAACCCATAATTAAATTTTCCTTCTTAATCTTCCCCTCACGTGTCCTTTTATTGTATTATATTTATTTTAAAACCCCACACCCATATGGGTAGAAAGGGTCATTGAATATATATATATATTCTTCTATCCTGGGGTAAAAGAAATAAAATGGCGAATAAAGCAAACCAACCTTTGGTCCAGGAGAAAAAGAAAACCAATACATAAAGTCGCCTGGAACGCAGCACGATTCATCTTTAATCTTGATGCTTTTCTACCCTTTCAGGTGTAAGCTTACAATTCATAAATACTCTTATTATTTCAGGATGATCACACGGAAGTTTCAGTCGTCCAATCGGGAGTCCCGATGAGCGAAGCCAGCGTCACCAAGGACAACTGGGAGAGGTACTACTGGGACTCGATGAAGCGGACTTTCGGCTTCGGGGCATTCATCGTCTGAAATCCGCCTCGGCGTCGGTACCCCGAGTATTTCTTTTTATTTTGGCGAGCGAATAATATTGATGTAATTATCGTTTTTTTTTTTTAAATCTAGTGAATATTATTTTTTACGCGTTAGCACGATTTGTTAACTATTTATGTGTACGTATCAGAATCAGCCTGTTTACTTAACTTTTCAGGACTTTATTATTTTGTATGATTTGTATGGATTCTTAAGAGTAAAGAGGTTGTTTAGTTGCAAATGGTTTGTGTTTTACAATAATGAGTTTCCTGTAAACTTCAACACCCCTTTTATGGTGTATTTATAATTTAATTTTATAAAGAAAGGAAGAGTGGTTTTCTTTTTAAGAAACAAACATTAACAACTTGTAAAATCAAAATATATTTACAAAAGAGGCAACAGAATAAACTAAACTTTTTTAAATATATCTTTTTGCATGAAAATAATTTATTGCATTTTTACCAATATTTATTATTATTATTTTTTTTTTATACAACTCGAGTTTCAATTGGAATTTCTGCAATTGTTAAATATTTCATTTATCATAACTGATTACCAGAAAATAATGATTCAGATGTTAATGTTTAATCACTTTAAATAACTCTGAGCAAGTAAATAAAAATCCTTTCTTTCATGAAATTAATTAATACTGCACTACAAAATCTTGTTGAAAGTGAAAAAGCATAATCTCCCTCTTCTAATTGTGCTCTTCTTCGATTGATTACTTTATAAAGCTATTTTAATATTAATAAAATATATGTTTTTGTTTAGTTAGCGATAATTTCAAACCGTTACTTCATTAAATAAAAGCCTGCTAATTGGGAATCTGCGGCAAGCCGAATTCATCCACGGCAATTCCATCCTATAAATAAATAATTATTATTTACACCAGAAAAAAAATTAAATACGAATAAAAACATTAATTCATTAAATTAAATAACACAATTTAGTCGACAAACCCGACACCAATTGGTAAAAGGGGACATCGATTATATATATATATATAATTTAGTCGATGAAACAATGATTCTCTCGTTGACGTTGCCACGTGAAAGATGGCGCTTACTTCGTCTTTCATTTTTACGATTAATTCTACAAACTTCTTAATGAGAAAAAAGTGTCCGATATATAAATAACACTAGTTTATATCGTAGGAATAACAATTGAAAAAAAAAAGTATTAATTAATTACGAATGAGTAACGAATGGAAAAAAATAAGCTTTTAAACAATTACTCACTTTATTCTTCGACGTTTCGGCCTCCGGCTTGTTGCTCGGAGCTTCCGGGGCTTTCAGCACGTCGTCCAAATAACTGGAGTCGTTGTCCAGCACGAGCTCGTCGCCTAGGGCGTCGAGCTCGGCCGCTAGCTCGTCATCGTCGATCTCCTGCATGCCGTAAGTGCGACCCAGGGCATCCTGTACTTCGTCGGCTTGTTCGAGCATATCGGCTAATTCATCTTGAACATCCTGAAGAAAAAAAAAATATAAAATAATATATTAATCTAATCGATAACGGTAAAAATTATTTGGGATTGATTTATCAAGGGAAAGTTTGTAGTGTGTTGCGCTATTATAACGCGGATGACACCAGAATACTTCCGCAATCCGTTCTATTATTTTCAAACCCCTCGATAAATCAATCATCGCAATCTCTCTTCTCCATCATCGTCGTCGTCATCATCACACACTCACGTCGATTTCTTCAATGTTGATCTTCTTGAACTCCTTCTTCATTTGATTCACGCCGTCCTTCATCGCTATGACGGTGGTGTGTGTGTCTTTGAGCATCTGCTGGGCGTAGTTGGCCTGTTCCATGTTGAAAGACTGCCCGCGCAGATTGTCCAATTGCTGCTCGTACATCTTTTTCTGCTTGAGCACGCGCATGGCCTTCGCCTTCACCGCGTTCTTCCCGGGACCCTCCCGCATCTTCGCCATCTGCTCCTTGTACTTCCTGAGCTCGCCCTCCAAGGTCTGGACCTTCTTTTCAATACCGTCGGCTCTCGCATCAACCTTAGAAAAAAAAAAAAACAATTAATATGGGTCTTGTATAAGCAGTTTATATCAGCTTAAACTGAGAAGTAGAGAGGAATATTTAATGATGTTATATAAGACTGAATGAAATAAGACTCGTTTAAGTAATTGAAGTTTCAATCCTAGCAATAAGTGGAAGAATAGAGAAAAATGTTGTTCTTGTTTCTCTCTCCTCCTTTTTTTATTTATTGGAAGTTTATTAATCCGAACGTTTTGCTGACAACTGCGGTTCTGTGGCTCCGTGAATGAAGGGCGTACGGACTCCTCGGATTATCATTAGTCCATACACCCTTCGTCCACTGATGCCGACAGCAGTTGTCAGTGAAGCGTTTGGATTAAACCACTTCCCAATAGCTCGGAAACATACACTAATAAGCCTACAATACTTTAACTATTTTAAATCGCTTAATTTCCATCGTATCTTTGGTTGGGGCATGAAATAATCTAATCACACAATTAATTAATAAAAAAAATCTTACATTTTACAACAAAATTGGGCAATTTTAACAATTATTGATTCAATCTTAATCATTCCTCCTCCCAAGGACTACTTTGAAGGCATAAAAAAAAGGTAGGATGTACGATTAACCAAAACTATTTATTAACACACGGACTCACCCCGGCGATACAGTCGTTGATGCTCGGCCCCGGCTCTTTGGGTTTTCCCTTTCCGAAAAGCCTGTTCATCCTTTCGCACGCGCAATTTCCGATTTCCCTCGGGAAGAAGAAAAGCAAATTGTTTATGAGTAATCGGCCTTTAAGATGACAGCTTTAATTATACCACGAAAATCCGTCAAAAATTTCGATCAAACGAACGTTCTCTACAAAATTATCATCTATGATTTTTCGTTTCATAGAAAGTTCGGTACGCCGAAAAGGTGTGTTTGTATATTGGGTTGCATACGACGCGCTCGTTAGTTCCAGGGTTCGCTCACAGATGCCGCCGAAAGCGCACGCGTTCATAGATGTTGTATTAATATTAGGTATTATAATTTTTAATTAAATGCAAGGATTGTTTGTGTATTAATATTGAATTTACTTTGAATTCCCGAATTCTTCTCGTGGTGGAATATGTAGTGTTGTATATGATGAAATTAAATAATTGTGTTTACTTATAACTCGAATTATTTAATTATTTATGCGCGTTTATTAAATTAGAATGATTCCATATTGTTATTAATAATCGTTGAAAACGCAATACATTTCGGAAATAAAAATCTACATTCAGAAACGCATAAATTATTATTATTGTTTTTTTTTAATAATTAACCTTTGAACGGAGAAAATCCACGCACACTAAAAAAAAAACCTGAATAGAATTCAAAATCCGTGCCGGGATCATTAAACGCTATTAGCATAATTTAGAAGCGATTCCAAGGCCGAAATTAACGACCCTGAAAATCCGCGTCGTTTTATTTGTGTGTTTATCGGTTTACTAAATGCAACAGCTTTAGTTGGCTCTCCGCGCGTGTGTTAAAAGTGGGCTGCACCGAAAACTTTTCCTTCTCCCCGCACTCGTCGTTTGTGAGCCGGCTCTGATGGACCGCTTATCTCACACTGTTTGAATAATTCAATTTTATCGCGTTATTTATTTTTTTCGCTTTCCGTTCATTCAATCAGCGTGCGCGATGTTGTTGAGGTCGTCGCTCCAGAGAGCCCTCGCGGGTCAACTGCGCCGGAATTACAGCGTCAGACACGCAGACACTGCGAAGATAAAGGTGAATAATAATAAATAAACGTGGATTAATTAATTCCATCTCAAATAAAAAAAAAAATAAATAAATGGTAATCATAATAATGTGACTGCTGGAACCGGTTTATCGAGATTCTCGCGGTGTGTTTACCATTGGGAAAAAGAAGCTGGTGTTTACTTTCGAAACGAGCAGCCTGTTTTTGCGTTGATGCAAATTGCATTCGTCAATAAATTTTCGTTTTAACCAAGACAGATGATGGATTAAGGGTATTAAATCTCTAAAAAAACAATATACGCGTTAATCAAAAAGTATGGCAAGTCGGCCATATTAGAGTAGGTCAGGTTTTGGGCGGTAAATTTGAAAACTTTATAGCATAAATAATTATAATTTACAGCAACATACTCAAACTAATTTAAATATATTAATTTTTTTTTTCAAAAATCCATTTATACCCTTAAAAAGTGTCAGGTTTAAATATATTATTAATTATTAAAAAAAAGAAACTAAGTGAAAATATTGTTTTAATATTTAGACATTGATTTTTAATAAATATTTATTTCATAAGTGAAAATGTTTTCATAAAAAAAAAATATTTATGGTATAAGAAAAGTAAAAGGTATTTCACTTCATCTTCTTTATTTTCACTTTTTATACGAAGAACCTTTTTAATTAATTTTTCTTTTTAGGAAAATGAGAATCTAGCGAGTCCACTAACGGACACATTCGGCCGACATCACAATTACCTCAGGATTTCCTTAACGGAAAGATGCAACCTGAGATGTGAGTCTGCATTTTCAAATTTCATTTCATTTTGAAGAAAAAAAAAAAATGTATTTAGAATTATATTATTACATTTTTTAATACCCGATTACTTAACTTATCCCGTTATTGATGTTAATCAATGCAGGCCAGTACTGTATGCCGGCTGAAGGAGTCGCGCTTTCGCCGAAATCACACCTTTTGACGACGGACGAGATAATTAGAATCGCGGAGCTCTTCGTCAGAGAGGGCGTCAACAAGATCCGCTTGACCGGCGGGGAACCGACCATACGGAAAGATTTAGTCGACATAATCGGTGAGCATCTTAAAAAAATTTTTACACTAAAATCTATTATCACCTCACACTGAGAAGTAGAGAGGAACATATAACGATCGATGTTATATAAATAATATATATAATCTATTGTATTCTCCTTCGAATTACAGGATTTTTTTTTAACCGACTTATCCAATCTTTTTGTATTTAATTTCTTGAGTTAATAATTTGGGTACAGGCCATGAGGCCACCCAAATATTATCTATCTATCTATCTTGAGTTAATCGCAAATTCATTTGTTCTTTAATTTACCTTGTTATTATTATTATTTTATTTTTTCAGCACTTTTAAAACAGATCGACGGTTTGGAAGCGGTCGCGATGACGACCAACGGCTTGGTCCTGACCAGGCAGCTGGTCGCCTTGCAGAGAGCCGGCTTGGATGTAATCAACGTCAGCCTGGACACGCTGAAGCCGGAGAAGTATGAGAAGATCACGAGGAGGAAAGGACTGGAGCGGGTTCTGATGGGGATCGATTTGGGACTGCAGCTCGGGTACAATCCTGTGAAAGTTAATTGCGTCGTGATGAAAGGTTTAGGCCACAAATTAAACATTCTAATCCACACACAAAAAAAATATATATATGAAGTTAATCGACTCGAAACGATTCGCAAATACATGATTGTTTTTATTTTTTTGGTGCTTTTCCAGGGTTCAACGATGACGAACTTTGCGATTTCGTCAAGCTGACCGAGAGTAAAAACGTGGACGTCCGCTTCATCGAGTACATGCCGTTCAGCGGGAACAAGTGGGAGGTCGACAAGATGGTTTCTTACAGGGACATGGTATCGGCGATCAGGAGCGAATGGTCGGAGTTTTACCCGATGAAAAACGCACCGACAGATACTTCAAAGGTTATTTATTTTCCGATCCACACAAACGATTTATGTTTAAAACTAATAACAGATTATCATCATTATTTACTTTAATTTTCTTTCTTTCTTTTACCCGTATTGAGTGTCGAGGTACTTTAATTTTAATCGGTGCTATTATTTCTAAATTATAATCGTTGCTGCGTCACGCGACTCGTCAGGCGTGGAAAATTCCAGGTGCTGCTGGCCAGGTCGGTTTCATAACGTCGATGAGCGAGCATTTCTGCGGGGGATGCAATCGGCTGAGGATAACCGCCGACGGGAACCTCAAAGTCTGCCTCTTCGGCAACACGGAAGTCTCCCTGAGGGACGCCATCAGGGCGGGCACATCCGAGGGCGACCTCACGGCTTTAATCGGGGCGGCGGTCAGGAGGAAAAAGAAGCAGCATGCGGGTAATTAATACTTAATTTTGTTACATTAATTATTTCAACCAGAGATCGGCTACGTCGATATTTTTAAAGCTAATCAAAACAAAAAGGATTCATTAATTTCGTCACAGTTATTTAAATAAATCGAATTTGAAAATAATTAATAATTATTCCCTCTTTATTATTAAAGCAACCCCTACACCAAAATTATGGTAGATGGGGATTTTAGATTATATATATTATTAAAGCATATTTTTTAAATCCCCCCCTTTTATTTGTGGTGTAAGTGTGATTAATAAAAAATGACGAATCGACGTGCTCTCTTCCTCCAATCGTGGAAAATTGTTTCAGGCATGCTGAATCTGTCGCAAATGGAAAACAGGCCTATGATTTTAATCGGCGGCTGATTCCAGTTTGCTCTGTAGTTAGTGAATGTTTTATTTTTCTAATTAAAACAAGTAAGAAAGCAAGGTAAATAACTCTTACAGAACAATCGGAATGGGGCGGGATCGCTTATTAAGTACTGCATGGTTAGAAAAGTAAACCGGTAAAGAAAAATAATTCGCTGCATGTTGGTTGTAGTTAGTTAACATCATTAATAATTTCACCAGGCTTCTTATTGTTTTCATTTAATATTTGTCGTTGTATCTTTTGTGTTTTTCTGTTTATATTCTTCGATTGTGCGAAGAATCAAAAATTTGATGTAAAGAAAACACTTAACTTTTTTTTATACCGCTTCAAAAAAATTAAGCGTTTTCTTTATATCAAATTATTAAGAATAAGAGTTAATGGCTGAATCGTTAAACTTAGTCTAGCAATGTATTTGTCGCTGTTTATTTAATTAACTTCTCACTCATTATTATTTTTTATTTTAATATCAAAATCGATTAATTTTAATAATCGTGTATTTTTAAATTAGTCAACAGAAAAAATGTTATGTTTCAGATAAAATTCCATCGACATCCGTGTGGAAAACCCCGTTCAACTTATCGCACCTCTTCCAACCGCAACCCCCCTACCGGCAAACCCTCAGGCGGTACTCATCGACCCTCACGCACACCGACAAAGACGGAGCTGCCAGGATGGTCGACGTCGGACACAAGAAACCCTCACTGCGCACCGCCTCCGCTCGAGCCCTCGTGAAACTCGGCGACAACCTGATTAACTTAATCCGCGCAAACGGATTGAAAAAGGGCGACGTGTTAACGGTGGCGCGCCTGGCCGGAATCACCGGCGCTAAGAAGACCTCGGAGCTAATCCCCCTCTGTCACAACATCACGCTCAACGTCGTTCAAGTCACGGCGCAAATCGATGACTGCGAAAAGGCGATCGTTATTAACTCGACAGTCTCTTGTGATGGGAAGACGGGGGTGGAAATGGAAGCACTGACTGCTGTTTCCATCGCCGCGCTCACCGTTTACGACATGTGCAAAGCAGTTTCACACGATATCACCATTAGCAACATTTTTCTGACGAGTAAAACCGGTGGCGTGAGGGGGGATTACCTCAGCGAGGAGCTTAAGATTAAAAATTACGATACCACCCCGATTGATGTGAAAGAGACCGTTACAATTGGCACACTTTAAACTTGTCGCGGCATAAGTTATCCATTACAATTATATACATTTTTATATATCAGCTTATTTTTTTATATCAATGGGTTTACGTTATTTGAATCGCACGACTTTAAAAATAATTATTAATACCGCCTATTAAGCCATCGGAATTTTTATATACTAAAATGAAACACAAAAAAAAAATGTAAAAAGCCCGTTTTCTAAAACTTGATTCGAGACACGGATTTATCAAGCTCGAGCATTTCTTAAACCTACTTGCGGAGCGATTTATTTTCCTTTAAACTCGCTCGATCTAGTCTCGAACTAATCCAGAGAAACCGGGTGTTGTTTATTCTGACATTCCCATGGCTTCCCTCTTCGAATTGTATTCATAATATTAACGATGTTATATAAGACTAAAACCCCTACACCACAATTATGTAGGAGAAAGGACAAGTATTTTTATTTAAACCATTATGGTAGATGGGGATTTTAGATTATATAAATTAATAAATAAAATAAATATTATCGGGTGTGCGATGAATGAATGGTTGTTAATTTCCTAAGGAAATCTTTTCTTTTTTTAAGTTTTTTGTTATAAACATTTGCAATTCATTTATATACCGCATATATATATATATATTTTTTTTGATAATAAAACATTATTTTGATTAAACGGAAACATTCTTAAAACCCTCCAAAACACTATTTTTCTTAAAAAGTTAGTGCGAGGCACAGGCATTATAGATTCGATATAAATCATAATAAATGAGAGGACGACGCGAGCGCAATCTCTCGCCCAATTTCATGTGGCGTCGTCGATATATTTTAAATACGTTTGCCTTGGCCAGGACGGTGTGCATTGAGATTTCGAACGGACACCGATTATCCCCGGTGTCCTCAATTGCGCTCAACTTGTTAATAAATGCATTCGTATTAAAACGAAATAAATAAAAATCGCTTAACTTTTTTATACCACTTTTATTACCACAATAAAAGTGGTATAAAAAAGTTAAGTGTTTTCTTTATATCAAAATTGAAAATGTATCCACCTCACACTGAGAATTAAAGAAGAACGTATATAACGATGTTATATTTTTATTTAATCTTGTATAACATCGTTGTATGTTCCTCTCTACTTCTCAGTGTGAGGTGTTAACGATGTTATATAAGATTAAATAAATGAAATAATTCAAATTCGATGCGAGCCAGAATTAATAAACTGTACGGCAGTCCTATTTTTAATTATCCCCAAATGGGAAGAAGCCTGACGTTGCACATAATTGTAATCCAGAATTGAATTCCCCGTTTATTTTCTCTTTTCTGTATTTCAATTCGAATCGACATAAATTAACGCTCGCCGTAATCGCTGTCGTCGCTGTCCAATTTACACCACTGGAAATCGTCCAAGTAATAAATGAACAGGGCGGGGATGAAGAACGTCGGCGACAGTCCAACGCTGGCGAACTTGTCCCTCTCGTCGGGAATGCCGTTCTCTTCGAGAGTCAAATTGTCATCGAGGACTTTGTCCAAATACCTCGAAGAAACAATAAAAATTCAATTATTCTTTCATTAAATAAAAAGGAAAATAATTTAAAAAAAAAATCACTTTCTTGTGATTTAATTATATGAAAAAATTAACTACTCTCAGAATTGACGAGTTATGTGTACGTTATATAAGACAAATTAAAGATTCTTTCATTTATTGTTGGTGAAATAAACCGAGAGTGAATTTCGTAATTTAATAAATGAATCACTCGATTCCAAGTTCTTCTTTCTTTCTTGATCTTATCCTCTTTTACTAGTATTGGGTCTCGAGGTCAATTCCGAGTTAGGTGAATAAAAAAAAGAAAGGAAAACAAATTTACGCTTGAAGCAATTACTTCCAGAGATATATGTGAGCGTTGCTGTTGAAAATCGAGTATCTCTCCTTGATCCTCAGAATGTTGTCCTCGGAGCAGACGTTCAGGTAAGTTTCCAGTCCGAACAGCGGGTTGACGATTCGGATTGGTCGAGAGCGTTTCGTTAGAATCCCCACCTTATATCTGTAACAAGAAAATAAATGAGAGTTCGGTGAAATAAAATTGTATCGCAATTTTCGATGGGAATTCGATTAAATCTCTGAATTTTAATTCAATTTAAATGATGATAGTAATAATAAAGAGAATTTATTAAGCACTTTTGCTGTATATATATATAAAAAGAGGTTTTTTTTTATCAGTGTACATTTCCCCTATGTATACCTGCAAAAAACGCGAGTCAAACGCAATGTGTGTATGTTTAGTTGCCTATTTGGCATATGTGTGTTCAATTGCGTGTTATAGGCAACTAAACACACACACATCAATGCGTTTGAGTCGCGTATTTTGCAGGTATACATAGGGGAAATGTATACTGATAAAAAAAGCTCTCTGTGTATATATATATATGACCCCTTTCTACCTACATGGGTGTAGGGTAGTACATGTTTGTCTCTACATCTTAGTGTGAGGTGTGTACTTTATAAAAATATTTATTTAAGAATATTCGGGAGTATAAAAATGTGTACCCCTACACCACCATTATGGTAGATGGGGATTTTAGATTATATATATATATATAAAAATGTGTACTTTTTTATAAGAAATATTTATTTAAGATATGTACTTATCGTTTTTCCACCACGGTATATGATCCAGCGGCTTCCATCTGGTTGCCGGGACTTGTACACCGACGTCCGGAATCCTTCCGTGGGGTGTGTAGGGAACCCTGCACCCCGACACCGGATGTACGTGGTATTTTATATCCCCCGTTTCCTCGTCGAACCAGTCCGATATGTCTTTACCGGCAAAGGCGAGGAGCGGCCTCACTAATTCATCCCCTCTGTATTCTTAGCGAAACAATATTAATTTACATAAAAATAAATAACAAGCAATTCTGAAAATTGTTTATCCATCCTTTCCTGTTCGATTGTCCAGCATTGAATAGAACTGAGTGTTAGGGCCAATTCACAATCGGGAACGAGAACGTTGCATCGACATTAAAAACAACATTAAACGTTAATGTAACATTGGTGCAATATTATTATGTCCGTTTTGCTCAGTGGGTTACTACCCCTACACCACGATTATGGTAGATGGGGATTTTAGATTATATATATATATACAATTCTTACTTATCCTTAATCATAGGATTCACACGTGTCGATTCGAATCACCCAAGAAGGGATTTTTTGTATGCCATTCTCGTTCCCGCTCTGTTCTCCGATCATTCCGAAGCAAACATTGATGGTGCGTCCGTATTTCATTCCGTACCTTTCAACAGTGGAGTGATGTTCAAAATCCTGCTGAAAATGGAAACCCAGCAATCGTGCGGTTTGTTGTGTACGACGACCTCCGAAGGAGTGAAGTGCGTTTGGGGCAAACCGCTGTAATTTATCTCTCGTCCCATTTTGTGCACGATGGGAATTTACAAATGTCACTTGACATGTGCACGACAAAAACAATCGACACTAAAATTCCATTAAGCCGTCAAAAATAGTATTGGGCAAAATCGAATAATATTGGTAATAATCGAGTATTAACTAAATTTTATGTATTTAAAACGAAAAAGCGATTTTAAATTTAGGTTGATTAATAAATGGGAGGTTATTCTTGATTTTTTTTTTAAATAAGTAACATTCATAAACACCTCACACTGAGAATTAAAGAGGAACATATAACATTCATAAAATTATCTTTCTTCTTACACCTAACGGATTAAAAAAAAAATATATCTTTCTTTCTTAATCTTATCCTCTTTTATCCGTATTGGGTGTCGAGGCATAAAATTATATATATATATATGTATAATCTAAAATCCCCATCTACCATAATGGTGGTGTAGGGGTGGTATAAAATTATAATATAATTAATTTAGCACTAATAAAATATTGACTTTGCCCATTACTAATCAAAATTGAGAGGACTTTATTAAAATAGATGGATTTCAGGATGTTTTTTTTTAAATACGCACTGTATCCTCCTTAATAAACACTACGGGAAAAGGTAATTAGAAGTTTATAACTAAATTAAAAAAAGAAGGGATACTTTACAAATATCAATTTATAAATATGCTGTTGCTAACAAACAACATTGTAGGTACAATTATTTAAAAACCATCAACAATTCGTCTAATCATCGGATCCGCACTCGCGCGGACCATTCAACAAATAAATTAACAATTGTATAAGAAATACCTAAACAGGAAGGAAACGTTCCTAAAATCTCCTCCCCTCAAAACGTCTGATCGTCCTCGCATTCCTCGGTCAAGTGGCCAAACACTGCAAACAACATCATCATCACTCGAAAATTGTTTCATTAACGTAAACACGACTCTTACTTTCGCAGTTTTCGCAGTAGGGCCTCGGGGGCGGTTTCTCCTTGGGCTTGGCCTGCGGCTGCCTGGGCAAGTCGTCGGCGCCCTGCTGCGGACAGTCCTCCGTTTCGTGCATGTCGAACTCCTCGCAAATATCACAGTACAACCTCGCCGGCACGGACTTCTTCTCAGAAAATCCATACCTGAAACGGGAGAAATCGAAACTTAACCAGCAGAATATCTGCGAGACAAGGCTCTGTCTTCAAATAAATGCCTCATTCGAAATATCCGGCGAGGAAAATGTTAACTTTAACGTGAAGATAAAGTGTAAATGGCACGCTGTTGAAATAAATAAATAAAAATATTTTTATATCAACACTATCTAAGCAGCTTGTGTAATAGATGCGTATATACATAGATTGTGAAGTTATTAATAATTTACACGTTAAAGTTAACATCTAATAGTTAATAGATTGTTGTATTTAGTGAAAGTAGGCCTTAGCTTCCTTCAGGCTAATTTTACTGCCTCCCCATCTTAGTGGCTAGATCTTACATTATTTCGGGTATCGAAGTTGGCTAAATTTTATAATAAATATTAATTCCATCCTTTAAAAACCTGGATTGACCAAGTAGGCATGATTTTGAAGAAAAGAGGAGTACACCGGCAAAAAAAAAGAGAGAACCAAATTCGCGTATAAAACAAACAAATAAATGGAAAATAATAAACGGGAAGCCTTACGCCGAATGGCAGAGACAAGGCAATCGATTAATTTATTTAATTCCATTCTTTAATAATAAATTATCCCCTGCACCACCATTATGGTAGATGGGGATTTTAGATTATACATATATATAATAATAAATTATTATTATTACTAAATACTAACATTTTGATATCGTCAGCGTCGGAGGGGCTGTATCCCATCTCCAGGATCTCGATGCGCGCCTTCTGCTCGGCGTTCTTCTTGTGCATGTCGGCGATGATCGAGTTCAGGAACTCCACCTGGTTCTCCACGAACAGCTTCTCCTCCAAGAGCTGCTTGTAATCATTAGACACTTGGTTATTGTTGATTGTCTATTGAGAGGGGAGAGAGAAATAGACAGCGTGAGTGAGTGAGTAGCGGAAAGCCTGTTTTATTTGCATTAATTTTTACGTGCGCTTTAATCAATTTTAAGATCGTTTCGAATACTCACGCTTGCATCCGTGTTGTTGTTGGTTGTTTGTATGCCATTTCCTGCCTGTAATAATAATAATTACGTTATATATATATAAATTTATTTATGTAATTGATTATTATTACATGATATTGCAAAATGGCTATCGATCAGAAATATTTATAATACTTAAACCATTATTTAAAAAAAAGCAAACACTCACCGTTTTAAGCTCGTCCTGCATTTTCCTGATCTCGCTCTCTTTATACATGAGATTCACCTCCAGATCCTGCACTTTCTTCTCCAGCTCCTCGATCCTCTTCTCCTCGGCGGTTTCCCCGACCTGCATCCCTTCCACCACATCCGGGAGTCGTCCACTAAACGCCTTCGAAATCTCCACCTTTTGCTCGACGGTCAAACGCAGAACTTTAAAAACCCCGCACAATGTTTCGTTCTCCTTAACCATTTTTTCAAAATCACCCTTCAATTTAATCGAGCTGGAATTTTCCTGGCGTAAACGTTGGATTTCCTCCTGTGCGGATTTCAGTGAATCTTCCCTTGCACTCGCTTCCTTTAATCGCGCATCCAATTCCTCGATCGTTTTCCTCGAAAGCGCCAGAGTTTCGATGGTTTCGTTTTGTTTCGTTTTTAACATCGAATTTTCTTCCTCTAATTTCCTCACGGATTCTTCTAAAACAACCCTCGTTTTCGCCAGCTGTTCGATTTCCTTATTTCCCTCTTGCAATTCCCCGATTTTCTTGTTCAAGTCGGAAATTTCCGCGCGCAATTTATCCCCGCCGAGAGACATTTGGTTATTCAGCTCGTTTAATTTTTTCTCGCGTTCGCTCAGCTTCTCTTCGTAACCGCAAAGCGCTTCTTTGTCTTTTAAGCTTGCCTCCTTCGCTTTCAACAATTCCTCTTTTAGAGCTTCGTTTTCCACGCGGCTCTCCTCGAGCTGGTGGATCGCGTCCATTACGTCCTCGGTGAGCGTCCTGTTTTCGCTCCTGCTGGCCTCGAAAAGCTTCTCGATTTCCGAAATCCCCTTGATCTTCTCCGAGAGTATTCCGTTTTGTTTCTCACTGGCTTCCAGCAGTTTTTCAACATCTGAAATCTTCTTAATACCCTCCGAGAGGGTTTCGTTCTCTATTTTGCTGGCTTCGTAGAGTTTTTCCATTTCGGAAAGTCTTGCGGTTTTTTCAGCGATTTCATTTTTAAGACCCTCTTTTTCCAGCTCGGATTTCCCCAGGATTTTTTTACCCTCCTCGATTTTTTCTAGTAAAACACTTTTTTCAGAATCGCGGTTTTCAATTGAATTTTTGCTTTCGGAAATCTCCGCTGTTAGAACCTTGTTATCCCGCTTGCTCGCCTCAAGCTGTGTTTTAAGTTCATTTGCTTCCCTATTACTCTCCTCTAATAATTTCTTCACTTCAACAAACTCCCCGTTTAGAATATCCTTTTCCCGATTCGAATTTTCCAAAGCGTTTTTAATTTCCAAAAGCTCCTCACTCAATAATTTATTCCGGTTCAAATTTTCGGCTAAAACTCTCTGCGCTTCGGAATTATTCTCCTTCAGCGAATTAAGCTGTTGTAATTCCAGCAAAGCCTCGCTTAAAGCCGCTTCTTTCTCCTCCTTAACCCTCAACAACTCCCCCCTTTGCGTTTCACTTTGCTTTAAATCAACCTCAATTTTCTTGAAAGCCGATTCCCTTTCCTTCAAACCCTCTTTCACGGCCTGCAATTCCTTCCTTAGGTCCTTATTCTCTTTCTCCTTACCCTCACCCTCACTCTGCGCCTTGTTTTTCGCCTCCAACAACTCTTTCTGCAAATTCTCAATCGCTTCCTTTAACTCAGAGCATTCTTTATTTGATTCCGCGCGCAATTTCTGCAATTCAATCTCCTTTTCCTGGCACTCGTGCTCGATTTTCTGCAACTCCCTCCCCGAGCTCTCTTTGACCCTCCCCAATTCCTCCTCCTTTTCCCGCAGCTCCTTATTCAGGATCTCCAATTTCGCGCTGCCTTCCCCGGAACTGCTCAGCAGCTCCCGGATTTCGGTTTCCAATTTATTCTTTTGCTTGTGCAAATCGTCGACTTTGATTTCGGTCTGCTTTAATTTCCGCTCGTTGTCGCCCAAATTCAATTCTAATTTCGCTATTGCAGCTTTATCCTCGTTGGAAAGTTGCGCTTGTGAGGCTATTTTCGCGTTTAAATCCTCCAGTTTTAGGAAGCTCTTCTCCAATTCGTCCTGCTTTTCCCGGAAAGCTTGCTCTAATTGGGAGACAGCTTTCGCCCCATTTTGCAACTCGATGTTCCTTTCCCTCAATTCCGAAGTAATTTTCTCCATTTCTAAATTAAGCTCCTGTAGCTTGTTGTCCTTATTAGAAACCTCGGCGTTGGTTGTTTGGATTTCTTGCAACAACTTCTCCAATTGCGTTTTTTGTTCGGAATTGTTCTTCTCCGCTTCCCCTAATTTTTTCTCCACCCCCTCTAATCGAGTTTTCTCCATTGCGACCTTTTCCATCTCGGCCTCTTTATTCAGCAGCTCCTTTTTCAAACCTAGAAGCTCTTCCTGGGCTTGCTTCGATACATTGCTCAATCCTAATTTTTGGTTGCTCAACTCCTCTTGCAATTTCTCGATCTCCGCAGTTTTCGCCTTTAAAACCACCTCCCTTTCCGCGGCGTTTCCTTTCTCCTCGCTCAATTCCTTCTCCAAAGCTTTTACCATCCCCAATAACTCTTCTTTTTCCTTCAAGATACTCCTTTTGAAATCCCCCATCTCCGCTGCGCTCTTCGATAAACCCTCATCCCTCTCCTCGATCTCCAGAATCCTCGCGCTCAGCTCCATTTTCAGCTTGTCCACGTCCTTGCTCAGCCCAACCTCGACGGCCGCCGAATCGAACTTAAGCTTCTCGTAATCCTTCAACGTTCGATCTAAAACCGCTTGGATTTTCCCGATTTCCGCTTTCAGCTGGGCGATTTCCTCGCCCTTCGCCGTCACGTCGATCGAGTACTTCGCCCTGGCCTCCTCGATCTCCGTGCCGTACTTAAACGTGGCCACCTCGAGCTCGGACTGTTGCCTGGCGATGCGTGAATGCAGCTCGGCGTTCTCCCTCAACGTCCCTTCCAGTTTCTCGTTGAGCTGCGCCGCGGTCTCCTCGAGCTGGCCCTGCAGGGTCTGGACTAGTTCTAGAATCGTGTTTTTTCGATTGATTGTTTCGGTCTTCTTTTTTTTAAACAAGAGCGAATTAAGCGAAAGCAAAATTGAATATACTCGTGGGATATTAATACGAAGATAAACAACAACAACAACAAAAAATGTATCACGCATTTAATTTTTTTATTCCGTAATTAGTTTCGACTTAGTGCAGACATTATCAAAGGGTTTGACTTAGTAACGTCATTATTAAAAAGTTTTGACATAGTACAGTCACTATCAAAAAGGTTTCACTCTGTACAATCATTATCGAAACGACTTGACTTAGTACAATCATTATCAAAAAGGTTTGACTTAGTACATTCAGTAACAAAACGGCTTGACTTAGTCTTAGTACAGTCATTAGAAAGTTTTGACTTAGTATAGTCATTATAACAACGGCTTGACTTAGCACAATCATTATCAAAACTGCTTGACTTAGTACAATCATTATCAAAACGCTTTGACTTAGTACAATCATTATCAAAAAGGTTTGACTCAGTACAGTCTTTATAAAAACAGTTTGACATAGTACAGTCACTAGCAAAACGCTTTGATTTAGTATAATCATTATCAAAACACTTAGACTTAGTACAGTTAGTATCACAACGGTTTGACTGAGTCTTAGTACAGTCATTAAAGAGTTTTGACTTAGTATAGTCATTATAACAACGGTTTGACTTAGCACAATCATTATCAAAACTGCTTGACTTAGTACAATCATTGTAAAAACGGTTTGTCTTAGCACGGTCAGTATCAAAACGCTTTGACTTAGTACAATCATTATCAAAACGGTTTGACTTAGTACAGTTAGTATCAAAACGGCTTGACTCAGTCTTAGTATAGTCATTATAAAAACGGCTTGACTTAATACAGTCAGTATCAAAATGGTTTGACCTAGTACAGCCATTGACCGGTTTGATTATGACTGCAGTAAGTCAAGTCGTTTGTTAATGACTGTACTAAGTTAAAACTAATTGCGGAATAAGGAACCAAGTGCGTGATATAAGCAAAGTGTTTTATTTTTATTTTTTCCTTAATATTAATGAACCAACTCTGGTCATCCTTTTTCATCATCACCGGTAGCCATATTTAGTTAAAAATCGACTTGGCCCATACACTATAATACGAAAGAATTATTCTAGGATGTAGTTAATTAATAATTTTTCCTTTAGTTACTGTTTCAATCAATATGCAATGTATTAAGGCCCGCTTTTACAATTGATAGTTACACCTTTGGTAATTTAACCCAAGGGTTAACGGAGTGTTACCGCTCCGGTAGTTTATCCCGTGCTCGGAGCACTAGCCGCTTTTACCTAAAAATCGACTCGGCTCATGCTTTACACTTATCGAATCCCCTTATGTAATAAAAAGGGCTACTAGTATTAATGAATAGCAATGTAAAGGCTTCAACAATCAATTATACATACTGGTGGTATACTTTTTTTTTAAGTGAATAAAAATATATATATTTTTTTTGTGTGGCAGGGATGTAAATGACACTCACGTTATTTACACTGCAAGCTAATAAATAACAACAACTCGTTATAGAATAATTTTGCGGAAACAAAAAAAAATCATTCAGCTTTTTTTTAAATAAATATTGTTTCCACTTACCGATTGATTTGGCTTCCTCGCTTTCCAGCACGGCGCGCTTTTCATTGGCGTGCTCGAGGGAAACCTTGAGGCCGGCGTTTTCCTCCTTGGTCCTCGCCAACTCCTCCAGGACCTCCGTCAGCTTCGAAGAATCGCCCTCGAGGAGAGACCTGGCCTGCCGCAGTTCGGCCTCCAGCTGCTTGATCCGCTCCTTGTTTTCCTCGCAGACCACCTGATTTACAAACAAGGAATACTTCGAATATCGCTAGGAGTTTATTTGTTGAAATCGCGTCTTTATTTAGATGAAATGAACATTTCGAGTTGTCGGCGCCTTAACCATAGCGCACTCACTATTTGAAAATGAAACAACAGTTTATCTAAAACACACACAACCGGTCTTACATACACAACACAACGGCACCAAAAAACAACAACAACAAAAAACAGACTTTAGAGACCTTTTTATTTATTTTTTTAAATCAATCCACGTTTCTTGGATCTAACTGTCAAAAGTGCATTTTTATTTCGGACAGTTGAGACTGATCAGTAGGTGAAATAATATATGAAGATTTATTCTAAATACATATTTTTTCAAATTCTCACCTCAATGTCAGCTTTGACGATGGCCGCTTCCTCGAACTTGAACTGAAGGTCCTCCGTTTTCCGCCGTTCATCTTCCAACTGGAGGAGCGTCTCGTTTTCTTCGTCCTGGAGTTTCTTTAGAGTCGCCGCGTATTCCCTCATGCGTTTCTCGCAATCGTTTCGATACTGCATTAGAATATTAAATGAAAACACACTCAGGGATTTGTAACAATGAATAGGCTTTTTTTAAAATTATCAATTAATGTAATCAATTTGTTGATAAATAAACCGAGCTTTCGGAGACTTTTTCTCCTTCTTCAGGGTTTAACACTACAATAATAAAGAAGTGTAAGTCTAACATTAAAATTGTAAAAAAACGTATGTATAAATATCTGACAAACTTCAACAAAAACAAAAAGAACACGTAAGAACGAATGTGTTGTCACATATTTGATTGAGTTAATTTAGCAAAAAGTGACTTAGTTTCTTTTTTGAGCAAATTGAAAAAGTAGAATAGAAATAAATTACATGTTTGAATCTGTTAAATGAAAAGACATTCGAAAATAATTAAATCACGGCAATATTAAATAATATGGGTCCATAATTTTTAATATTTATCAAAAATAATGTTTAATAATATCGTGCATTATATGAAGAACGTATGAAAAAATAAGCAACATAATTTTTTTTATTTGTTTTACATTTATTTAATCTTTGCTAATATTCTCTAACTTTAAATGTTATTTGAAAAGATTTGTATAAGAAGAATATAATTACAACTCATAACTATTTTTTTGTTTTTTGAATAATATAATTTGCTTGCTAAAAGTCAAAATAACAAAATGCAATTCTGTCCTTAAAGTTTGTCATCTTTTCATTTTTTGTTGTTGTTTTAGTCGACTATTTTATCCGTTTTCGATTAGTCGGTTATTTCAGCCCACCGATTATTTTCGATTAATCAATTAGTTTCGATTAATCGATTAGTTTCGATTAATTGTCGATTAATCGATTAGTTTCGATTAATCGAATATTTTGAACTACGATTAATCGATTAGCGCCCAAGTCAAAATTACCAGCCTTAATAATAAACGCGAATCCAGAGCAGAAAGATTTAATTTCTGGCCGATACAAACACCTGCATGTACTGTAATTATTTAAATTATATTGTTTTTTTTTCATTATTTGTATAGACTGGATGAAGAATACTTTTTTTGTTGGTAATCGTATAAAACCCACCTGTTCATATTCCTGCCGTAAATTAGCAAACTTCTGCTCGGCTTCGTCCGCCTGGCTGGCGGCCCTCGTGATTTCCGCCCTTTCCAAGTCCCGCTCCTTCAGGAGCTGCTCGATGTGCTGCTGTTTTTCTTTCAGCACGTCCTAAGCCAAAACGTATTATTCATGTCACAATAAATTCTCAACGAAATATCGATTTATTCTAAATATATATATATATATAAAGGCAAATTTATGACGTTTTTTTTTTTGCATTGTTAAAAGAGTTCGGTGTAAAGTTTAATATTTAATACTAAGATATTTGTTGGTGAGTACGTGAAGTTTCTTGATATGATGTAGTAAAATATTATATATAATCTAAAATCCTCATCTACCATAATGGTGGTGTAGGGGTGTGGAAAAATATTACTACATTTAATACTATCCTAATAAAATAATGTAACTTTTTTTGTAAAACAGAATTTTTATATTTAGTGAGTATAGTTTCAACAATTTTAACTTGTCATTATCAAACTAAAAGTTTTAACCATCTAAATAGAAAAGACGTAACGTAAGTCGAAAGTCACAGAGCTAAATGTGAGAATAATTTATTAATTATTTTCAAATCATTTTTATTTGATATGTTTTAACCATCTTTATTGAAATGTGTACAAACAATATATAAAATTAGAATTATATTTTGTAAACGAATCGACTGTCGACCATTGATAATGATCACATTATTAACATCTGTTAATAAATAAATAAGTGAAGAAAAGTGTACGAAGTGTTTTCATATTTCTATCGACCGGAGGTCTTTCAGCCTGTCCGCATATCTCGTTCTTGTGGTTGTCCATCTAATCGCCATGATCGCAAACGTTATTACTGGATGAGATGAAATGGTGATATTATATTTATTTTAAAAGCAAGTGATTCACACAAATGAATAATTAATCAATTATTTCCCCTTAGAGGTTTTTATTTGTTGAGGTTATACATTGTAAAATGAATAATTTTTTAATTAATTCGATTCAATTCTTTTCGTTTAATTTTATTCGGTTTTGATTTAAATTGAATTAATTTGGTTTGATTTAATTTAAATTGATTTAGTTTAATTTGATTTAATTTCGCTGATTGTATTTGAATTAGTTTAATTGATTTATTTTAACATCTTTAAATTATGTAAGGCATAGCTGTACTGACGAGATATAGATCCCGAAACACGTGTCTGCACCTTATAATTTTGTTTATTTGAATATGATTTAAAGAAAATCGCTTCACGTGATTTTCTGTTTGGCAAAAGAGTTAGTTGTACGTGTAATGGAATTAAATATAATCTGCTCGATTTGGAAATCCATTTGAGAATCATTTATCTAATATAAACCAAAGTTGTGTATATTATTTAAAAGGTAATAATCCCTTTTACCCTTTCGATTATTTTTTTTTTCCTTTAATTAGCCGAAAGGGTAATAATTAATTTCAAATTGGTATCGTGTATTTAAACGCCACTTATCATTTATTGATCTCGCCAATATTAGTCACTTATTGCATTTTTTCTCTCTCTCTTTAGTGTAAAGCGGAATGTTTATTTATTTATTTACGGAAGTCCATTTACAACAATATAATACAGATTCGACTTATGGCTAGTTAATCTAAAACTAAACTAAAAGTAAATTACATATAATAAATAAATAAGTTCTACTAATTGTAATTATTTATATTGTATATATTACAAAAATATATAATTTTTTGTAATATTGAAAAATGAGAAATCCGCAAATTAATAAATAAATAATCTTTTTTTTACTATTTCGAGTGTTTTGTATTGATTTTCGAAATTGCATAAAATTTAATTAAAAAAAAATAAATCAGAGAATCGCAAGCGCATATTCAAATTAAAAAAGAAACGAGAAAAGTACGCGATTTACATCATTTTACTTTACAAAATGTATGATACACAAGATTGCGGGTTTTCTGGAACTCATCATACGGCTGAATTCAATGAAATAAAATCCTCTTTGCGTTATAATCATTACGCCACCTTTAAATAAAGCACATTTGATTTAATATTCTGTGTAGTTTCTTGATCTTCAACAAGAGTTTGAAAGCAGCGGATCACAAGGAAACTAAAAACAATTATCTTCGTTATATTTATTTATTTAGTCTTATATAACATCGTTATATGTTCCTCTCTACTTCTCAATGTGAGGTGATCTTCGTTTTATTTTATTTAAAAAATCAGGCGTTTTGTTGTGGAGTGTAATCACATAAATATATATTTTTTGATGAATAAAATGGTTAAAAATTTGTTGATTGTTGAGGCTTCTACTCTGTTATACATCGCACTTACACTCAAAGGCGTTTTATTGTGGAGTGTAATTACATAATTACAAAAAAGACATAACCCGCAGATGCCTATTTCTAATATTTTCTAGCCATTCCATCTTCTTTTTTTTTAAATCTTAATTATTATTTTATACCCGACGCCCTAAGGGACAACAAAGGATAGAAGAAAAAGAAGAATTATTATTTTGTATTATCCTGTAATTGGGCTGCTTCCTATTGGGTATTAAATTTATTATTATTATATATTTCAGGTGTCTCATATTTATATTGTATACTTTCTTCTCATTTATCACTTGGTAAAACATATTTAATAACCGTTTGTTATAATTAAATCACTTGGTTTTGTTTTACTAAAATTTTAGTAAAACAAAACCAAGTGATTTCATTATAACAAACGGTTGTCTCATATTTAATTTCAACGTTAGCATTTCTGCTTCATTCAATTTTAAATCCTTTCGAAAACTTTTTTTGTTCTGATAATGACACGCTAAGATTGTCGAAACTATAATAGAAAAATGGGATTCATTCATTCGATCACAGTTATTTAAATAAATTAAATTATTCAATCTCCTTATACCTAATGGTAGAAAGGAAAAATATTAAAAAAAATTATCCAATTTATTGTCGAAACTATACTCAGCAATAAACAACCCTAATCATTCCTTCCTCTTCTATAGTCTTTTCCACTTCCTCGTCACTCCTTATTCTCCTTGCCGCGTAAAAGAACATCAATAATTCCCTCGAGGAAAACCCTAATCTAAACTCTGAAAAACTTACCATATTATAGCGTTGAGTAAAAATTACCCCTGAAGAAATTAAAAAAAACACACACACACACATGTAATATCGATTAATTTTTCGTTATCGTTAAAAAATCAGCATTAACAAAATTTATTTTATTCGGTAATTTTTAAAAGCACAAGAGGTTGGGGGGGGGGGCTGCGTAAGGTAAAATTATTATAAATTATGTTTTTGAACATTTTTATTCACTCCACATCTCAAACAAACAAACAAAACAAAAAAAAAACGAGAAGGGAAAGGAATGAATGAAAGGATCCAAAGACATAAAATTGGATCAGTACAACATTTTAATAAAAATCTTTTACAAAAACTAAAAACTACGGCTAAGAATTAATTAGTGCACCATTAACAAAAAAATAAATAATCTCTTGCGTAAAAAATACTCTTTTAACAATACAAACAAAAAAAAACGCATAAATTAGTAATCATAAAAAAATAGGATTAATAATATTTAGCCGTGACAAAACTAAAATTAATTTTTAAAACAATCATAATTCCGGCGTGTGTCCAATAAAAGCTGCTGGGTGGCTGGAACAAACCCCCCGCCATTTTGTTGTTTTAATAGATTACCTGTAAGGCCGTCCTGGAGGGCAGCGGCGTCGACGAGGTTTTCGGGGTAGAACGCTGCATGTTTATTTTGCGTGTTAATTTCAATCAAAATCCCAAAATCCAAACAGAGGGGAAAAACAGGAAAAAAAAAAGAAAACACACATTGTTAATTAATAAAATTTCAAAAAAAAACAACTTTTTTTCTAATACAAATTAAACACGAAAGATCAATAATAGTGGATTCTCAATTGATTTGCGGAAATTTCATTTTTAAAATTTTATTTATTTATTATGAATTGTACCCCTACACCACCATTATAGTAGATGGGGATTTTTGATTATATATATATTATGAATTGTCTATCTTTTCGCGTGTAAAGTTTTAAATTAAATAAAAACAATACAAGCTTATAGTATTAATTCACATTTATGTTATTATATTAGATTGTATCTTATATTTTTGATGAATAAATGGTTAAAAAAATATATTTTTTTTGATTGTTGAGGCTTCTACTTTGTTATACGTCGCACGTACACTTAAATAAATAAGAAATTTACAAAACGATTGCGTTGAATACAAAATTTTATTTTTCCTTACGAATCAACCGAGCTGTTCAAAATGATATTTCGTTTATTAAAAAAAAAGCCTAGATTTAACTCACAATTGAAAAACCTGGTCTTATTGATCCAACGTTTTTTTTTTATTTATTTTTTATTTTAATATAGCAAATATCATATAATCAAGAACTTTTCTTTTATAGAGTGCTTTGAAAATTGTTTATTCTTTAATTTACATTTTGTTGGCACCAGTGAATAAAAACATCTCATGTGTCGCCTATTTATCAATTCAATTTGTTACAATAACGTAACCTATAATGAATAAAACAAATAAAACGTCACATGTGTCATTCAAGTTTGTTACAATAACATAACCTATAATAAATAAAACGTCACATGTGTCATTCTAATTTGTTACAATAACATAACCTATAAAAAATAAAACGTCATGTGTGTCATTCAAATTTGTTACAAAAACATAACCTATAATAAATAAAACGTCACATGTGTCATTCTAATTTGTTACAATAACATAACCTATAAAAAATAAAACGTCACGTGTATCATTCAAATTTGTTACAATAACATAACCTATAATAAATAAAACATCACGTGTGTCATTCAAGTTTGTTACAATAACATAACCTATAATAAATAAAACGTCACATGTGTCATTCTAATTTGTTACAATAACATAACCTATAATAAATAAAACGTCACATGTGTCATTCAAATTTGTTATAGGTTATGTTATTACCTATAGCGTCAGGTTATTTTTATTACCAATATATATTTTTTTAAAAAAACAAAGTACTCTAGAAAAAAAAAGTTCTCGAGCATAGAGTATAACAATTGTATAGTAAATTTAACAAAAAAAAAACAATAGGCACAAAGGAGGGCATGCAAAAAAAAAACAATAACCACACGATTAGCGTACAAATCTACAAAAACTCCACACATTAATTTACCTTCTTGATTTGTGCGAATTAATATATTTTTTTGCGGTTTATTTCGAGTGATTTTTAATCTTCCACCTTTACTCTGATTGTTATTATTGCACTGAATTAAGTGATATGTAAATAAATTTGGAATTAAATAAAACAAATATTATTATTGTTATTATTATTATAAGTGAGCACTGTTTAATTCTATTTATTATTATTGTGATATAATTACGTGTATTATTTAAGTAGAATTATCGTGAAATACAAAAAAAAATACCTTTGTTAACGGTTAAGAATAATTTAGTCAACTTAATTTGAATCCAAATTTGTTTAATATTTAATAAAAATAAGAAAAAATATGAAAATTGAATGATTTTCGATTAATCATATTGAATTCTCAATGAATTGATTGATTTCCGATTAACTTTATGAAAAATAATTAAATTTATTTAAAAATACAATATTTTTTTAGCAATTTTAATAGACTTAATAGACTAGTCTAAAAAAATCAAACTCCTCGTCAGAAAACAATGAAGATCAATCAAAAATATTTCGAATTGAAGGTATATATATATATTCAATGACCCTTTCTACCCATATGGGTGTAGGGTTTGAATTGAAGATATCTAAATACAATTTAAAAAATAATATCAATCTAAACAAAAAATACTTTAATTTTCGTTCTATTTCCTTGATTCATCCATCCTTGGATCAACTCTTCTTTATGCCCTGCCCTGTATAAAAACTTCTTCTTCTTCGTTATTTCTTTTGTTTGTTTTAAATTGTGAAAGTAGAAGGAAAAAGCGGAACCCAAAAGACGAACACAAACCTACCTTGTTAGGGGTTAACGAGGTAACACCGAGTCTTACCCTTCTGGCGGCGGTCGTGGCGCTGCTGTTCAGCGAGGAGGCGATCGAAGCGAGACTCTCCCTGGAGTTTCCGTGCCTGAGACCCCCGGAGGGGTGCACCACGCAGTTTCCGGGCCGTCGGCTCGACGGCGATCTGCTCACCTTCGCGATCGGCGCGAACAGCCCGAAATTCGGACGGCAATCGAAATATCTACACGAATCATAATTTTATTCACGAAATACAAAAAAATATAAAAAATTCAAATTAATATATATATATATATTAATTACAATCAAGTCTACGGATTTTCCGGCGCATCCACCATAACGGACGCCCCAGGTATGGTTAATTGTTAAATAATTGTTTATTGGAGTTATAACCTGATAAATATTTGTTTAATTGGCGGATTTTATTTATTTGACTCTTTAATATTTTACATTTAGATGTAATTTAATCTATTAATAATATTTAATAGTTATGGTGGATGCGCCGGGAAAATCCGTCGGCAACTTCACATAGGTATACTCATTGCCGTTATTAGTACACCCACACCTTGCTACATGGTTTTTCATTAGGCCGCGTTTATAGTGGAACAACGCGTTGCTGGCTAATAAAGATAATAATTTTTGTAAAGCACGGACACTCGATTTTTAGTATTGTTTGAAGTTCAACAAAGTGAAGCACGCGTAAAATCATCATCCGTTGTTTAAGGTATGTTACATCTGGGATATAGTACATCCCTACTATATATATATATTCAATGACCCCCTTCTACCCACATGGGTGTAGGGTAACATCCCTACTATAAACGCACCCTTATTATAAACCGATTATAGAAAGAGGAAATAATTGTTTTCCCAACTATTTTTATTCAATTTATAAACCGATCAATTGAAATACCTTTTCCCTTCAACAGAACCGTCATTCTTTCCTCGCGGTTCATCCAACTCGACCCCGCACCACTCCCCATTGGCAAACGACGTGAACCCCATGTATCTGAGGGTGCCAATTTTGGAACCCTGTCCGGATTTAATGATGACGCGATCGCCCACTTTAAAATCGACGGCCGTCGAGGCCAGACTTGTATTGGACATGCCTAAAAAAATATTTCATGTAATAAAATTCGCTGTTTTTTTTTTTGGTTTATCCCAAAAAAAGGTATACTTAGTGCGGATCTTGTGCTGGGGGAGGGCGAAACCGGGCTCTTCCTCGCGCCGTTCGTCGGCGAGGGTGACGTGCAGTTGTTGTCGCCGCTCCCGATTTCCCCGATGGGATACCGGGTGAGCCGGGTGAGTCTGCTGAAGACGCCCTTTTTCGGTTCGCACTGGAAGTACCTGATACCGCCGACCGAACCATCGTTTTTGCCTAAAATTGCGCTACCGTAAAAACAAAATCTCCGAATTCCATGTTTGCACAATAATACAGTTTTATTCAATTACAATTGTATTTTGAAACGATCAATATTTGCAAAAATATAATTTTAATTGAATGAAAAATATCTGTATTTTATAAACATGGATTTTATATATATAATAAAAAAATGGTTACATTAAGAACCCTTGAATTAATTTCTCACTTAACTCTTGGTGAAACATGTTTAAACAATAAATAGAAAAGAGTATTCATTCACTTGGTCACAGTTATTTAAATATATTAAATAAAAATTATTTGAAAATAATTAATAAATTATTTCCACATAGTCACAAAGCTAAATGTGGAAATAATTTATTAATTATTTTCAAATCATTTTTATTTAATATGTTTAAACAATTATGTAAAATTAAACACATGATTCGTTTCACAATAAGTCATTATAATTTCATACAATTCCATGCTTACAAAATACTTCATTCAATTAAAATTATATTTTTGCAAATATTGATCGTTTCAAAAAACAATTGCAATTGAATAAAACTGTATTATTTTATACAAATCTGTATGATTTCACATATTTATTACTATTCATTAAACATCAATTATCGGCTAATGAAGATCCTCACCTATAGGCTGGTCTAAAACAATTCCGGCCCAATCGCCCGGCGCGAACTGAGTTTCGCCTATGTAGGCGATTTGCCCGGGCTTGGTTCCTCCAACCCAGACCCTCTGCCCGATGATGAAGCTGTCCGTGTCCTCCGTCAAAACGGCGCTGCTATCTAAATCGAATCACTTTTGTTACAACAGGGAGGCGAATAATTTACAACAACAAGAAAATCCTCCATAAATCTCGAAGCTCGGTCCTCTTTTCCAACTACCAATTATTTCATACGCAAAGGAACTTATTACAATAACAATTTATTTTACATTTAAAAGCAAGCTTCCGATTTAAAATTAAAACATATCTTTACAAATTACATAAAATTACTTTTCAGTATTTTGAAAAAAAAAATGGCGAGGACCTGGAGGTCCGTAACACCACTGGCATCAGTCAGGAAAAGTTAAATTTTTCGGTCTTCTTATTTTTTTAGGGCATTGCTTTTCAAAATACTGAACAGCAAAAAGCTCTCGTCTTTGTAAACTCAAGCTCGCAACAAAAAATAAAGCAAACGTGAATGAAATTGTAAACAGAAAGGTGGTGAAACCGTACCTGAGTGCCTGCTGAGGCCCGCCTCGCTCAACCTACGAGGGTGCAAATCCCAAAGGGCGTCCATTGAATTGGCGGTGCCAGTGCTACCAACTATATAAGCAACCACAACAAACAAACAAACAAAAAATAAATGAAAACAAAACACAGAAATGCCGCGCGCTGCTACAAAGCGGGTGATGTGTCGCATGCAAGAGAAGTGCACCACGAAAGAGAATGCAGGCTACTGGAGCGCAATTTTGCGTTGCGTGCCCACGCGGTGCTCTTTGTACATACATACATACATCTATGCAAGTGCCATGAGAACAATTTTCGCGTTGGTGTGGTGTGGAAAGGAAATTAAAAAATAAAAGAGATACTTGTTTTCCACTGTGAGTAATCGTAACGTTTCTAAAGAAAACAACGTTACGGTTACTTCACTGATTAATGCACAGCAGTTTTTTTTTTTCTATTGCATCGTTAAACAGATCCAAACATAAACGGTGTTGAATCCCCATTCGTATTGCCTAATCATTGCTTAACTTTGACTTTATAAACAGTGTAGGTAATTTTAATAGCCTAGTTTGGACTTCTAACTTGCATTGCCTAATTTTGCCTTTAAAGTTACTGCCTGCCATTATTACCGTTTAATATTGTCTTTAAAGTCAGTGGGTGTGACTTTCACTGCCTGATTTTTGACTGTACACACAGTGTAAGTTAATTTAATTGCCTAATGCTGACTTCTAAGTCAATGGAGATCGCCTTTATTGCCTAACTTTGACTTTAAAGTTACTGTGTCTCATTGTTACTGCCTAATTTCGACTATACACTCAGTGCAAGATAATTCAATTGCCTAATTTTGACATTAAAGCTACTGCCTGTCATAATTATCATTTAATTTTGACTTCAAAGTCAAAGGGTGTGATTTTCATTGCCTGATTTTGACTATACACGCAGTGCAAGTTAATTTAATTGCCCAAGGCTGACTTCTAAGTCAATGTATATTATTTGTATTGCCTAATTTTGACTATAAAGATAGTCTGTCTCATTATAGCTAACTAATTTTGACTATACACACAGTTCAAGGTAATTCAATTGCCTAATTTTGACTTTAAAGTTACTGTGTCTCATTGTTACTGCCTAATTTCGACTATACACTCAGTGCAAGATAAATAAATTGCCTAATATTGACTTCTAAGTCAATGTACGTCACTTGCATTGCCTAATTTTGACATTAAAGCTACTGCCTGTCATTATTACCGTTTAATATTGACTTCAAAGTCAAAGGGTGTGACTTTCATTGCCTGATTTTGACTATACATGCAGTGAAAGTTAATTTAATTGCCCAAGGCTGACTTCTAAGTCAATGTATATTATTTGTATTGCCTAATTTTGACTATAAAGTTAGTCTGTCTCATTATAACTGCCTAATTTCGACTAAACACGCAGTTCAAGGTAATTCAATTGCCTAATATTGACTTCTAAGTCAATGTACCTAACTTGTATTGCCTAATTTTGACTTTAAAGTTACAGTGTCTCATTGTTACTGCCTAATTTTGACTGTACACGCAGTGCAAGTTGATTTAATTGCCCAATGCTGACTTATTAGTCAATGTACGTCACGTGTATTGCCTAATATTGACATTAAAGCTACTGCCTGTCATTATTATCATTTAATTTTGACTTCAAAGTCAGTGCGTGTGACTTTCATTGTACGATTTTAACTATACACGCAATGCAGGTTAACTTCATTGCCTAATTCTGACTTCTAAGTCAATGTAAGTCATTATTATTGCCTAATTTTGACTTCAAAGTCATTGTACGTGACGTATATTCTCTAATTTTGACTTTGCAATCACTTTATGCCAATATGAATGCCTAATTTCTTCTTTAACATTACTGTGTTTCATTATTACCGCTTAATTCTGACCACACAAAGTCCAACTCAACTTAATAGCCCAATTTTGACTAAATTAAGTCAATCTGCATGACTTGCATTGTTTAATTTTGACTTTACAGATAGTGCACATAGTTTTAATTGCCTGCTTTTGACTTCGAAGTCAGTGAGTGTGATTGTTATTGCCTAATTTTGACTTTACAATCATCGTGCGTCACAATTACTGCCTAATTTTGACTTTAAAGTTACCGTCTGTCATTATTATTGTCTAATTTTGATATTACACGAAATGCAAGTTAATTTAATTCGCTAATTTTGACTTTTAAGTCAATGTACGGGATTTGTATTACCTAATTTTGACTCTAGACTTAATATAAGTCATCACTAATGCCTAATTTTGACTTAAAAGTCAATAGGCTTTACTTGTACCGCCTAATTTTGACTTTATATTAATCGTGTATCACTATGTATGACTAATTTTGACTCTAGACTTAATATAAGTCATTACTAATGTCTATTTTTGACTGTATAATATTCGCGTGTCACTATTTCTGCCTAATTTTGACTTTACACTAAATGCAAGTTAATTTAGTTCATTAATTTTAAATTCTAAGTCAATATACGAGACTTGTATTGCTTAATTTTGACTTTAGACTTACTGTAAGTCACTGCTATTGCCTAATTTTGACTTTAAAGTAACTGCCTGTCGGTGTTATTACTTAATTTTGACTATATAGACAACGCAGGCGATTTTAATTGCCTAATTTTGACTTAAAAGTCATTAGGCTTTACTTGTACCGTCTAATTATGACTTTATAATAATCGTGTATCACTATTTACGACTAATTTTGACTCTAGACTTAATATAAGTCATTAATAAAACCTAATATTGACTGTATAATAATTGTGTGTCACTATTTCTGCCTAATTTTGACTTTACACAAAATGCAAGTTAATTTAGTTCACTAATTTTAAATTCTAAGTCAATATACGAGACTTGCATTGCCCAATTTTGACTTTAGACTTACTGTAAGTCACTGCTATTGCCTAATTTTGACTTTAAAGTAACTACCTGTCGGTGTTATTACTTAATTTTGACTTTAAATACATCGCATGTGATTGTAATCGTATAATTTTGACTTCAAAGTCACTGTTCTTGATTTGTATTGCTTAATCATGACTCTATAATCATCGTGTGTCTTTATTGTTGACTAATTTTGACTTAAAAGTTACTGCGCGTCATTATTATCGCTTAATTTTGGTTAACCATTAAACCGGTGATTTTAGAACTACAATTATTTATTTCTTAATTACATCAGGAAATATCCGAATCCCAGTTTGAGGCGAAAAAAAAAATAGCCTGGCTTTGTTTTCAAATTGGCAAAAAGCGTGAAAGTCTCTTAAAGTTCCCATTCAATTTGCAAACAACCTAACAGAATAAACTCGAAATGTTTAGAGCTTACTATTATTTATATTCTCTAATTAAAATATGCCATCGAACATGTGTTTGCTGACCTTTCAAGTTTGCAATATTGCGAGCGCAATTTTCTATTGCGGATAATTTTTGAAAGCGTAATGAAAGTCTTCAGATAACGTCATTTGTGCCGGATTAAATCGCCCGACTGGAGCGATCCGCATGCAAATTTATACGAAACGAATATTTTAATTGGCCGACGCACACGGCTGTCAACAAGCGAAATTTCTTTTAATTCCGAATTTTCACGTTGGCGGTAAAAGAACGGCAACAACTACAAAAAAAATACTAGATACGACGCGTAGGTTGATTTGGTACGAATAGAAAATATTCGATTGATTAAAAAAACAATTAGCATTTTTATTTAATTAATAAGAAAATAAATCATTATTTTTTTCCTCATTTTTTTTAACCTTGATAATCTCCAGGCCTTCCTTTAGATTTTTTTTATTAAATATTCTATATCTCAGGCTGTTACTTAACCTTAAACATTGTTTAAGTTTGTTTAAGTCAATGTAAGTGAGTGCCTAATTTTGGCAATAATTAATTCATTCAAATTAAATTAAATTTTAAAAAAAGGTAACAACAACGAAGTACAGAAATTAATATAAATAGGAAAGAGTATCAATTCACTTGGTCAAAGTTATTTAAATAAAAATGATTTGAAAATAATTAATAAATTATTAATTATCTGATGTTAAATAATAAATTATTAATTATTAAATAATTATTAATTATTTTCGAAGTTCAGAAAGACCTCTAAGTCTAGATAGTACAGACTAACAACATCATGTTTACCTTAAATGCTTTTATTATAAAATGATGTATTGTTTGATTAAAAATACAACAACAACAAACGCCGATCTCGCTCGCGGTGTAGTTGTGAAATATCGCGTAAAAATAGTCGACATTGTTTACACGGAATTTAAATAAAAGTCATACGTGGAAGCAATGCAAATATTTGCAAAGAAGTTATGTGTGTGTTATGAGTTGTGATTCACGTCGCGGGTTATTAACATGAAGACGTGAGATCATATTGTTATGCATCGATCCACCCACGGCTGTAAAAGATGAGATAATTTTTCCATCTGGAAATTTTTCTGCGACGCAAATTTAATTGAAAAAAAAAAAGAAAAACACGAGCATTTAAATCAATTTATGTAACTTCAATAATATTCATCCACGAAATTTTAAACAAACAAACAAAAAAAAGTGGAATTAAATTGAATTGTTCAATATTTAAATTATGTGTATATGAATGTCCTCGGGTAAAAGAGGGTAAGATTAAGAAAGAAAAATATATGAATGTATTACTTCGAAAAAAAATGAATAAATATGGCATAAATTCTTCTTTTACATTCATAATTAATTAATAAATTTTATACATTAGTATCGCAAATTTTTAATCGATATCATTATCTACAAAAGCATTATGATAGTTATAAATCACTAGTGACTTATTAAAAATTAATAGAATCTATATTTCACCGCACTTGATTCGAGCGAATTTAATGGAATTATTTCGCAAAGTCTATATTCTTTCGACCAGGACAAACACTTTTTTGTGTGTATATTTTAAGTTAAAATTTTAAAAAATATATATAATTGTCTGAATAAATCTTGTTGTCCCAATCAAGGTTGGCTGTTCCCACTTTACCAAAACCATTTTTTATTTAGTCTTCCCTTTTCTTTGCAGATAATGCGAATGTGTAATAAAAATACAATTTCTTCAATAATTTATGTTTTGTTAGTTTTTAATTTTTCTTCTTCAATTTTATGAAGAACAACTTACTCGAAGATCGTCGCCTGGGGGACGTGCTGAAGATGCTATCGCTATCCCTCGACCAATCGCTATCCCTCCTATCTGAATTATTCCCCCCAAAAAAATAAAAATAAATTAATTGAATACGAATTTTATTATTGTTATTGTTTTTTTTTTGTTGTAATGTTTGAAACTTACAGCTGGAATTTTGCGACCGCTTTAAGCTACTGCTCCAGAAATCCTTGAGATAATCGTCTTTGGCTAAACAGCATCAACAATTCAGGATGATTCAATTGAAATTAATTCAAAAATGTTTCTCACCGCGGGTTAAGTGAGAAATTAATTAAACATATAGCATCAACAATATTTAATTATCGTTCGTGTTTTATTTTTTATTATTTATACCTGTTATTGTTTAAATTACTTTCCCTCCCATATAATGTTATTATTCGACGGCGATTAATTAATTTCGTTACAAAAAAAAACAAATTTGTTTATGATTTTCACTACAATTGAAACGCTCTTTAAGACGCAGAATTTATACACCGAAATAAGCTAAAAAAAGAAGTATTCAGGCGAAGAAATGAAACACCTGAAGAAGTGAAGTGTTCGGGAGAAGAATTTAAACATCTGAAGCAACTACACAAAAAAAAATGAATTATTCAGGTGAAAAATTTATACATCTGAAGAAGCTGCGAAAAAGTTGAGTGTTCGGGTGAAGAATTTATACACCTGAAGCAGCTACAAAAAAAATGTGAATTGTCCAGGTGAAATTAATAAAAAAAAATAAAAATCATAAACAAATTTATTTTTTAATAAAAAAAAATATTTATGGATTTTCAAACTGCCTCAGCAATTAATACATCCATGAATCAATTAAGTAGTTTAATTAATTTCGCGTTCGGATTAATTTTATATTATTTAATAATTTGTTATTTTTTTTTACTCTTTCTTCCTTTCTACTGTTAGGCGTTAAAATCTTTAACATTTATGTAAATGTATAACACAATAAACTTATTATTATTATTATTAAAGTAAGTATTTTTTCGAGATGTTAATTAAAAAAAAAAAACTTTAGAGAAGAAATTTTTACAACTATATTAATTTTATAATTATTTTCCCATCAACCATTTTGTTATTTTTTCTTTAATTAAATCATCTAAACCGATTAATTTCTTGTTTGTTTATCCTTTTAGTAACGTTTGTTTCTAACTTACGAGGAGAATACGTGGATCTTCTGGGCGCTTGCATCGTTAAAAATTTCCGGAAAAAATCGGGCTCCTTGAAAATTTCACGCTCCGGAGACGCTGTCGTCAAAAAAAAACAAACAAATCACACGTTTTCACATTTATTGTAAATGTCCTTTTTATTTTCGTTAATAACCAGACTGTGTTTCTGTTTTGTATTATTTTTGTTAATCGTTTTTCAACTTACTGGCGGATCTGTAAGGCCGTTTCGGCAATTGCGAGGCGAGGAATTTCCGAAAATAATCGGGCTCCTTGAAAATGTCGTCGAATTCGGGGGAATCTGCACCGAACAAAACAGAAGACCACATTCGAAAATAACAACCATTCCGTGCGAAATAATAATAATAATAAGAAGAAGAATAAAACGCGCGCAGAAGAGAGTTTTACTTTTGCGAAACGAAGAGGAAGCCTTCTGGAATGAGTAGAAGCGAAGAGATCGGGGGTTGCACGGAATGCGTTTGCGAAGCGAATGCTGCTCTGCGCGAGGGGGTTAGTTAGCGAAACAGCGAAGGAGTGTTGTTTCGTTTTTTTAATTGCAGCAACGTAAAAATATAGTTTTCTGTATTTTGTTTTCTAAGGGAGCATTAAAAAAAGCATGAGCAATGGCATCCCTTAGAAATAAATTCTGTCTACACCTTTTTTAATGCTCCCTTAGAAAAAAAAATGTCTACGCTCATGCCTTTTTTTAATGCCCTCCCCAAAAAAAAAACTATCTGAGCGTAGACAGAATTTATTTCTAAGCGAATTTAATGACCTCGATTAGAAATAAATTCTGTTTACAGTTAGACAGTTTTTTTTCCTAAGAGAGCATAAAAAAGGGCATGAGTGTAGACATTTTCTTTCTCTAAGGGAGCATTAAAAAAGGCGTAGACAGAATTTATTTTTAAGGGAGCTCATTAAAGAAGAAGCCTTCGTTTATAAGCTCCCTTAGAAATAAATTCTGTCTACGGTAGATATTTTTTCTAAGGGAGCGTTAAAAAAAAAAAATAAGCACGAGCGTAGCCAGATATTCTATTTCAAATTTAAACGAAAATAAATTAATTGAAACGTCATCCATTCTCATGATCAAATAATTAGTAAAACAATGAACTGAAGAAATTTCAATGTGAAATATAATTTTCACCGATAAAAGGACCCTCAAAAAAAAAATCGATGTTAATTATTTTTAGTCGGCTTCAAAGTGTTCGCCAGGTTAGTTAAATAAATATCCACTTGTTTTAAATTGTTAATAATTTGTTATACATTGTTCATTTATTTTGTTATAACTTGTTTATCAAACGAATGAAACACTTCTAAACTGCAAGTTTCTTCAAAGCAAGTAGATGAATACTCGTTTCGTTTCAACCCCAAAATACAACAATTGAAGCTACGCCCATAATAAGAAGCGATTATTTCAAAGCGCATTATTAATCCACCGCACGAGATGACCAGAAACAAATTTTAAATTTTTAAATTTCCTGTTATTTTTTTAGTCACGACATACAAATAAATATACGCAAATCCGTTTTGCGCATCAATCAGCGGGGGGTTCTGCTCGTCAATTGAAACAGAAACCTCCCTTTGCAACAACAACAACAGATTGATAAACTCCAAATTCCAAGCAATTATTTAAATAAACAACAAAATTATTCACTTTTCCCTTTGTTCTTTTTTTTTGGGTTTGTGTGATTTTTATTTCTATTTCGACTTACAAGACCTGTTACTGTGCGCCCTCGGCGGGTACATAATCAAGGGGTTGCCGAAAAAGTCCAACTCCTCGAACATGTAATGGCCCGGGACTATCCACAAAACAAACGTCAAAGAAAATTGTTGTTATTTTGTTTTTTTTTAATCGAAACTCTCATCCCGTTCAGTTTTAAAACTAATTAATAATTATTGATTTGGAGAATCAAATTTCAAACCAAATGAAAATCATCAACTTCAATTAAGTTATCGATGTGTTTCATTGTGAGTTACGTGAAGAGATTTCGAAAAATTAAAAATAAAACACTTTGCATTCCATTCGCAATTTGTTTCGAGTAATCACTAATAAAACAATATTTCACTTCCTTTCTTCACTAATTTATTTTTCTGTTAAATGTACTAAATTATTAATAACTGAGGCTTCAACTTTGTTATACATTGTTTAACAATTTAATAAAACACTTTAAACTTTGTTTGTACAACCCTAATTTAGGGTTATACAAACTTTGTTTGTTTGTATAACCCTAATTTAGGGTTATGCAAACAAAGTTTAAAGTGTTTTATTAAATTGTTAAATGTACATTTCGAGCACAATATGCTCATTTACAATAAACAAGCGAAGAAAGGAATACAAAGTGTTTTACTTTTAATTGTTCATTTCAATATTAAACGAGATGAAAATCTTCGAATTCAACAAGTGTTTATCATACAGTTGAAAAAAAATGCACGAAGCGCCATCTTTTGGCTAATTTACAAGTAGCATTATCAACAATTCGGGTTTCCAAACGATCAAAGCGCCACCTTTCGCCTAATTTTATGAGTGGCGCTATCGACAATTCGAGTTTTCAAAAGATCAAAGCGCCACCTTTTGGCACTATTAACGATTTGAATTTTCAAAAGATCCTAACGCCATCTTTCGTCTGATTATAATATTAGAGAAAAATAGCGCTACGATCATTTGATGTTAACAATTTGAATTTTCAAAAGATTCTAACGCCATCTTTCGTCCTGTTATAATATTAGACAAAAATAGCGCTAGGATCATTTGATTTTTGAAAAGATTCTAACGCCATTTTGTCTAATATTATAATTGGACAAAAATAGCGCTAGGATTTTTTTGAAAATTCAAATTGTTAATAGCGTGGCATTATTAATTCCATTGTTTTTTTTTCTTTCTCAGAACTTACGGGAGCCCAATCGTGTGTGCCTCGATGGAAGCGTGTGCAAGCGGTTCCCGAAAAAGTCCTCCTCGTACTCCTCGGTTTCTTGCACGTCTGCGCCGCCGTGATTCGCATGCACAAGAAATGTTTATGAAGATTGATTGATGGCGGGTGGATGGATGGATGGATGGATGAAGAAAAGAAGAAGACGATTTTTTGTCATGCTCTGTGAGTATTTTTCCTTTTATTGTTCTGGATTTTTGCGCGTGGAAAAATCGCAATTTTGTTTCGAGCAACAACAACAAAAAAATATACAGAAATCCTGTAACACTTTATTTTAATGGCTAAAAAAGCACTAATTTTGTTCATTATTATTTTTTTTTTCGAAAATTCTATTAGACTTGTTTCATTTAAATTTTGCTTCGAAATCTGCAATTTTTCCGCCTAACAAAGACCCCTGATTATACCGTACCTGTCAGTTTGTACCTGCTGAAATCCTCCGTCACTTTCTTCACGTAATCATAAGAGCTATCTACAGGAGAAAGGAAGAGCAGTGGTTTGAAACTAACTCTAAGTGCACTAAAACATGGCGTACCGCTTATTTTTGAGTGCGTCTTGCGTAAATGAGGTATCACTCGATCTTCTTCGTTATCTCCACATTTGCACGGAGTTTGTTTGACGTTTCTGTTAGCACTTGCGCGCCATCTTATTTTGCAGAAACGTTAATAACGACATCAATAAAATCTTGACGCAAATTTAAACGTCAAAATTAAAGGCCTGTAATAATTAAAATTTTCATTTTATTATTCGTATCGTTAGAATAAAAATATATATATATACAGAGAGGTTTTTATATCAGTATACATTAGGGGAAGTGTATACCTGCAAAAAACGCGAGTCAGTCGCATTTAACCGATTAATGTGTGTATGTTTAGTTGACTATTTGGCACATGTGTGTTCAGTTGCGTGTTATAGGCAACTAAACACACATATATTAATGCATTTGACTCGCGTATTTTGCAGGTATACATAGGGGAAATGTATACTGATAAAAAAATCTCTCTGTATATAAATTTGATATTATTTCAGGCCTTTAATTTTGACGTTTAAATTTGTGTCAAGATTTTATTGATGTCGTTAACGTTTCTGCAAAAACGTTTACGTCAATATTTTATTGATATTGTTAACGTTTCTGATTTTACGAAAACCGTTTTACAAAGAAAGCGATTTGTTGCAATGGTTATAATTTCTGGTTAGCAAATAAGAAATAATTCAGATTATTTCGGTCGCAATACCAATTAAATATCATGCATAACAATTTCAATACATACAAAATGTCAACCATCATAAATCGGCTAAACACCGGAGGTCTATTCATTCATTTTTGTTCATATGTTAAGTTATTGAACAACTCGTTCCTTCCGCCGTTACTTTGCCAAATCGAAATGCAAACCATCGCGAAAGCAACAACGGAACAGTTATCCGCGCGCACTTTCCTTCGTATTTCATTCTATTTAATTTCCACACCGCGAATCAAATGATCTGAATACCAACTAATCCGCTCATCGAACATCTGCTGTCCGATCGATATTACTATTCTCTCACCTTGACACCGACAATCGCGAAGGTTAAGCCAGGAAAGCGCGGGCGCGTTTTGATAAATCGTGAAGGAAAACAAGAAAGAAACGGTATATAGCAGGTAAAAAAAATCGCCATCGATGAAGAAAGAAGGCGAGAGTGGATAGGTAAAGTTGGAATGAGAGAGAAAGAGGGAGAGAGAGTTTGTTTCTACGACCAAATTGAGGGTGCCATGGAGGGGTTATAGGGTGCTGCAAGTGCAAACAATTGGTATTGTCTTATAGTTTGGACTTTAATTAAGAGATCCATCTAGTTAAATTAGCTCTTAAGCGGTTCTTAATATTTTTTAAAATTTTTTAATTGGAGTTCAATCTGTCGACCTAAGCGAAATTTATCCAAATTGAGGGTGCCATGGAAGGGTTGTACGGTGCTGCAAGTGCAAACAATTGGTATTGTCTTATAGTTTGGACTTTAATTAAGAGATCCATCTAGTTAAATTAGCTCTTAAACGGTTCTTAATATTTTTTAAATTTTTTTAATTGGAGTTCAATCTGTCGAGCTAAGCGAAATTTATCCAAATTGAGGGTGCCATGGAGGGGTTGTACGGTGCTGCAAGTGCAAACAATTGGTTTTGTCTTATAGTTTGGACTTTAATTAAGAGATCCATCTAGTTAAAGTAGCTCTTAAACGGTTCTTAATATTTTTTTAAATTTTTTAATTGGAGTTCAATCTGTCGATCTAAGCGAAATTTATCCCAATTGAGGGTGCCATGGAGGGGTTGTACGGTGCTGCAAGTGCAAACAATTGGTATTGTCTTATAGTTTGGACTTTAATTAAGAGATCCATCTAGTTAAATTAGCTCTTAAACGGTTCTTAATATTTTTTAAAATTTTTTAATTGGAGTCAAATCTGTCGATCTAAGCGAAATTTATCCAAATTGAGGGTGCCATGGAAGGGTTGTACGGTGCTGCAAGTGCAAACAATTGGTATTGTCTTATGGTTTGGACTTTAATTAAGAGATCCATCTAGTTAAATTAGCTCTTAAACGGTTCTTAATATTTTTTAAAATTTTTTAATTGGAGTCAAATCTGTCGATCTAAGCGAAATTTATCCCAATTGAGGGTGCCTTGGAAGGGTTGTACGGTGCTGCAAGTGCAAACAATTGGTATTCTCTTATAGTTTGGACTATAATTAAGAGATCCATCTGGTTAAATTAGCTCTTAAACGGTTCTTAATATTTTTTAAATTTTCTTAATTGGAGTTCAATCTGTCGACCTAAGCGAAATTTATCCCAATTGAGGGTGCCATGGAGGGGTTGTACGGTGCTGCAAGTGCAAACAATTGGTATTGTCTTATAGTTTGGACTTTAATTAAGAGATCCATCTAGTTAAATTAGCTCTTAAACGGTTCTTAATATTTTTTTAAATTTTTTAATTGGAGTTCAATCTGTCGACCTAAGCGAAATTTATCCAAATTGAGGGTGCCATGGAAGGGTTATACGGTGCTGCAAGTGCAAACAATTGGTATTGTCTTATGGTTTGGACTTTAATTAAGAGATCCATCTAGTTAAATTAGCTCTTAAACGGTTCTTAATATTTTTTTAAATTTTTTAATTGGAGTTCAATCTGTCGACCTAAGCGAAATTTATCCAAATTGAGGGTGCCATGGAAGGGTTGTACGGTGCTGCAAGTGCAAACAATTGGTATTGTCTTATGGTTTGGACTTTAATTAAGAGATCCATCTAGTTAAATTAGCTCTTAAACGGTTCTTAATATTTTTTTAAATTTTTTAATTGGAGTCAAATCTGTCGATCTAAGCGAAATTTATCCAAATTGAGGGTGCCATGGAAGGGTTGTACGGTGCTGCAAGTGCAAACAATTGGTATTGTCTTATGGTTTGGACTTTAATTAAGAGATCCATCTAGTTAAATTAGCTCTTAAACGGTTCTTAATATTTTTTTAAATTTTTTAATTGGAGTCAAATCTGTCGATCTAAGCGAAATTTATCCCAATTGAGGGTGCCATGGAGGGGTTGTACGGTGCTGCAAGTGCAAACAATTGGTATTGTCTTATAGTTTGGACTTTAATTAAGAGATCCATCTAGTTAAATTAGCTCTTAAACGGTTCTTAATATTTTTTTAAATTTTTTAATTGGAGTCAAATCTGTCGATCTAAGCGAAATTTATCCAAATTGAGGGTGCCATGGAAGGGTTGTACGGTGCTGCAAGTGCAAACAATTGGTATTGTCTTATGGTTTGGACTTTAATTAAGAGATCCATCTAGTTAAATTAGCTCTTAAACGGTTCTTAATATTTTTTTAAATTTTTTAATTGGAGTCAAATCTGTCGATCTAAGCGAAATTTATCCAAATTGAGGGTGCCATGGAAGGGTTGTACGGTGCTGCAAGTGCAAACAATTGGTATTGTCTTATGGTTTGGACTTTAATTAAGAGATCCATCTAGTTAAATTAGCTCTTAAACGGTTCTTAATATTTTTTTAAATTTTTTAATTGGAGTCAAATCTGTCGATCTAAGCGAAATTTATCCCAATTGAGGGTGCCTTGGAAGGGTTGTACAGTGCTGCAAGTGCAAACAATTGGTATTGTCTTATAGTTTGGACTATAATTAAGAGATCCATCTGGTTAAATTAGCTCATAAACGGTTCTTAATATTTTTTAAATTTTCTTAATTGGAGTTCAATCTGTCGACCTAAGCGAAATTTATCCCAATTGAGGGTGCCATGGAGGGGTTGTACGGTGCTGCAAGTGCAAACAATTGGTATTGTCTTATAGTTTGGACTTTAATTAAGAGATCCATCTAGTTAAATTAGCTCTTAAACGGTTCTTAATATTTTTTAAATTTTTTTAATTGGAGTTCAATCTGTCGACCTAAGCGAAATTTATCCAAATTGAGGGTGCCATGGAGGGGTTGTACGGTGCTGCAAGTGCAAACAATTGGTATTGTCTTATAGTTTGGACTATAATTAAGAGATCCATCTGGTTAAATTAGCTCTTAAACGGTTCTTAATATTTTTTAAATTTTCTTAATTGGAGTTCAATCTGTCGACCTAAGCGAAATTTATCCCAATTGAGGGTGCCATGGAGGGGTTGTACGGTGCTGCAAGTGCAAACAATTGGTATTGTCTTATGGTTTGGACTTTAATTAAGAGATCCATCTAGTTAAATTAGCTCTTAAACGGTTCTTAATATTTTTTAAATTTTTTTAATTGGAGTTCAATCTGTCGACCTAAGCGAAATTTATCCAAATTGAGGGTGCCGTGGAGGGGTTGTACGGTGCTGCAAGTGCAAACAATTGGTATTGTCTTATAGTTTGGACTTTAATTAAGAGATCCATCTAGTTAAATTAGCTCTTAAACGGTTCTTAATATTTTTTCAAATTTTTTAATTGGAATCAAATCTGTCGACCTAAGCGAAATTTATCCAAATTGAGGGTGCCATGGAGGGGTTGTACGGTGCTGCAAGTGCAAACAATTGGTATTGTCTTATAGTTTGGACTTTAATTAAGAGATCCATCTAGTTAAATTAGCTCTTAAACGGTTCTTAATATTTTTTTAAATTTTTTAATTTGAGTCAAATCTATCGATCTAAGCGAAATTTATCCCAATTGAGGGTGCCGTGGAGGGGTTGTACGGTGCTGCAAGTGCAAACAATTGGTATTCTCTTATAGTTTGGACTTTAGTTAAGAGATCCATCTAGTTAAATTAGCTCTTAAACGGTTCTTAATATTTTTTCAAATTTTTTAATTGGAATCAAATCTGTCGATCTAAGCGAAATTTATCCCAATTGAGGGTGCCGTGGAGGGGTTGTACGGTGCTGCAAGTGCAAACAATTGGTATTCTCTTATAGTTTGGACTTTAGTTAAGAGATCCATCTGGTTAAATTAGCTCTTAAACGGTTCTTAATATTTTTTCAAATTTTTTAATTGGAATCAAATCTGTCGATCTAAGCGAAATTTATCCCAATTGAGGGTGCCGTGGAGGGGTTGTACGGTGCTGCAAGTGCAAACAATTGGTATTCTCTTATAGTTTGGACTTTAGTTAAGAGATCCATCTGGTTAAATTAGCTCTTAAACGGTTCTTAATATTTTTTCAAATTTTTTAATTGGAATCAAATCTGTCGATCTAAGCGAAATTTATCCCAATTGAGGGTGCCGTGGAGGGGTTGTACGGTGCTGCAAGTGCAAACAATTGGTATTCTCTTATAGTTTGGACTTTAGTTAAGAGATCCATCTGGTTAAATTAGCTCTTAAACGGTTCTTAATATTTTTTCAAATTTTTTAATTGGAATCAAATCTGTCGATCTAAGCGAAATTTATCCCAATTGAGGGTGCCGTGGAGGGGTTGTACGGTGCTGCAAGTGCAAACAATTGGTATTGTCTTATTGTTTGGACTTTAATTAAGAGATTCATCTAGTTAAATTAGCTCTTAACGGTTCTTACTATTTTTTTAATTTTTTTTTAATTGGAGTTGTATCTGTAGATCTAAGCGAAATTTATACCAATTGAGGGTGCTATGGAGGGGTTGTACGGTGCTGCAAGTGCAAACAATTGATATTGTTTGATAGTTTGGACTTTAATTAATAGATCCATCTAGTTAAATTAGCTCTTAAGCGGTTCTTAATATATTTTTTTATTTTTTTTTATTTGGATTCAAATCTGTCGACCTAAGTGAAATTCATCCAAATTGAGGGTGCTATGGAGGGGTTGTATTGAACAGCAAGTACAAACAATTGGTATTATCTGACAGTTTGGAATAACAAAAGAAGGAACAAAATAACGGAGAATAGCAGAAACAATCGAATTCGATGAAGAGAGAATGAAAGAAAGAAACGAGAAGTTGATGAGAGATTGAAGGTAAGAAGGGAAAGGAATCAAAACAACGAGAATTTCTAGAAATTCCGATAAATTACAATAAAGTAAGAAAAATTAGAGATGAATAGCAGAAATAATCGTGATTGATAAACAGAGAAGGTGAGAATTGAAAGGAGGAAAAAAAAAACGGTAAAAGGTAGGAACAATCGTGATTAGCATGGGGGAAAGGTTAAGTGATTTGAAGAAGAAAAAATTGCGATTAAAGGTGAGGCCCGCATAATCTGAATCGGAGATCAAACGGAGGATTTGAATAATGCCGATTTAATTAAAGAAAAAAAAAATAGATCCACAGAATACGATTTAATTTTTTATATTAAACACTGAAATATTTAATTCTCTGCATTCTTAAATGTTTTCCTTACATCAAAATTCTTTACATATTTCTTCCTGTTAAAGGATGGAAGATAATTTTTGAAGAATAAATTTTATTTAAGTGGAACCCACTCGATTTTGCACCGCCCACAAAAGCCAATTGATCCCGTTTCGAAAATATACGTCTCTAGCAGATTTCTGCACATTATTTTTACTATATACAGCGCCACCTGGAGCGCGGAAACGCTGTTGAGTGAAAAGGAAATAATTTTGTTGTGAAAAGAAAATAATTTTGTTGGATAGAGAGCTACTTTTAACGTTCAGAAAAATACACAGAGCTGGCTGTCTGTTGTAATTTGTTTGTAACAGTTTTTTTTACTGTTTTTTTTTTCAATTTAATTTGACCCGAGACATTTTAATTCCTACTGCACCGCATGACCTTCCTCGATTAATTTAATCGCCCTATTAACAAAAAAATCTATAATCCACTTCGGTATTCAATTAAAATAATCACATAACCGTCGACTTCCTCCGTTTTCGTTGTGCAACAAGTGTCGCCCATCCCGCGAGAGCGATTAAAACCCATTTCGTTTTGTTCTTGCTTTTATTTTTATTCACGACAATGTCTCGAAACGAAAGACAATGCAATGGGCGATTACAAAAAGGGAGACCACAGACTTTCCGTCGCTTTTGTGCATTCCGGAAAATCATGCCATCCATAATTGCACAGATGATTAAATGCATTGTAATTAACACGTTGCATAATCTTGTAATTGCAATTGTTCGCAAAGTATTCGTAACGAGAGCTAATAACCCGAAACTAGTCGACAATCAGAAAAAAAAACAATTAAGCGCTAGCGTTGTCTTACATTTATTTACAAATAATCAAGTAAATGAAGCTTTTCATTTTTTTGTGTGTGTTATTAATAAGATTTCCCCTAAGTTTTCCCCTTTTCCAGAGTTACAGGTTCGCGGTGCAGCGGCGGCGTAGGCTTCGCCGTTGCCATTCCGGGCACGCACGCAACGGCTCTTGTCCGTGACACAGATAACCGGAAAAAAACGCGTCCGAGATGAAAATTACTCGAAAGAACCAACTCGAGCCGATTCCAATTCATCAAAAAAGAACCCGTAAATCTCCCCGGACGAAATGCGAAAAGACGGACGTCTCAAGGCGGCCACATTTAAATTCAAGTTCGCCCGAAAATCTTGGTGGAGCAAACAAACCGACGACATACGTATAGTCTGAGGTCGGGATGTGACAATGACGTCACTGAATCTATGAATACATGACATTGGCGTCACTAGTAGCCGTACTAATAGTCGCAGCTTAATCCTTGCATCGATCTATAATTGATGAATCCCGAATACGCGGATGTTATTGCTTGATCTATGGATTATTTGCAATGTAATCTATAATTATACATTTTGATGCGATTCAAGAATTAATTCTAAATTTTGAATCAATCCATGACGTTTTGAAACAAATTCGATTGTTTTCAGAACTACTAGTCTAGCCTAGCATAGCATATAGTACTTATGTAACATAAATCAAATTGTCACAGTAGCTAAAGATGAAATAATTATTTAAATAACTGTGACCAAATGAATAAATCCCGTTTTTTCTATCATTATAGGCTAGTAATTTTGTTTTTACCTGTTAATTGCCCTCGATAACAATGAGACAGATTTTATTCATATCACAAATGTCACTCAAAATATTCTTGTTTACTAATTATGATAAAATTAGTGTTAATCTCGATGTAAATTAACAAACACGCTCTCACGAAACGTGTTTATTTTACAACTCGAGGTGACCTTGCCGTTTGCTCTATTCTCATTCTGCATCAGAATGCATCGACGTACGCCGAAAGATATGGAATTTGAGGAATATTCAATCATAAACATAACAATAAACATCGACAGACAGAATAAGCAATGCTAAACGATTGGTAACCTTGTCTGTAAAATGGAGTACAACTTTGAATAATATGTTACCATAGAGGTGCAGAGACTGGTCGAAGCCGTCGCCATTAAATAATAATAATAAGAAGAAGAGAAGAATAATATGTTGTTGTTTTTTTTTTAATTTTGAAGAAAATATCGAGCCAATAAACATCAATAACAGCTCCGACATTTAAACGCACTCATTACAATCCGATAAATCATAAAACGATTTACTGAAACATTCCTGCGAAATTCCGAAACGTCAAGGTGTGCGTTAATTGGCCACCTTTAGAAAAAACTCCACACTCGATGGGAATTCACTAGAAACACACGTATTATCCTCTGTGTTCGGTGTCGGTCAGTGTGTTATTTATTTATTTATTATTTATGGCCGGTTTTTATTAGCAACGACATGACGTACGACAACCTTGACAATTGCATAAGTGAGCGAAAACCAAGCGGATTTGAATATGAATGGAGGAAGGGAGACGAATACGCTCGAGTGTAGTTGTTGTTGTTGATGCTGGAAATCACGGATTTCGGATTGCATGGAATTTTTTTTGTTTGTTTGCAAAAGAGAACGCGTGAATTTGGAAATTGGGCTAGGTTTCTATTTAAATGCGAAGAAAGTAGAAACGATGAGAAAACGTTTACGACATTAAGAGGAATCAATTAGTTGACAATACTATACATTTTAATTGTTGCCAATCGCGGACGGTTTAGATAGAAAGATCGAGAATGGGTGTACGGTTTAAAAGCTGATTTTTCTACGAAAATTCATTTACAACAGGTTGTTTTAGAATTATTCGTTCTGTGGGACATTTTGCTACTATCAGATGAATCCTAATACTAATGAAAATTACTCTCACACGAGAAGAGATTCCTGTATTGTTTGTTTGAAATCAAAACACTTGGAATTAAATTAAATAAATTATTCTCGCATTTACCTCTGTAACTCTTGAATTGGAATTGTTTCACAAATTTAATTGTTTCGATTTACAACACAATATTTCAAAATGTTTCATCACGAGTTAATTGAGCAATTAATTACACATATATTCATGTATGTTTCTTTTTTTTTTAATTTTGTACAGCGGTTCTTCCTTTAGCCAATCATAATCAAGGCAATTGTGATTGGTTCTTCCTTTAGCCAATTAGAATAAAAGCAATTGTGATTGGTTCTTCCTTTAGCCAATTAGAATGAAAGCAATTGTGATTGGTTCTTCCTTTACCCAATCATAATGAAGGCAATTGTGATTGGTTCTTCCTTTATCCAATTAGAATGAAGGCAATTGTGATTGGTTCTTCCTTTACCCAATCATAATGAAGGCAATTGTGATTGGTTCTTCCTTTACCCAATCATAATGAAGGCAATTGTGATTGGTTCTTCCTTTACCCAATCATAATGAAGGCAATTGTGATTGGTTCTTCCTTTATCCAATTAGAATGAAAGCAATTGTGATTGGTTCTTCCTTTACCCAATCATAATGAAGGCAATTGTGATTGGTTCTTCCTTTATCCAATTAGAATGAAGGCAATTGTGATTGGTTCTTCCTTTACCCAATCATAATGAAGGCAATTGTGATTGGTTCTTCCTTTACCCAATCATAATGAAGGCAATTGTGATTGGTTCTTCCTTTATCCAATTAGAATGAAAGCAATTGTGATTGGTTCGTCCTTTACCCAATCATAATGAAGGCAATTGTGATTGGTTCTTCCTTTATCCAATTAGAATGAAAGCAATTGTGATTGGTTCTTCCTTTACCCAATCATAATCAAGGCAATTGTGATTGGTTCTTCCTTTCCCAAGAATAATCAAGGCAGTTTATGATTGGTTCTTCCTTTACCCAATCATTATCAAAATATGGAATACAGGAACGATCTGTAGTTGAAGGTAAATAATTCTGTTGAAGTTTAGCATTCAAAAACATACACAGAATTGGCTGTCTGTCGTAGTCCGTGCATTATGTGGTTTATTTTATTTACGAAGGGTGGACCAAAAGAGTTTGTCCCACTTCTCAGAACTAGAATTATCAAAATTAGAACATAAATCTCCTTTTGGCTAGTTTTAAAAATCGTTGAGGGTAGTGATAATAATAACAATAATCAATTTATTATTTTCGCGTAGTAATAAACTGCGAAAAAAAAAACCTGGACCACCCACAACAACGACACAAAAATTACCATTAATTGTAGGTGTACTATCACAACACCTGCTTCCTTCTTTTATTCGTAGAATACGAATTCAGGAACGGCCCACGTTTGAATTTTCCCCGGGTTTTATAACACCAACGAAAAAAAAAACGACAAAAGTAGGAAACAAAAGTAGGTTTTGAATAATTCAGAGAATAAATATTTATGATTTCAATAAATTACATCGAAATAATAATAATAATAACTTTATTCGCTATAAATTGGAAGAAGGAATAAACCAAGTTTTAATTTACTGAAATAACTTTATTGTCGAAAAGTTGAAATTGTATGGCAATTTAATAAAAATATAAAACTTATATTACAGTAATAATAATGTTGATTTAATAACACAAAATTTATATATATATATATATATATATAAAACACACAAATTCAATATTAATAAAGATTATTATTATTATTATTAAAAGGAATTTAATTAATTAATAATTTGAATAATTAAAGAAAAAATACATTTACAATCGCCGTTTTCATTGAAACAAATCTTGAATCGATAAATGCGTGTCGCAATTTTGTGAAATGTGCAAATCGGTCGTTAAGTAATAGTTATAAATAAAACTAGCGAGCAAATGTCGTTAATGAAAGAAAGGTCGTCGCGTAAACAACGCGTTTATTTATTAATGCCCGCAACTGTTTGCCTGTACCACAAAGGTGATTCCGGAAGGTCGGCTTTTATTAATCGTCGCGATTAAAATATCACCACTGTGGGTTAAATTCAACTTCGATTGAAATATATTTACAAATTGGGTTAATCCGGCGGAGATTTTGTCCGCGCGCTCCTCGCGCTTTCACCAAAAATTAAAACGGCAACGCTGAGGACAAAATAAATAAATCCCAGATTAAGGACAGCGCCGGGCGTGCATTACGAAAACTCTGATGGAATAAATCCCATTGATTTAAAAAAAAAATCAGAAAATTAAATCCTTTAATAAATTACAAATTTCTTTCAATTTTTGCATATCTTATTTAAAATATCATAGATGGCGCTTGCGTTATCTTTCCAATTATTATGATTCTTGTTTCAAAATTATTTGCAAAGGATATATATTTATATATAAAAAAAACATGAAAACTTTTTTATCTTTCTTAATCTTATCCTCTTGGATAAGATATTGGGTGTCGAGGTAACTTTTTTTAATACCACTTGCATTTATAAAAGTTTCTTAAATTAAAAAATATTGAGCAGCGTGAATAATTTTCCTATCATGACAGATTTGAGTCTAATTAAATTCGTTAGCTTTTCTGTGACAACTAACTGGCTACAGACTAAATCAGTTACAATATAAGCAGAATGCATAGTGTGCCTGCAGAATACATAGTCTGCTTATCCTGACTAGAGAGTGCATAGTCTGCTTATCGTGACTAGAGAGTGCATGGTCTGCTTATCGTGACTGATTTAGTCTCAATAAAAAGACATCCCGCTTATTGTGACTTACTTGAAAGTACTTAGTCTGGACAAGCAGGCTACGCATTCTTTAGTCATTATAAGCAGTAGACTATGCATTCTGCAATCAAATTAAGCAGACCATGCATTCTGCAGTCACGATAAGCAGACTATGCATTCTGTAGTAACATTAAGCAGAGAGTGCATTCTGCTTATCGTGACTGGCTTAGTCTGAAGTCGGTTATCACAGAAAAGTCAACAAATTTAATTAGTTAGTTTCCAATGAAACTATTGAAACAACTACAATAGATGTTTGTAAAACTTACAGTGTAAGTATTTTTTTGCAGTTGGAAAAAGGGTTTGATCGAATTTTATTGATCATTGCCAGAATTTTTCCTTGTTTAATTTCATTGTAATTTAAATAACTGCAAATGTGTGAATCATTGTTTCATTTCATTTTATTTAATTTAGTTAGTTTCCATAAGCAGACTATCCCTTCATCTTACTATATGTCTCAATAAGTAGAGAGAGAGAGAGAGTTATTCCATTTATTGAAATTTAATCCTAATGTATATAAAAAAAAGTAGAAGCCGCAGCAATTAAAAAGTTCTTCAGTTTACATTTACTTCTATTATCTATTTTTTTCTCATTACACATGTCTTTGTTACGCGTTACATGATTCTTATTATTTTTTTTGCGTGTGTTTAAACAGCAAGTGGATTTCCACGCCGTTTCAAAACGACCCCGTCCCAGGCTCGGTTCACATGCGTTCCTTCTGACTAGCACAATCGCGAAACGCAATCTGCAATAACGAACTCGATTCGTGCGACTCCAAGGATGCCATAAACACACATACCAAATACAACAAGTAGTAGAATCGGTCGCGAATTGCATATTTCTTAATCGGCCGATTGAACATTGATCGGAAATTATAAATATCCCAACCAAAAATGATAGATTTCGGAATGCGCTCCCGTCCTCGACAGAAGTCACTGGGATAATGATAAGTCAAATGAAGCGGTGGGCCTCGCATCGACCCCTGAGGAACAACGTGGCGTCTGTCATGTAATCATTCTTTGTGTCTACAAACAGAATGATTACAGCGTGTCTGTCATGATGTTCCTCGGGGGTCGTTGCTTAATTCAACCTCTGAGGAACAACAAGACAGACGCAAAGACTTTGTGTTTGTCGTGTTGTTCCTCAGGGGTCGATGCTACGCCCGCTACTTAATTTGACCTCTGAGAAAAAACACGACAGACACAAAGTAATCATTCTTTGTGTCTATTATGTTGTTTCCCAGGGGTCGATGCTTAATTCAACCCCTGAGGAAGAACACGACAGAAGCAAAGAATGATTACTTTGCGTTTGTCGTGTTGTTCCTCAGGGGTTGATGCTAGACCCGCTGCTTTACTTGACCTTTGAGAAAAAACACGACAAACACAAAATAATCATTCTTTGCGTCTGTTGCGTTGTTCCTCGGGGGTTAAATTAAGCATCGACTCCTGGGGAACAACATAATAGACACAAAGAATGATTACTTTGTGTGTGTCGTGTTGTTCCTCAGGGGTCGATGCTAGACCCGCTGCTTTATTTGACCCTTGAGGAAAAACACGACAGACACATAGTAATCATTCTTTGCGTCTGTCGTGTTGTTCCCCAGGGATCGGAACGGAACAAAAAATAATCATTCTTTGCGTCTATCATGTTGTCCGCAGCGTTATTCGATTAAGAATAGAATGGTATTTCGAGAATAAGTCCTCAAGGCTGATTCCATGAAAGTTCTTAGCACAACGAGATCTGTAATAATTTTTTTTAATAAGCATCCTAGACCTAGCATCGACCCCTGAGGAACACCTCCGCAAAGTAATCATTATTAATAATACGATGGTATTTCGGGAATAAACAAAATGAATTCAGATTGCACAGGGGATTGAATCTATTCAACCTAGAACTTGATCCAAAAAAAAGAGACTATTTTGAAGAAACAAGAATAAAAACGATTCGAATTGTAAAAAGTGTGTGGGATTCCTAATATTTTTATATTACGAAAAAGAAACTAAGCTGGCTCCAAATTAAGAGGGATTTAGTTTAGTCAGCTTAGTTTTATGGTTGTCATTTTCTTCTACTTATAAGTAGGAGAAAGAACAACCATTTTTATTCAAACAAACAAATGCACATCCAATAAAAAAAAATCGAGTAATACCATCATTTTTCATGTACGCACAATTATTATTATTAATTTTTTTTTGATAAATTCAAACTTACCCCGGTAACTCATCTCTGCTGTCGGGTTTGTATCAAAAGAAACGTGCGGCATTCGCTCGAGGAAAAAAATCCTTCCTTCTTATATCGAGCACAACAACAACAACAACAAATGACAAAATAAAGTTTGGCTGTTTCAGTGGCGGAAAACGGAATGAGAATGAAACGATCGCGATGGCAAAAAGCGTTCGCGACGAGCGTGGTATCGACAAGCGTGGGGGGTCTCTTTCTCTCTCTCGACGTCGTCCTTTCCCGATCCTTCGAAACGAATTAACAAAACGAATCGCCGGTGAGCGAGTGCCGCTGATTAATTGATAAACTGATGTTGATGATGATTAAAAGCGCCGACAGGAACGGAACGGTAACTACTACTAGTTTAGAATTTTTTTTTTGTACGTTGATCAAACCCTTATTTCCATAAAATAAAACAAAAATTCACACATTGAGATTAAACAAGGAATTTTTTTTGAAATTCGATCAACCCCATTTTTTTTTCCAACTGCCGTTAATCATTGCCAGAAAATTTTCCTCGTTCGCGATTTACGTTTATTTATTAAATATGTTATATTCCTTCAGACAAACGGGCGTGGGCGGTCACAATTGGTCGATTCCTCGCGAAAAAAACAATAATCATTAATTAAGAATCGGAATAAGAAAAGGATGAAAATTACGCCGTGGGTTTTACACTGTACGTTATATAACACATTCTGGAAATAGTTTGTGTTTTCCAAGTGGATTATAAATACTACTAAAAAAATAATAATAATAAAGAAAAAAAAAACACAATTTATTCTCATAAATTTGATTTTAATGCATCCGATAATGTTCTGCGATTTAATGCAAATCTAGTGGAAGGTTAAATAAATGTGAAATCAATAACGAATTAATGCTATAGTCGGCGTGCAGTAAGAGTGTTATTGGTAATGTATTTTGAAAAATTAATTAGAGTATTTCGTCTATAAACGATACATCTAACACAAAAAAAGAAAATTACAAATGCAATAAAGTGAAATCATCTTTATCTCATGCGAAACAGTTACTAAACGATACATCTAGCACAAAAAAGAATTGATCCTAAAGAAAATTACAAAATGCAATAAAATTAAATCATCTTTATCTTTATCTCATGCGAAACAGTTACTTGAAATCTAGTTTAACTTAAAAAAAAAATAGTTAACATCTCTAAAGGCGTTTGCAATCATTATTGTTTCTAAACGCTTTTGAGAGAGAGAGAGAGTTTTACTAGTTTTGTTTGTTACGTTTTGTTCCAACCATTTTCTATGGTTGGAACAAAACAAGGAGAGTGAAGATTCCTGTCGATATGAGTTGATTAGAAAAAATAACTCTTTTTTTTCAGGTACATTCATTTTTTATGAATTTTATATTAGGAACTGCGCTTGTTACACCACCCTCGCTGCCTTTTGACTGTAGAGAGGCTGAAGGGGTGTACCGCGAGTCTCGAGGATTAGTTCCTTGAACAACATTTCGCTGTAAATTAAACGCGATTCACAAAATATTTTGAATAAAATCATTCTTTGTGTCTGTTTTGTTGTTCCTCAAGGATCGATGCCAGGCCCGCTGCTTTAAGGCACAACGTAACTGCTAAATAAATTAGAAATTTCAACAATCTCGCAACTTCTTTAGGAATATATATATATAATAAATAAATAAAAATATATTTTTTTCTTCTCCCTTTTTGTTTCAAGATTAAGCACTCTCAATTAACCTCTTGGTGTGACTACAGGCCGTGAAATTGGGCCAGCCTACACGTTTTTCCGCAGTCCGCTCGTCGAGTTTAATAAAAAAATTAAATGAAATTAATAAAGCCGAGCGTTAATAATTCAATTAAAGCTCGTTTACGAGCAACGGCTATTAAGTTGTTGTATTGGATGTTCGTTAATCATCTTTATGACATCTCTAAAAAAAAAAAAAACAAAATATAGCAATAATTAGGAATTAACTCTCCTAATTTATTATTTTTGCGAAATTAAAGTATTTTAAATTGCAAATACAACCCTACACACATTTGGCTAGAAAGGGTTATTGAATATATATACATATACAGAGAGCTTTTTTTATCAGTAAACATTTCCCTATGGAAAATTCAAATTTTTCTTCATTTGTATACATTTTCGATCAAACATTTCACATAATTTAATATTTAGCTTTTGACATGTATGTTTAGTTGCCTGTAATACAACATACATTAATCGGTGCAGTACGTTCGGACTCGCACTTTTTATCGGTACCCGGAAAGTAGTTGTTTCAATGTGTGTAATTAAAACAACTACTTCCCGGGCAAATACCCATACCGGACATTGAATAACATAATGTACACCTGCTGTTGCACATCAATAAAACATTGCATTACTCTTTTCTATTTATAATAATCACTATTTCAAACTCTAAAAAAAAAAAACAATTAACTTCAATTTGTACACACGCAGTGCAGTCACCAATTCTAATGAACGGTATTATCCGCTCGTGAAATTGTCCGCGGCGACGATTACTGTCAACTTCTTCCGTCTTATTTCAACTAGATAACTGCGACGATAATACAATCCGTGACAGCGTCTCGGCTAATCGGCGTCGTTCCCTAAATCCTGCCCGAGGAAATGATGATTGCTCTATTTGTTTTACGCCGCAGTGAACACCAGATCGAGCGGAACGGCCCCAAAAAGGTCGGGTCGACTCGTCCTTTGAACAAAACAACAAATAACGTGCGATTACGCGGAATTACACAAGCAATCGAAAGCAATAATGATTGCAAACGCCTTTAGAGATGTTAACTATTTTTTTTTTTTTTAGTTAAACTAGATTTCAAGTAAAAACCCTATCTAATCATGACTTACTCTATGGTTGTCGAAACTGTAGTCAACAATAAGCAATTTAAGTCATAAGTTATAAAAGTGTATCATTTATTTGAATTGAATTACAATTGTACAGCAGCAATTAACTTTTTTTTATATAAATAATATTTAATTTTTATTATTTATACAATTCCATCTGTGTGTGTGTGTGTTATGTAAGTCGTGGCAATGAATGAGCATTGTTTATTTATTTATTTTTTTTTTCGTCCGGAGGTGGAGGAAACCGGTCGACGGACACCCACCCGCACGAAAACGTAAACGAATTAGCGAATCAAAATATTTGGCGTTTGTATAAATAATCCATTATGCTGAATAATTGCGATTTACACGTGCGCCTCAGTGATTAATCGCAGAGTTTTCGCGTCGCAGAAAAGATACGGAATGAATGAAGTCATCGGGATTACATTTACACTTCACTTTTAAATCTCGATGACGTATAAATGTGTGGATTTAAAAAGGAAAGGGTTGTTAATTCTGTTAGAATTTCACAATGATATTGGAACTCGAAATTTAAGAAAATAATGAAACACTGCTTTTCAGATTATAATGATGTAGTTCAGACAAAATTTGCAATGGCCCATGGATCCCATTGAATCAAATAATATATATATATAATCCCCCCTTTCACCAATTAGTGCCGGGGTTGAATCAAATAACGATAATTTTAATTAAAAAAAAAAAACGCAAATAATCAGTCAATTTTTTTTTCTTTATGCTCGAACACTTTAACCTTGCATCCTCTAGAAGGCTTTTATTTATTTATTTTTTTCTTCTCTATTTTACATGCTGTTGGCATAAGTAAGTAAAAAATATATAAAACAGAGTTTAAAAGAATTTGATTGCACACCCAATACGGGTAAAAGAGGATAAGATTAAGAAAGAAATAATGGCACAATTTATCGAAGCAAATTCTTCATTTTGTTAGGATCTCCTTCATAATTATTAAAACAACATAACTTATACCTATAGCGTACTTACTTTTTTTTTTAATAAAAAAATCAACGCACTCTAGTTTTCGACCGTATGGTATTTCAAACGCATAGATGCGGTGTATGCAGCCCAACGAACGCGCACAGTGTAGTAAGTAAAGCCGGATTAAAATTCACAGCAATCCAGTGCAAAAAAAAAAGAAAAAAAAATAGATTCGTTTAGAGCGATTGTTCTGGCAAGAAAACCTAAAAGCCTCCATTACCAACTTACCAGAAGATTACACCAACCAACTTACAGAAGATTACAAAAAACTTCCCTTATGTAGTTTTTTTTTATTAGAGTTCGATTAACAAATATTGTCTCCTTTAACATTACCGGTGTTTTCTTTAAAAAAAAAAACTAATGGATTATATTGAGCACAGGCGGGATCACTCTCCCCCTCTTTAATTATTAATAATAACACGACGGTTTCACGACGTGGTAATCCATATCCAATTCAATGAAAATAATTACTATATTTTTTTTACCATTTTTTATTAATTATATATATACAATATTGTTGACATTTGCGTAGAGAGGAAGGACGACTAGAAATAAAATAACTATACAGCATTCTTTCTAACATGTTCAAGAGTGTTTTAGATTTTTTTCAGATTTTTCCCGAAGCAAAAAAATTTCATCGAAATTTGAATATTTTTTTTTTTTGGGATTTTAACGAAAAAACCGAAACTCTCAGATTTTATTAAAATTATAACTAAAATGTTTACAATGAATGGGAGCATGAATTGTGTAAATTTGAATAACTTGGAGCGAATAGTTTTTGCACAGCCCGCTTGTAAAGTTGACCTTTGAAAAATGAGCGAAAAAATTGTACAACTTTGGGATTTTTTCTAGGCAAGCACTAAAGCGATATTTTAGTGATTTTATAAGAGAAATATGGACTAATCCTTCCTGAATGCTATGCTTAAAATCCTAATGTTCTATCTTATCCATGAGCAAAGTTATCTTAGCTAATTTAGCACTGCGTCTGAAAGCCTCAATCGGCGCGGTTTGTTTGACCCGTTCTCATAAGACTGCATGTAATTTGACGTAATATTTAAAATGTGCTTAAAAAGGAGTAAATGATTTTTTTCGAGTAAAATAACTATCACACATTCTTTCTAACATATCCAAGAGTATTTTAGAATTTTTTCAGATTTTTTTGTAAGAAAAAAATTTTCATCGAAATTTGGAAATTTTCTAAGGGGTACCCCTTGGAAAAAAGTGGATTTTCGTGAAAAATCCGAAACTCTCGGAATAACTTCAAATTATACCAGAATGTTCCTAATGAATGGGAGCATCAACTGTGTAAATTTGACGAATGTGGAATAAATAGATTTCGTACAGCAAGCGTGTAAATTGGGCCTTTGAAAAATGAGCAAAAAAATTCTTTAATTTTGAGAATTTTTTTAGACAAGCAAAAACGTCCAATTTTAATGAATTTTATGTGAAATATAGATAAATCCTTCCTGAATCGTATACTTCAAGTTCTAATATTCTATCGCATCTGTGATTAAAGTTATCTTAATTTAATTGACGTCACGTCCAAAAGCGTCGATCGACGCGTCTCGTTTAAACCGTTCCCATAAGACTACATGTAAATCTGATAGAATCAATTCAAATGGCCTTAAAGAACCGGAAATGATTTTTTCGAGCAAAATTAATATCCCGCGCTCTTTCTAATATCTTTAAGAGTCTTTGGGATTTTTTTCAGATTTTTTCCGAAGAAAAAAAAATCATCAAAATTTGGAAAAAAGTGGATTTTGGTGAAAAATCCGAAACTCTCAGATTTACTTAAAATTATAACTAAAATGTTTACAATGAATGGGAGCATGAATTGTGTAAATTTGAATAACTTGGAGCGAATAGTTTTTGCACAGCCCGCTTGTAAAGTTAACCTTTAAAAAATGAGCGAAAAAATTGTCCAACTTTGGATTTTTTTCTAGGGAAGCACTAAAGCGATATTTTAGTGATTTTATAAGAAATATATGGACTAATCCTTCCTGAATGTTATGCTTCAAGTCCCAATATTCTATCTTATCCATGAGCAAAGTTATCTTAGCCAATTCAGCACTGCGTCTGAAAGTCTCAATCGGCGAGGTTTGTTTAAATCGTTCTCATAAGACAACATGTTAATTTGACGTAATATTTAAAATGTGCTTAAAAAGGAGTAAATGATTTTTTTCGGGTAAAATAACTATCCTACATTCTTTCTAACATATTCAAGAGTGTTTTAGATTTTTTTCAGATTTTTTTGGAAGAAAAAAATTTTCATCGAAATTTGAATATTTTCTAAGGGGTACCCCTTGGAAAAAAGTGAATTTTCGTCAAAAATCCGAAACTCTCGGAATAACTTGAAATTATACCAGAATGTTCCTAATGAATTGGAGCACCAACTGTGTAAATTTGAGGATTGTGGAATAAATAGTTTTCGTACAGCAAGCGTGTAAATTGGGCCTTTGAAAACTAAGCGAAAAAATTGTCAAAATTTGGGATTTTTTTTAGACAAGCATAATGCTCGAATTTTAATGAATTTTGGGTGAAATGTACATAAATCCTTCCTGAATCGTATCCTTCAAGTCCTAAAATTCTATCGCATCTGTGAGCAAAGTTATCTTAGTTAAATTGACGTCACGTCTAAAACGGTCAATCCGCGCCCTCGTTTAAACCGTTCCCATAAGACTACATGTAAATAGAATGGAATCAATTCAAATGGCCTTAATGAACCGGAAATGATGTTTCTGGGGAAAAATAAATATCCCACGCTTTTTCTAATATCTTTAAGAGTCTTTGAGATTTTTTTCAGATTTTTTTGGAAGAAAAAATTTTTCATCGAAATTTGAAAATATCGTAAGGGGTATGCATGGAAAAAAATGGATTTTCGTGAAAAATCCGCAACTCTCGGAATAACTTGAAATTATACCAGAATGTTCCCAATGAATGGGAGCGTCAACTGTGTAAATTTGAGGAATGTGCAATAAATAGTTTTCGCACAGCAGGCGAGTAAATTAGGCCTTTGAAAAATGAGCGAAAAAAATCTTTAATTTTGAGAATTTTTTTAGACAAGCAAAAACGTCCAATTTTAATGAATTTTAGGTGAAATATAGATAAATCCTTCCTGAATAGTATCCTTCAAGTTCTAACATTCTATCGCATCTATAAATAAAGTTATCTTAGTTTAATTGACGTCACGTCCAAAAGCGTCGATCGGCGCGTCTCGCTTAAACCGTTCCCATAAGACTACATGTAAATCTGGTGGAATCAATTCAAATGGCCTTAAAGAACCGGAAATGATTTTTTTCGAGCAAAATAAATATCCCGCGCTCTTTCTAATATCTTTAAGAGTCTTTGAGATTTTTTTCAGATTTTTTCCGAAGAAAAAAAAAATTATCAAAATTTGGAAAAAAGTGGATTTTGGTGAAAAATCCGAAACTCTTGGATTTACTTAAAATTATAACTAAAATGTTTGTAATGAATGGGAGCATCAATTGTGTAAATTTGAATGAATTGGAGCGAATAGTTTTTGCACAGCCAGCTTGTAAAGTTGACCTTTAAAAAATGAGCGAAAAAATTGTCTAATTTTGGATTTTTTTCTAGACAAGCACTAAAGCGATATTTTAACGATTTTATAAGAAATTTATGGACTAATCCTTCCTGAATGTTATGCTTCAAGTCCCAATATTCTATCTTATCCATGAGCAAAGTTATCTTAGCTAATTCAGCACTGCGTCTGAAAGTCTCAATAAGCGCGGTTTGTTTAAACCGTTCTCATAAGGACCAATGTAAAATTGACGCAATATTTAAAATGTGCTTAAAAAGGAGTAAATGATTTTTTTTCGGGTAAAATAACCATCCTGCATTCTTTCTAATATATTCAAGAGTGTTTTAGAATTTTTTCAAATTTTTTTGGAAGAAAAAAATGTTCATCGAAATTTGAATATTTTCTAAGGGGTACCCCTTGGAAAAAAGTGAATTTTCGTCAAAAATCCGAAACTCTCGGAATAACTTGAAATTATACCAGAATGTTCCTAATGAATGGGAGCATCAACTGTGTAAATTTGACGAATGTGGAATAAATAGTTTTCGTACAGCAAGCGTGTAAATTGAGCCTTGGAAAACTAAGCGAAAAAATTGTCAAAATTTGGGATTTTTTTTAGACAAGCACAATACTCGAATTTTAATGAATTTTGAGTGAAATGTACATAAATCCTTCCTGAATCGTATCCTTTAAGTTCTAAAATTCTATCGCATCTGTGAGCAAAGTTATCTTAGTTCAATTGACGTCACACCCAAAAGCGTCAATCGGCGCGCCTCGTTTAAACCGTTCCCATAAGACTACATGTAAATAGAATGGAATCAATTCAAATGGCCTTAATGAACCGGAAATGATTTTTCTGGGGAAAAATAAATATCCCACGCTTTTTATAATATCTTTAAGAGTCTTTGAGATTTTTTTCAGATTTTTTTCGAAGAAAAAAATTTTCATCGAAATTTGAAAATATCGTAAGGGGTATGCATGGAAAAAAGTGGATTTTCGTGAAAAATCCGAAACTCTCGGAATAACTTGAAATTATACCAGAATGTTCCTAATGAATTGGAGCACCAACTGTATAAATTTGAGGATTGTGGAACAAATAGTTTTCGTACAGCAAGCGTGTAAATTGGGCCTTTGAAAAATGAGCGAAAAAATTCTTCAACTTTGGGATTTTTTTTAGACAAGCACAAAACTCCATTTTTAATGAATTTTAGGTGAAACATAGATAAATCCTTCCTGAATCGCATCCTTTAAGATTTAATATTCTATCGCGTCTGTGAAGAAAGTTATCTTGGTTTAATTGACGTCACGTCCAAAACGGTCAATCGGCGCGCCTCGCTTAAACCGTTCCCATAAGACTACATGTAAATAGGATGGAATGAATTCAAATGAATCGGAAATGATTTTTTTCTGGCAAAATAAATATCCCACGCTCTTTCTAATATCTTTTAGAGTATTTGAGAATTTTTTCCGAAGAAAAAAAAAAACGTCAGAAAATTTTATTTTCTCTATCTTCTCCCCCCTTTATCTTTCTTTGCTTCTCATCAATTTGCGTATCTAATTTTCACTCCAAAATCAAGTGTGCTTGTCTCCGTAATGCTGCGGTTTTTTTTATAAGATTTTAAAATCCCTCAACTTCAGATTATTAATTAATTAAAGCCTCAATCAAGAACCATACAACATTTTTTTTATTTGGATTTTCTATTAAAAATTAATTAATCAATTGAATTACCTGAAGGTTTTCACTCATTTTCTGTACACCTTGTATATATAAATATATATATATATAAATTTTAACATAAATATATAAACATAAGTACTTTTTTTACGAGTTTCGACAGTGTAAGCATCACTATCAAGTAATAATAATTGTGTGATTTTATAAAATAAATAATGAATATTATTTTTATCATTTTTTTTAAAAAATCAATTGTGAATTTATTATAAGAAATATAAAAATTAAATATCAACAACAAACTAATATTATTCATAATAAATTAAAGACAACGCAAGTGCCACCTTTAATTAAATGTAAACTAATATTATCTTTGTTCCACGGGAAAACGATTACAAAAGCTCAAACGGAAGTCGCCGGATTCAAAGTTAACGGAAGATTCAACGCATCGCTTAAATGGTGGAAGCGCCGGGATACGCAATTTAACATGACCCCATTTTTTTTGTATGAATAAAGACAATTTATAATTATTATTATTCATATTCTAACCCTACATCCATATGGGTAGAAAGGGTCATTGAATATATATATATATATATATATATATATATATATATAGAGAGAGAGAGAGAGAGAGCTTTTTTATCAGTATACATTTCCCCTATGTATATATATATATATTATTCATATTAAAGCAGCACGATATTAGATGTATCATACTTCAAAGGAAATTGAATTTGATGAACGCGCATACAAAATACCAATCATACAAACGCGTGTTTATTTAATTACCGTATTGTATTATATTAAATATTACATAATATTTATATTAATTATATATTACTTACAGTAATTATTGAACCATTTTTAGTTATTAATTAATTGATTTGTATTTTTTCTGTTGGACAATAAAGATTATTATTTAAATGGATTTGTATAATTATCCTTAATATGGAGCTAATTATTATTCAGTATCATCATTATTAAATAAACACGAGCTCGTGTCGAAACGAAATCAATTCACTTCGTGTACATTAAAAAAAAAATAACTTCAACTCCCGGTTGAAAAATCACTTGGCAATGAATCAGGATCCGGTATTTACAAAAACATCCCCGAGAATAAACCGGCGAGAATCGCAAAATGGTACAGTTCGTTCTATACATTTTTTTTTCCATTTCGTCGTTGCACATTTCACTCGGCGCATTCGAATAGAAAACATAAACGCGAAATCCGGCGTCGTAATTGAATCGTTAAAGTTCAATTACGCTTTCATGATTGTTCACGCTCTGGCCGGCGCGTTTGTAAATAATTTAAAATTAGGAACGGATCCGAATCGCAGATTACAAAATAAATTTAAAAAAATAATAATAAATAAATAAATGCTCGTTTTATTGCAGGATCTTTTGTTATTAATGGAAGAATTTCGTCTGCCTGATGAAATCCTTTAGATATATATATAATCTAAAATCCCCATCTACCATAATGGTGGTGTAGGGGTGTAAAATCCTTTAGAATTAAACAATTATTTCTTGAATGGGCACACCACCATTTTTGTTTGTTCGTTTTTGAATCACAGATAATTTCTAGCTGGCACCTTATCAACAAGAGGTTTTTCCACCTAAAGTTTATATATATTAAACGGCGAATTATGTTCCATGTTCCCATAGCACATGCTTGTGAATATATACAAAAAAAAACAACTAATAATAAACAATTTTTATTTTAAATAAACCCAAACAACATGAATCAACAGTGTATTTTTTTCATCACATTTTATATACGTATATATATATTCAATAACCCTTTCTACCCATATGGGTGTAGGGTTACATTTTACGTATATATTTAAAAAAAATAATTATTTTCTCATTCAGATAAAATGTTAACAATTAAATAAATTAAATAAAAAAAAAAACTTGAAAATAATTAAGTAACCATTTTTATTGAAATGTGTATATGTATGTAGAATAATATATAAAATTGTTTTTTGCATCGATATTTGTACTGGTATTTATTTATATTTATATTCACGTTTGTCTTGCTATTATTATAATGTAAAATTATCTTGTAATTAGGCTACTGTTTCCTGTTGAGTAATAAATTTATTATTATTATTATTAAAATTATATACTGCAAAATATGAATCGGCTATCGACCAGATTTCCTTCAGACATTAATAAATTATTTTCTCCTTTGAGAAATTTTATTTAATTTATTTAAATAGCTGTGACCAATCCTTTTTCTATTATTGTTAACAATTAAACTAAAAAAAGAAGAAGAAAAAATAGAAAATGTGATGAAAATAAACACTACACGAAAATAACGCTACCCTTGAAACGGAATACACCACCTACACGATATACGGACTCATTAAATAATCAACAATAATAGTTCACTTACCTTGTTGAGTGCCACCGTCTACTTAATCAATCGGCTCATTCGCGTCAACCGACAACAATTTCCTTATACACAAGCGCGAGTATAAAATTGGTAGAAAGGCCAATGATTTTTATAAAAAAAGTATAAAATTAGTTGCGCGGAAAATCCGACTCTCGTTTCGTTTTCCTTTACCGTTGTTTCGCGATCCATTTTTCCGTTTCGTTCCTCAAACGAGGAATCAGTCCGGAAAATTTCGGCCGCGCGATTAACGTTTCTTTTATTCACGCAAACGCATTAAAAAAACAGGCAAATAAAAATTAAGCAGCAACGACAAAAACTAAAGACAAAAGTTCTCGATTAAATTTTGAAATAAACGCAATTAATTATTCAGTCAAGTTAGGTTAGGTTCGAGCAGTCCTGAGGCTGCTGCCACTCGAACTTAACCTAACCTAATTATTCAGTCGATTATTTATTGTTTTTTAAAATATAAATTAAAAGCATGCATTGACTGATACAATCTTAGATGGTTAATATATTATTGGTGGTTGTTTGTTTAATTATTCAACCAATAACGGTGTTGTTTTGGGTTAGTTGCTCTTCCTTAGCTTCCTGAGCTGGAGTACTTTCCCTCTCCTTTAACAACGGTTTATATGCAGTATACCTGACACACAAACTGCTCACTGTTTGATTCACCATTGAGTCAAATTAACGTTTAATATACGGTATGTATCAGTGAACCCCTACACTACACCACCATTATCATTTCCGAATAAATGACATCAATTTTAGAATTTCAAATGAGACACCCTGTATATTTATATATTTTTTTGGAAAGGTGATTGAAAGACAAATACAGCAATACCATAATATTGGGGAGTTTTTATTATAAAATGAGGGAATATTATTGAAGTAATAATTGAAATAGATAATCGCGGTGGCATGGATTAACAACAAAAAAAGCGTAAAAAATTGAAAATGCTTCGTGTCAAATGTGCGATGTCAAGTCGACAATACATTCTGCTTACGTGTAAAAGTAATATCTCCCAGTTTTACGTATGACGAATATGTCGACATCTATCTTATCTTATCCGCATTGGATGGAATAAACTCATTTTCAGCACATTTTAAAATAAAACTCCCTAATAATATGGTATTGCTGTATTTTTCTTTCAATCACTTTTCCAAATTTACAGGGTGACCCATTTGAAATTCTGAAGTTGATATCATTTTCACAGAAATAGAGAGACGGAAATGAAATCTATATATTCAGAAAAAGGCATCATTTCCAACCATTTAAAGCCACCAAATTTCATTTTCATACTACTAACCGTTTTCGAGATATCGGCTGTCCACTACCTCATGGGACACCCTGTATATATATTGTTATTTTACTTCATTTTATTTTTCTTACTAATATGTATATACAATTTTTGTATTGAATGTTACTATTATGCAAATAAAGGATTATTATTTATTTATATATACAGAGAGCTTTTTTTATCAGTATACATTTCCCCTATGTATACCTGCAAAATACACGAGTCAAATGCATTAATGTATGTGTGTTTAGTTGCCTATAACACACATATGCCAAATAGTCAACTGAACATACACACATTAATCGGTTCAATGCGTTTATCTCGCGTTTCTTGCAGGTATACACTTCCCCTAATGTATACTGATAAAATAACCTCTCTGTATATAAATTCACCCTACACCCAGGTGTCTAAATATTAAAACCATTAATTATATGGAATGTCTCGATTTTTCGATGAAGATCTTTTCATGAGAGACTTAAATGTATGGTAATCAAAGCCTTCAATTCCATTCAATAATGGATTTCTTTTTACTAAATCAAATTTTATCCATTTTTTGTTTTCTGATTACGATGTTAAATAATTTTTGGCGATTGGCATTTTTCATTATAAAAATCAATCAGTTATTCCTCTAGCGGGGTAAAAGTATCATAAAAAAAGATGAATTAAAAGTTCACTCGAATTTCGTTGTACGATGCATATTTCTTGAATATGCAAAAAGTTAACTAAACAAGAACGTTGCGTGCAATTCTAATAACTTACCGTGAGATTTCAATAATTTTTAACGCATCTCGAAAAGCTGCAATACTTTTCGAATTTATTACAATTTAGAATATATATATATTACACTCAGGCTATATGTTTTCTTCTAAAGTGGCTAACGCCCTGTAGTCTTTCCGCTAAATTCTTTTGTTTAACTTAAGTTTCGCGTTGGTGCACTTTTCCCACTTTTTTTTACACAGCAAACTTTTAGTGCAAAATAAGAAAACTCCTTTGGAGGAGACGTACAATGTATGACGCGACCTTCAGAAATTTATTTTAAAGCTACTTATACAGGGTGTTGACCCAATCAAATATACATTAGGGTTAACCCTGTGTATACTTGGCGCAATCATGATTAATGTATACTTGATTGCGTCAACATCCTGCATAAGTAGCTGAGCATTTTTGATTTTTGGATTATTATTTTGTGAAAGCAAAGGATTGTGCAAAATTTCTGATTTCTGGATTATTAATAATAATAATCTTTATTAACAGATATATACAGAAAGTATACAAAATAAGTAATAAACATTAACAAACTTAAATGTATAATTTATATCTGTTAATTGGCTATCGACCAGTGGTCTTATTATTTTTTATTATTTGAAAGCAAAGGATTGTGCAAAGGAAAGAACAATAAGGAATAATTAAGATAACACCTTTTTCAAACTTAATATATTATTATCACCTAAGATTGTATCAACGTATAAAAAAAAGCCCTTACAATAAATCGCTCCGCTTTGCAACAATTACAATAATAAATAACATATATATTTTTTTTAAATTTAATTTATTATTATTATTAAACTTACTTGCACTCTTAGTCGGGGTGGGTGCGGGAGGAGGCAGGGCCGGCTTGGCCTGCTGGCCGGCGCAGGGCCGTCCGATGCGCGACTCGGGCCTCTTCAGCCCGGAGAATTTTGGTATGCCCGAACGGACGGAACTCGTAGACTTTTCGCTGCCCGCGATCGACCGGGCGTCGTCGTCGGCGGTGTGCTTCTCCTCCTCGCCGCCGGGAGGCGCCGTCGCCGTCGGCGTGCTCATCGCAAAACTTTGTTATTAAAAGTAAGCCAAAACGTAAACTATCGGAACTTAATACTGTCACTCAATAAGAAAGAAGAAAACACAACCAAATGGGAATCCTGCAACAAAAAGAGAGGGAGATTCATAATATCGTTCATTTTATTGATTAAATACAGAAATATTAACAACTTTTCGTCAGTAAAAAATCATTTTTTTTTTCTTCTTTATTAAACTATAGGATATACATGATGCTTATAGTTAAGTCAGATTGTTCTAAAAATATCTTTATAATCCTTGTAGTATTAAAATTAACAAACGCGCTTGTTTCTGTTAGATTAATAATTTTGTGCAATCCCACAGATCTGCAAAAAATCATCCATATTGTGTTTTGTTTCAAGATTTGCTTGTTTGAATACAGTTGATTCCAGTTCTGCGCTTATCCTAAATCTTTCCATAGTAATATTCGGGGGCTATTTCGTACAGAAAATGTTAAATTTAACGTGTATGTTATTTATATCACCATAGCCTGAGCAGCTTTTGTAATAATTATAAATTCATAGAATATCAAACAAGTGTGGGCGACAAGAATGAATTAAGAAAGCGCTTAAACAAAAATGAATGAGATGGGCACAGACAAAGGAACTATCAACGCGTCCCTTAGGGGGCGTCCTTTGGGGGGCGTCCCTTGAATAGATAGATACGCTTTTACATGTCTTTTACCCTTTAGGGTGTCGAGATGTTTATAATAATTCGAAATATCAATTGGCTGTTGATCTTCTTTCTGCATACAGAACATCCTCTTTTCATATTAAAATTTAATTCCCTTAAATAAAACGCAATAAACAATGCGTATTTTTTTATTATTCAATTTTTATACCTGAAAGTGGATTAAGTTCCAAATTGGCAACACGAAAAAAATTCGGGAACGGTTAACGACCTTTGAAATCGATCCCGCTGGAGTGAAAAGGGTTATATACAGCAGTCATTCACTTAGCTTGGAATAAACTCGCCTTATGGATTTATCTCTCCAACCTTTACTTTTTTTTTTCGGTTTAATTACTAATAGAATATTGCTCTCAATATTCCGTTCTAAATCCATTTTCCTTTCAATAACAACCCCACTTAAATATTCCATTCCGTTCCAAATTTCTGGGTAGCCCCATTTCCCCTCCCACCAGCAATAATTCTTTATTCATCCAATTCTTTATAAATAGCCAAACGAGGAGAATGGAATCCATCGAAATCGTTGTTATCACCGACGAGGCGCATTGAAAATTTATTTATAAAACGAAAAATCGATCTTTGTCGACGCAAATTCGCTAATTCAGACGACGCGGATTGTTCAGCACGAACGATCGCGATAAACTCTAAAAACCGACCGGTGGGTTAAGTTCACATCCACTGCGAAAGTTTGCTGGGGGGAGGGAGTAATTAACGATAATGCCGTGATTGGGGATAATTGAATCACAACAGCGGTGTTTATGAGGGAAATGCGGGAAAATCGGATAATTATCAGCATAATTGAACACCTAGTTAGAACTTCGATTGATGAAGCTCTCACTTGGTGGTCTGACTTTGGTCACATTTATGAAATGAAACACAATTCGTTTTGATGGGGTCCACAACTTTATTAGTGGTAAAACCGTGGATATTGGGAATTATTCGTATATTAACAGCTAGCGCCACCTATAGTAAAATTTAAATGTCAAACACGTCATCAGAGCTATCCGATATTGTTGACACTTGTCAAAACTGTAGAAGCGGGCGAAAACAATTCGTTTTCGTACAGCAGGCGTGTAAATTGTGCCTGTGAAAAATGAGTAAACAACAATAAAACAGGGAAAACACATTGTAAATGAGTACGAAGACATCTGGAACTCTCCAATTCTTAAAGCCCTTATTACCTGACCTTCACAAAAAAAAATATATGTATATATATCTTGTAAACATTTTACTCCTTGAGAATGACGATAAGTCGAAACTAGTCGGAGAGAATAAAAAAATAGTAGTGAAACAAACCAAGTGACTTTTATTTAATTATCAATAAACAAAAAAAATGTAAAATTTTATGAATTTTCTTAAACTCACACTAAACTGCCATTGTATTAATTTTTTTTAAATTATTTTTTTTTTTTGGTGAGATATAGATAAATCCTTCTAGAATATAATTCTTTAAGTTCCAATATTCCATCTCATCCATGAACATATTTGTCCACTAGCTGTATATTGACAGCTAGCACCACCTATTATAAAATTTAACTGTCATTTATCTGATATTGCTGACACCTGTCAAAAATTTTCAACGATACAAATGGCTGACTGAAGAGAATACCTAACCACCGTTTATTTACGATACAGCTAGCATGAGGCAGCGAGCTGCCCCACTATAAATACGGCCTTAACTGTGTGCTATGTCATAAATCTTATTAAATAAAACACTTTTTCACGTTGTTTGTATAACTTGTTTGTATAACACTTTTTCATATATTTTTATATATATATATATATATATATATATATATATATATATATATAATCGATGTCCCCTTTTACCAATTGGTGTCGGGAAATATATATATATATATTTCGGAAACTACGTTTCCATCTTCAGTAGTTTCCGAAATATATCTAGTAAAATAAAAAATAAGTAAGAGAAAGAACAACATTTTTTTATTTAAATAATTAAAGTCTCCACAACCAGCATAAAGAAAATTATTATATTTTTTATTTCACATTTCGTCTCCGTCTTTCTTTTCATATACTCATTTTATTTATTATTTCTTTTTTATTCAACACACAATAATTTAAAAAAATAAATACACGTGTGCATTTTCAAAGCAGTGATTAATTTTATTTTTATAGCCGAGACTCGGAGAGTTTCGTGGAGCTCAAAACCCGCCCCAGGTCTTTCGGTGCATGCAAGAAATACATTTGAAACTATTTTAAAACGGCGCGCAAGAATAACTGGAAATTGGGTCTCGCGCATTCTATTAATATTTTAATCACTTAAATCACGATTGGAATTTTTAATTTAAATAAAATAAATAATAATAATGCCGTTGTATTCATCACAGTACTTTCCCCCGGCGATTTGAAAATTGGTAGAGCAATAGATTTCGAAAATTTGTAAAAAAAAATTAAACATTTCATCACAATGTTTACACTAAAATACCATATGATCGAGAAGTTTACTCCTCCAAAGTGCTTTGTTTTTTTTTTCTCTTTATTTTACTCTCTTTTTTTTGGACAAAATCAGATGTAAAGTAATTTGAAGGAACATTTAATGAAACGTTCAGTCACCATTCATCTGGCGTATGGATAACTAGTGATGGCCATTTCGGTTTTTCGAACCTCATCAGACTAGTGTGTTCCATGTGCAATGCCTTGATGAAGGCGTTTGCGTCGTCTTTAATTTATTATAATTTAAAGGAAAATCACAGATTAAACTTTATTCCGGCTAGTTTCAGTTGGTCCAATTTTTCTTCAACATAGTATATAGTTCTTTAATTTTGTCGACGTTAACTTGGTAGTACATTTTCAATATCAAATATAAAAGAAAATTACTTTGTTAAACGTCACACGAATAATTATTAATCAAATCAAATTCTTCGATTTATTAGAATAACTTATAACTTCTATTGCCAAAAAAAAATCAAAGCACTCTGAAGGAGACAAATTCTCGCTCGTATGGTATATATAATTTGTTTTGTGATTCATCATTTTTTCACGTTACTTTACCATAACGTCGCTCCCGACAAATCCCCAGCATCTTCTGTTAAAAACAACACACCCCTTCCACCTAGAGGCGTCCCATTTTCAACCGACGTTAAATCAGGACGCAGAGGACGACGAACAGCAGCGGGAAACAATGGAACCGAAAGGACAGGTTCCTGATGCAGACGCTCAGCAGCCTCCTGCTGTTGATGCCCAAACGATGGTGGTGGTGGTGCTGGTGCTGCATCGTGAACGGACGGACGCCGGTGCTGGACTGCGGCGGAGACCGCGACGCCGACGCCGGGCGGGTGCTTTGGGCCGAGTCCAAAATCGCGCGGCGCGCCGCCCGACGAAGAGCCCCCCCGGATGATGATGGAATCGGATGGAATTTATTGTGACATCCGGAGCGTGCTGATCTCGTGATTTATTCGCGGCGACGGGGAGGGATTCTGGAATGGTTGGGCCGTCCCGAACGGCGAACTTGACCCGAATTGCGATACGCGTCAACGAAATGAAATAACGAGAGTTTGCGAAGCATCAAGTCTGCAGTCATTAAAATTTGTCACATGAATCTTTTCATCAATTAATTATATTTATAACCCCTACACTACCATTATGGCAGATGGGGATTTTAGATCATATATATATATATAATTATATTTATATACAGTATGTCTTAAGAATTGTCTTAGCCAATAAAAAAGTTTATTTTTTTATTATAACCATTTTTTTTTTAATTTTTGTTATCCACGATTTCAACATAAAATCGAACAAATTTCAAAGTTCAAAACGGCTGACTTTGACGCACTTTAAATTTGATTTATTTATCTTAGGATATTACTGCATGTCTTAAGAATTGTCTTAACCAATAAAAAAGTTTATTTTTTTATTATAACCATTTTTTTTTAATTTTTGTCATCCACGATTTCAACATAAAATCGAACAAATTTCAAAGTTCAAATCGGTCGACTTTAAAGCCCTTCAAATTCGATTTCGTCTTAGATTGTTACTACATGTCTTAAGAATTGTCTTCACCGATAAAAAAGCTGCGAATTCGGCCGCACCAATTTATTTTGTAAACACGTCGTTTCGCATTGTTCTCCTGGACGAACGAGCGATTCAGAGTGCGTTCTCCTTTTACCCGGGGAGCGAGAATTGAATGTCACGCTTTGATTGCCTCCACTCTTGGATCCCCGTTACTGCATTTAATCCTACTGTATGTGTAATTACTTGGATTTAACATTAAAACACGCACGGTCATCCGCGCGCCGACTTTACCTATCGCAAAAGGATTTCTAAACAAAACAAAAAAAAATAATCATCGAGAAGTGGAAAGACCTTTGGTCGTTTATATATGTGAATATAAATTTACAAATACATTATAAATAATTATTTAAACTATGTATAAATGTTACATGAATAAAGATGTTTAGTAGTAGTAATCATCGAGTATTATAAATAATAATAATAATAAAAACTATTAGTGTCCATCACAGTACCTTTTTAAAGTATTTTAAATTGAATTTGACATTGTCATTGCTTTATCCTTGAGTCAGTTAAGGATTGATAATTCGTGATTTCACGAATATTATTCGCAGATCCAAGCATGCATGAAATCTATGGTCTATTTTGGATTGATGTTATACCCTCAACATTAATGCAATTTTCAAAATCACGGGTAATAAACAGTGAAGTGTCAAACGAATCTAAATGTCAACAACACACGAAAAAAAAAAGCACACACATTTATTTATTTTTCGATCATCTTCCAGTTGCAAAATTCCGACTCGATTCCTCCGAGTTGCAACACCGAAGGCTATTTTTCGACTCGAAGACGCCGCCGTCGATATATTTTTAGCGGGCCGATTGCGATGGAACCGCTCGCCTTGAATCCCCCACGACGCCGCCTGCATTATTTTGCAACCGGCCATCCGTCAAAAGTTGTTTCAGAAAATTAAAACGAAATAAAAAAACTATATATATATATATATATATATATAAAAGCGAACACTTGTAAACACACAACACATCTTGATGTTGTTTCGATTGAAACACGTAGGAGGATACATTAAAATAAAAAAAAAATATATTTAGAAATACGCGATTTATTTTTTCTTGTCAAGGATAACGATCTTTGAAATATTTATCAAGAGGATTGTATTGAATCCCGGCGTAAAGTGATGTTTAAATACAAATTAAATAACGCACTATTTATTTTTAAATAACCAAAGACCACGCCGCGTAAAATTAGGCGAAAGATGGCGCTCGCTTCATCTTCCATTCATTATGAAACAAAGACCCCTTCCCTTTTATTAAAATTAGGCGAAAGATGGCGCTCGCTTCATCTTCCATTTATTATGAAACAAAGACCCCTTCTCTTTTATTAAAATTAGGCGAAAGATGGCGCTCGCTTCATCTTCCATTTATTATGAAACAAAGACCCTTCTTTTTTTTATTAAAATAGCTTATTAGCTGCGGTCCCTTTGAGCAAATGAATTTTATTTTCACACGAAACATCGAAAACAAGAACGAATAGAAAAGAAAATAGCGGGTGGGCGTTTTATGGTTTCGCGCAATTTCAAACGATAAGCAGACGCGCGCCGCTTCCTGTTAAATATTTGGGAACTCATTCAGACGAATAAACGGGAAACAACGGGATTTTTTTTTCTTTCGCAAAATCCCCACTTAGTCACGGGATTCGAAAATATATTAATTGAATCATTTTTAAAAGAAATACTTTTTTATTTAAAAATGAAAAAAAAAAAAGTTGAAGCAAATAATGAAAGTTTTATTTAAGACAACCGAATTTAATATTAATAATAGAAAAAAAAGTTGACAGTTATTTAAAATAAATTAAATAAAAATAATTTATTAATAAATATAGGTTTAATATAATTAATGGTTTTAATATTTACACATTGATAGTTCATATTGTATGATATAAATATGAATAAATTATTAAAAATCAACCAACAAAACACAGATTAGATTGAATAACTTTTAAACAATTAATAAATTATTAAAAAATCAACGAGTAAAACACAGATTTGATAACTTTAAATTCTCGAATAGTTTCGGGTTATTAGCCCATTTTCATGAGAATTTAAAGTTATTCAATCTAATCTGTGTTTTATTCGTTGATTTTTAATAATTTATTCATATTTATTTCATAAAATATAGGTTTGTTAATGTGCCATAAAATTTAGTTTTATTTTTGCTGATTAGTTTCAGTCTGTTATACCATTATCAAAATAAGAAAAATAAATAAAATTCTACTGTATTCATACTTTGATAATAATTTAACACACCGAAACTAGTCAGTAAAAATACACCAAGTTGTTTACAAACCAATATTTATTGCAAAAAAATGTTCCTGATGAGAAAATAATCCAAAACATAATTAATTATGTCGAACACAAATAATAAATTAAATAAAAAATTAAAAAACATGTCGTTTTTATTTAATTCAAAAATGAATCGATAACAAATTATAAATGAGCGTCGACTGATAATGCGTACAATTGGGAAAGTCGAAACGTTTATACTATACGTTTCGACTTTCCTAATTGTACGGATCGGATTTACTAAATAAATCAATTTCTATTTAGTTCAATTATCTGCCCGCCCATTGGTCCATGGCGGAATTCCTGCGTGCTTTCGACAAATTACGTCAGCGCGCCTTCCGATGACCGCAAAACGAAAAACACAACAAAATCCGACGGTAATATGGAAAGAGCGTGACACGAGCTCTATAAATAGGCGCTTAACAAACTTTTCACCCACTATAATCGAAATTCCTCTCACTTCAAGGATTAATTAAGCGATTATTAGAGACGAAATCAATTATGCGATGTATTAAAACAATTAATTCTATTATTTTTCATGTTTACAAAACAGCAGATATTTTTTACTTTTATTATTAATCGTTTATTTTTTATAAAATATTTCAAATAGAAATTGCTCAAAATAAAAAATGTGTTTTATTATCATAACATTATGTAAAAGCAATAACACTATTTTTAAAATAGAAATAAGGCAATAAGAGAAATTAGATGTTGCACAAAAATACTTTAAAGTCCTAATAAAATAAAAAGAGATACACATGGTAAGCGCAAAGCTCGAAATTAGGCAGTAACTGTGCCATATAGTAACATCAAAATAGAAATTAGGTAATAGATGTATGATATAATGACACTAGTATCAAAATCAGGCAATGACAGTGACTGTAAAGTCAAAATTAGGCATTAAAAGTTACTATAAAGTCAAAAGCAAGCAATAATTGTGGCGCAAAATGCCTTTGGTGTCAAAATTAGACAATAAAAGTGACTGTAAAGTCAAGAATAGACAATGAATGTCGAATAAAATGACTTCAGTGTCAAAGTTAAGCAAGAAGATTGACTATAAAGTCAAAATTAGACAGCAAAAGTGACTTTAGAGTTAAAAACAGGCAATAACTGTGGCATAAAATGACTTTAGTATCAAAGTCAGGCAATACAAGTGACTATAAAGTCAAGATTGGGCAATAACTGTCGCAAAAAATGTATTTAGTATCAAAATTTGGCAATAAGATTGACTGTAAAGTCAAGATTAAGTAATAACTGCGGCGCAAAATGACTTCAGTGTCAAAGTTAGGCAAGAAGATTGACTATAAAGTCAAAATTAGACAGCCAAAGTGACTTTAGAGTTAAAATCAGGCAATTACTGTGGCATAAAATGTATTTGGTGTCAAAATTAGATAATAGGAGTGACTATACAGTCAAAATCAGGCAATAACTGTCGCACAAAATGTCTTTGGTGTCATAATTAGGCAATAGGAGTGACTATAAAGTCAATATTAGGCAATAACTGTGGCAAAAAATGAGTTCAGTGTCAAAGTTAGGCAATAGCTGTGGCACAAAATGTCTTTAGTGTAAAAAATAGGCAATAGGAGTGACTATAAAGTCAAAATTAGGCAATAAAAGTGACTATAAGGTCAAGATTAGGCAATAACTGTGGCAAAAAATTACTTCAGTGTAAAAATTAGGCAATAATAATGACTGTAAAGTCAAAATTAGGCAATAAAAGTGACTATAAGGTCAAGATTAGATAATAACTGTGGCGAAAAATGACTTTAGTGTCAAAGTTAGGCAATAAGAGTGACTATATAGTCGAAATTAGGCAATAAAAGTGACTATAAAGTCAAAATTAGGCAATAGAAGTGACTATAAAGTCAAGTTTAGGCAATAAATGTTGCAAAAAATGACTTCAGTGTAAAAATTAGGCAATAATAATGACTGTAAAGTCAAAATCAGGCAATAAAAGTGACTATAAGGTCAAGTTTAGGCAATAACTGTGGCAAAAAATGACTTCAGTGTAAAAATTAGGCAATAATAATGACTGTAAAGTCAAAATTAGACAGTAAAAGTGACTATAAAGTTAATAGTAGGCAATAACTGTGGCGCAAAATGACTTCAGTGTCAAAGTTGGGCAATAAAAATGACTATATAGTCGAAATTAGGCAATAAAAGTGACTATAAAGTCAAAATTAGGCAATATCTATGACACAAAATGATTTCAGGGTCAAAGTTAGACAATAAGAGTGACTTTAAAGTCAAAATTAGGCAGTAATTGTGGCGCAAAGTGACATTATAGTCAAAATCAGGCAATATGGGCGACTGTAAAGTCGAAATTAGACAATAACTATCACACAAAGTGACATTAGAGGCATTTAGAGAGACTCTAAAGTCGAAACTGTGACACAAAGAGATTTTAAAGTCAAAAACCGGGCAATAAAAATGACTGTAAAGACTAAATCAGGCAATAAGAGTGGCTGTAAAGTCAAAATTAGGTATTCATTGTGACTGAAAGTGATATTACAATAAAAAAAACCGGCACCGTGAGTGATTGTAAAATTCAAATTGGGCAATAACTATGGCATAAAGTGACATTAGAGTCAAAATCAGGCAATACGGATGATTGTAAAGTCCAAAATAGGCAATGATTATGGCAGAAAGTGACATAAATAGGCATTATGGGTAACTTTACAATCGAAATTAGACAATAACTATGATGGAAAGTAACATTAGAGTCATAATCAGGCAATAAAGTCAAATTTAGGCAATCGATTGTAGTACAAAGTCAGAAACGAGTGACTGTAAAATCGAAATTAGGCAATAATTACGACTGAAATTCGAAATCAGGCAATAAGAATGACTTTAAAGTCGAAATTAGTCAATGAGTCTGAGACGCAGTGATATAAAATTCAAAATATCAGGCAATAAGAGAATTAGAGATATTTTATAATAATAATAAACAGGGATATTTGAAGCGTAAACGATTTTTAACCTCAAATACATGTGTTTGCATCAGCTGACAAACCACCTGTTGACGTTTTGTCCCCGAAGAGTGTTCCAAATTTCGCCACCAGGTAGAGCATCGCTTAACTTGCACCTCCAATACATATACTAACGTATACAGTTGCATTCATTGTTTCTTCACCCCAAAGAGTGAAGAAGGGATATTTCTTCACTCTAAAGAGTTACGTGTTTATTTACGAAAGCGACAAAAAAAGGCGGGAATTTCCTCCCGACGTGTTTGTTTATTTACCATCGAACCCAGGATGAGAATGAGATAGAAAAAAATTGGATAAACTGGGTTAATTAACCGCAGCCACTGACTCATCCCGATTAATCTCGCGCTAGCGAGAGAATCCCTCGCGCCTATTTTGAGACGCGACCAAAAGGCTCGCGCCTAAAAATACAGCCCCGACTACCTGTTCACAAGCGATCCTAACCTACGCACACGTCGGGGGATCTATTAATAAAAATAAATACACTCACCACGGTCACGCGCGATCCTTATTCCCCCGTTGCAATCTTTTTCTTAATATTATTAGGGGGACAAGACGAAAAAAACGCTTCACTTATCACTGCAAACACGAAACGTCACCAGGATGGTTCTTGGGATTCGTCGGGGTTTCGGAATTGCGCGAGGCGTGAATCGGAAAGTTATCGCGCGAACTGAACGGGTTTGGAGTGGAAAAGAAAAATGTAACGCAAAAATTGAGGCGTACCGCGCACACGGGACCGACATGTAAACTTAAAATGCCAGAAACAGCTGCTATCGTGCGGCGTTGCCGGTTCTTTCCCACAAAACACAAACAATGATAATAGATGATGCATCGATCTAAATTTATTATTATTAATAATTTTAATATTGATGCGTATTAATTATTGTAATCGTGCTTTAAGTGCGGGCGATTTTAATTATTTTCCTTGTATAACATGTATTTTTTATTTATTATAAAATTAAACCACACTGTTTAAATATTATTTATTTTAATTAAAACAATTTAAACAGGATATAAGATACGTTTCATCGACAGTTTAATACCGCAAAAAGTCTATATAGATTTTTAAAAGAAATTTGAAAATTGTGTGTATATTGGATTGCATATATTATATAATATAAATCATAGATGTAGTTCTTTAATATAAATAGTAAAGAGTATTATTCATTCACTTGGTCACGGTACTTTAAGACAAAAAAATACAATAAACAGACAAGGATTTAGTATGAACTATAATCGGGGCTATTTTGTAAAGGTTAAGTTAATTTTTTATCATTACAATCTAAACATATTTTATAATAGATAAATATTCATAGATTGTGAATTTAATTAATAACGTACATTTTAAACTTAACCTTTCCCTTGCAGATTATATATTTATGGGAAACAAGTTGTTTAATGGGATGTAAAAACATTTCAGAATTAAATGCTATAAAAATCGCTACAAATTTTTAAAAAAATGTTTTCCCTGCACTGTTTGTTTGGAGCGCTTCATTTGTTCGTTTGTTATTGTTGACTGCCGGTCAGTGCTTAAAGTGGCAGCTACCCTCGAAAAAGTACTTCCACCCTTCCACGGAGGAGTCAATGGTGAGTGATTTTATGCTTTTACATAACATACAGAACTAACAGTAAAGAATAATTGATAAAATCAATCAACAAGAGATATTAATGAAACGACAGCGTACGCTTCCGACATGTTTTTTTTTTATTTATTTATTGATGAATATAACTTACTTGATTGTTCCCTTACAAAATTCCCGAGCGGCTAGCCACCCCCCGCCCCCCGATGATCTTCGAATAACACGCGAACTTCCAGTTGTGGTTTTTCCACTTCAATCGTGTAAGTCGAGTTGTTTGATTAATTTCCATTTGTGTGTTGAATAATAAAAATTGGTTTGCTTTCTTAATATTTTTTTAACTATTAAAACATCATTTGTGTTATATATTAAACTAAAGTCCCATTTATAGGAAAAATAATGAACTCAAAATAATAATTCTATGTACTCTCGGCTCCTGTTCTCGATGGCTCAGTTATTAAACAAGTTAAGGCTTTCAAACCCTACACCCATATGGGTAGAAAGGGTCATTTAATATATATATATATATATATATAATATATATTATATATAAGGCTTTCAAATTTTGTAGACGTAATTCAAGAAAACATTTTTGATTACACAGGCTTACCCAGAAAAAGAGTTACGGCATGATATGTTTTTTTTTAATTGCTTGATATAATTTTTATTCATTATTTAGGGTATACAAAAATGGAAGAGCAACAAATTTTCCATCGAAATAGCATGAAATATATAGGGTGTTCCATTTAAGCAAAAAAATCGTCTTGCTTATTGTTCCATCCTTTATACAACATTTGCTTTAAGACGTATCAAAAATTAAATACAACTTTCTTTAGTGTACATTTTTATTTATCATCTATTTCTTTTTTCTAAAATATATACACTTTTAAATTACATTAATTAATACAACTTTTGTATACAATACGCGAGAAAATAAAATAAATTACAATAAATTCGGTGGATATTTCTGAGTTACTTCAATGTAATATTACACTGTTGTGGAGAATCATTTTTCTTCACTAAAGTTAAAGAAAAGTGAGTGTTTCATTTTTCACAACAGTGTATTACAATGGAAATTCAGCCTTTATAATTACGCAAATTTTCACTCTTTATTTCTGGATCGAAATCTTCACTTCACTTCAAGATTTGTGATTTTTTTATACTTCTCGTTCAGCGAATATTAAAAAATATAAAATACGGCTTTTCTTTTCTTTTTTTGTTTAATGGAGGAATGAGAACTTTTGAGTTGGCCAGCAACAGATTTCCCCCACTATGGTTTTCACGAGTGAAGAGCTATTCGATTTTCACAAAGTGCTCTTTCTTTAAGTTTTATTTGCGTAGTAAAGAAAATATTATTTTTGTGCGTAATTTTAATTTTACAATTTTACGCACAGATGAACAAATAATTATGATAATACAAGTAATAAATCGAATTAAATTATATTATGATTTTAACTAAAGTCTTCATAAGTGCAAAAAAAACAATCATTTTTAATTAATTATATAAAATAAATAAATAAATATGTCTATAAAAAAAGTCAACGTAAAAAAATGTTTCTTTCTTTGTTGTTGTTGTTGTTGTTGTAATTGTATGTAACATTATAACAGCACTGAATTTGTCTTAAGAAAAGCGAGCTTTAATCGTTTAAGGAGGGATTAACCTTCAATTCAAGCCTGACTCGATGAAAATACGTACGCTCAGTGTGAAATTGTGAATTGATTAAGTTGACGTTTGGGATTCAATTGGATTTATAATTCCGAGTTTCGCGCCACGACTTAAAAAAATAAAATAAAAATATACACGAATATTGAAACTTAAACAAAGTAAGCTTAAATCGTGAAAGAAGGTTTAAGCTTCAATATAAGCTTGAATTAGCAAAAAATTCGTACGCTCAATGTGAAATTGTAAATTAATTAAGTTGACGTTTGGAATTCAATTGGATTTATAATTCCGAGTTTCGCGCCACGACTTAAAAAAAAATAAAAAAAAATATAAACGAATATTGAAACTTAAATAAAGTAAGCTTAACCCGTGAAAGAAGGTTTAAGCTTCAATATAAGCTTGGATTTGTAAAAATTCGTACGCTCAGTGTGAAATTATTAATTAATTAAGTTGACGTTTGGGATTCAATTGGATTTATAATTCCGAGTTTCGCGCCACGACTTAAAAAAATAAAATAAAAATATACACGAATATTGAAACTTAAACAAAGTAAGCTTAAATCGTGAAAGAAGGTTTAAGCTTCAATATAAGCTTGAATTAGCAAAAAATTCGTACGCTCAGTGTGAAATTGTAAATTAATTAAGTTGACGTTTGGAATTCAATTGGATTTATAAATCCGAATTTCGCGCCACGACTTAAAAAAATAAAATAAACGAATATTGAAACTTAAACAAAGTAAGCTTGAACCGTGAAAGAAGGTTTAAGCTTCAATTTAAGCTTAAATTAGTAAAAATTCGTACGCTCAGTGTGAAATTATGAATTAATTAAATTGACGTTTGGGATTCAATTGGATTTATAATTCCGAATTTCGCGCCACGACTTAAAAAAATAAAATAAAAATATAAACAAATATTGAAACTTAAACAAAGTAAGCTTAAACCGTAAAAGAAGGTTTAAGCTTCAATATAAGCTTGGCTTGATAAAAATTCGTACGCTCAGTGTGAAATTATGAATTAATTAAGTTGACGCTTGTAATTCAATTGGATTTATAATTCCGAGTTTCGCGCCACGACTTAAAAAAAAAATAAAAAAAATATAAACGAATATTGAAACTTAAATAAAGTAAGCTTAACCCGTGAAAGAAGGTTTAAGCTTCAATATAAGCTTGAATTAGTAAAAATTCGTACGCTCAGTGTGAAATTATGAATTGATTAAGTTAACGTTTGGAATTCAATTGGATTTATAATTCCGAGTTTCGCGCCACGATTTAAAAAAAATAAAATAAAAATATAAACGAATATTGAGACTTAAACAAAGTAAGCTTAAATCGTGAAAGAAGGTTTAAGCTTCAATATAAGCATGAATTAGTAAAAATTCGTACGCTCAGTGTGAAATTATTAATTAATTAAGTTGACGTTTGAGATTCAATTGGATTTATAATTCCGAGTTTCTTGTCACGACTTAAAAAAAATAAAATAAAAATATTAACGAATATTGAAACTTAAACAAAGTAAGCTTAAATCATGAAAGAAGGTTTAAGCTTCAATTTAAGCTTGGCTTGATAAAAATTCGTACGCTCAGTGTGAAATTGTGAATTAATTAAGTTGACATTTGAGATTTAATTTACAATTCCAAGTTTCTCACAGGCTTTTTTATATTTCGTTTTATTCCTTTGTTGTTTTTTTTCTGTTATTGTGATTTTTTGTTACATTCTTCTTCTCTTTTCTTGTGAAACAAATGAAGTCTTTATTTTCTTTCTTCATTATCATTTTTTTTAAATATTTTTGTTGCTATTTTTTTTACTAAACGGAAAGCGTCTTTTTCGTCTTGACCACCATTTTACTCTTCGAATCCACCACCCGTTTCCTCTTCCTCAGCGGCCTCGTCTGCACCGGAGCCTCCTCCTCCTTCTCCCCCTCCTCCACATCATTAACAACATCAACCACCACTTCCGATTCAGCACCATCGTCTTCGACCCGACTAGCATTCGCGTTAACTCTACCCTCTTCAGCTTTATCCAGCTTCAATTCCGCAGCCTTCGCGAAGCAACTCAACGGCAGAGGGATAGGAATGGGAATCGGGATGGGGATCATTATAGGGTAAGGAACCATCACGGTTACAGGAGGGAGGATGTTTGAATTGCCCGCGCTTGTCATAACAGGAAACCTCTCGCTTTTCTCCTCCTTCCGCTCCTTCGCTTCCAAATTCAACGGCGAGCTCTGCTGAGGATTCACCCTCAAATCCTCCGCCACGTTAACGTCAATTCCAGACGCGACAATCCTCGTCACGGTCGACGGCATCCTCTTCCGCATCCTCATCCTCTTGCACCTCAAACCTTTGCTCTTCGCCTCGGGCGGAGAGGCTAGTAACTTCGAAGGGTGCGCCACTGTGATCAGGGGAAGAGGGGAAGTCTGCGGGGGGTTTAACACCTCCCCTTCCGGGGACCTCTCCCTCGGGGAGGGCGAGCGGGAATTCGAAGACTTGCAATTCTTCAACCATAATTCCGGGGTTATCAGCGTTGAAGTTGACGTCGCTTCTTCCGGGGTGGTTAAGTGGGGGTGCATTTCGAGGTGGGCGCGCGTCTCGCGGCAGAAGATGTGCATCTTGTACTGGTTGAGGCATTTGTCGGAGCAGAATTGCAGTTGCGAGGCGCCGTCCTGAAATTAGATTAAATTTTCAATGCTTCGTGTTTTTACTCTGTGGAATGTAAATAATATTTACCTGAAAGTCGACGTAAGAGACGGTGTGCCTGACGTGCCGGCACCAATCGCACGTCTTGTTCTTCTTGAAGTTCGCTCGTCTCGATTGCGAGAAGCATAATTCGGAGCAGAAGAACGCCGATCCCGAAGACAGGCCGTTCGACTCATCCACCGATTTCCCACACCAACCGCAACCCTCTAAAAATTAAATAACAATTGAAATAAAATGTACTGTCTACATTCATTTTTTATTTAACTTTTGCCCAGTTCAATAAATATCTTCAATTGTTGAGGCTTCTACTTTCTTATACATTGAAATTCAATCTTATTAAAAATTGGAACAATTGAAGAGAGCACGCTTCGATCAAATATATTGAGAAATACATTTTTTATGTTGCAGGATTCATTTATCCAGCTAAATCGCTTAATCATACTCGGGATTTCAAGATTTAGTCATTTTTTTTAAGTGTAGGACTCGATATTGTAAAATTTAGTCGATTGACATATATCACTGTTTTAATCGACAGCTTCAATTGACAGATGTCACTGTTTTAATTGGCAGCTGTCAGTGCTTCAATCACTGTTTTAAGTGACAGCTGTCATTGATTTAATTGACAGATTCATTTAAGTAAATATACTTAAATAACTACGACCAACTGGTATTTTTATGTTTTAAATAATTTTTATTTTCTATTATTAAAAAAAAAAAAATTTTCTATTTCTAATTGTTGTTCATAACTAAATTTTAAGTTTAAAGTTACAGTATTAAAGTTTCGTGCGGTCGTGTGCCGGTTCGTTTCGGGAAAGGCGATCGCGCGTGTACGGTTTTAATATTAGATTCATAATGGAAATGTAAAAATAAACCCGATAGGAGCGAGTGCATCGCGGCGGCGGTCGGTGTTGGGTTTACTTACAGCCTCGGCGCGCCTCTCCCTCGAACTTGGACTCAAAGTCGAAACGAAATTAGAAACTGTTTTGGCTTAAGGACCGCCCCGATAAATCAGAACCCATTTATAATATCATCCGCAAAAAAACGGGATTCGCGGCGGATTTACTTCTCGGCATTTAGTATGTTGTGGATGGAGATTATAAATCCTCAAGAAATTATTAAATTCACTTAATTCACTTAAAAGTCAGTGAGGTTGACTATAAGTCTGTTCTATTAACTTTAAAGCCAGTACAGTTCACTATAAGTCTTTGTATTTGACTTTAAAGTCAGTAAGGTTGACTGTAAGTATTTGTTATTGACTTTAAAGTCAGTGAGGAGATTGACTATAAGTCTCTGCTCTAGACATTAAAGTCAATAAGGTCGACTATACGTCTTTATTCTTGACTTTAAAGTCAATAAAGTTGACTGTAAGTCTTTGTTATTGACTTTAAAGTCAGTAAAGTTGACTGTAAGTCTTTGTATTTGACTTTAAAGTCGATAAGGTTGACTGTATATCTCTTCTCTTGACTTTAAAGTCAGTGAGGTTGACTATAAGTTTTTGTTATTGACTTTAAAGTCAGTAAAGTTGACTGTAAGTCTTTGTATTTGACTTTAAAGTCAGTAAAATTGATTATAAGTCTCTTCTATTGACTTTAAAGTCAGTGACATTGACTATAAGTCTTTGTTATTGACTTTAAAGTCAGTAAAGTTGACTGTAAGTCTTTGTATTTGACTTTAAAGTCGATAAGGTTGACTGTATATCTCTTCTCTTGACTTTAAAGTCAGTGAGGTTGACTATAAGTTTTTGTTATTGACTTTAAAGTCAGTAAAGTTGACTGTAAGTCTTTGTATTTGACTTTAAAGTCAGTAAAATTGATTATAAGTCTCTTCTGTTGACTTTAAAGTCAGTGAGGTTGACTATAAGTCTTTGTTATTGACTTTAAAGTCAGTAAAGTTGACTGTAAGTCTTTGTATTTGACTTTAAAGTCGATAAGGTTGACTGTATATCTCTTCTCTTGACTTTAAAGTCAGTGAGATTGACTATAAGTTTTTGTTATTGACTTTAAAGTCAGTAAAGTTGACTGTAAGTCTTTGTATTTGACTTTAAAGTCAGTAAAATTGATTATAAGTCTCTTCTGTTGACTTTAAAGTCAGTGAGGTTGACTATAAGTCTTTGTTATTGACTTTAAAGTCAGTAAAGTTGACTGTAAGTCTTTGTATTTGACTTTAAAGTCGATAAGGTTGACTGTATATCTCTTCTCTTGACTTTAAAGTCAGTGAGATTGACTATAAGTTTTTGTTATTGACTTTAAAGTCAGTAAAGTTGACTGTAAGTCTTTGTATTTGACTTTAAAGTCAGTAAAATTGATTATAAGTCTCTTCTGTTGACTTTAAAGTCAGTGAGGTTGACTATAAGTCTTTGTTATTGACTTTAAAGTCAGTAAAGTTGACTGTAAGTCTTTGTATTTGACTTTAAAGTCGATAAGGTTGACTGTATATCTCTTCTCTTGACTTTAAAGTCAGTGAGGTTGACTATAAGTTTTTGTTATTGACTTTAAAGTCAGTAAAGTTGACTGTAAGTCTTTGTATTTGACTTTAAAGTCAGTAAAATTGATTATAAGTCTCTTCTGTTGACTTTAAAGTCAGTGAGGTTGACTATAAGTCTTTGTTATTGACTTTAAAGTCAGTAAAGTTGACTGTAAGTCTTTGTATTTGACTTTAAAGTCGATAAGGTTGACTGTATATCTCTTCTCTTGACTTTAAAGTCAGTGAGATTGACTATAAGTTTTTGTTATTGACTTTAAAGTCAGTAAAGTTGACTGTAAGTCTTTGTATTTGACTTTAAAGTCAGTAAAATTGACTATAAGTCTCTTCTATTGACTTTAAAGTCAGTGGGGTTGACTATAAGTCTTTGTTATTGACTTTAAAGTCAGTAAAGTTGAATATAAATCTTTGTATTTGACTTTAAAGTCAGTAAAACTGACTATAAGTCTCTTCTATTGACTTTAAAGTCAGTAAAGTTGACCGTAAGTCTTTGTTTTTCACTTTAAAGTCACTAAGGTTGACTATAAGTCCTTACTCTTGATTTTAATGTCAATTAAATTGACTATAAGTATATTATTGAATTAAAGTCAAGTCATTTAATTACAATTGACTGTTTTTAATTTAAAATTGGCACAGATGATTTCAATTGTTTACTTTAAAGTCAATGAAGTTGACTCAATTTGCTTGTTTTTGACTTCAAAGTCAGTATAGTTGACTATAATTTCTTTTTTATTGATTCTACAATTGTCAGCGGTGTAATCTCAATTATTTCCGATAAATTTCTGAGTGTTTCGGTCGTGAAAGAGTTCGAATTGTAATTATGGTAATAGTTTTGCTCACCTTGTGTTTATTTGGAAGAAATAAATATTACAGTGAAGAAAAGTTTTCTTTATGTTGGTTGTTGGTTATTTAAATGAAGAAAAGTTTACAGTGTTTTTATACAAGCCTTATAATTTAATTAATTATTTATTTAATTTTATATGAAAATCTAATAATTTTTATTGATTTGTTGATTGTTATACATTTTGAGTTTATTAAATGAAACACTTTAATAAATTGTTATTGACTTTTTTTCTTCTTGTAATAATTATTTTTGGTTTCCGCGCGTGGTTGTATATAATGAATTGAGTGTAGAATTTCCCAATCGGAATAATCATGGGGTGTTCTGTTACGCGGGGAGATTTAATAATTAATGCCCCTTTTCCTCTTTTCCGGTCGCAATTATAATTGCAACTACGTACTAGTTTGCCGCCCAACATCATCCCGTCGTTTTTGTCCGTTGCTTTATTTTCTTCGATACTACCATCGAAAGTCACATTCTCACCATTAAAAATCAGGTTCGAAAATTGAATCAATTGTTTATAATTTATGCATTCAACAATATTAAATCGAAGAGTATATTGTATTGTGTTTAAGTCCTGGTGGCACGACGCAATGAGATCCCTCCCTCCCAGGACACGGGATGTACTGAGCGTACTGCACTGTCTGTCTTGCCGCACCCTGTATATAAATAAACCAGTTAAAATGCGGACATGTGTATTTATTATTTTGTAATTAGAGTATTTGTTCATTGATTAAACTGCATTCCCATTTCTACATTACATATAAATTCAACAATTCATTCCCAATTATAATCATTACCGAAACCGTAAAGTAATTATCCCCGTCAGATTCGGCCATTAATTAGTCAAATTTGCGTTCATTTATTCGCATAGAACTAAATAAAATAAAAAAGTACAATAATTACACACTACTAATAGACTACGAGCGCCGATCCGTCTGGTAAAAACGGATGATATTTCCTGTACGGAAAATTGATTTAATTAATATCATAATGTCGAAATACGCACACAGACGCACGCAAATATGCGAACGCTGGACGGACGGCAGGAGTCGTTTTGTTTCATTTAAGGACAATCCTCTCGCTAATTAACCAGAATTAATAATGCCTCGTGAATAGCGCAACAATGCAATTATTTTAGTAACGGGGATTTGATTTAAATATTCGAATTGAATTAAATAATTAAATTTAATTAATATGAAAATTATTAATGAAAAAAAATCGAAACAATAAAACAAATAGTTACAAAAGCGACAATAACAAGTGTATTGGAGCCTATTTATAATTATTTGAGATATTTTATAGTCGAAATCTTAAAGTTTCTTTTAATTTCCGTCAATACAGATGACCCCAACTATCTTCTTTTAACTTTAAAGTCAGCACAATCGTCTACAATTGTTAGTTATTGATTTTAAAGTAAGCGAGGTTGAATATAAGCCCTTGCCCTTGAGTTTAAAGTCAACAAAGTTGACTATAATACCCTGTTTTTGACTTTAATGCCTGTAAAATTGACTATAAGTCTTTGTTTTTGACTTTAGAGTCAGTATAGTTGACTATAAGTCGTTGCACTTGACTTTAAACTCAATAAGATTGACTATAATTCTCTGCTCTTGACTTTAATGTCTATAAAATTGACTATGAGTCTTTGTTTTTGACTTTAAAGTCAGTAAGGTTGACTATAAGTCTTTGTATTTGACTTTAAAGTCAATAAGGTTGACTATAATACTCTGCTCTTGATTTTAATGTCTATAAAATTGACTATAAATCTTTGTTTTTGACTTTAAAGTCACTAAGGTTGACTATAAGTCTTTGTATTTGACTTTAATGTCTATAAAATTCACTATAAGTCTTTGTTTTTGACTTTAAAGTCACTAAGGTTGACTATAAGTCTTTGTATTTGACTTTCAAATCAATAAGGTTGACTATAATACTCTGTTCTTGACTTTAATGTCTATAAAATTGACTATGAGTCTTTGTTTTTGACTTTAGAGTCAGTAACGTTGACTATAAGTCTTTGTATTTGACTTTAAAGTCAATAAGGTTGACTATAATACTCTGTTCTTGACTTTAATGTCTATAAAATTGACTATAAGTCTTTGTTTTTGACTTTAAAGTCAATAAGGTTGACTATAAGTCTTTGTTTTTGACTTTAAAGTCAATAAGGTTGACTATAAGTCTTTGTATTTGACTTTAAAGTCAATAAGGTTGACTATAATACTCTGCTCTTGACTTTAATGTCTATAAAATTGACAATAAGTCTTTGTTTTTGACTTTAAAGTTACTAAAGTTGATTATAAGTCTTTGTATTTGACTTTAATGTCCATAAAATTCACAATAAGTCTTTGTTTTTGACTTTAAAGTCACTAAGGTTGACTATAGGTCGTTGCTTTTGACTTTAAAGTCACTAAGGTTAACTATAAGTCGTTGCTTTTGACTTTAAAGTCTACTGCTCTTGACTTTAATGTCTGTAAAATTGACTATAAGTTTTTGTTTTTGATTTTTCGGTCAGTAAGGTTGAGTATAAGTCTTTTCTATTGACTTTAAAATCTATATGACTGATTATAAGTCACCGCTCTTAACTTTAAAGGCAATAAGGTTGACTATAAGTCTTTGTTATTGACTTTAAAGTCAGTGCAATTAACTTTAATTGCCTATTTTTGACTATAAAGTCGGTACAGTAGTCTCCAGTGGACTTTAACTGGTTTTTCTTTTAAATTCAATTGATTCTAAATATTTGTTTTTGACTTTAAAGTCACTATAGTTGAAACAGTTTGTGTCTTTTTGACTTTAAAGTCAATGCAGTTTGTTTCAATTGTCTATAAATGACATTGCAATTGATTTGATTTGTCTATTTTTTTGAAACTCTTTATTTATTTTTGACCTTTAGAGACACCGCAATTGGTTGCTCGTCTGTTGTAGAAATATTTTTAACAAAGTTCATGGATTTATAACAATAGTTTATTGTTTCTGTGAATTGCAGAAGTAAAAATCACGATTGTTTAATAATTTTAGATCAAACAACATTTCTCGATTTAAATTTTCCCAACCGAGAATTATTATTTACAAACATTTATAAACCTTTCCGTTTACATTATCGCTATTTATTTATTTCTCCACAATTTTTTTTGTTTATTTTGTTACGGATAAACGTGCACCGGCCATGTGCTCGAAACCGAAAGCTCGGTTCGGTCGGTTGTTGTCTGCGCCGGGATGGATAGAGTTACAGTCGGAGGAACGCGCGCGCCAGAAATAGTTCTCCTCCGGATTAATTTACCCATTTAGACGCGACTCGCATGACCAAACCGCCAGCGGTCCAGACGGAAACAGAAACGGAATCATCGCTCGAAATGGAGGATATTTACGAAACAACGGCCCACTGCGAGCGTCCGATTTCATACTGAATTCAATACCATTCGAACAATGTGAATTTAAATTAACAATGAAAGAAATTAATAAATTATTTACACATTTTTACATGCGTTGCGCAAGTACTTTGGACAAATGTACATTAAAACAACTACTTCTCGGGAAAATACCCCGCCGGGCATTGAATTACATAATGTACACCTGCTGTTGCATATCAATAACATATTGCATCATGCAACGATGTTTTTATCCGAGAATACCCAATGGAAACAGCAAAAAAACGGTACTTAACATAAGGCTATCTGAAGACACGCGTTTCGGGATCTATGTCTCGTCAGTACAGCTCTGTCTTACATAATTTAAAGATGTTAAATTAAATTAATTAAAAAAAATAATTTATTTAAATTAAAATTAAATATATTGAAGAATTTATTTTAATGAATTCAAATAATAAGATGTTAACACTTCTTTTGTTGTTAAAGATATTATTTTAAACTATTGATTGAAAAATAAATAAAGATAACATTAGAAATATCAATAGAAAGAACCTTACGTAACATAAATCAAAATGTCGCAGAGCTAAATAATTTATTAATTCTTTCCAAATCATTAGAAATATTACGTGAGGCAATGTTAATTTAAAAAAAAAATAGTACCTGTGTATTTGGGAGAGTCTGGGCCGGAGCTGTTGCTGTTCGAGTGCGATTTGTAGGAGCCGGTCCTCGGCAGATCGCGCTCTTTGGCGTAGCCGTACCAGCCGAGGAGTTCGTTCATCGTTGTCTCGGCAAATTCCTGAAATGAAAACAAAAAGAAAGCATATTTATTAAGAAACTAAACAATAATTTGCAAAGATAGCACAAAGCGCCATCTTTTAGCCTAATTACTAGTGGCATCGTAAAGAAGTTGGGTGTTAAATTGCTAATTTATTTCAATAATTCTTGGATGTTGGAGGAAATTCCATCCTTAACTACCCGGTTGTCCTGATGTACACCCCTCTCTTTGAAGCGATTTAAATTTAATAAATATATATAAAGATGATATATCCGTCAAATAAACTATTATTATTATTATTATCAGTACGATCAGTAATTCAACTAGTCACTGGCATAAAGAAAAAGGTTAAGTGTTTTCTTCACATCAATAATATTATTTGAACAATAATAATTTCGATAACCGTTCGGATTACATTTAATTACTTTTTGCTTGTCTTTTTTTTGCGCTGTTTACGTGCACCTAATTACTGAACATTCTGAAAATGGAGACACGGGTTCCGTTTACAAACTGCCGACAATGTCCATCCGCACACATGCACTCACCCACCCGCTCGCTACTATCACATCGGCATGTAAACTTAGCCCCGAGCCGCGCCGCAGGCAAACTCCTATTACAATTTGTTACGTGTTTTAAATCACGCCCTCGTACAACACAATAAAAAAAATAAATCCACAACTCGAGAGTAAACAACAGGAATCAACTGAAATGATGTAAGGCGCACAGTTAGGTAGCAGTAATGATCATCGAGGTTAGGCGGTGAATGTAACTAATAACTTTAAAGTTAAAAAAAGAGTTATTTTAGTGTTAAACTTAAATTTAGGCAGCAACAGTGAGTTGTGGTGATGTTAAACTCAGGAAAAGGCAGCAATAGAAAGCTATAACTCAAGAGAAGCCAATAGCGATGCGCTATAGTAATGTTAAACTCAAGTGAACGCAACAACAGTGATGTTAAATTGAAGAGAAAGCAACAACAGTGAGCTACAGTGATGTTAAACTCAAGTGAGGGCAAGAACAGTGAACTACAGTGATGTTAAACTAAAGAGAAGGCAATAACAGTAAGCTATAGTGATGCTTAACTTAAGAGAAGCGACAACAGTGATGCTAAACACACGAGAAGGCAACATCAGTACGCTTTAAACTCAAGGGAAGGCAATAACAGTGAGCTACAGTGATATTAAACTCAAGAGAAGACCACAGCAGTGCGCTATAGTGATGTTAAATTCAAGAGAAAGCAACAACAGTGACGTTAAACTCAAGTGAAGGCAAAAACAGTGAATTACAGTGATTTTAAACTGAAGGTAAGGCAACAGCAGTAAGCTCTAATGGTGCTTAAATCAGGATAAGGCAACTACAGTACACTATAGTGATTTTAAACTGAAGGAAAGGCGACAATAGTGAGCTACAGTGATATTAAACACACGAGAAGGCAACATCAGTGCGCTATAGTGATTTTAAACTCAAGGGAAGGCGATAACAGCGAGCTACAGTGATATTAAACTCAAGAGAAGTCCACAGCAGTGCGCTACAGTGATGTTAAATTCAAGAGAAAACAACAACAATGACGTTAAACTCAAGTGAAAGTAACAACAGTGAATTACAGTGATTTTAAACTGAAGGAAAGGCAATAGTAGTAAGCTCTAGTGGTGATTAAAGGCAACTGCAGTACACTATAGTGATTTTAAACTCAAGGAAAAGCGACAATAGTGAGCTACAGTGATGCTAAACACACGAGAAGGCAACATCAGTGCGTTATAGTGATTTTAAACTGAAGGGAAGGCAATAACAGCGAGCTACAATGATATTAAACTCAAGAGAAGACCACAGCAGTGCGCTATAGTGATGTTAAATTCAAGGGAAAGCAACAACAGTGACGTTAAACTCAAGTGAAGGCAAAAACAGTGAATTACAGTGATTTTAAACTGAAGGAAAGGCAACAGTAGTAAACTCTAGTGGTGATTAAAGGCAACTGCAGTACACTATAGTGATATTAAACTCAAGAGAAGACCACAGCAGTGCACTATAGTGATGTTAAACTCATGGAAAAGCGACAACAGTGAGCTACAGTGATGCTAAACACACGAGAAGGCAACATCAGTGCGTTATAGTGATTTTAAACTCAAGGGAAGGCAATAACAGCGAGCTACAATGATATTAAACTCAAGAGAAGACCACAGCAGTGCGCTATAGTGATGTTAAACTCATGGGAAAGCGACAACAGTGAGTTACAGTGATGCTAAACACACGAGAAGGCAACATCAGTGCGCTATAGTGATTTTAAACTCAAAAGAAGGCGATAACAGCGAGCTACAGTGATATTAAACTCAAGAGAAGACCACAGCAGTGCGCTATAGTGATGTTAAATTCAAGAGAAAGCAACAACAGTGACGTTAAACTCAAGAGAAGGTAACAACAGTGAATTACAGTAATTTTAAACTGAAGGAAAGGCAACAGTAGTAAGCTCTAGTGGTGATTAAAGGCAACTGCAGTACACTATAGTGATTTTAAACTCAAGGAAAAGCAACAATAGTGAGCTACAGTGATGCTAAACACACGAGAAGGCAACATGAGTGCGCTATAGTGATTTTAAACTCAAGAGAAGTCCACAGCAGTGCGCTATAGTGATGTTAAATTCAAGAGAAAACAACAACAATGACGTTAAACTCAAGTGAAAGTAACAACAGTGAATTACAGTGATTTTAAACTGAAGGAAAGGCAATAGTAGTAAGCTCTAGTGGTGATTAAAGGCAACTGCAGTACACTATAGTGATTTTAAACTCAGGGAAAGGCGACAACAGTGAGATACAGTGGTATTAAACTCAAGAGAAGACCACAGCATTGCGCTATAGTGATGCTAAATTAATGAAGAGTGTCTTTAAACACACAATTAGGCAACAGTAGTGATCCCCGACTTCATTAAATATAACCTACAATGACGCTGAAGCATAATTTTGGCGATATCAGTGGATTATAGTGATTTTAAACTCAATGCGATGAGCTATAGTGATGTTAATCTCTAGATTAAGTAATTACAGTGATGTGAAGTGCAAAATTAAGCAACAATCGTGATTTACAGACATCTCCAAGTAAAGCGTAGCAACTTATAACAACTTAAATGTCGAATTTAGGCATAAATAGCGGACTATAGTTATCTTAAAATCTATATTAGACAACGTCACTGAGCTATAGTGATGCTGAATACAAAACCAGGCAGCAATAATAATTTACAGTGATATTTACGTTAAAAAATAGGCAGTGAGTGTAACTTACAACAACTTTAAAGTCGAATCTAGACAACAACAGTGGATTATAGTGATGTTAAACTCAGGATAAGGGAACATTAGTGAGCTATGTTGATTTTAAATTCAAGGCAACGCAACAGCAATGAGTTATATAGAGGTTAAATTAAAAATTAAGCAGCAACAACTGAAGTATAGTGATGTCAATCGCAATATTACGCATGAACAATGGAATAAAGTGATGTTAGATATAAAATGAGGCGATGATGGTGAGTTAGTAGTGTTAAACAAAATATTATGCGACGACAGCGGAGCATAGTGATGCTAAACTCAATAACAATAGCGAGTTATAGTGATGTCAAACTGAAGATTACACAATAATTGTAAGCTACAGTGTTGGACAACAACAGATTGATTGACCTGCATACAAAGTGGGGCAACATCGGTAAGAAATAGTGATGTTGAACTCAAGAGAAGGTAACAACAGTGCGCTATAGTGATGTCGTACTCGAGAAAAGGTAGCATCGGTGAACTGCAGTGATGTTAAACACAAGATTGAGCAACAACAGTGAGCTATAGTGATGACGAATAAAATATTGAGGAACTACAGTGAATTATAGTGATGTTAAACTGGAGGACGAGCAGCGGAAATGAGTTATAGTGATGTTATATACAAAATAGAGCTAGGATAGTAAGCTATAGTCATGACTAATGAAATACTGGGCAACAAAAGTGAGCTATAGTGAAGTCAGATACAAGATTGGGCAACAACAGTGAGCTATAGTGATGACAAATAAAATATTGAGGAACTACAGTGAACTATAGTGATGTTAAACTGGAGGACGAGCAGCGGAAATGAGTTATAGTGATGTTAAATACAAAATAGAGCTAGGATAGTAAGCTATAGTGATGACTAATGAAATATTGGGCAACAACAGTGAGCTATAGTGAAGTCAGATACAAGATTGGGCAACAACAGTGAGCTATAGTAATGACAAATAAAATATTGAGCAACTACAGTGAGCTATAGTGATGTTAAACTGGAGGACGAGCAACGGAGATGAGTTATAGTGATGTTAAACAGAAAATAGAGCTAGTCCAATAACAGTGAGCTACAGTGATGACAAATAAATTATTGGGCAACAACAGTAAGCTATAATGAATGAAGTAGAATTTTCTATTATTAATCATTTTCATTGTTTTTATTTTTTATTTTATATATTTGTTGTTTTCATTTGTATTAATTGCCCTCCATGCGATATTCCTGGGCTTGTTCCCGTTGTTTGTTGCGGATTTAAATATTTATTTCGAAAACTAAATAATTGCCGCTAATGGATTACACGCGTAATGAATAAAATCGGCAACAAAAAAAAACAAATAAATAAAAAACGAACGCAGCAGCGCATGAATAATTTACAAATATTAATAAACGTATTAAATAATGGGCGATTGTGTTACGCGGGTTTTCGCGTATTTATTCCGTTAATTATCAGGATATTATGCGAACGGACAGTTTATTGATTGAGTTTTATTTTGTTTAATTTAATTCGCGTTTGTTATTTCGGACTCGAATTATTTTCTATGTAGAACAAAATGAAATAAAACGCTCTAATTTGATTGTGTATTTTTTTTAATAAGTCAAAAATAATTATTTCTAGTAAAATACAATTAATTAGGCTGAAAGACCACTGGTCGATAGCCAGTTTCAGAGTTGGAATTATATTGTGAACGTTAGTGTATTGTTAAATATTGTATATTTCAATCTCAGAAATAAAGATGTTTATGTATGTATGTACAATTAATTATATTGCAATTTTCTGAAAGATAATTACGGAGACTGTTTAATTACTTAAATAAAATTCTCGTCATTTCTTCTGTTATTAAAATTTAGTGATGCATACGTTTCGTCTTTTTTATTTACTCTTTCGTTTATTAAGCCCGAATGAGTGATTGATAATGGTAGGCTGTGAAAATGTGCAAGTAATGAATGAATTGAATGAGTGAGGATGCACTTTGGTTGGCGGGGCCGAGGGGGCGGCTTTCCCGAATTCCCAGAAATTCCAATATGCATGGACACCTGCTCATTACGGAATTCTCGGAAACGATGAGTAAAATAAAATCGTAACAAAGTAGGGGTGGTCATTATCAATCCGCGCCAATAACTACAAACAAGAAAAAAAAATATTGTATATAATGATGATTAAAAATTATGACGATTTTTATCAATGCCAAACAAAAATATCGCTCGTTTGTTGTGAATTTTTGAAACGCCGGAATATTAATGCATGCCCTGGACTCTTTTTGTTTTCATGTTTTCGGCATGAACTTTGCGCCGGTGGATTGCTAATAAACAATAACAACAACATGCCGGAATATTAAATGAATCATTTAATACATTTGTCGCTTTTTGTTTGCCGTGGAAATTTCATTAAATATATTAAAAATTAAACCCTACACCACCATTATGGTAGATGGGGATTTTAGATATATATATATATATATATATATACATAAAAAATGAAATTATCAAAAAGTTTTAATAAGCTGGATTTTCTAATTCTCTTTGATTCATTACACAATTGAGGTGTCTAGATCAGTATTAAACAATAAAATCACTTTCACACCCTTCACTTATACAGGGTGAGTTTTTTTTTCGATGTTATCTATGGGGATCTCGAAAACTATAAGAGATAGAAAAACGGTTAAATGGGGAAAGAAGTGTTGTTTTATAAGACGAAAAAATGACACTTTCAAAATATTTGAGAAAATCAAGGGTGACTAGATATTTTGAAAAAAGTAAAATGTGTCATTTTTTGAAATCAATATATCTCTATTATTATCATAGATAGAAAAAAACTGTAAAGGACAAAGTTGTAGATAATTTTACACAGATTAATAACAAAAAATCAAAAAAAAAATTCGCCCATATTTTGGGAGATATGACACAAACTTACCCTTTTTTAAATGGAAACAATAGTTGGCTATGACTTTATTAAAAGGGCTATTTTTTTTTCCTTTTAATCCGATATAACATATGCCATAGTTATTTTTAAAATAAAATAAGTTACGGTCGTTTTTAATTTTACCATACACCAAAAAATAGTTAGCCATCCCCATATATATATCAGGATTATTGAAAAAAAAAATGTAATCCATTTAATTTATTGAACAAAGCCAGAAATGTTCCTTGTTTAATTCCACTGTCATTTAATTTATATTAAATCCGTAAATTATTTGAATATCCTTTTTTTAACGGTACAGCAAAATCGAGGATGGCGCTCTGATATTTAAAATATCTATATCCGTACGTATAATATGTGAGCGATGTATATATGTACAGCGTTACAGGATACTCGTCGGCGTCGGGTTTCCTCGCCTGCAAGAGAGAGTCTCGTGTATCACTTGCTATTAATAACTCCTTTAATTAAAACACATATTATACGCTCTCCTCTCATTTTATGTATTATAGTTTGGAAGATGCCTACCGGCTCTACTTTATGCAACGAGCAAACGAGAGGCACGTGGACACAAAAAAAAATATTTAAGGCTGCGATCCCGCCAATACGTTTATCGTTTCATAGGATTAACAGTGTTTAAGTTCACAAAAACAAAAAAAAAGAGGCAGATAATTTATTTATATATATAATCTAAAATCCCCATCTACCATAATGGTGGTGTAGGGGTAGATAATTTATTTACCGACGATAATTTTTATTATTTAAATTTAAAGCCGTTTAGTGCTTTGGAATTTGCTCGATCTTACGGATGATAGAAATAAAATTTTTTTGTGGTTTTATCCCAGTTTCAACTTCATATTGCAGCGACTAATTTCAATTGCACATTAATCGCCATCAAATTATTTTTTTTTCACATAAATCTAATTCAGTAACAACATCCGTAATTATTAAAAAAAAATCCACAACGCGTCGAATCCAAACCGTTTTGATAATCCGAATTTATTCGGCGTTGTGTTTGCATGTGTGCGAAAGAGTGAGCGAGCAAAAGAGCAGAAAAGCACGGGCCTAAACACGGAGTGCGCTCTGCGTGGAGTCGAGCAGAGCGGAGTTGAGCTCGCGTAAGCCGATAGCGTCATCCGATCCCGCTGGTATCAGGTCGCAGATGGTGTGGAACTGATATCCATCAGACATCGTAAATACGTGTGTTACTCTATAGCTCTACTCCTACATATTCTTGCTCTCTCTCAAAAAAAAAAAATAATAATAATAACGAAAAAAAAAAACAACATATTTTATACATAAATGTAAATAATAATAATTTGGCAGAAAGACCTCTAGTCGATGGCCACTTCGGGTTTGTATAATTATTGTATTGTATGTATATTGTAAGCACTAGACCTGAATTTAGTAATCGAGTAATTTAAAATCACCAATTCTGAGCAGCTAAAGGCATTAAATAACAATTAATTTGTCTTTATAAATAAATAAATGACAATTCCTAATACTAATATTATAAATGACATTAAAAAAAATGTCTTATATTTAATTTTACAGTGAGGAAAAAGATCGATTTTGCCCATCTCTAATTTATACATCATTATCAAGATAATTGTTAAATTGATTTTACCCTTTTATTGGATGTACTGTATCTGTTGGGTAATAAATAAATAAATAAATAATGGCAATGATAATAATAATGGCATTAAGCCGAAACTAGTTGAAGTTAAAATAAACGTAAGTAAAACAAAATTTATTTTACAAGTTTAATTCAATATTAACAATGCTTTAACAAGTGATTAATGAGAAAAAAGTGTCCGATATAAAAAGGTTTATATATATAAATAAATTTTTATGTTCTTTGTTAAAAAAGGTTTGTTTTGCAAAAAATCGTAGTTTCTTGATTGAATAGTTATAAAAGAACTAACGCTAAAACTAATTGTAATAAATAATTATACAGAGAGCTTTTTTTATCAGTATACATTTCCCCTATGTATACATGCAAAATACGCAAGTTAAACGCATTAATGTATGTGTGTTTAGTTGCCTATAATACGCAACTGAACACATATATGCCAAATAGTCAACTTAACATACACACATTAATTATTCAATGCGGTTGGCTCGCGTTTTTTGCAGGTATACACTTCCCCTTATGTATACTTATAAAAAAATCTCTCTGTATATTATATATATATATATATATATATATATATATAACCCCTACACCACCAGTATGGTAGATGGGGATTTTAGATTATATATATATATATATATATATATAATATATATTAATTAATGGCTTGTATGTAAGTTACATTATAAAGCTTGCGTACAATCCATTAATTTCAAAATAATAATAATAATAATAAGAGAAAAAATTATGTATATTGAAATGAATTGAGTGTGTTGAATTGTTGAGGCTTTAATTTGTTGAAACTGCATTCTTATTTAAATAAAACAAAATATCTTTTGCAAATGTTTCCTTTTAAATCTTCCCCATCACTTCATAATATTACTAAATAGCATCCTGTCGTCACAAATAAAATATTCATTCTCAATCCCTCTTCTACAAGGTGTCCCGCAAGGTTCTCCCTTATCTCCGCTACTATACAATATATATTGCTCCGATATCTACAACCATAAATCCTTCACGATACTTCCTACTTTTCGCTGATGACACAGCACTTGTCTCCCATGCTACCACCCTTAAAAAAATATCACAATTATCCCTCCAATAATCCCTTGATGCAATACAAAAAACTGGTGTTCAAAATTAACCCATTAAAATCTCAACTCTTTTTTTCCAATTACTCCCAGTTCGCCGCTTTTATCCTTTATCCAGTATATTCCTGCAAATACCTTGGTATCCTATTCGATACAAAACTCTTCTTTAAACCTCATATTTTCTCTCCTCTAGTGTTTTTTTTTTATTAAAACAAAAAACGATGTTGGCAATAGAAATACGCGCACGTTATAGGTTATGTTGTTCCAGCTAATTGAATTTATAAATAATGACAGGTGTGACGTTTTATTTGTTTTTATTCACTGGTGCCAACAAAATTTAAATAAATAAATAAAAAATTAAAAGCACTCTAGAGGAGAAATATTTCCAATCATAGAGTATTTAATTTTAAAAAAAGCACTCTAGAGGAGAAATGTTTCCAATCATGGGGTATTTAAATAAATCGTTATTATATTTAATTTAAAATAAAAATAATTGTTTTTTTGTTGTTGTTTTATTTAATAAATATAAATTTCAGTTGACCCGAGGCTAGGACGGACTTAACAACGTAAAATCTCATTATGAATATAATTAAATGCAACACACGATACGAATGGAGCTGTAATATCAGTTACCCTTTGTAAACGACACCAGATTATACATATATATATATTATGTGTGAGGATTATATAGCTATATTGTACCCCTATAAAATATAAGCGCGAGCATAATCAACCCACGCACATTCGTCCCGTGTAAAATCGCGTAAATACGGACGAGATATTAATGGTATCGAATTCCGATGAGTGATAATTATTCTATTTTCCATTTGAAAAGCGACGCACAGCGGGAATGTCCCGTCAATCGAGTCGATCCGTTTCGAAATATTATAAAATTCTCGACCGAAAGACCTCCAGTCGATAAGAATATATATTTGTTTTAAATCGTTTCATGTATTGTATATTGAATTAAATATGTATGTATTCTTTGGGAATAAAGATGTTTGTATATATATATATATATATATAAAATTCTCATAAATAGAAAACAGTATTTACTCACTCGCTCGCAGTTATGTAAATAAATTAAATAAAATTATATAAACAAACATCTTTATTCAGACACCCATAGAAAAGGTCATTGAATATATATATATACATATACAAAGAGCTTTTTTTATCAGTATACATTTCCCCTATGTATACCTGCAAAATACGCGAGTTAATTGCATGAATGTATGTGTGTTTAGTTGCCTGCAACACGCAACTGAATACTCATATGTCAAATGCCAAATAGGCAACTAAACATACACACATTAAACGGTTCAGTGCGTTTGACTCGCGTTTTTTGAAGGCATACACTTATCCTAATGTATACTGATAAAAAAAATCTCTCTCTCTCTCTCTATATATATATATATATATATATATATATATAATATATATATTATATTTATATATATATATATATATATAAAATTAATTATTCCGAATTAATTCAGAAATGTTTCATCGCGGATTAATTAAGCATATGGGCTTGTTGCTTTATAACTAAAAAAAACAAAATAGTTATCTGCAAGAAACAATGATCGGAACTTAAAAAAAAGCAAGTTTGGATCGTTTAGAAATGATTACATTTCCATTTAAGCTTGATTTAATCCGAGATGCGATGGAAACAGAAAAAAAGTAAATAAATAGGAGAATCAGTGCCAAAAAGTATTTTCGTCTTTATTTACTATACTATACGAATTTTCTTTTTTTTATTATTCATTCTGATTTATATTTGTGCAATATTTCGCGTTTATTTTTTATCCGTTACACTATTTTCTTCTCACTGCAAATAATAATAATATGAAACACTTTTTTATACGTTTTGAGTTTATTAAATAAAACACTTTTTCACTTTGTTTGTATAACTTGTTATTTTATTTTAGTGACTATAGTTTCGAAATATAGAGCTTCCATATCAAATTAGTTCTAGCTCTATACTTCGGAACTATAGTCACTAAAATAAAATAACAAGTTATACAAACAAAGTGAAAAAGTGTTTTATTTAATAAACTCAAAACGTATAACCAAGTGAAAGCCTTAACAATCAACAAATTAATAATAATATGACTTATCTGCAAACTATGTATGATTTCCGCGTCATTAAAAAAAGCTTTCAAGCTCCCCATTATCTACAATGATGTACGCAGCTGCAACAATGACTAAAAAAAAAAACAAGAGGTAGGCTCGAGAATATTAAATTGAATGATTTCTTCGCAACACACTCCATGAAGGGTATATTTTTTATTCATTTAGTAGTTACATAACATCTTTATATGTTCCTCTCTACTTTTTAGTAGAGGATAAGTGTTTTTTTAATTCCGATGCGTTTCGTTGCTACCGGAAATACCAATTTCTTAGCGGCGTCCGAATAATTCCTGCTGCGCCCGGCGCTTCCACCAAATGCACGCCCCAGAAAAGCGCATCAACAACGCGCCCTTTGTTTAATTTAAAATCAATCTATTTTGTTTCGCTTATTAATTGATTAATTAATTAACTCGGAATAAACAATCGCGCCGTTATTTGCGAATTGCTAATAAACACGACGCGTTGTTTATTTAAAATGTTAATTGAACGCTTTCAATTGTAGAATTTATCGTAAAAAAAATATCAGCAGTATTCATTTTTTGAAATCCTTTTTCGATTAAATTTTGACTCACTCACTCTGAATTTATTACATTTTTTTTTTTTTTTTCATTAATTTGAGCGAAAGTTGCTGTATTTGAATTGTGATGTAAATCGAGTTGGATAACTAGGAATTGGGCTGGAAATTTTGCAGGCTAAAATAAAAAAAAAGCTCGAAAAGATTTGATTTTTTTAAATAAAAATAGTTGTATTTTCTCCAACTTATATGCTTGACGGAATGTTAAACACGTTTACCAAAACAACTCGATGTGAAACTAGATGTGCAATATTTTTAATTATTTTCTCATTAATCACTTGGTGAAATATCTAAATATCTATGTAAGAATATTAATTCAAATAAAAGTCTTTTGATTTGTATATATATTTTTTGAAACAAACAAAGTTTTGTTCATTCAAATAAAAATCACTTGGTTTGTTTCACTAAATATATTTTGCGAAACAAATAAAGTTTTGTAAGGATATTAAATCAAATAAAAATCACTTTGTTTGTTACACAAAATATATTTTGTGAAACAAAGTTTTTTTTTTTTAATTTGAATTAATATCCTTACATAGATAGATGTGCAATCTATGAGCCAACGATTCAAACCAGCGCCATCTATGCCAGGGAAACGACGGGGATCCATAGCCGACGCGATTTATATACAAGAGGGAGAATGACGTACGTCAAAGATTGACAGATTTCCTATACTCAGCTATCTCGACCAACTTCATAAAAAAAATTATAAAATTGTCGACTTTTTTTTTGTTTTTAGCGCTCATTTCGTCTCGCTTAAACTGAAAAAAAGACTTTTTTCAACGATTGATTTTGTTGGTGCAGCGTCCGAATAATGTTTACCAATAGTTTTCGCCAAAAAGTAACACGGGAAATTCGTTTTTTTTAAAACTAACAAAAATTGCTTCGCTCAAAATGGAAAAGAGTATTTACTCATCATTTGATCACAGTTATTTCAATTTACTTTATTAACGGAATCTTCATTTCCAAATTACAATTATAATTACATATATATATATATATATATAATCGTTGTCCCCTTTTACCAATTGGTGTCGGGGTTATAATTACATATTAAAAATTTAAATAAATTAAATAAAAATGATTAATAAATTATTTACACATTTAGCTCCGTTACTAAAAAAAATGCTATATCTCATAAACTAATACTCCGACAGCTGTCAAATTCATACACGTATCTTTTGTAGGTTAGGGCTAACCACCTAGCAGCGCCATCTGTGTGTCAGCCTACGAGTTTTCCAGCCATCGTGACTTTGAAATCACTAAAGTTCGTCATTTAGTCATTTTTCATCCTTGTTTAATTTTATTTTCATTGCTTTAAAATTATTTTAGCTCGATATTTACGAATTTAAAGACACTTTCGCTCACCGCTCATGGCTTCAAAGTTACCACAACTCACTTCAGCTTTAGATAATTTTTATTTAATATAAACAAAATTAAATACTTGACATTGCTTGGACGAAACGAACGTTTCCTAACAAGGCTTAGTTTTAAGCAACAAAAAAGAAGAAAAAATTGTTCTTGAAACTTACCTTTATGTCATCGTTTATTTGCTCCTTCTTGACGACAACGTGCTCGTCCAGTTTCCCGCTTTTATCCATTTAAACTCGATTCTGCTGCTTCTTCTTTTCTCATACCGCAAAGGCCGCACATCACACACCGACAATTGCGAATTTTAGGGAACTCCGGTGAAATTATTTTATGGAAAAAAATCACGACAACATAAAATAACACGTGTTAAGAAAGACATTTATTTTTGTTGTCTTTCATAATTTTCATTAATTACACGTAACGAGTAATTCTTTTAAAAATATTTCAATTTGAAATGATATTAAAGCTTTCTTCTAATATACACATTTTTGTTTATTTGAAAAGCGTTCCAAATATAGTTTTGTTTATTTATTTTTAAGTTTTAAAAACTTCTCTTATAATTTTTTCGGTTTATTTAATTGTAAAGCTTTTCATCCAATTGTCCTTCTGAATTTTTTGTAAACGTTTTCTTGCGTTTAATATTATTTTGCACGAATCGTTCTTTTTGTTTGTTTGTTTATTTATTAAGTTTAAACCAACACTTTATTTTAATCCCAATCGTCTTGTGTTACACGAAATTTCGCGTAATTTCAATTTTCGTTCGATTCAAATAAACTTTACTTAACTTGTGATCGGCGGCGCGTCGCTTCTCCTGCGTCGTCGTATTTTTAGAATTGTTTTACTTTAAAGCACTTCACACAAACACTGCCTAAGTGCGATCCGACCAAACGGTTTGGATTTTGTGATGCGGCATTTGAAATAGAGACTGGGGGAGAGCGCGCGCGTTCCTGGTTCTTCGGCCCGGCGACAAATGACGCCCGCTGTCGCAGGACGAACTCTGTCTGAGTCCTGGCGCGAGGCGGCGCGACGCGATCCGAGCCGACGCCCGCCGCGCCGGATTATTTTGGTAACGCGGAGTGAAACGAAACACTCGGGGCTTTCGGAGAAGCCGTCGGTTTCGAATGTTTGCCTCTGTCCGCGCGATTCGGTTCGGGTTTTGTTTAGTTTTTTTTTTCTATGATTTTTTTTCTATCTATGTGAAGAGTATATATATATACAAATCAGTAGAGATAGAGAATAATCAGTCTTTGATCATTAAAAGTCAGCCATTCAGTAGATCCCCATCTGTACAAAAAAATAATAATAAATTTTCCTTGAATCTAATTCCCACCTCAATTTCAATAAGAACTCCACTCATCATTGAGACAGATTTTGCACTAATTACATTGCAAAAAAATTTCTGAACACTTCCTGTTGAAGCTTCAAACTATATTGAACCGATTTTTGTACAATAATCACCGATAAAAGACAAAAATTGCGGGTTTAATTTATGCACCTGCTCTCCTTAACTTTTGGTGGATGCGCCGGGAAGATTCGACAGAAATTTGCGTTTTTCCACATTAAATCGAAAATAACTCAAAAACTACGGATGGGGTAATTTCTGTTTTTTGCATGATTTGAAAGGGGAGGGTTCCAACTACACCCCCAGCAAGTTTCACGGAGCCACCCCGCAAAATAAATTTTTTACGATTTTTTGTTTCTACCTATCGCGTAAATCCTAACAGAAAATCGCGTCTCTTCGCATAAAATCGAAAATAACTCGAAAACTAGGGATGGGGTAATTTTTGTTTTCTGCATGATTTGAAAGAGGAGGGTTCCAACAACACCCCCAGCAAGTTTCACGAAGCCACCCCGCAAAATAAATTTTTTACGATTTTTTGTTTCTACCTATCGCGTAAATCCTAACAGAAAATCGCGTCTCTTCGCATAAAATCGAAAATAACTCGAAAACTACGGATGGGGTAATTTTTGTTTTTTGCATAGTTTGAAAGGGGAGGGTTCCAACTACACCCCCAGCAAGTTTCACAGAGCCACCCCGCAAAATAAATTAATTACGATTTTTTGTTTCTACCCCTCGCGTAAATCCTAACAGAAAATCGCGTCTCTTCGCATAAAATCGAAAATAACTCGAAAACTACGGATGGGGTAATTTTTGTTTTTTGCATAGTTTGAAAGGGGAGGGTTCCAACTACACCCCCAGCAAGTTTCACAGAGCCACCCCGCAAAATAAATTAATTACGATTTTTTGTTTCTACCCCTCGCGTAAATCCTAACAGAAAATCGCGTCTCTTCGCATAAAATCGAAAATAACTCGAAAACTGCGGATGGGGTAATTTTTGTTTTTTGCATAGTTTGAAAGGGGAGGGTTCCAACTACACCCCCAGCAAGTTTCACGAAGCCACCCCGCAAAATAAATTTTTTACGATTTTTTGTTTCTACCCATCGCGTAAATCCTAACAGAAAATCGCGTCTCTTCGCATAAAATCGAAAATAACTCGAAAACTACGGATGGGGTAATTTTTGTTTTTTGCATAGTTTGAAAGGGGAGGGTTCCAACTACACCCCCAGCAAGTTTCACGAAGCCACCCCGCAAAATAAATTAATTACGATTTTTTGTTTTTACCCCTCGCGTAAATCCAAACAGAAAACCGCGTCTTTTCGCATAAAATCGAAAATAACTCGAAAACTACGGATGGGGTAATTTTTGTTTTTAGCATGATTTGAAAGGGGAGGGTTCCAACTACACCCCCAGCAAGTTTCACGAAGCCACCCCGCAAAATAAATTAATTACGATTTTTTGTTTCTACCCCTCGCGTAAATCCAAACAGAAAACCGCGTCTTTTCGCATAAAATCGAAAATAACTCGAAAACTACAGATGGGGTAATTTTTGTTTTTTGCATAGATTGAAAGGGGAGGGTTCCAACTACACCCCCAGCAAGTTTCACGAAGCCACCCCGCAAAATAAATTAATTACGATTTTTTGTTTCTACCCCTCGCGTAAATCCTAACAGAAAATCGCGTCTCTTCGCATAAAATCGAAAATAACTCGAAAACTACGGATGGGGTAATTTTTGTTTTTAGCATGATTTGAAAGGGGAGGGTTCCAACTACACCCCCAGCAAGTTTCACGAAGCCACCCCGCAAAATAAATTAATTACGATTTTTTGTTTCTACCCCTCGCGTAAATCCTAACAGAAAATCGCGTCTCTTCGCATAAAATCGAAAATAACTCGAAAACTACAGATGGGGTAATTTTTGTTTTTAGCATGATTTGAAAGGGGAGGGTTCCAACTACACCTCCAGCAAGTTTCACGAAGCCACCCCGCAAAATAAATTAATTACGATTTTTTGTTTCTACCCCTCGCGTAAATCCTAATAGAAAATCGCGTCTCTTCGCATAAAATCGAAAATAACTCGAAAACTACGGATGGGGTAATTTTTGTTTTTTGCATGATTTGAAAGGGGAGGGTTCCAACTACATCCCCAGCAAGTTTCACGAAGCCACCCCGCGAAATAAATTAATTACGATTTTTTGTTTCTACCCCTCGCGTAAATCCTAACAGAAAATCGCGTCTCTTCGCATAAAATCGAAAATAACTCGAAAACTACAGATGGGGTAATTTTTGTTTTTTGCATAGTTTGAAAGGGGAGGGTTCCAACTACACCCCCAGCAAGTTTCACGAAGCCACCCCGCAAAATAAATTAATTACGATTTTTTGTTTCTACCCCTCGCCTAAATCGAAACAGAAAATCGCGTCTTTTCGCATAAAATCGAAAATAACTCGAAAACTACGGAAGGGGTAATTTTTGTTTTTTGCATGATTTGAAAGGGGAGGGTTCCAGCAACACCCCCAGCAAGTTTCACGAAGCCACCCCGCAAAATAAATTAATTACGATTTTTTGTTTCCACCCCTCGCCTAAATCCAAACAGAAAATCGAGTCTTTTCGCATAAAATCGAAAATAACTCGAAAACTACGGAAGGGGTAATTTTTGTTTTTTGCATGATTTGAAAGGGGAGGGTTCCAACTACACCCCCAGCAAGTTTCACGGAGCCACCCCGCAAAATAAATTAATTACGATTTTTTGTTTCTACCCCTCGCGTAAATCCAAACAGAAAACCGCGTCTCTTCGCATAAAATCGAAAATAACTCGAAAACTACAGATGGGGTAATTTTTGTTTTTTGCATAGTTTGAAAGGGGAGGGTTCCAACTACACCCCCAGCAAGTTTCACGAAGCCACCCCGCAAAATAAATTAATTACGATTTTTTGTTTCTACCCCTCGCCTAAATCCAAACAGAAAATCGCGTCTTTTCGCATAAAATCGAAAATAACTCGAAAACTACGAATGGGGTAATTTTTGTTTTTTGCATGGTTTGAAAGGGGAGGGTTCCAACTACACCCCCAGCAAGTTTCACGGAGCCACCCCGCAAAATAAATTAATTACGATTTTTTGTTTATACCCCTCGCGTAAATCCAAACAGAAAACCGCGTCTCTTCGCATAAAATCGAAAATAACTCGAAAACTACAGATGGGGTAATTTTTTTTTGCATAGTTTGAAAGGGGAGGGTTCCAACTACACCCCGAGCAAGTTTCACGAAGCCACCCCGCAAAATAAATTAATTACGATTTTTTGTTTCTACCCCTCGCCTAAATCCAAACAGAAAATCGCGTCTTTTCGCATAAAATCGAAAATAACTCGAAAACTACGAATGGGGTAATTTTTGTTTTTTGCATGGTTTGAAAGAGGAGGGTTCCAACTACACCCCCAGCAAGTTTCACGAAGCCACCCCGCAAAATAAATTAATTACGATTTTTTGTTTCTACCCCTCGTATAAATGATGTTTCATATATTATGCAACCCAATACAATAGAGATTATAATCATCTATGATAGATAATAAAGCCTGAATTACACAACCAAGAGCCCAATTACAACCGAAAAGCACAAACAATTTGATGATCCCGAGATACAATGATTTTCTATAGAACAATAATAAAAGCAAACAATAGTGAAATACAGTCATTTATTTTAGTTTATTCTACACATCATTTACATCGTTTTATGAAAAAAAAAAAAAAAGGCGAAACACAAAAAAAAACATTATTGAACATTCAATTTTAATTAATAGACAATAGAAATTTCAGTATCAACACATTTTTAAATATTTTTCGTTATAAATATACTTTTACAGTTTCCAATCATGAATAGAATACGAATTTATTAATATCGATTCATAATCGCCCGACTTTCTGTATACAACCCATTTCCGTTCTCGTTCCCGGACAATTGTGAATTGACCTTAATTCCTTTTTTTTTGTAAATATAAAACCCTGTGATTCAATAAAAAAATATTAACACTCTTGTTTGTCTGTTCCAAATAAATGAGACTTTCTGTGTAAAAAATGGGTTTACAAGAGTCGACATTTAAAACATTCATTACATTTCCTTTGATATATATTTTTACAATGCACAGAGTCATCGTGAAAGATATGCATCCATTTTCGAATTTAAATCTAACGATAAGCGCACATCTGAGAAGTATAACGATTTAACAGGATTTTTAAAAAAAAAGCTCAATTATTTAATCGTTACAATGAATTTTTTAAATTATAAATAGAGAAATGCCCATATTTTTTTTTTTTTGTTTAATTTACAGAATAAATTCTTTTCATCCTCAATCGTTATGATGTTGAATAAAATCATGACGATTATTAATTCGACGATTGAAACATATCCACAATAAGAAAATGGTTTAAGTGATGAAACGAAGAAAAGAGAGAATCAAGCGCAAGACGGTGAATTTACAACGCGCCGCCTGGAAATAGTTTGTATTTTTTGTGACGGCAAAGTGTTGAAAATTGATTTAAAGCTGATTGTATCGTTTTAATATTAAAATTAGAATATTATATATAAACCCTTGTACCCTTACGGGTGTTGGGCTTTGAATATTTATAAACTTTTTAATTGAATGAATCAGTTAACCAAATATTAAAGGCTTTTCTGTATGAGAAATGTTAAACGATTAGACGTTTATTATTAATAAAGTTTACTTTATCCTCTCAAGAGGATAAGGTTAAGAAAGAAAGTTTATTTTTATGTAAATTATTAGATTTTAAAGATATTTGAAATGCTTTTACATCACAATCAAAGTATGCATGTCATTTACATAATTGTTTTAGAATGAAAAATAACAGGTTCGTTAAATTAAACATGAATTATCAGAATAGCCATGATCGTGTTGTTTTTTTTTTTAATTGCAAACAGTTGCATATTAATACGATACAGCCAGCTAAAAATTAGGGCTTATCGGATTAAATCATTATAAATAATCTAAATAAAAGACAAATACATCGGTGACATTGATCAGTATGCGATTACAAATAATAATCCATCGAGGGATTAAAACAGCGTACAGGAACTCTTCTCCCTGAAGGGGTTGATCCTCTGGCTGGAGAAGCCCACCAGCAGGCAGTCGTCCTGTTCGTGCTCGGTGATGAACTTGACGATGTCCGCCACGGCCTGAGAGACGGGCACCCTCTTGATGGCGGCCTCCCTGCGCAGCTGCTCCGTTACAGCGCGCTGTTGCTGCAAGTTAGAGATCACCATGTCCATCAACGCCGTGTCCGAGAGGCCTATGGTGGAGGTTTGCACTAGCACTTGAACAAGGGTCGAGCAAGGGCGCGGTCGCGCACGAAACCACACACTTTACACAACACAACACAGTACTGCTTCCGTCGTTTCCTGCTACGGGTTTCTTCCCTTTTTCCGTGGGTCGCAAAACGGGACGTCGAATTGATTGCTTCCTGTTTCCTGTTGCTAGATTTGCGACGGCTGCGATGTCCAGTCGGTTTTCAATGGCCGCCTGTCATTTTTCTGGGCGTCGTGATTCGTTGGTTTTCACAAAATGGTAGGGGTAACTGTTGCTTGTTTCCCTTTCTATGAATTTCTCTAATTATTTCATAGTTGGCACAATCTCTAATCATTATCTATGTATTTCTTTAATTATTTCGCAGTTGGCACAATCTCTAATCATTATCTATGTATTTCTTTAATTATTTCGCAGTTGGCACAATCTCTAATCATTATCTATGCATTTCTTTAATTATTTCACAGTTGGCACAATCTCCTATCATTATCTATGTATTTCTTTAATTATTTCGCAGTTGGCACGGGAATGCGCGACAGCGCCCCCTCGAGCACCCTCTCGAAAATCGTCCAATCACGGGCGACCGAAGCCGGTTACGTCACGCGGGCAAAACAGTATGGCGTCCGACTGTGTGCGTGCCAGCTAGTTTACGCTTATTTATTTTCGCCCGAGTGAGAGTTTTTCCTTCATCCCTGGTGTTGCCGGAAGATCGCGGAGGACCCCGGAGAGGCTGTGCGCGAAACCGGGACGAGATGGACGCCGTCAAGTCGTTCAATTCGGAGGTGAGAATCCGCGCGTCGGCGTCCTTCGCTTGACATTCCCCACGGAGAGCCCAAGCCGAAAGGCAATAATCGTCGCTTGATTGATTCAAACAGTTATTCAAAGGATTAATCGGCGGATTTCATGATTTACTCGTGTTTTAATGTTTAAAAATAGGGAATTTTACGGTGGGCGTTTTTCCCAGTGCGAGCAATTTAGGTTATGTTTGTTGGGATTCTCATTCAGAAGATTCAAATGCTTATTTAATTTAATTAAAACCAACTATTGTAATTATTTCGTATTGTAATGATTAATACAAACATTGTTCGTTAAATAATTCATAATGGGCGTTTTTTCCTCGAGTTCAAGCGATTTTTTTAGGTTATGTTTGGATTCTCATTGAGTAGATTAAAATAGTTCTTTGATTTAATTAACACTAGTTATTGGTAATTGGTCAAATTTTTAATGATTAAGATTATTTAAAAAAATATAATTCGTAAAATGCCCTTTTTTTCTTCAATCCGAACGAATATTTTTGTTAGGTTACGTTTGTTGGGATTTTTACTGAAATGATTTATATACTAATATATATATATATAATCAATGTCCCCTTTTACCAATTGGTGTCGGGGTTATATACGAATAATTTGATTGAATTACCGGATTAATTCGAGTTTTAAGTATTAAAATACCGATCGTTTCAGGATGGCCCTTTTTCTTAATATAATTTTTAGGTTATGTCAATCGATGATTTCATTTGCAGTGTTTATGAGATGCACAAAATCATTTATGGCAATTGTATTCCTGAAATTTATCGTTTGTTTCGGTTGTACGGAATCGGTCATTTATTTGCACGTGAATTTGACTATTGGGTACGACCGAAACGCGAGATCAATTTCAGGAATATCGACCCAGATCTTGTCGTTTAAACCCTGTATTAGTCGCACGTTCCACAGTTGTAGACCGGGCTTTTAAAAATTGTTACAACTGGAACCATGAGTTAGCGGTGCAAGCGAATTTTTCAGTAGTTGTTGGTAATTACATATATATATATTCAATGACCCTTTCTACCCATATGGGTGTAGGGTTTAAATAAATAAATAATATTAAAGAAAAATAATCGCAAAGAAAAAATACGATTAAAAGGAAAGAAACACAATTTTATTTATTTATTTAGTCTTATATAACATCGTTATATGTTCCTCTCTACTTCTCAATGTGAAGTGTAAGACTAAATAAATAAAATAAAATTATTAAAAATTGTTTACACGTAAGCCGTGCGACTAAACTTATCTGAAAAATGTGTGCGAGTAATGGTTTAAATAATCGGAGTGACATTACCGCAAAATTGACTTCCTAAATAAAATATTTTATTACTGTGTGGCAACAGTTTAATTATATCTTCATTATTATTTAAATAATAATTATAATAAATAATTATTTATTTTTTTCTGTTTAAATTTAACTAACTTTGCTTGTACTCTTCTTATATTATGATTTTGATTGTATATTTTCCCTTGTTGGATTCTTCCGTTGGAAAATAAAATTATTATTATTATTAAAAGATAATTAAGGGCTGATTTACAATCGTCTGGAAACCAGAATGGCAAAAGATTGTACACTGAAACTCTGCAAGGCCTTTTCCCAGGCGATTGCGAATCGATGCACGATTCATCGTTTCTGTTCTCGTTCCCGAGTTATTATTAATCGGCCTGTAATTGTGTGTCTTCACCTCACACTGAGAAGTAGAGAGGAACGTATAACGATGTTATATAAGAATAAATAAATAAATAAAATTGTGTTTATCTCTTTTTAATCATATTTTTTCTTTGCGATTATTTTTTTCTGTTATTTTTCTTTCATTTTATTTATTTATTTAAACCCTACACCCATATGGGTAGAAAGGGTCATTGAATATGTATGTTCCTATGTTAATCCTCTAGATTTAGTTATAAATTATAAATCTTTTGTTAATTGGAGAAAATCCTATGCCAAAAAAAAATATGTATATATTATTTATTTATTTACGAAATATAACAGATTGCAGAAAATATTTGGGTGTCATCCGTGTTACAATAGTGCGTGCTGCCACTGACTTGTAATAGTGCAATTTGTTGTTACTTTTCTTTTTTACTTCTGTTGATTTTCTTTCATTTTGTTACAATTATTATTATTTTTTTGTTTTAATTATTATCCTCTTTGTTGTATTAGCTCTCCTCACTTTACGAGGTGAAGCCGCCGATATCCAAGGCGAAAATGACGGCGCTGACGAGGGGCGCCATCAAGGCGATCAAGTTCTACAAGCACGTGGTGCAGAGCGTCGAGAAGTTCATACTGAAGTGCAAGCCCGAGTACAAGGTGCCCGGCCTGTACGTCATCGACTCGATCGTGCGGCAGTCGCGGCACCAGTTCGGCGCCGACAAGGACGTGTTCGCGCCGCGCTTCGCCAAGAACATGCAGCAGACGTTCGTGAACCTGTTCAAGTGTCCGCCCGAAGATAAGGTAAATATATATACAATCTAAAATCCCCATCTACCATAATGGTTGTAAAACGAATTGATCAAAGTCAAATGATGGAATGTCTTGTTTAAACGCTGTATTTTTATTTGAAATGAAAAGTAATAAATTAAATAAAAGAAATTGAATTGCAACAGCGAATCGGAGTTCTCTCTTTATCAACCGTTGCTTGGAATCGCTCCATCTTCGTTTCAAGTCGCTATCGACTAAACTTTAGTGATTTTATGTATTATAATTTTGTTGAAATAAATCCACACTATTGCAACAAAACGTGAGCACAGTTTCGACCATCTTATAATCCTTATTACGACTGATTGCATTCCATTGTCATCCATGTTACAATAACGCATGCTGCCACTAACTTATAAAAGTGCAAGCTTCCATAATGTATTACGTTTGACGCATCACTAATTTTATTTTGCCCTTCTTTTTTTTTGTTTTCTTTTTTCATAGAGTAAAGTAATCCGGGTGCTAAACCTGTGGCAGAAGAATCAAGTGTTTGCGCCGGACGTGATTCAGCCCCTATTCGATCTGGCGGACCCGAATCACCCCATCCACAAGGAGATCAGCGCGGCGATGCAGCAGCAGGCAAACAACAACGGAGTGGCAGCGCCGGGAGCGCCCGTCAAAGGTTTGTTCATTGTTTACACGATTTTCTCTTATCGACACACTCCTCAGTCGGGACAGCATACAGCGTACCAACGTTAATTTTTCTATATAACGCAATCCAAAGAATTCCTATGATGATAAATATTTGGATATTCTATATTTGATGTGTACTTAAAGAAAAAAAAAAAGAGGGGGTTTAAGTGGGGTTAAAACTTATTTCCTTAATAATTGAATTTTACACGCACTTACATTTATATTGAAGTACAGGCGGAGCAATTTGTAAACTCTTTTCAACTTACGAGGGGTAAAAGCAAAAGGATTTTAAAGCGAGAGAAGTCTTGGGGCCGATTTGATGAAAACTTTTCATGACTAAAATTCTTCTTTCACTACCCCTTGTTGCCCCATACATATATTCAATGACCCTTTCTACCCATATGGGTGTAGGGTTTGCCCCATACTTAACTAAAATTAAAAGCCATATTTTATTAAGGTATTATACATCATTAAATTAATTTTGATCAAGAAATAAATTGCACCGCTTGATACAAACAAAACCAATACTTTCCCCTCACATACCACATACGGGGAGAGTATTAAAAATTAATTCACCGTTGTTTTCTTTTTTTCCTTCAATGCATTCGACACCGACGCTGGTTTCATCAAAGGTAGGTTACGTCGATATATATATATATATTTTTTTTAACCACATCCGTTATTAAGGAAATAAGTTTTTTTTTGTTTTTGTGAGTTGATTGGTACGCTGTATAATTGTAGGCATCTTGGTCTAAATAAGTTGTTCGTAATTAGGTTCGCCGGCCCTACAGAAGACGCCAACGAAGACGACAACGACGTCTGACACGGCCACGCTTGCTCAACTCGGCAACATTGCCAATAATGCGGTACATACGAAATTCACGAAAAGCGAAAACTATAATTACAATGGATTTTATAAATTAACTTTGAAATATTATTGATTAAAACCCCGACACCGATTGGTAAAGGGGGACATCGATTATATATATATATTATTGATTAACAATAATCAATAGTTGACAAAAAAAAACAATAATAAACTTGATTCACCAAGTATTAAGTGAGAAAACTATTCAAGATAAGATAAAGAAACGCAAATAATTGTCGAGTATCCAGAACTAAATTCAGTTATTTTAATAATTTTTCTTTCACTTACTAATCGCAATCTTAATTTGCAAATTAAAACTACTCGAGATTTACAAATCTTTATACGATCAAACATTCAATAAAACTCCAACGGTGATTAAAAAAAAAATTGTCGAACGTCACGGATAGCAGCGTTTTGCGGATTCGAAGCGCTTGAACGGCAGGGACACTGGATCGGCCGCACAGGAGGAGACCCACCGAGTTGTTGCGGGGATCGGACGTGGATTGAAAGGAGAAGAAAATTATTATACAGATATGCGGAAGTGTAAAAAAAAAAATGAAAATATGTCAAAAAAAAGTATGTGTAATTAATGGACGGTTTATAATCGGATCACCTCACACTGAGAAATAGAGAGGAACATATAACGATGTTATATAAGACTAAATAAAATTATAATTGGGGCTATTCATTCTGTAAGAGGAACGCGGAGTACAACATGTAACTTATTTTTTATCATCACAGTCTAAGCAGTTTTTGTAATAGATATATTCTATCTATGTATATGAATGTGAAGTTAATTAATAATGTACACGTTATACTTAAAATTTCCCGTACGAAATAGCCCCAAGTGTCCAGTTGATTGAGGTTAACCGCAACTTGAAATTAAATCAATCAAATTAATCAATGAATACGGTTAATTAATTAAAGACAGCCATCTGTCTTTAATTAATTTGAATTTCAATGAACGACAACTGTTATTGATTAATTTGACAGCTGTTAATTAAATCAATAATAAATGAATGATGGCTGTCGAATGAATTAAACAATAGTCCTGAATATAAAGTATGATTTCTAAACAGTTAAAGTGTAATTGAGATTGTTGAGAATTTTTTGTAATACACATAATGATGGTAGAGAGAATGAACTATAACTGATTTATGTAAAGATCACTATGTTTTCCTTATTTGAAAATCATATAAAATTGTAACATTTTTTTCACTTACTAGAGGGGTAAAACCAATAGGAGTCCTATTTTTTTTTTTACTTAAGGCGAATTAAAGTGAGAGAAGTCTTAGGGCTGATTCACAATTGCATTAAAGTGAATTACACGTAAATCCTATGAAGCAGCCCCTATTTTTATTTAGTGAAAAGAAAATTAGCAAAACTGCGGCTTTTATTAAACTGAGGAGGAAAACTTGCAGGAAGTGTTATTATAAAAGCTATTGATAAATTCCAAAACGGAATATACAGAGTATATTATTTTTTCTTGTTCTCTAAAAAAAAAAAAGGAAGAAACTATAATAGATAAAGGAATTTTTAATGGGGCAATTTTGTGAAGTGAAACAATTTTTTATTACTGCTATTTAATCGGCGTTTCTTTAACGCATTAACCTCTCTCTTGCCATAGTTGGTGTTTGAGATCGTCAACAGGTTTACCCGTTTGGATATTTGTCTCGGGACAGGTATCCAGCCTGTCAGGTTTAATTTTTTAGTCTTTTTTTCCTTTCTATTGGAGAATTGAAATAATAAATATGAATATGTTATTAAAAACCTAACCCTACACCAATACAGGTAGAAAGGGTCATTGAATATATATATTAAAAATCTACCAATGAAACAAATAATAAAAGCACACATTAAATTCACTGTATTTAGTATCGATAATAAGTGACCATTTCAATGTTCCCAAGTGAATTCAATTGAGAATTGGGCAACAAAAGAAATAAAAAGTCTACCTTAGGAAATCTAGTTGGCGTGGAAAACTGTGCCTATTGAAACTTTTCGACTCTGCCCAAAATAATTAATAATATAAGATGATTAAAAATAATGAGTATGTTATAAATGTTTTATATACGAAAGTAATGGTGGCATTTTTATAAAATTCTTTTATAGTTTCCTAGATCCTTATAGAGAACACGAAAAGAATAAATGAATTAAAGAAGAAAAAACTTTTGCTGAATATTATGCATAAGAACAATTGCAAATTGTGTAAATATAGAACAATACTTTAGATTTTCATTATGCTTGTTCTTTAGATGGACCTCAATTATCAATAATTTGAAATTATTTTTTTTAAATGAAATAAATATGAATAGATTAATAAAAATCAACCAATTTCATGAACTACCAACATCTAAATATTGGTTTTAATATTTTTTTAATACCAATTTTTAAATATTGGTTTTAATATTTAGACATTGGTAGTTCATATTGTATGAAATTAGTTGATTTTTAATTTTTTGTAATAAATTGTATTTGAGGTAAAACAAACAAAAAATGGATTATATATAATCTAAAATCCCCATTTACCATTATGGTGGTGTAGGGGTAAAATGGATTAATAAGGAGCAATATGAAAATAAAACCCCTACACAACCATTATGGTAGATGGGGATTTTAGATTATATATATATTAATCCATTTTTTGTTTGTGTTTTTGTATAATATGAAAATAAAAATTATTGTAAATCCCTGATATGCATTAAGAAAAAAAAAATGAGTCTCTCAATATTTTAAAATCCATCATAATAAATTAGCTCGAATTATTTGATTCTGAATGTGTAAACAATATACACTTTTCTGTATAAGAAAAGACGAGATAAATCGATAGCCATTAATAATTCCACACTGTGGTTCATTAGCTGCCTATTAGCGCTTTATAAAATACGAAATAACCACTAATGGGAAATAAATTGGCAAATATTAAAATCTACATATTTTAGCCAATTATTTCCTACAATTAGTGCATCCAAAAGATAAGCTTATTGTCATTATAATTACCTCTAAACGTTCCATACAACATCAATTAATAAATAAACAACCAATAAAGGGCAGTAAATTGCCTATTAACACAGGACAAACAATCATCTCACACTGAGAAGTAAAGAGGAATATATATAACGATGTTATATAAGACTAAATGAATAAATTGCCTATTAATCGTCCATAAAATTTGACTCAGCCTATAAATGCCAGTAAAATTGAGCAAATGTAACACCATATTTTAGCACAGTAATTAGCTAAATTCATAAATGGAAACTAACAAACATAAGTGCTTAAAAAAAATGACAAACATCCATTGAAACAGCAAATACTCCCCATTTTCCTCCATAAAGTATAAATTGGCCAAAACTAATTCCATATTTTAGCTTATTAATTAAAAGATAAAATTAACGGTAATGGAATTGAATGATGATTAATTAGCAATGCAAATGAATGCTCGAAAAAGTTTTATCAATAAAAATAATACGTATTTTCAAAAATAAAAAACCTTTATACCCTCAAGAGTGTCGGGTAATAAAAATAATAATAATCTTAAACTTTATTTCGTGTAATACAGTTAAAGTTATACGAAAAACAAATATATAAAATCCATTGTAATATTACGAACAACTTATTTATCAAAATATTGTTTTTTTTTTTAATTTATGTTTATTTAATCAAGTGTGCCTTAATCTGACAATATATTTAGAATCCCTTAATTGAAACGGAAGACGCATTCCCGAAAATGATCTCACATGTTTCGGTCGTTTGACATCCGGCATTTCCACTCGAATTTGACAGTTGCGTGCGACCGGAACGTGCAATCAATTTTAGGAATGGGGTCGCAGCAATTCAGACACGCGGGTTCGAGGCCGAGTGTCCGAGAATGGAAATGGATCGTATACGGAAAGTCCATTCCACGGCGATTTTGAATTGACTTTAATTAATTAAAGAATTTAAAAATTAGCGATTCTTCAGTTGTTAGAAATTACAATGAAGATAGTTAAAGAAAACGAGTTAATCGTATTGTGAGTTTAAGGCATCACAGTTAGTTAGTAAGCGGGGTTAAATTTGTTGCAAATCGTATTAAAATTGCGTTAGAATTACAACAAACCCTACGCCCATATGGGTAGAAAGAACAAACCCTACACCCATATGGGTAGAAAGGGTCATTGAATATATATATATAGAATTACAACAAAAATATATATCCAATAGTTACGTGCACATTTCTTAATTTTTGTATGTTTTTTTATTTCTTTTTTCAGGGTGCTTTGGATCCCAACACTTTAGCCCAGCTCCAGCAGCTGCATAGGCTCTTGATGCGGCAAGCGGAGGCCGGTTCAAGTGTTAAACAGGATGGCTCCGGGCAGCCGGTGCACTTTGATCGCAAGCTGCTGGATTTCGACTATGGAAGCGATGAAGAAGAGGACCCGACGAATCCGTCTCCCAAGAACCAGAACAACCCGATCGAGAGTGTGGGGAGTCTGCTGAGCAACCCGGAGGTGCTGCGCCAGCTGCAGACCCTGCAGCAGTCGATGATGAACAACCCGGAGATCGACTTGGAGAAGATCAGGAAGCTGCAGGAGATGAAGCAGCAGGAGGACGAGTTCGACAAGCACCTGGCGCAGACAGTGCCGGTAAGTGAGGTCGTTTATAGAGTTTTCGTCACGAAACGGTGTTTATCAGGAGTTGTTGAACGTTGGTTAATTTTGTTGGTCGTTTTGTACATGTTTGCGGTGACGGTTGTGAAACTTTTAGAATTTGCCGTTTGCTTCGGAAATCGAATTCAAGCCGAGCAACACGAATTCACCGGCGGTTATCAGTAATTTCTTTTTACCGGCGGGCGCCGATTTGTCGCAGCCTCCACCCGGCTACAAAATCGGACAAGCCACGACAGCAGCAGCAACGGCTGCCACCACCGGCAACGCAACCGCCTACGACATCACGCAGAACGACGACAATGCTGCAGAATCCGAGGTCGAGTTCATAGGAGCCAACGACGACGAGGTCTTTTTGCAGTGACGACAAAAGTGATTATTTTTCTTGACATCGGTTTTGTTTTCTCAGGTGATACACATCGATCACGGTGATTCCCGCAGTCCGTCTAGGGAGAGGTACAGAAGGCGCAGGAGTCGCTCGAAAGACAGGTCGCGGGAGAGGACCAGGGACAGGAGGCGGAGGTCCAGGAGCAGGTCGAGATCCCGCAATCGCAGACACAGGACCCGATCGAGGGAACGGGAAAGGAAGAGAACAGAAAAGAAGGAGGAACAGGACGAGAAGGATAAAGAAAAGGAGAAGGAGAGGAAGAAGAGAGGGTTGCCACCAATTAAAAAAGACAACCTCAGTGGTGAGTTTAGTATTATTTAAAAAAAATAAATAAAAGGTTCACAATTTTTATCTTTTTTTATAATGATAATACACTTATTTTTTTCTCATCGATTTCATTCTCTCTGTTACTAGTGTGCAGTACGACTTTGTGGGTTGGGCATTTATCGAAACTGGTCCACCAGGAAGACCTATCGGACACGTTCGGGGAATTCGGCGAAATCGTTAGCATCGACTTGATCATTCCGCGTGGATGCGCATTTATTGTGATGCACAGGAGGCAGGACGCCGCCAGATGTCTCACGAAACTCAAGAACCATAAAATGCAAGGAAAGGCCATTACGGTAAGTCGCAATACGAATGAATTCCTATCATTATTCCAGAAACCAACAAAACAGATCCACATACACAGTAGCATTCAGACAAAATAAATTTATACACGTATAATTTTTTTTTATTTTAGTTGGCTTGGGCGCCAGGTAAAGGGGTCAAAGGCAAAGAACTAAAAGACTACTGGGAGGGCGATTTGGGAGTGTCCTACATCCCCTACTCGAAACTCAAACCCGACATGGACTTCGAGCTGCTGGAGGACGGCGGCATGATCGACGAAGACACGCTGCCGGTCTGGCTCAAGGAGCACCTCAACCAGAACAACAACGTCAAGAAGGATGAGAACAGTTCGGGGTTGTTCCAAATTGCGGATGCGAATCCGGGAGTCGTTGACACAAGTCAACCTCCACCGGTGCCGACGACAGGGTTGTTACAGGCCCCGCCGATGACGCTTCCTTTAGTTGCGCCGTTTCAGTTTCAGAATAATCGGCTGCTGGGGATGATGCCGAACGTGCCGATGGGAGTACCTCCGCCGACGATGCTGTCGAATCAGATTTTGGGGTTGGGTTCTGCTTTCGGGCAGGGATTGTTGCATCCTCCGCTCGGGTCGATTCCGACGCCCCTTGATAATAAGACAGGGGGAGTTGGGACTGCGGAAGGATTGCCCTTCGCGGCATTAATGCCACCGCAGCCTCCTCCCCTCGCCCTCCAGCCTCCCCAGCATGAGGATAATATGGATATAGAGATGGAGGATGCGGAGAAGCCTCAGAAGAGCGAGCCTAGGGGGGGTTATGAAGAAAGGCGGGAGCGGAACAGGAGTAGGGAGCGGGAAAGAGAGCGCGATCGTGATAGAAACAGTCGGGGGAGGAGGAACAGCAGGGAGAGGAGGAGCGGAAGTGACCGCGAGAGGGAAAGAGAGAGAGACAGCAGCAATCGCCGTGACCGGAACAACCGTTGGAGTGAAAGACGCGACAGCCGGGAAGATAGAAGAGACAGGGAAAAAACCCTAAACGATCGCTTACGCGAAATGGCAGGAGACAACTCCTACAGAGAAGAAAAAGAACACCCCCCTCCCCTCCTCGAACGTCCCCCATCGCTATTCGACAACCCCGACCGCTTCATCCCACCACCCTTAAACAGACGAAACCCGCATCCGGATTATTTAGATGCACCCCCTGCTCTGGAGTTCGAACCTCCACCAGGAGTTCCCGGCCCGGCTAGGGATTTCCCAGATTTCGAACCACCCCCTCCGCCGCCTCGTGTTGATTTCGATGGCTACGACAGGATGGACTTCGAGGAACCCCCTGTGGGAGATTTCAGGGGTGGTATGATGCATCGTGGCGGAGGAGACCGTTTCGACGATCGCAGGCGAAACGACTTCTTCCCACCAGGAAGAGAGGGTTTCGGTGGGCCCAGGGGAGGTGGAAGGTTCCGTGGCCCGGAGGGTTTTGGGCCACCAAGAGGCGGGCCGATGATGCGCCCCCCACACATGTTCCACCCCAGAGGACCACACATGAGAGGACCACGACCTGGTAAGCCTAGAAATTTAGTAGAAGAAAAAAAAAATTTTCTAACGTAAATAAAAAAAGCCAATTTCATAGAATATTGTTATGTATTATTAGATAATTAATATATTTACAATAAGTCATATAAAACAATGCATTCATTAATAACAAAGCCTAACTACAGTCTTATATGGTAACAACACTAATGTGGTGTTCTATTTAATTATCAAATTAAACAGTAATTGTAAACTATTCAGCTTGGGCTGTGTGTAATTTTAGCCACAGTCAATTTAATTCCATTCGTGTGTACTTTTAGGTCCCTGGATGGATGGTGGTCCCCCGATGCGTCCCAACTTCCCCCCGAGATTCGATGGCCCACCGGAGTTCTTCCGCGGCGGTGGAGGCCCCCCGCCCTTCGACGAACCCCCACACCCCAGGCACCGCCACCGCGACGACCGAGACCGGCGCCGATTCCGGCCAGATTTCAACGACGACCAAGAACCCCCGCAGATGGACTTCGAAAGACCACCGGAACGCAGAAGCAGATGGGGAAATTCATCCCCCCAGCAAGAGGAACAATTCCAACAAAAGGAAGATCCGCAACGAGAGGATCGCGAGGATTGTGAACGGCAAGAAGAACCTCAGGAAATTTTCGATGATAACGATGGTGCTGAGGATAACGGAGGGAATGAGGAAGCTTACGAGGAAGTTCAGGAGAGTAATGATGGGAATGAAAACGAGGTTGCTGAAGAACGAGAGGGTGACGGCGAAGGAGAAGTCGAAGGGGGTAACACAACACCCTTGCATGACGAGCCTGAGGATTTAAGGGAAGAAGCCTGTGAAGGGGAAGATGGGGAGCAAGTTGAAGCGGAAGAAGCTGGTTGTGAACCCACGAATGAAGTCTGTGAGGAAGACGAGGGAACTCAGGGAGGAGAACCAGAAGAAGAGTCATGAGTTAATTTAATCCATACTATGTTTAATTTAAAACAAACAAATAAGGTAGTTAAAGCGAAACGTCAGCTTAACAGCAAGCGACATTAAATGTCTCAATCAACCAGATACATAACACTTTCCATGCTTAAAGAAAATGCAAACCAATAAAAAATAGCATTCTGTGAAACTCAAAAATATCATTACATTTTTCTTAAGTGGGGAAGTGTCAATTTACCTTTGTGTCATATAATAATGACGTTTTGAAATTGAAGAGATGCATAATCAAACTTTTCATACTCGACACAAATGCATTCCAACAAAAGATAGTGTTTGTTAATAACTGACGAGCAGCACTTAATGTCGTTTAGCTTTTAAGCGATCGATCCGTCGATTTTTCTAACTAAACCGAACGAATCGAAAGACTTTAATTACTTTAGATATAGTTAATCAATAATAACAAAAAACAAGTGAGCATTTGTCGAGTGAGTGAGTTCCGAGCCGGGCGGAATTCAGGACTTGTTAATGAAAAAAAAAAAACTTTAAGATGTCCGAGTCTTGAACAATGTAAATTTAAAACAGGAAAAATAACGAATGAAATTAAGCTGATTTATGGAGGAAATTTTAAATAATAAGGAAAAAGATAATTGATTATGAGTAAGGAGGAAAAAAATATTGATTATTATTTATGGATTGATTTGCAAATACGGACGGATTTTAAATAAGCGCTTTAATTTTTCTATTATTATTATTGCAAAGTCGTATCGTTTTATTATAATTATTATTGAAAGGAAGTTAGGGCTGTGATTAGGTTAATGAACACAGGTGAAACTTGCATACACAGAGACAATTGAATAAAATTGTGCGTTTTTCTACCTCATGTGAATCGAGTATTTTTTTCTCTTTCTCTCACACACACACATACATATTCTCTTTTCTAATGTCACTTATATATGTATTTTGTTTGTTATCAGTGAAACGTAATTTCTTTCCGTTCGCAAAAACAAAAACTATATTTCTTTGAGAGTAACGTACGCAAAGAAAGAAAAAACCGATAAAGGTAGGTGTGTGTTGTCGTGTGTCATCTGTGTTCATTCGGAGCGCAGCGGCCGGAGGAGCGAGCGCCCGCGCTCAAACCGAGCGTAGGGTGCAAGGTACGGTCACTGATTTTTTTTTCCTTTACTTAATTAAAAGAGAAAATACCCAGTCGCCGCGAGGCGGCTTCGAAACTCCTTTCCGTGCAGTTTTTGTCATTCGGAAGTAAAAACACTTTGAAAAAAAGAAAAAAAACAGTTTGCATCCACTTAGAATGGTTTTTATTTCGGGGATGAAATATGACTTTTATATCTGTTGAGATTTATTCGTAAGTAGTTACAGCAAGGGTGGAATCATCTAGGAATAATTGTTCCCCACAATTATTCCTAGATAAATTCCTGACTTAACCTGTAATGAAATATTTTTAATTAATAATGTAAGTAAATTAAAACGCTTAACACAACATAAAAAATAAAACAAGTGTTTTAACTGATAGAAATTAAAACAATTGTTTTTTTTTTTCATGTTGTGAAACATAAAAAAATCCAAGTGTTTTAATTGTCTATTATTATCACTCCTAGATTATTTAAACCTGACACCCTAAGGGGCAACAAGGGTAGCAGAAGATTATTTAAGAGTATATATGAAAACAGTTTGTACACTCTTCTTCGTGTGAAGTGTTTTTTATATATAATATAAATATTGCAATCAAGAAAACTTCACGTACTCGCCAACAATTTTTTTGTTTGTTTTGAAGTGTTTACGTCAGTTGTACTTCAGGTGGGAAAAACTGTGTGGATTTGCGGGTTCCTCTCGTTGCAGGTTATAGAAGTACACACGATGTACAGCGAGGGGGGAACAATCGCCCCTCGATTGTGTAGGCTGTGCTATTTCATACCTCTCCAAACGCATGGTAGCTCTTAAAGAAAAGTTAACGCTCGGCTTCCCCATAAGCGATATTTCAAAACAGGGATTAATATTTGCCGCTTAAAAATAAATTTCAATGAAAAACGGGCTTTCATTACATTTTTTTTATAATATTATTACATAAATGGAGTGTAAAATAAACATTATTTTACACTCCATTTATTTAATAATAATTAATTATTTTATATATATAATCCACCACATATTGGTGTAGGATATTAATTATTTTATAATAATAATAATAAAACAATATTAATTTATTTTTATTAAGTCATCGATGATTGACGATTAATAACTTTAAATCATTTTTGATTGGTGCGGCATTTTCGTAATCGCAATTAACAAACAAATTTCATTCTTATCATTTGTAAAAATTTTTTTTTTTAGCAAAATAAAAATCATGTTTATTCTTCGGGAAGCGGGATAATTTCTGCTAAAGTTGGGTGGGGGGCGAGTTGCATGATTGATTGGATATATTGTGACAGCAAGCGCACCCACAATTAAATCACCTCCAATTCATAAGTGGAGATATGGTAAAGCCAAAGATGCGGGAACAATCTCACCTAGTCCCCTCATTGAAATACATTCAGAAGCAATTTTATCAGCGTTAGCTTGGCGGCCACCTCACACTGAGAAGTAGAGAGAGAGAGAGCACATATAACGATGTTATATAAGATGAGGGAGCATATATATATATATATAAATTCAATGACCCTTTCTACCCATATGGGTGTAGGGTTTGTTCTTTCTACCCATATGAGTGTAGGGGTGGAGCACATATAACGATGTTATATAACTCGTTAATTGTTGAGGCTTCTACTTTGTTATACATTGTAATTCAATTTTAATAAATGAAACACTTTTTTAACTTTGTTTGTATAATCCGAGTTATACAAAGTAAAAAAGTGTTTCATTTATTAAATCCGAATTATACAAACAAAGTAAAAAAGTGTTTCATTTATTAAAATTGATGTTATATAAGACTAAATTACTGGTACATTTTCAATATCAGTTATAAAGAAAACAAAATAACTTTTTTTATTGATAAACCTTTCTGCACACCGTGCAAAGCTTTATTTATCAATTTGATCTTCACGAAACTCAATCAATCGACTTATTTTTTATACCGCTTGAATTTTTATTAATTTCGATTACACTCGAACGAGAATTTAAGAAATGATTGCCGTGCAATCGAAATTAACAAAAATCCAAGCGGTATAAAAAAAGTTTTATTTCGCTTTCGACATTCATAAATAGTTTGAAGCAAGGGTGGATCTAGGGGAGGACAATCGCCCCCCGTATTGATACAACGACATAAAATTATCTTAAAAAAAAAAAAAACGTTTAACGAGAAATTTGTAGTTGCATTTTTTCATTTTAGATTCAAGAGATCTTTTCTTGCCGGGCTGCGAAGCCCCCGTGAACAGGTTGGAGAAAGCTATACTCCATCTGGCGGCAAAATTTAGAACACTCTTCGATTGTTTTTTTTTTTGTTTGGACCATGAAGCCTCCGCACACTGCTTAGATAAGTATTATACGTGAATAATTTGTATTATACGTGAATCATTTCTTTACACTTTAAAATTCATAATCGTTTACATCCAGGAAGCACTCGAACGAAATTATTGACAATGGAGGCTTCTGCTTCGTTGCACATTGTTTTAAAGTTTTAGTAAAAGACTGATTCACTCTGTTTATGTTAATATAAAAAAAATGTATATATTTGATTTGAAGTCGTGGGAAAAACTCGATAATATATATATAATCAATTATTGGAAACTCCAACGAGTTTCCTTCCATCTTGAAACAACAATAAATTAATTAATAGTGAGAGGAAATTAAAAGTTATGTTTCACGGAAATCTGAAAATGTTTCCCCGCGGATTAAGCGAGGAATTTATTCAGATATTAATTTAAACACTGAGATTATATAATTAATGCTGCACTGAAAAATAACATTTTTTGTACCAGTATCCAAGAAATTAATAAAAAAAAAATAACATTTTTTTCTTTTTGTAAGAATCAAAATCGAAAACATTTTTTTGTTTCTTTTTATAAGAATCAAAGTCGAAACAGCGATTTTCAAATCGTTACTGTAACACGCGTACGCGAAACGTGTTCAGAATTTCGCTATTTCCAATACTATAAGTAATAATAATAGAATTATTATCGAATTGTGATCGGGTGAATGCAGCCTTCATTCACCCGATCACAGTTATTCGAACAATTAGATGAATTGAAGTAATTCGATCCGTGCGTATTTGACAGCCTCGTTAATGTTATGCCAATCGTATTAACCGCAAAACAAGCAGGCTCTGATTATTCTATGACACTAACAATAGTCGCAGCTTAATCCTGGAATCAATCTAGGATTCATGTATTGCGATTGTTTTATTCATTTTGACGCAATCGCGAATATTATCGGCTGATCTAAAGATTGTTTTTATTATAATCCAGGATTACGTCGAGTATTTTATACATTTTAATGTCATCCTATAATTAATTCTCGATTCTGAATCTTTTTTAACGTAATCCAATACTCAATTCCGGATCAATCCATGATTTATGCCCGTACTAATATTGACGGGTTGATACAGAATTCAGTATTAAAAAAAAAAATCAGAATTGAGAATTAATTCTTGGATTACGTCAAAAAAGATTCAGGATTGTGTTACGTCAAAACGTATAAAATAATCGACAGAATCATCCTGGATTATATCGAAAACAATCTTTAGATCAGCCAATTAATATCAACAATTACGTCAATACAAATAAAATAATCGCGATACGTGAATCCTAGATTGATTCCACGATTAAGCTGCGACTATTAATACGGTTATAAAGGATTAATCGATTGCTAGCTATTTTTGGAAAAACCATAAATTTACGCAAGTCTCTCAAATTTTCCGCATTTTCTGTTCGGTTGATCGAGCCCTCCTCAAACACACCCGTGCTGCACCCTCCTCCAAGCGGCTAACTCCTGAATCGCGTTTCAATTGTTTATCCAACCCTCACAATTTATAACCGTGTTTCAAATTATTTATCCAATCCTCATAATTTATTCTTGTCTCTACACCCAACGGGTATTAGAGGAAAATATTAAGAAAGAAAATTTATACTTGTACATAATAACTCGCTAAGCAAAATGCTCATGCAATAAAAACGTCGTTTCAATGTTTAATCACGGAGGGAGCAATCACTCGATGCGATTTTAACATATTTATATATTATTTAAATAAAACTCTTGATTTTAATGTGAACGCGACGTTTTATTGCGAACATTTTATTCAGACGAGGTGTAATTTTATCCTTTTTAAATCAAATTTATCGTTATTTTTGTTTTTATTTCATTGAAGAGTGTTTTTTTTTTGTATCATCTTTATTTCATAAGTAGTTTTGTGAGTTATGTTTATTATACATTATTATTTTTTTTTTTTGTATAAAAAAAAGGGAAATTATTATGGAAGTAATTAATGAATTTATTAGGAAATTTTAGAGAGAATTGTTTTATCCGTTGTGTATATTTTTTTCCATAGAGAATAAATAATTATATGTAATAAAATTTAAAAATAAAAAAAGAAACGAATTTTGTTTTTTGTGGATTTAATCTTCAGTTTATAATATAAACTTTGGATTTTACGATTTGATATTAATTAAGATGTTGTTTTGTTTTAATCCCCCCGCTAAGTAAAATCGATAAAAAAAAAAACGCGTTGATTTTTTTTTAATTAAATGTTAAACTAAATTGTTATTCCTTTTAAATCATATTTATATCTATGAATTGTAGAAATTTTCAATATATAATTTAAATTTAATCAAATATAAAGTAAAATAGAAATCATTGAATATATATAATATATATATATATAATCCAAAATCCTCATCAATCATAATCGTGGTGTAGGGGTGAATATATATAAATATAAAGTCGAAAAGAAACGTCTCTTTATATTTAATTAAATTTAAATTAAACATTGAAAATTTCTACAATTCATAATGTTTTTAAATTAATCTGAAATGTTGAAATTGACGCAACGTTGAAACAAAAAACATCTTCATTTTTTTTTTAAATGTACCCATCAATAATTATCTAAACAAATGAATCCGTTTCCCTGCAACAATCATTCGTTTATTTATTTATAACCTATTGCGTATCAACCCTCGCGCTGATCCATAAATTATCGACAAAAATCCAGACAAAGACAGCAACTGGCGGTGTGAACAAAACAACCGCAAGAAAAGAGACACAAACGAAGAGAAGAAAGGGATGAAATGTAGGGGGAGAGTAAACCTTCACACCAAGTTTAGGTTTTCTATGCCTCGCACGATCCTCCTACGTTTCATTTCATCCCGTTTTCTATTCTCAAAAGACTGAGCCCTTACACGATTCCTCGTCTCGTTTCTAATCGTTTCCCTTTCTATCCCTTTATATGATTCTACCTCCCATTTCATCTCGTTTCTATTTGTTTTCTAACAAAATACTCTCGCTCCGTGCAGTGCCTACTTAATATCTTTAGCAAAACAATAGCTACGTGCCTACTAAATACCTTTAGTAGGCACTGGATTAACAAAAGCTACATGTCTGCTAAATATATTTAGTAGGCACTGGATTAACAAAAGCTACATGTCTTCTAAATAATTTTAGTAGGCACTGGATTAACAAAAGCTACATGTCTACTATATATATTTAGTAGGCACTGGATTAACAAAAGCGACGTGCCTACTAAATATCTTCAGTAGGCGCTGGACGCTCCGTCTCATTAAGACTCATTTTCTCCTATATCCTGAGATCCAGTTGATCTCTCTTTCTCTTTTCATCTTATTTCACGAAAGTGTTCCGTTCCTTCTGTCTACATTTCTTCTCCCTCCCTTAACCTTAGGTTTAGGTTAGACTGTAAGCCTAATCTTGACAATAAAGTCACGCTTATAGCCTAATTTTGACATTAGTCATTGCCCGGATCTGACATTAACTGAAGTCTCTTTTTATTGCCTAAAATTTTACTGTAAATTCTTCATTGCTCGATTGTGGCTATAAATTTATAGCTAAATCAGACATTAAAAGAGACTCGGGTCTCTTTTATTGCTACAGACTTAAGTCACTTTTATTGCCAGAGACTCAAGTCTCTTTTAGTATCAGAGACTTAAGTCACTTTTAATACCAGAGACTCAAGTCACTTTTATTGCCAGAAACTTAAGTCTCTTTTATTGCCTGAGACTTAAGTCTCTTTTATTGCCAGACACTTGAGTCTCTTTTATTGTCTGCTTTCAACTTTAAAGACACCGAAAATTCATCGATTTCGACTTTAAAGTTTCCGCCGATGCCTAATCTTGACTAAAGTTATCCATTTTATCGACAGAAACAGGTAGAAAGAGAAGGCAGCATTACATTTCAGGAAGTGTGTGTGAGAGAGAGAAGCGATAACATTGTGAACAAAACACTCTCGACAGAAACAGGTAGAAAGGGAAGGCAGCATTACATTTCAGGAAGTGAGAGAGAGAGAGAAGCGATAACATTGTGAACAAAACACTCTCGACAGAAACAGGTAGAAAGGGAAGGCAGCATTACATTTCAGGAAGTGAGAGAGAGAGAGAGAAGCGATAACATTGTGAACAAAACACTCTCGACAGAAACAGGTAGAAAGGGAAGGCAGCATTACATTACAGGAAGTAAGAGAGAGAGAGAGACGTAACGGCAACAAAAGAATGAACAAAACGCGTTCGCGAAGCTTTTAAAAAGAGACGCGCAGTTGAGTTTCCGGGAGTGATAGAAAGAGACGCAGTGACAAACAACACTCTCCGCGAGACGAGATGGAAACAACCGGAAAGAGAGGCAGCATTGGAATTCAGGAAGTAAGAGCGAGAGATGCGACAGTATTGTGAACAAAACACTCTCGACAGAAACAGGTAGAAAGAGACGCAGCATCGCGTTTCCGAAGGCAGGAAAGAGAGAGAACTTGATGAAACGCCAATAAAGTGAAAGGAGACGCGAGATCGCGTCCAGTTGAGAGAGAGAGAGAGACGGAGCTGTTTCCACCGGGGTTGGATAGATGGCGCCACTGGCGTCCGCCATCTTGATTAACAAAAGCGACGTTTCTCGGGCCGTGAGTGTTTGCCCAGCGCGACTACACGTAATATTTCGTTTGTTTTGCTGGCACGGAAAATCGAATAAACCAGTGCGATAATGCCGGAAAATCCGCGGGACCATTAACCGCCGGAGGAAATCACGACCGGCGATCTTCCGGAATCTCTCGATCCCCGACGTTAAGGTGAGTTGTTTATAAACGCGATACCAATATTATGCTCGGTGCGTTGTTTGCGCGTCGCGCTCTCCTTAATTCTGCAATTTTGTTGGCTTTATTCGTATTCGATTGTTTTCGCGGGGGTTTCGCTTGTTTTTCGCGATCGTGCGTTGTTTTTTTGACAGAGCGGGAACGGAGAGACGCGCTCGTTTCGGGACGCCCATTTTCCGCGGCGGGCGATTTTGCGCCTTGTGTCCGAGGCGCGGAAAGTCGGTTTTGGCGGATTCGATAGCCGCCGTTGCTGTCGTGAAAGAGTAATGATTTTTTTCTATTCTGCGCGCAGAACGTAAATCAACAACAAAACTTAAATCGAAATATCCCCAATTTTTCCTTTAATCAACATCACTCGATTATGAAAACTTGTAATTAGCTAACAAAAGACAGGTTTCTTCTATATCTTCACATATTTATTTATTAATCAAAAATTTATACGTTTTAAAAAATTTTTGTTTATTATTCTTAAACATTTCTTCAATTGTATTTTATGGGAAGAGTATATTACTGTAAATTTACAAATCGTATCCGCATTTTCTAATTTATTTAAATCGCAGCTTTTTATATATTTGATCTTAATTTGCTTTAAGATTAATTGTAAAAGAGTTGTGATTGAAATAGTTTAGAACACTCTTTTATATGTTATCTTAAAACGAATGTAAAAGAGTTTCATTTGAAAAATGGCGTACATCGCTGACAAAACTGATCGAAAATCATAACATTTTAACATAAAAAAAGTATGAAATCTAATTGGAATCGATAATTTTGTTACAAATTATTTTATTCTAGGATGAAAAACAAAAAAGTTTCATGCGAAAAATGACCAAAAATATTACGTTTTCGATCGTAACTTTTAAATAAAATTCGATAGAGTGGAAATTCAAGTTGAAATCTATAATTTCGATGCACAGAAATTGAAGCAACGAAATTGCAGATTTGATTCAAATCTGTAATTTCGGCAGGCTAAAATTAAATTTAAAAAAAAAACGAGTAATATGAAAAAAAAATATTGAAAATGATGCTTTTTTATAGAATTTAATGAAGCGAGCAAATTGTTTTATCCTTGATAAAAGGAGTAGGTTTAAGAAAGAAATAATTAAGGATATTCTCTTCTTATTCGTGGCTATTCTGTAAGTTTAACGTGTTTTTTATTTCTACGATCACAGTCTAAGCAACTTTTTTAATAGATATTAATTCATAGAATACGTTATACGTAACATTTCCCATAGGGGGATTGTTTACGTTTGTAATAATTAAAATTATCATTCCTCAGCCAATATGTTCGGTCCGTCGTCGTCAAGATGTGGTTGAGGAGCGAGAAGCGCGCCAGGGGCACGTCGACGTCGAGCATCCAGGGAAAACTGAAGCGCTGCGGCAGGCGGCACGCCGGCCAGAGGAAGGGCCCCGCCGCTCCGGCCAAGCCCGCCGACAAGGATGGTGGCAGGGAGAACTTTGTAGCCGTCCAGCTCGTGCCGGAGATCTACGACAACGCCTACAACTCCAGCCTCGAGAAGACGCTCGAGGAGCGACAGCAGAACATCGCCAACGCCAAAGCGGAGGAGGAGGAGGGCGACTCGGACGTGGTCGCCGGGATCTACAACGGGATACCGACCGTGGAGTGAGTATAAAAAAATAAACCGAATCATGATCAATATGTATTTTATAAATATTATTCATATTAAATAAAATAATTAATATTTCTTTCTACACTTCTCATAATCCATTGCATTTTTTTTTTTTTAGAGATATAAATAAGAAAATCGTGGAAACGATGCTGGAAACGGCGAACGTGGACCTACCCAAAGAGATGGAGTATTCCTCCATCGACTTAAGCCAGCCCGATTACCACCAGTGCGTCGAGAAGAACATCCAGTACGCCGCTTACTCGGACAAACTGTGCGAGAGCATGTACTACGATTACGCCCCGCTGAAGACCGACTACCAGGACTTGCAGATCGATTTGGCCAACGTCAACACGCAGGACTTCTCCAGCTTGCTCGACGAGGAGATGGTCAAGAACGGAGAGCTCATCAATAATTTGAGTAAGTCGGGATAATTTTCGCAGAAAAAAGTGTTCTGTGGAAGTAATTTTAACTCGCGCGAAAACAGCATTAATTTAAGTTGCCGTATGTGGGTTGGAGGACGCATTAGGTACAAACAATTGGTATTGAGTAATAGTTTGGAGTCTAATTAAGCGATTCATGTATTTAAATTAATCCTGCAGCACTTTTATATTTTTTTTTATAATTTTTATTTCAACTGGAATCAAATCTAACATTTTGTTTTTGATTCCAGTTGGAATAAGTAACTTTTTTTTTGTTAAAATAAAAAACTCTTGTTTGGCTACCATGAGGATCAAACAAAAGTTTTTTATTTAAATAAAAAAAAAGTTTTTATCGCGGTACAAATAAACTAAGATTTAATCTCAAAAACTAAGAGTGCTATGAAACTTTGCATTTCATGGCACTCTTAACAAATGACAGTGTTTGAAAAAATTAATGTTCATAAAAATTCCGATGATAGATTTTAAAAAAATGAATAAGAATAAATCTTAAAAACTATGAAATTTTGTGTTTCATGGCACTCTTAGTTTTATCAAAAATAATATTACAGAATATTAAGAGTGCTATGGCAATAAATGAATAACAAAAAAGTTGTGTTTTTTTTTTTTTTAGATTAAAAAGTTTTGTTTGGAATATTTTTTCATAACATTAAATATTATTGCTAAAATTATTTATGGTTTTTATTTTATTCGGCACTCGAAAGTGCGCAAGAAGAATGTTTCTCTAAATAAAATTGTTTTTTTTTTTTAAGGTTACGATTACTACAACACGTCTCCGGTCCCCGACCCGATCCTCATAACCTCCACCGTGCCGTCGAAAGAGGAAACCCGGCTGGACTCGCAGCCGGACCACGTGGAGGTGGAGGACACCTGGGAGGCCTTCGACCCGTACGTCTTCATCAAACACCTGCCCCCTCTGACGTTCGAGATGCGCTCGAAATGCCCCGCCCTGCCCCTCAAGACCCGCTCGAGCCCCGAATTCAGCCTCGTGCTCGACCTGGACGAGACCCTCGTCCACTGCAGCCTGCAGGAACTCTCCGACGCCAGCTTTCACTTCCCCGTCTTGTTCCAGGACTGCTCGTACACGGTGTACGTGCGCACCCGGCCGTACTTCAGGGAGTTCATGGAGAAGGTGTCGGGGATGTTTGAGGTCATACTGTTCACGGCCAGTAAGAGGGTCTACGCGGATAAGCTGCTGAATTTGCTGGATCCGGAGAGGAAGTGGATCAAGTACCGGCTGTTTCGGGAGCACTGCGTCTGCGTGAACGGGAATTACATCAAGGATCTGTCGATTCTGGGGAGGGATTTGAGCAAGACGATCATCGTGGACAATTCGCCCCAAGCATTTGGCTATCACGTAAGTACAATAAATAACTTAACGATAATTTAATTAAAATTAAGACACTCGGTTTGCTTCAATTATTTTACTTATTCAGTCTTATATAACATCGTTATATATTCCTCTCTAATGTGAGGTGTTGCTTTAATTAAATAACTTTTTTTTTTCACGGCACTTTTAGTTTTATAATCAATCATAACTTAACTCTTCAAATAACCGCTCCGTTTACTCTCGAAAGAATTTACCATGCGAGTTACGTTAAAGCAGTTAGAAAAAAGTGTTGGTAGTGTTGTACTTCTTTTGTTAAAATATTGTTTAATTTTCAGCTGAACAACGGTATACCAATCGAGAGTTGGTTCGTGGACCGCACAGATTCCGAACTGATGAAGCTCGTGCCCTTCCTCGAAGATCTCGTCCAATTGGTAAGTGCTTAAGTCTAACCAACCTTCCTTTAAAAAAAAAGAAAATATTTCATGTTATAAAATAATATATATATATTATCAAAAAAAAAAACCTTTATACCCATAAGAGTGTAGGGTTGTTATAAAATAATACATTATGATAACAATAAATGTATTTCAAGCCAGTAATAACAGAAGGAAGAATAATAATTATTTCATGTTATAAATATTGTAATTAATAATTTTTTTTTTTAATTTTTTCTTTACAGCAGGAAGACGTGAGGCCGCACATCCGCAACAAGTTCAAACTCTTCAGCTATCTACCACCGGATTAATCCCCAGCAGTAAAATCTTGGTAGACAATCAAATAGATTACACACATAAACATAAAAAAAACACACACACACAAACAAACACATAAGCGTAAATGTTAAACATTATCATCCTTCTACAATTAATTACAAAAACCTAACTATAATTATAAAAAAAAAACTCTAATGCACAAATTTAAAATACTTTTAAACAAAACTGAAAGAAAGGGAAAACAATTGTATGAATTGATATTTATTAATGATAAACGAAAAAATAAATGTAAATCGTTTTCCGTTTATGTTTCAATATTAAAAAAAATTGATTGAAATGTTGACAAAAATAAAGTGAGGAAATATTTAAAGAATTGAAAATAAATTAGCGATGCAAAATAATTAAATGAAATTAAAGAGGGATTATTTAAAATAAACAAGCAAAAATACTGACTGACTGACAAAATATATATATATTTGTTTTTTTTTTGTCGTTATTGTTGTTTTTATTTAATACATTCTGTGTGTAATAGCGATGAAAATGTTACAAATAAAAAGTTGTTCAGAATTTAATTCTCCTCAACTTTTATTTGGAAACTCTTCAAATAACCGCTTCGTGTACTCTGGAAAAAAGTATACAGATCGGTTGTGTTTCTAATTGATTAATTAATGAAATAATCGGTTATGTTTTCCCGTTTGTATCGATTGCGCGCCCCCGGCGGTGAGATTCTGTGCGTGAGAAAAAAAATTCCGTCCCATTCAAACGCGCAGCGCTTATCGGTTTAAATCGCACAGTTGGCTCCGCGGGGGTGTTGATTGCAAGAATCGGATGAAACAAAAAAAAAATAAAACTTGAATGGTTGCGGGCGGTGGAGAAACTAAATTGTGATTTGGAAATGTAATGCTTTAATTATGCGAGAGGGTCGTTGGAGGAGTGTCGTCGGAAAATCGATTGTATTTTTTTAAGATTTAAAAGGATTTTTGATGAAAATTAGAGAGATGAAATGTTAAAATATATTTATCTATGTTTTAATCGAGATAGAATAGGGCTTCGATTTTTATGCGTTAAGAAAAATTATATGTATATATATAAAAAAAATTGAGGCAAAGAAAATTATTGTAAAGAACAAATGTTATTATTATTATTAGTATTATCGTTTATGTTAAGACAAAATAAAAATTCAATTACAAAAAAACTACAAATTCTATGTTAAAAATTGAATTTTTACTTAAAGGAAAAACTAATATTGAATCGATTAAAACCAATCGAACGCTTTCATACAAAGAAAAAATAATTTTAAAGCACACTCAATTTTCAAGATTCAGTTGGTTTTTCCTTTATTTTCAAAGCATGTAATCGCCATTGATTTTCAAGCTCCATTATCGTTTGTTGGTCAGTATTTTTTCTATTTGAGCGCGCGCGTACTAAAACAAAGTGGAAACTAAATTTTAGGCTAATGCTGGAAGAAAAATGAATTATATATATATAATGTTTGAAATCTGATTTTCTGAAGTGATTGAAACAAAGGGTAAACACGTTTGCGTTGAGAAATTTTTCTCACTCGGGAATTAATTTTCTGGTAATATTTATAAAATGTCACGTCTACTTGAAGTTCAAAAATGTATGTTCTATTCTAATGGAAGTGTTAAAATATTTTTTTTTTAATACAATGTTAAAAATTCTTTGTCTTTTTAAAGAAATTTAATATATGTTAATTTTTTTTAAGGAAAAACAAATTGTTATTTTGTTTGTTTGAGTTTTAAAGCTAACAGGTTTAATCAATGTAAACCCCATATATTTAAACTCTGTGAGAATTGTTTAAAAAAATATGTGAATGAAACGTGTACTTATGTGAAACAGCCGTTATTTTCTGTCGTCCATGAAATAAACAAATGAAGGAGAAATTATGGAAGAAATTTATTAATCTAGGGATCAAAAATGAATTTACTCTAAGGAAATTATTGTGTAGTTAAACAAATATAAAGATTAAATAATCTAAGCGATTGATGAGAGAAAAATTGTGTAAATATGTTATAAAGGAAACATGTTGATGTAATAAAAGCGGAATTTGTGAAAATAAAAAAGGGAGAAATAATAAATATGGAAGTAAAATACAAATTTGTAGTTTTAATCTCGGAAAAAAAAAACTTAAACCTATTTACCTATTAATTGTATTTTCTTTGATAAAATAATAATTATAATTGATAATTAAAAAAGTTCAATTTATTATTTTTATAGAAGAAAAATACGATTTATGCTTAAATATTTTATTTTTTTTAAACGAAATACAATTATAATTTTAAATTAAAATTATATTCGCATCGTATTTAATTAAAATTTGTTAATCGCTCGCTTGCCGCATTCCTTTGAAAATCGCCTGAATATTCGATTTTGTACCAGGAAAACAGTAACGCGAGGAGATCTTTCCTGTCTTTCCATTGATGTTATATTTGTAGAGTTTTCATAGATAAAAACGCACTAATCATAGATATATATTTTCATAGATAATATATTAGTAAAATATTCATAGATGATAAAAATGAAACTAATCTATGAATATCTTAAAATTAATTATCAATAAAGTAAGTAATCAATTAAACCGTGGTGAAACATATTTTATAAATAAACGGGGGGCTGTTCCATACAGTAAATTATATGTTTAACATGTACGTTATTAATTTAATTCAAATCCTATTAATATATTTATCTATGTATATTCATAGATAATTGATAAAAACTGTATCTATGAAAATCTATAAATATGTCATCTATTAAAATAAATATCTATGATTAATTATAAATGTATCTATGAAAAATCTACAAATATTACATCAATGGATAGGTATGAAAGATCTTCTCGCATTACTGTTTTCCTGGTACGAAATCGAAAATTCAGGCGATTTTCAATGGAATGCGGCAAGCCGAAATTTCAAAAATTAAAAAAAAATATTTCTAGGCGGAATTCGAACAATCTGTTTACGGATTCTTATTCTGCATTATTTAAACTATATTTAAGGAAAGTTTCAGCTCATTTTATCCATAAATAAACTTTTTTCAAAAATTGACCAAAATCGAATATGTTTAAAGGAAAAGTTTGAATTTTTCAGAACTTCAAAAATTAAAAAAAAATACTTCTAGGCGGAATTCGAACAATCTGTTGACGGATTCTTATTCTGCACTATTTAAACTATATTTTGGGAAAGTTTCAGCTCATTTTATCCATAAATAAACTTTTTGAAAACCCAAAGGGTCCCCCCTTTGAACTTTTTCAGAACTTTAAAAATTAAAAAAAAATACTTCTAGGCGGAATTCGAACAATCTGTTTACGGATTCTTATTCTGCATTATTTAAACTATATTTAAGGAAAGTTTCAGCTCATTTTATCCATAAATAAACTTTTTTCAAAAATTGACCAAAATCGAATATGTTTAAAGGAAAAGTTTGAATTTTTCAGAACTTCAAAAATTAAAAAAAAATACTTCTAGGCGGAATTCGAACAATCTGTTGACGGATTCTTATTCTGCACTATTTAAACTATATTTTGGGAAAGTTTCAGCTCATTTTATCCATAAATAAACTTTTTGAAAACCCAAAGGGTCCCCCCTTTGAACTTTTTCAGAACTTTAAAAATTAAAAAAAAATACTTCTAGGCGGAATTCGAACAATCTGTTTACGGATTCTTATTCTGCATTATTTAAACTATATTTAAGGAAAGTTTCAGCTCATTTTATCCATAAATAAACTTTTTTCAAAAATTGACCAAAATCGAATATGTTTAAAGGAAAAGTTTGAATTTTTCAGAACTTCAAAAATTAAAAAAAAATACTTCTAGGCGGAATTCGAACAATCTGTTGACGGATTCTTATTCTGCACTATTTAAACTATATTTTGGGAAAGTTTCAGCTCATTTTATCCATAAATAAACTTTTTGAAAAACCAAAGGGTCCCCCCTTTGAACTTTTTCAGAATTTCAAAAATTAAAAAAAAATACTTCTAGGCGGAATTCGAACAATCTGTTTACGGATTCTTATTCTGCATTATTTAAACTATATTTAAGGAAAGTTTCAGCTCATTTTATCCATAAATAAACTTTTTTCAAAAATTGACCAAAATCGAGTATGTTTAAAGGAAAAGTTTGAATTTTTCAGAACTTCAAAAATTAAAAAAAAATACTTCTAGGCGGAATTCGAACAATCTGTTGACGGATTCTTATTCTGCACTATTTAAACTATATTTTGGGAAAGTTTCAGCTCATTTTATCCATAAATAAACTTTTTGAAAACCCAAAGGGTCCCCCCTTTGAACTTTTTCAGAACTTTAAAAATTAAAAAAAAATACTTCTAGGCGGAATTCGAACAATCTGTTTACGGATTCTTATTCTGCATTATTTAAACTATATTTAAGGAAAGTTTCAGCTCATTTTATCCATAAATAAACTTTTTTCAAAAATTGACCAAAATCGAATATGTTTAAAGGAAAAGTTTGAATTTTTCAGAACTTCAAAAATTAAAAAAAAATACTTCTAGGCGGAATTCGAACAATCTGTTGACGGATTCTTATTCTGCACTATTTAAACTATATTTTGGGAAAGTTTCAGCTCATTTTATCCATAAATAAACTTTTTGAAAACCCAAAGGGTCCCCCCTTTGAACTTTTTCAGAACTTTAAAAATTAAAAAAAAATACTTCTAGGCGGAATTCGAACAATCTGTTTACGGATTCTTATTCTGCATTATTTAAACTATATTTAAGGAAAGTTTCAGCTCATTTTATCCATAAATAAACTTTTTTCAAAAATTGACCAAAATCGAATATGTTTAAAGGAAAAGTTTGAATTTTTCAGAACTTCAAAAATTAAAAAAAAATACTTCTAGGCGGAATTCGAACAATCTGTTGACGGATTCTTATTCTGCACTATTTAAACTATATTTTGGGAAAGTTTCAGCTCATTTTATCCATAAATAAACTTTTTGAAAAACCAAAGGGTCCCCCCTTTGAACTTTTTCAGAATTTCAAAAATTAAAAAAAAATACTTCTAGGCGGAATTCGAACAATCTGTTTACGGATTCTTATTCTGCATTATTTAAACTATATTTAAGGAAAGTTTCAGCTCATTTTATCCATAAATAAACTTTTTTCAAAAATTGACCAAAATCGAGTATGTTTAAAGGAAAAGTTTGAATTTTTCAGAACTTCAAAAATTAAAAAAAAATACTTCTAGGCGGAATTCGAACAATCTGTTGACGGATTCTTATTCTGCACTATTTAAACTATATTTTGGGAAAGTTTCAGCTCATTTTATCCATAAATAAACTTTTTGAAAACCCAAAGGGTCCCCCCTTTGAACTTTTTCAGAACTTTAAAAATTAAAAAAAAATACTTCTAGGCGGAATTCGAACAATCTGTTTACGGATTCTTATTCTGCATTATTTAAACTATATTTAAGGAAAGTTTCAGCTCATTTTATCCATAAATAAACTTTTTTCAAAATTTGACCAAAATCGATAATGTTCAAAGAGGTTGTTGAAAGGATTGACTTTTTCAGAACTTTAAAAATTAAAAAAAAATATTTCTAGGCGGAATTCGAACAATCTGTTGACGGATTCTTATTCTGCACTATTTAAACTATATTTTGGGAAAGTTTCAGCTCATTTTATCCATAAATAAACTTTTTTCAAAAATTGACCAAAATCGAAAATGTTCAAAGGGGTACCCCTTTGAACTTTTTCAGAAACTTTAAAAATTAAAAAAAATACTTCTAGGTGGAATTCAAACAATCTGTTTACGGATTCTTATTCTGCATTATTTAAACTATATTTAAGCCATTTGAGCTAATAATATAATAATAGGTAATTAGGTAGAGCAAAAATGTAAAAGAAAAACACAATTTGTAAAATACACATTTATTCATATAATGATTTACCAATGATACAGCAATTTAATTGAGTAAGTTTTACATAATATAAACATAAAACACCTGATTTTTTTTTTCAATTTTTTCGTAATATTTGATTTGTTTTTTAAATTTTGTTATGGCGAGAGTTGATTGGGATCACGTTTCAGTATTTCCTTGGCTGCCAGCTGGTGCCCAGTGACGGCGCAGATCTTGTAGTTGTGTAGTACTTCTTTAATTTCGTGTGGAACTCAAGGCAGAGAAGATCATCAGAGATTAAGCCCTCCTCACCGACCATAGCATGCAGAACAAGCGTCTGGAAAGAATTTGTAATCAATGAAGTGGCTAAATTAGTTTACATCTATCTAACTATAATATATTTTATGAATATTCAATGGAAAATGTTCTTAATTTATATATATTTATATAATCAGTATCCCTTTTTATCATATGGCGTCGGGTTTCTTAATTTATATAAAAATATATTTCTCTTCTACTTCTAGTTTTAGCTGAATATAATTTGTAAACCAAGTTTTTATCATCAATGTGAAAACTGTATAAGAAAATGTATATTTAATAAAATAGTAATAACTTTTATTAATCATTGATAGACATTAAATAAAAATGCTGGTCTGAGTGCGTAATTACCTGGAAACCATGACGGTCGTGTACTTCGTTACAGCTGGAAGAGACTTCTCGCAAGGCTTCAATGTAGAAGAACATATCGGTAAGTAAGACCAGCACGTGCTTCTCCCAATGATACTCCAGGAATTCAGATGCGGGGTGATGATGGTTGAATTGTTGAACAAGTTCAAGAATAATACTTCTTCTCCATCGGATCATTTGCTTCGAAATCTTGTTTAAAGAATCTGTATCGTAAAATCATATTTAGTATACAATGGTGTTTTTTTTTTTGTCAATATTTCTTTCTTAATCTTATCCTCTTTTACCCGTATTGGGTGTCGAGGTTGTCAATATATACACATTATTTAATATTATTACCTAGCAGATTTAATGTTGACATTAATAGTGGAGATTACGGTGGCAAAATCGTCCTCGTGATCCTCGAGAATAGACTTGCCGGGCACCTTAACGATCTGCAGAATCGTGCAGCCAACCAGTGGTAGAGGAAATCGAGTTTTTCTGCCCACACTCAATGGAATTCTTCATATCCATAGTGCTGATGCTGGTCTGGATCATTTCCTCAGGATAGATGCACGACGACAGGCTGCCTGTAAATGAAAATGGGGCTTTTTCAGATTAAACCAATTTTTTTTCCAAAAAAATCATTAGTGTTTAGCGTGTGACAAACTGCTGGAAAATTCATTTGCAGCTCTGAATTGTTAAAAGTATTTTTTTTTAAATGACTTTTTCATGAAATTGAATTTATCATTTTTATTGAAAATGAATTTCCGAGCAGACATTATGACGCTGATAATAATTTGTTTTCAAAAATTCGAAAGGAAAATATTTAGTTTAGATTCGCTTTTGATTTTTTTGGAGCGAAAACGGGGTATTCCCATGGCACTCTTCTAAAATAACATTTTCCTTCTCTCTATTTTTATGGAAAATTCGTGGAAATCAGCGCCACAAGGGTGTCAAAAACCCGAACTAAATAATCATGTTAGGCAACCAGCTCGACGTAAAATGGTTTGTCTATAGAAAATATTTTAAGGGGCAATTTCAGTCGCTTGGTTTAATAAACAATAAAGTTTTGCGGTTTGCGCTTTTAAAAAAATAATAATAATTTTACTGGATAATAATAAGTTTATAACAAACTATTCAAGATGAATGCGCCACCCACCTTCGAATCGTTCTTGCTTTACGACGGAGAGAAAAAGTAAGAACAATTTTTTCTGCGGCAATAAAACATAACCTATGAGTTAAATTATTAAAAATCAACCAATAAAACACAGAATTTGGAAAAATTAATAATTTATTTGTATCAGAATTGCTTCACCATTAATAATACTATCGGTTGTTTATATGTTTTTAGAGTAATTAGAGAACAGGACACGAAGGTGCCCAATGCTGCAATATTCACCATCAACAAAGAAGATCACACTTTGGGAAATATGATTAGGAAGTGAGTATTCTTATTTTACATTCACCCTTAAGAATGTGCCCGATAAATTGAGGATTAAGCCCTATGTTAATTAATTTGAGATGCTATATTATTTGTTTAATTTTCAGCCAATTATTAAAAGACCCGAGAGTTCTCTTTGCCGGCTACAAACTCCCCCATCCCCTGGAGCACAAGTTCATCATCAGGATTCAAACGACCTCCGATTACTCGCCTCAAGAAGCCCTCACTCGCGCCATTTCGGATCTGAGTGCGGAACTCTGCCTTTTCCAGGAGAGATTCCAGGAAGCGATCAAGGAGAAGAAGGAACGTCTCGATTAATCCACCATAAAATAAATTCTATGGTTACGGCTTATTCTCGATTAAACTCCAAATAACCAAAATGTTTAATTAAAGACGATAGTTTTTTAAGTTTCACAGATTTATTGTAGAAAACACTGCTAACACAATAAATCTGTGAAACTTAAAAAAAACTACTTAGTAATCCACCAATTGAGGGATTGTTTGTTACTAATAAATTTCTTCAGTATTTGTATATATTTTCAGTATCAATAAAATAATTGTATTTATATGAACACTTATGTTTTCAACTCCTATCTCGAAAGATATACTAATTTTTTGTTGTTGGCCCAGTTAAGGTTAATTTCCTGACCTTTACATCCTAGATTAATAAACTGCTATACATAATTCCAGTTTTTGTCAATTGATTCAGATACATTAAAATCATCTCATGTTTTAATACAGTAATTTTCACAGAAAATATAAATAGAATCATTATTGTTATAGAAAATAAAATATTGTGAATATAATAAATCCATACAAGGAAAAAATATTTCAGAGATATAACCTCAAAATTAAACAATGGGTAAAGTAGCTGCTGGTTTTGTTATATTCCGGAGGATTTCCAAAAAGGTCGAGTACTTATTAATGCAGACATCGTACGGAGAGCACCACTGGACACCTCCAAAAGGTATAACGAAGACTTATAAAATAACATCAAAAAAACATACATAAAAAAATAAATGGTTTGTGGTATATTAGTATCTCTAATTTTTATAGTAAAACCCCAAACACAAAAATTCCAAAACATCTTTACATCAACTACTTACAGAAAATCGTAAAATGAATTTTCTCCTTTTTTAATTATTCGATTACTCATCATTCGAAACAATTACCGTAGGTCATGTAGATCCTGGAGAAACCGACGAAATGGTGACCGCTTATCGAGAAACCTACGAGGAATCCGGTTTAGCCAGAGACGACTTAAAAGTTTTCCCGGATTCCAAGCAAATTCTACAATACAAAGTGAAGGGAAAACCGAAGTCCGTGTATTACTGGCTCGCCGAGCTGATCACTGCAACACAAGTGAGAATGTCCGACGAGCATCAGGACTTCAAATGGCTCGAATTGGAGGAGGCGTGCAAAATTGCCGGCTACGAAGACATGCAGAAATTGTTGCATCACTACGATAACTTTATCAAGAATTTAAAATGATTGTTGTAATTTATATAAGTTTGATAGTTATGATTTAATGTTTTTTTTTATAAAATTTCAAAATGCTTGTTGTAGCAAATGTTCTTAATTTTAATAAAAATTCATTACGTTCTCCAATTTTTTTTTTTTTACTAAATACATTTCCGAAACGAAAGTTTTGTTAAAGTATAATTGAGGGATGCATCTTTTGAAAAGTTAACACTTAATTATTATTTAAATAGAAATGGTTGTCCTTTCTCCTACTTAAATACGTATTTTTATTTAAATAATTAAACTCACTACAACCAACATAAAGAAGTTTACTTTATTATTAAATATTAGAGCCCAACACCCGTAAGGGTACAAGGGTTTTTGATTATATATGTATAATATATATATATTAAATATTGGAAGAAGTAAGTTGTGTAAAAATGCAGAGAATTTTTTTTAGTAGTTTTGTGTCTAAAATTGTGAATATGAGTGTTTATTTATATTATATTTAGTTTATTTATGAGATGCAATAATGGTCTTTTCATAAGGAAATTAAAATTGTTCAAAAATACATAATCGAAACTACATAATAAAAAGAATTTTTATATATAATAGTGTCAAATTATTTAGTGTAATAATATGCTATTTTTGCCGCATTTTTAAAACTCCCGCTTTTTTCTCCAATATTTTACTCTATGAATCACCGTGACTCATAAACGAAGTTCGGCAACGCCGCGTCCAACTGTCAAACACGCGTATTGTCTTCGGGCTGTCACATCAGAGCGAATTTTTTTTTCATTGCCATTTCTTTAATTACGCAGAACAGTTAATTGGGTGCAAATAAAAAAATGAGTTTCATCACGAAGATCTTCGGCGGCAAGAAGGACGAGAAGGCCCCCACGACCGGGGAGGCCATACAGAAGCTGAGGGAGACCGAGGAGATGCTGATCAAAAAACAGGAGTTCCTCGAAAAGAAAATCGACGTTGAGATAATCACCGCCAAGAAGAACGCGGCGAAGAATAAGAGGGGTGAGTTGCGCCGGTTTTCTGGTTGTTGTTGTTGTTGAGGTGCGTTGTCGGTTTTCGCAGCGGCGATTCAAGCGCTGAAGCGGAAGAAGCGGTACGAGAAGCAGCTGCAGCAGATCGATGGCACGCTCAGCACGATTGAGATGCAGAGGGAGGCCCTCGAGGGGGCCAACACCAATACAGCGGTGCTGGAGACGATGAAGGGGGCCGCTGACGCTCTCAAGGCGGCGCACAAACACATGTAAGTGATGATAATTCACGCCCACTCTAATTTACACTCCCGTATAATCTTATTTTATGATATAATCATACTAATTATTAATTAATAGAAGGGTCCCATTGAGCAAAATAGGAATTTTTTGTAATCCCGCATTAACGTTTTATGTTGATGGAATATTTATTTGTGAATATTTTGTTCAAATAATGAAATTTATCGTATTATGAAATTTACCTTCTTTCTGTTTAATAAATTAATAAGAATTTAATCATGCAGGAGGTAAACCTTGAAACTAGTTACCAGAAGTATTTAAATTAATCACATATTTTTCAGTAGCATTGATAATTATTTGAAAAAGTCCTTGAGTTTAGTTTAGATTCCGGCGACGCTTATAAAACTATTTCTTTATTTGAAGGGATGTCGATCAAGTCCACGATATGATGGACGACATCGCGGAGCAACAGGATGTCGCGAGGGAAATTTCGGACGCCATCAGCAACCCTGTGGCTTTCGGACAGGACGTCGACGACGACGAACTGGAGGCCGAGCTGGAGGCCCTCGAACAGGAAGCGCTCGAAGACGAACTGCTCAAAGTCGGTCCGTCCGCCGCGGATGAGATGCCAGTTGTGCCTCAAGGCGAAATCGTCAAACCAAAACCGGCGAGTGAGTGTACAATTCTTAACGTTTTCCATTGGGTGTAAAGCAAACTTAATCTATATATATGTTTAATGAAAATCTTGAAATTATTGTGAAAGTTCAAAACTTCACTGCATTCTTGATATATAAATAAAATAATTATCAATTGTTTTTCTATTTTTCAAGAAAAAGTGGAAGACGACGACGACATGAAGGAATTAGAAGCCTGGGCGTCCTAAGCTATGCAACAAGAAACCAAGAAGAGCAACGGTAAAGAATTTAAAAGTAAATAGTTTAATTAAACACGAGCACTTTGAAAACACTGCTTAGTCGCAAAAAATATATACAAAAACTATATGAAAATTGTTGAGAGAAAAAAAAAAACGTTGATCGAAAAAACGATTGCTACTAATTCTACAGCTTTCTTTAAAAAAAAATAACATGTACATATTTAAAGAATATATTCGGAAAAGAATTTAATGTGCGATATGGAATACCAGTTTTCTGATTGTAATTAGTGATTTATAATGAAATATTTTTATAATGTAAGCGTCAATTTTTGAAGTTAATTGATTATGGTTTACTTTTTTCGGCTCCCGGTTTTTTGTTATTTTTAATTTTTATTATTACATTGTGTGCAGGAATTTAATAAAATGTATTTTATTTTGATTAATTAAAGAAAAAAAAAAATGTACATAATACAATTGATTCTGTAGTTTGATTTTATAACTGTCTCTGGTTTTCATTAAAATATTCAGATTAATTTTCAACTCGATTATTTTTTATAACCTTTTCACTTTGAAAATTACCATTTAAAAAAAAATTAGAATTTAATTTTCTGATTGTATTTAGCGATTATTTTTATAAGCAATAGCAATATTGAAAAAAAAAAATTTTTAATTTAATTATTAATAACAGAAGTGAATTAATAATTTGAATTTATTTTACATCGTAAAAGTGTTATTATAAATTTCTTTAAGGCTTTATAATCAAGTCCCACGCGTACTAAAAGATGTGTAGTGGACATTGTAACTAGATGGCGCTGTTATAGAAAATCATAAACTATGAATCTTATAGATGCGTATGTTGTGTTGCCTATAATGGCATGCAAAGGTTGCCGGTGTTGTAACTAGATGGCGCTGCTAAAATTCATAAAGTATGAATTATAAATGCGTATGTTGAGTTGCCTATAATTGAAGAAGGGATAAATATATATTTAAAAGAATTATTTTATTTGAGGATTAGTTCTTTAAAAAAAGGATATTTAAATGGAATGCTTAAAAATTAGAAATATATTTTTTTTAGATACAAATATTTCATTAAAAATTTATTAACACTAGTACCAACTTTTCCCTTCTTGTCACATCATCCCTTCAACAATCCCTTTAAACAATTTTCCTTGCTTAAATATTAATATAAACTAAAGATAAGTGGATTTAAAAAGAGGTGAAATAAAACAAACCCGCGTCTAACCGTTGTAAATTCCTTGGGACACAGTTATTCGACCGGAGGGGGGAATAAAAGTGGTAAATTACCATCAGCAACAAGATGCGGCCATGTTAAAACCGGAGAAGAATTTATGGTGCAATTAAGTCGCATCCCTTTTCCCGAGCCGCGTTTCCCCCCGCGAAATTAAAACCAATCAGAGTGGTAACAATTTTTATTCAACAAATCGCTGTAGACAACATTTCGCACCCGGAAATTAAACACGATTTTTTACCCAAAAAAGTGGTGATAACGATGCAAGAAGGGGAGCCCCAGAATCGAAATGAGTGATTATCGAGCGCGCAAAGGTGGAAACATGAATCGGAATTCCCATTAACCTGGCTGTGTTTACAAATGTCAAGCCGTTGCAGTGAATGTCATTGAACCAGTGGGAGTGTTGGCAGCGGGTCCAGAGCCCCCAATGAAGGAAACCGAGGGCAGCAGCGGTCGGGTTCAGCTGGGTTTATGGGGAATGAGACTGCCAGAGACATGGAGACCGAGTCTGTGAAGTCCGAGAACAGCTCGAGGTCTAGGCGGTCCAGGGGACACAGGGACCGGAGTAATTACAGGCAGCATTCTCACAGAAGTACAAGGTAATTATTTTAAGTAATTTTTTTACTTTCATTTGAGCTTCTGTTTTTAAGGATGTAGTCTCCAGGTAGAAATAGCCATAATTGTTGTCAACTAATGTTGTTATAATTTGCTTTACCTGAATCGTTATTTTTTTTTTTGTGTTTATTATTTCACCACTTACGTTTCTTTTGTATTCAGGAGCAGCAAGTCGCGGAAGAACGAAGACATGGCCCCGTTCCAAACCGCGGTGACCCTGACGCCGGAAAACCGGGACGGGCAGGAAGTGATCGAAGTTCAAATCCTCCCGCAGGACGACAACTGGGGGGAGAACACGACGGCGATCACTGGCAACACTTCCGAGCAGTCGGAATCGACGGAAGACGTTAGCAACTGGCCGGGGGAGCCCGACACGGGGTTGAGCTTCATATGCCAGCGATACGTGGGCACCGTTTTAACGTATGTGATATCGATAGCCGCTTTCCTGAGTCCGATAGCGATGGTCGTGCTGCCGAAGATCGGATTCTTCCCGGCGCTGTCGACGAATCTGGGCATACAGAATAACGCGAAGTTGCTGATGTGCGGGGCCGAGTGCAAGGGGTTGCTGGTGTCGCTGGCGTTTAAGCTGGTGATTTTGGTGGGGGGAGCGTGGGCGGTTTTCTTGAGGAAGCCGAATGCGACGCTGCCGGGGGTTTATCTGTTTAGGGCGAGTATACTCGCGCTGACTTTAGTGTGCACTTTCGCGAATTGGTTGTTTTACATAGTGCAAGTCACGGAGAATGCTCGGGCGGCGATCACTCCTGAGGAATCGGTGGATTACAAAGCGCTGGTTGCGTACGCTTCCAGTTTAACCGACACGCTTTTATTCATACATTATTTGTCGGTTGTTCTGATGGAGATCAGGCATCAAAAGCCGGCTTATTATATAAAGATTATCAGGAGTCCCGATGGGGCCTCGAAAGCCTTTTATATTGGGCAGTTGAGTATACAGCGGGCTGCCGTTTGGGTTTTGGAGAGGTACTACACGGAATTCCCAATTTATAATCCGTACTTGGAAAGGATTCCCGTTTCGAAATCTCGCAAAGCGTCGAGCAGTTTTAAATTCTACGAAGTCGACGGAGTTAATAATTCCGGGGGAATGCAACAGTCAAACTCGAGGGCGATGCTCGCAGCACACGCTCGCCGACGCGACTCCAGCCATAACGAAAGATTCTACGAAGAGCACGAGTACGAAAGGCGAGTGAAAAAACGCAGGGCTCGCTTAATAACGGCCGCGGAAGAAGCCTTTACGCACATCAAGCGTCTGCACAACGACCAAGTCCCCGCTATTCCCATGGACCCACACGAAGCCGCACAAGCCATCTTCCCCTCGATGGCCCGCGCCCTTCAAAAATACCTCCGAGTAACCCGCCAGCAACCGCGCCACTCCGTCGACAGCATCCTCACGCACCTAGCCAACTGTCTCAGCCACGACTTAACCCCCAGAGCCTTCCTCGAGCCGTACTTAATAACCGAGCCCGTCCTCCAGAACGACAAGGAGCAGAAAGGCGTGCAGACCTGGGCGTTGATCTGCGAGGAGCTCCTCTCGAGGCCGATCGGGGACAACATCTGCTTCCAGCTGAGGCAGAACGACGTTTCCCTGCTGTGCACCATAAAGAAGCTCCCGCACTTCAACATAACGGAAGAGGTCGTCGATCCGAAGAGTAATAAATTTGTTTTGCGGTTGAATTCAGAGACATCGGTATGACCTATAGTTTACGACCGGTTGATTTAAATATGTGTTTCTATTTATTTTTCCACATATCCTACTCTAATAATACTCGAATGAAACAAAAGAATGATTTTCTTTAAAAAGCACATTGTTGTCAATTAATTTAATTATGCAAAATTTTATATTATAAGAAGCCAATAATATTTTTAGCGATGTCCCGGCGCATCCACCAAAATTACCAATTTATTTAAAACTTTTGGTGATTCGTAAGCGAATATGAGCGTAATTAAATTATGTATAAAATTTATCGAGAAACAATTTTTAAAATTTGTCGATAAAACTTTCTAGAGGATTCAAAATTTTGCTTAAAAAAAAAACGTACGACTCGAATAAATTCTGTACAAACTATTTGATATAAGTAACTGAAAAAAAAAAACAAATATTTATAATTAACTTGAAATCAATACGTTTTTTTTTAAGGGGTTTCATATAAAAATTGAAATAAATTATGTATAAAGTTTAGGAAATAAATAATTGAAAATTTATTTTATATAAAGCAAAAAAAAGTGAATGTATTTGAAAATTAGTCTAATTCGAGTTTTAATTGTGCTTAATTTACAGCACACAAATGATAAATAATTATTAATAAAAAAAAAATATTTCGCATTATGTAAATTTCACCGACTGTTCTGTTTTTTTTTTTGTAAACATAAAACGCGGCTATCATGTTATATAATCTGATGAAAATATATAAAATTAGCGACAATTATTTATTAATTAGGCAATGTTCGGATCGAACGGAAATTATTATTTTTTTCGCCAAGAAAAAAAATTGTAATAAATAAGTACTTAATCCATGTGATAAAAGATATTTAATCGAGGATATTGTTTTCATTTTATATGATTCAATATTTACCACTTATGCTCAAATTTTTACGATAGAATAATTCCTATTTATTGTTTTTATTTTAATAATTTATTCCCGCGGGTTTTTGTTTTCCGAGAATGATTGAATTGATTAAAATAAGTTTTTTTTTTCTTGGATACTGAAACCGTCAGCCACTTTTTATAAATGAATAATCAGAGTTTTTTTTTTAATCAATTCAATTATATTGGATTAAACCTATATTTTAAACATTAATCCCCCGTATATATGTACAAAACGTATTTTTTTTTAAATATATATATTTATATATATCTACACATACTATCATACAATTAATTAGCGTGTAAGGATTTTCAATTGCCCCCCGTTTTAATTTTTAAAAATCACGATTGAAAAAAAAAAGCACAAATAAACCACACAGCACAAACAGAGTTGTTGAGATTACAAGACTATTATTTTTTTTTCTGTTGAATATTTGTTTTATGTTTCGATTGCGAGCGTGTTGTGGGCGATACTCTGCTGGAAGGAAAAACAAAAGTGCAATTTTATTTTTATAGCGGCTATAGTGTTTATATTTTTTACAAATGTTTTGATACGACGATACAAGTGCTTGAAGAAACAAAGAAACAGTATTCTAAATAGTTATATACATACATACATACATTCGTACGTACGTGAAACAACGTGTAGCTTTTATATGAGATTTTTCGATGTTTTTTTTTTTTTTATATCAACTTGATTTTTTTTTTTGTAAAAGTGTATTTATAATAAATGTACTGATTTTTAGATGTGTGGTTTTATTTGAGAGGTAAACGAAAACATTATTTTTTCTCACCTTCAACAATCGCGATGATTAATTCTATAACTACATAAAGAAAATATTATTCCCTCTTTAGCTGAAGTTCCTAAAATTGGTTCAATCAATTTCAGGAATTTCAGCTAGAGGGTATAATATTTTTTTTGTTGAAATTCCTGAAATTGATTGCAGCAATTTTAGAGGGAATATTTTTTTAAAATTATTTTTACTTTAATATAATTATAACCCTACACCTGAAAGAGTAGAAAGGGTCACTGAATCTATATATATATATATATATATATATATGTATATATATATATATATATATGTATATATATGTATATATATGTATATATATACAGAGAGGTTTTTTATCAGTATACATTATGGGAAGTGTATATCTGCAAATAAACGCGAGTCAAACGCAATGTGTGTATGTTTAGTTGCCTATTTGGCATATGTGTGTCCAATTGCGTGTTATAGGCAACTAAACACACACACATCAATGCGTTTGACTCGCGTATTTTGCAGGTATACATAGGGGAAATGTATACTGTTAAAAAAGCTCTCTGTATATATATATATATATATATATATATATATATATATATAGCAATAATGATAGATAATAAATAATATAATGATTATATTATAATTATTATATTATTTATTATCTATCATTATTGCTATATGTCCTGTTGGAGCTTTCTAGATCATTATTTATGGGGCTGATCATTCCCCACATGTGGCAATAATAGATAATAAATAATACAATAATTATAATATAATTATTGCGGCTTGCGGCGTCCTTCATTTATTATGATTGTCTGTCATTATATAATAACATGAATTACGTGGGTGTTTCTAAAATTGATCGCGCCATTGGTCGTACGCAACTGTCAAATTCACAATCCTAAATGACGGATTTTGCTGAAATTGTTGGCACGTTTGATCGCACGCAACCGTCAATTTCTCATTTAAAACCATTAAAATGACAGATTTCGTACGTCAACATATGTAACTGCCTGTCGAGAGGATAGATTTCGTGCACAATTGGTCGCACGCAACTGTCAGAGTCGCGTGTCTAAATGACAGATTTTGTATGAGCGAAACGCAGGGTCAATTCCAGGACTGCGGGCCCTCGTATACAAAATGTGCAATGAAATTAAGCATAATTTTTTTTTTCACAATATTTTTGATTGCCTAGCAGCAGTTTTAATGAATGATAAAATTAAATTAAAAAATATTTATATATATTTTTCGCAACTAGGTAACTTATCATGTCCTCCTTAAACTATAACATATTTTGTGTGCTTAATTTTATTGCACGGAATTGTACATTTTCTTTAAGCCTTACATCTAAATTTTCAATATCGACGTTAACCGAATTTCCTCGCTGGTGCTACAAGTTTTGTACACTTTTGCGAAATCGTTTCATATCCCATACTTGCTTAAAATATAACATTAATCCAATTTCAAGTCCTGGAAAAATGTTTCACACATGAAAGGAAAAAAAATCGTGGACTTTTTTTCGCGAAATCATTAATGCTTTCGCGGCGCGAAAGAAATGATTTCCCCTCGATTGCGTCAACTGAGTGGAGGGACGGTGGGAGGAAATTGGAGCAATTTAGAGAGCAGACATAACCACCTGACAGTGGAGTGGTCTCTTCATTGAATGCGCGCCCGGGAATCCATCTGCAGCAATTTAACACGAGGACTTGCACAAATTAAATTGTCAGCACACCGACACTACAATACCATCCCCGCCTCCCTTCTACCCCTTTCCCCGCCGTTAACCCCCAGCACCATTCAATGCCATCGCATTGTCCGTTCGCGCGCACTAAAAATCAATCTGCCAATTATTACTTTATGCTCCTCTTTTTTCTCCTGCAAGAGTGCAGTGTTTCTTGTTGTTTTTAAGCAACTAAAAGCGTTTTTCTCAATACCACTATTTAAATTATCTTATATATATAGTCTTCACCTATATACAAGATAATTTAAATAGTGGTAATGTTTCACATTGCAGTTTAGTTGAATTAAAAAGTAAATAATGTATCGTAGAGCAAATAGGCGGCCTAACAAACGTGAATTTTGTATTTAATTTTTGCAGTGCTTCTCATTTAACATTCGTGCGTGTTTTAGTTTTTTTTTTTGGAAAATGGAATTTAGTAGTGAAAGAGAGGCCGAAATTAGAAAACCTGCTAAAGCAACTACTTATGAATTATTGCCAATAAAATCAGGAGAGACGTGTGGATTGATTTAAAAAAAATGGGGAAATAAATCACGAGAGGGGTTTCTTAAAATATATTTCTTTCACTCGCATTTGGAATATGTTTTTCCTGAAGCGGGGCGAGCGTTTTCATCAGGATCTGAAGGTTTTCAAAAAATCAGCACAAACGTTTTTGGATTACTATCGGTTCGTTATAAATGAAATTGATCCAAGGAATTATAAGAAACAATTTATTTTATGAAATAAATATGAATAAATTATTAAAAATCAACCAATAAAACAGAGATTAGATTGAATAACTTTAAATTCTCGACTAGTTTCGGGTTATTTTCAAGAGAATTTAAAGTTATTCAATCTAATCTGTATTTTATTGGTTGATTTTTTAATAATTTGTTAATTATTTAAAGTTATTCAATTTAATCTGTGTTTTATTCGTTGATTTTTTAATAATTTATTAATTGTTTAAAGTTATTCAATCTAATCTGTGTTTTATTGGTTGATTTTTAATAATTTATTCATATTTATTTCATACAATATGAACTACCAATGACTAAATATTAAAACCATTAACAATTTATTTATTTAGTCTTATATAATATCGTTATATGTTCCTCTTTACTTCCCAGTGTGAGGTGATATAAGAAACAATGCCATTTTTTTCTTTTCATTTTGTTTAGAAAATACTCTTGCGTTATTATTATTAATTACACATTTCTTTAACATATGACGGATTTTTTTTCCGGACTCAAAATCTATAGGAAATTATAAACCGCGTCCTGCAAATTGGCTTTCAGCTTCTATTTGTTTAATCAATCATAAAACTATAACTCTTAAGGTTTGTTCTAGCAAACAAAATAATACAACCAACCAAAATAACCGCAATCTTAATCACAAGCCGGCAATTTAAACAACGCACCGCTCACCTTGTGCTATCACTCACATTCAACTGATTTACAATCGCATTAAACTCTTATTAAAAAATATATATATATATTTGCACCATTCAGACAGAATTGAAAAAAGACGAGCGCTCTGCGTGAATTATTCCGGGCGAATATGAATACGGCCGGCCAGTTTAAATTAGTGCGTCCTCGACTCAATACAAAAATTAACAACGCGCCTCCGCAAAGACGTCTCCGTCTTTTTCCTTGTTTATTGTTGCCTCATTACGGCCGTGATATGCCCGAATTATCATCGCACCCGCTGATTTTCTGAATAATTGCGCAGCCGAGCGAGCAAGTGAAGTTTTTTTGTTAATTGCGCGGTTTTCTGTATTCGTTTTGGTGAGTGTTAGAAATATAAATATTCTTAAAAAAAAAGAAATTGACAGAAAGATCTATGCTCTATAGCCCATGACAGACTATTAAAACAGTTGTACTATAAATTTTTGTTGTCATATTGTTTGAATAAAAGATGTTTGTTGAACAGGTCCTGTATTCCTGAAATAGATAGGAATTTATGTGTGAATTTTGATCAATTTCAGGGATAAAGCTCCAGATATCATAGCTAATACATACTTGTAATACAACAACACATTTATTGGACGTTTGTTTTAAAGTATTTATGTAAAATAAGTTAAAATGTCACGGCGGCTAAAAAGGGAATGATTTTAATCATAATAAATGAAAGACGACGCAAGCGCCACCTTTCGCCTAATTTCACTTCGAAATATTAAAGGGAATGATTTGTTAATTATTTTCAAATTTTTTTATGTACCCTAAACTCTTATATATATATAATATATGTTTATTATTTTATATTATTTTTTAAAAAATTTTTATTTATTTTTTTTTATAATATATGTTTATTATTTTATATTATTTTTTAAAACATTTTTATTTAGAATTTTTGGATTTAATGATATGAATATGTATTTACATTTTTTATCTAACAAGTATAAAGTATGAGTCTAAATAAAAAATAAATCGTTAATTTTTGTTAAATTTACTAGTTCAAGTTAGAAAAGAAAATTGTAAGATATAATGAAATGAATAGGTCATGTCTGCTAAGTTATTTGAATGCAGAATTTAATGAAATATTTTAAATTTTCATTGCACAAGTTTTTATTAGCAAAAATATAATTTAAAATTTGCTGTAAATTTGATCAATTTTCATTGTTTTTCACACAAATTAAATATTAAAATAATTTTTAATTCATCTCATAAAATTCCTGCTTATTTTAAGATTACTTTAATGTATAATACAATATTGATCATTGATCACAACTCGAATTAGTGATTGCCAATATTCATACAGCTATCTCTTTCGTCTAAACCGCGCCCTTAATATCTGAACCACTGCAATGTTCCTTAATAACACATACTAAATTCTTGCAAAATGAAAGCTCGCATTTAAAAGAAAATAATAATGCATTTCATCTCACAGTAGCTGTACATTTTTCTGCGCAACCATGTTTTAAGGTGCGAGCGAGATTTTTTAGGATCTCGAGGAGTTGTTGTTGAGGGAGGTAATTGGCCGTGGTATCTGCCGGGCACGTTATGTCGTTATAATGGCGCTCTAACTGGAAACTGTAGGGTGCTGAGATTTCTTATATCATTTATTGGACTTGTACACTGTTGACACGAACGCGGCCCATTCCATAAAAAAAAATCACCTTTATATCTTTTTCTTGAACTGGTATAAAGAAAAACAAGAGACGGTTAAGAAATATTTGTCAAGTTACGTGAAGGTATTTTATATATATATATATAAAAAATAATTTAATTGAACAAAATATTCAACATGTTTAATTAATCTGTAATTTAAGCCGTGGTGAAACGTTTTTGAATTAATTCAGGATGATTTAATTGAAATTAAAACACTCGGTTTTGTTTCACTTATTTAAGTGAAGTGAAATAAGTGAAACACTTCACAAATATATATATTTTTAATTGTATTAATAAACACAACTGCAGAAAATTAATTACACAGTAAGTTATACAAACATCTATTGATTTTTCTTACGTTTATTTCAAAATTTATTAATTTAATTTGTGAACTTTTAAGCATTACAATACGTACGGTATATATATATATATTTAATTGTATCAATTGATTCTATAAAAATGTGTTTTCTTATTTTCTTTCGGAGTCTTTAATATATTTTTTTATTACGAGGAAAATTTCTGGCAATGATCAATAAAATTCGATCAGCTGCAAAAAAAAAAAAATTACACTGTAAGTTTGATTTTTTTTATGTTTATTTCAAAATTTATTAACTTAATTTTTGAACTTTTAAACATTACAATACGTTCGGTACGTTTGATCAATTTAATTTAGTTTAATTTAATTTAACAACTTTGTAATTATATAACGCAGAGCTGTACTGACGAGGCATAGAACCCCGAAACGCGTGTCTACAGCCTTAAACTACGTATTTTTTTTGTTCTTTGCATTAACTATTTCCGAATGAAAAAAAAGTTGGTTTATTATGCAAAAGAGAGTGTTCATTATTATTTGCTTTACGCGACGTAAATTAAAAATGTTACGGTAGTTAAAGAGGGAACAGTTAATTATTTATTTTCAGTTATTTTTTTATTTAATTTATTTTAAATAACTGCGACCATGTGAATACATTATTTTTTATTAATATTATATTACGGTATAAATATATTTTGAAAGCAAATATAAGATTTTATTGTGCGTTTGTTGAGTGATGCATAAATCAACATCGGCAGCAATTGCAGCTCTGTTTATTTAATACATTGAATAAATTAGTGCGGGATTTAATTAAAGCGAAACTTCTCTACCTGTAAATCAATAACGATGATGCACGAAAAAGTGAAAACCAAGGATTGATTATTCTGTTTTCATTTAAATTGTTCGTTTCGCGATTATGTAAAGGCCCTTTTAGATTGATCAACTTTTCATTCTCAATTGTATCGCAAACTAATTTCACGCAATTAATCGGTAGTTATTGTGGTGCAATGGAAATGGCTAATAATTTAAATAGAAAAAAAGTATTTATTCATGTATGATCGTTTACAATAATAATAGTTTTGATGGGAAGTGGAGAAAGTTTTCGTTCATAAAACCGTGTGTTTTATTTTCTCTCGCCTTTTCATACCATTTGAGTCCCATTCAAATTGTAATACCAAAATTATTTATATATTTCAACACGAAACTATCCTCGGGCGTCGAGAGCTCCTGATCCAGAACGATTTCCACGTGCGGGACACGACTGCTATTGAAGTGCATAGCCAGCTATATTCTTATTTTGGACCTAACTATTAAAAAATAAATAATAAGAATATAGCAATAATAGGAACGAATTTTTCCTTGCCACCCATATGGGTTGAACGGGTGATTGAATATATATATATATAAATAGTTTTGGTATTCCAATTTGAATGGGACTGAAATGGTATGAAAAGGCGAGAGAATATGACGGGAATGCGTGCGTTCCAATAAAGGGCGCCCGGTCTTCATTTATTGCGTCGATTTCGGAATGTGGAGCGGGGGCGGCGGATGCCCCCAATAGAAATATGCACTAATAAAGTCGCGCGCTTAGCCGAGGCGACGACGACCGCCGCCCCTTCTTTGAAACTGAACGACGCTCAAATTAAAATCACCACCCTCCCCCGGTTCTCTCCTCTCCTACACCGGTTATTGCGGGACGCCCGCGGAATCCGCAATTAAGCACGTCCGGCCGACGAAAGCCCATCCGGAATATAATTTGAAGCCGTTCATATCGTTTAAATAGTAATGACACATATTAATCATAATTTTTAATAATTATTTTATATATATATATATATATATATACAGAGAGATTTTTTTATCAGTATACATTTCCCCTATGTATACCTGCAAAATACGTGAGTAAAATGCATTAATGTATGCGTGTTTAGTTGCCTATAATACGCAACTGAACACATATATGCCAAATAGTCAACTAAACATACACACATTAATCGGTTCAATGCGTTTGACTCGCGTTTTTTGCAGATACACATAGGAGAAATGTATATATATATATATATATATACCGTACGTATTGTATATATATATATATATATATATATATATATATATATATATATATATATATATATATATATATATAAATATATTTTTATCAGTATACATTTCCGCTATGTATACCTGCAAAAAACGCGAGTCAAACACATTGAACCGATTAATGTGTGTATGTTTATTTGACTATTTGGCATATGTGTGTTCAGTTTCGTGTTATAGGCAACTAAACATACATACGTTAATGCATTTGACTCGCGTATTTTGCAGGTATACATAGGGGAAATGTATACTGATAAAAAAGCTATATATATATATATATATATATATATATATATATATACATATATATAAGGATAGAAAAGTTAAGGATATGAATTAAGGATAAAGGCTTTGACTATTATTCGACAAAATAACTGTATTTAAATGTTGAAATTTTATCGCAAATAAAAATAAATGTTTCATTTAATTTTTATTACAACTAAGAATTAATATAAGATGAAATTTCAGCAGTTGTTTTGTTAAATGAGAGCCAATGCCATTATCCTTAATTCATAACCTCGTTATCCTTTCATCTCCCATTCTTTTTTTTTGTAATAAAAATAAAATTAATAATAATTAATAAGTGTTATTGCTTGATTATTTGATGATTTTTTTACATATAAATATTTGGAAAAATACCCCGACATCAATTGGTAAAAGGGGACATCGATTATATATATATATATATATATATATATATATATATATTTGGAAAAATTGTATTTATATGTAAAAAAATCATCTATTTAGAAAATAAACACAAATTCCACCAGAAATAAATGGATCTACTATCAAAGAAATCCAAAACAACGGAATTAACAGAGGAAATAAAAACGAATATCAATAAAAAACACTTTGCTTATGTCTTATTACTTAATCAATGCACTAAAACACACGCCTACTTGTTGGAAAATTGCAGAGGTGGCCTAAATATGAAAAAGCCATCAATCAATAAGGTAAATTTTGAAATTAAATCAACCGCAAAGACAAATATCATTACTTCTCATTGCATGAAAAAAAAAAAACTTTTCGAAAAAATACTCAAACTTATTGAAGAAAAAATGCATAATTCCCATACATCAGTTTGAATTCAGAGAAATCAATACTAGAGCAAGCACTGGAAAATTTTTTTCAGGACGCGGCCCGGAAATTTGATAAAGTCTAGCGGCAATGACTTAAATAATTTCGGCTGGAACAATCCAGCTCGGTGTTAAAATCGCATATTAGATACGAAGATCAATATTCTGAATTAAGACCGGTGTTCCACAGGGCAGTGTTCTAGATCCTATACACCTCTGATGTACCAATAACAGATTAATTAAACTTCATAAAGGAACTGGAGGAAACTCGGAAAAAAAGCTTTTTAATTTTGAAAAGTTAGTTGTAATTAAATTTAATTAAAAAAATAATAAAGCGATTTTCGTTAAATGATTAAATCATTAATTATTTTCAAATTATCTTGACTTAATCATCAATTTCAATGTAAGTAAAGCTTTGCGAATTATATTGTGTATCATCCCGCATGAAGATAAATTGCGCGTTACTAAACGTCGAGGAGTAATAATAATAATAAATAATATGAATACGCGAGGGGTGGATGCGTGGGTGGTTTTGATTTGGTCGCTGGTGATGTTTATGCAATCAGAGCGTGTCGTGATTGATGCTCTCGATGATGATTTGCGAGTTTTCGCGGCAGCTCGCTGATGTTTAATTCATAACGAAGCCGCACCCCGAAAACCACCGCTATTTCGATAATCGCACTCCGCTAAATAGTCGGAAGTGAATTTTGTCTAATTCGTTAATTCCGAACGCGACACAAGAGAATCGCAACGGCGAATTAATTGACATAAAATGGATTGCAATTTGAATAAAAATGAACTCAAGTTTCGACACTTTTCATGTTATTTTCAAGTTTTTTTTTTTTTGATATTTACAAACTAGTTATGTTGCGTTACAGATTAGAGTAATTCATTCAACATCAAGTAACATGAATTACCACATAGTACAAATAGAAAAGAGTATTCATTCACTTGGTCACAGTTATTTAAATATATTAAATAAAAATGATTTGAAAATAATTAATAAATTATTTCCACATTTAGCTCTGTGACTTTTGACTTACCTACGTAAGTACGTTAAACAAATGTACATTATTATTTGCCCGGGAAGTAGTTGTTTTAATGTGCATTTGTTTAACGTACTTACGTAGCGTAAGTCAAAAGTCACAGAGCTAAATGTGGAAATAATTTATTAATTATTTTCAAATCATTTTTATTTAATATACCACATAGTATATCATAAATTTATTATTTTCAATTTTCAAGTTCTTTTTATTTAATATATTTATTATTTAAATCCCGGAAAGAAAATCATTAAACAAATATATTTATCATAATTAAAATCCCAGCGCATGAACAACGCAACACTGTTTTTTTTTACTTTAATCCAATCCTCAAGTGAAAGATGAATGTATTAATGGCGAAGGCGCCGGGCGTGATAAATTAAAGTGGAAACAGTACGGGAGGGTCAGTGCGGTCGGATTTTATCGAATGAAAATAATTAGCGAGGGGTGTAATGGCAAAGGTGGCGGCTATATTGTTTTCCCGTGTTGGCGAGTCGCAGGAAGACGGAGAGTCCTTAGTGGTTTTCCGTGTCCGCCGGCTTTCCTCTTGACACACGATATCATCCCCTAAACACACTCGACCCTCACGTACCTTTTTTTTTGTATTAAAAAAAATGTAATGATTCGGCGACGTTATTAAAATTTCTCGCGGGTTAATTTTAAATTCAAATTGCGTAAGTCAAAAGTCACGGAGATAAATATAGAAATTATTTATTAATTATTTTCAATTCATTTATATATATATCTCCTTACATCTAACGGTAGAAAGGAAAAAGATTAATATATATATATATATATATATATATATATATTCAATGACCCCTTTCTACCCACATGGGTGTAGGGTAATCATTTTTATTTAATATAATTAAAAAAAAACATTTTTATTGAAATGTGTATATTTATGTAGAATAATAAATAAAATTAGAATTTATATTCTGTAGATGAATCGGCTATCGATTCTAGATCTTTTTTTTCCAAAAATTAATATTTTTAGATATTTGTTTGTTGCATAGGCAGCACTACTGAGAATTGCAACGGTTTGAGTCGAAATTATTTAATGAAAGGAAACAACAATCTCGTCGAAGACGGTACGTAAAAATTAATTTTAAAAAAATGTTTTACAACTAAGGGCTTACATGGTACATGGCATAGCTGTACTGATGAGGGATGAAATCCCGAAACACGTGTCTACAGATAGCCTTGTAATTATTATTTGTTGTTTCCTTTCATTAAATTGATATTTTTATTTGAAAATTGTTATCAAAGAATTTTTGGGATAATAATTATTTGCTTCAATAAAATGAACGTATTGAGTATTGTAATTTAATTTCTTTGTTGTTTTACCTGAAAGAGTTTCCTCTACAATGAACCACAATCCAAAACCCGGTGGGATTTTCATTGTAGTTCAAGATAAATATTGAATTTTGGTGATTGAATGCGCCAGTGAAGAGTAAAACTATTCGTTTAAGATAGTTTTACTCTTCACTGGCGCATTCAATCACCAAAAACTAATCGTTTAAGATAGTTTTATCTTTTAAAAAAAATAGATTTCCCATTTTTTTATCTTTTTTCCTTTCTACCGTTATGTGTAAGGAAAGATTTCCCAATTACAAGACAATATTCAAGACAACAGCAATAATTAAAATGCATTATTTTATAAAACAAAGTAATTGTTTCCTGTTGGGAAATAATTATTATTATTTAAATAAAGTAAAATTAAAATCACTTGGTTTGTTTAACAAAGTGAGAAAGTTATTCAAGAAATATTAATAATAATAATAAAAGCTCCGAGAATTTTTTACATTTTTTTACATTATTTAAATATTTGCGAGTGTACAAATTGAGTTTTTTTATATTAAAAACAAATGAATCTAACAGCTGCGCATATGAATCAGAAAAGGAGGCTTTGTAAGGTAATAATTAATTAGTTGATCCCGGCGCATCCACCATAAGTCCGCCGTATACGTGCGGTGCATTTCCACGGGATTACCCGGACACATTTACCACGCGTACGTGTGGAAAATGGGGCTAAAAGCCCGATTGCAATTCTGATTTATTCCCCCCTCCTCGTCTATATTTTCACGCCGAGTTGTACAATACGGGAAATAAAAGTCGAGTGGAGTGGAGTGGAAAAGAAGATGGGTCACAGTTACATATTCATGGCCCCGTGCGCGATTTATCAGGGCTGTTGAAAGGGGAACGGGTGGAAGAAGGAGCGGGGGGTGTTAATGAATAAATTGAGTGGGCTTCTTCAACAAGTGTCAGCGATGGCATGCGTTGGCCAATGGTGGAAGAAGGGGGGCGAAGGTGTAGTCGTCGTCGGCGACGGCGGTGTCAGTGCGTGCTGCTGACGGGGGGCGCAAACGCGAGCCGGCGGGATAGATATAGGATAGAATAGAAAGAGGGTAGTTTTGGGGTGCTGCGGAGGAACGTCGTCGCGTCGGGCGTTCATCCTTTCGCGGTGGGTCAGAGGCGACGCGCACACCAACCAAACCAGAGAGGCCAGAGGCAGCCTCAGCGGCAGCTGTCTGCCCCCAGCCCCCCAGCCATGGACTAGCGCCACAGTTAACACCGACACCGACCGACACAACACCGGCTAGAGGATACACATCTCCCCACTCTTCCGAAACAACTACAAAAAATAAACAGCAACAACAAACTAAGCCGAACAACAAGTAAGTCAACAATCGCCTGCAAGAATCCGGGATAACTTGTTGAACGCCTCAATCCTGCATACCTACTAAACTTGCTTATAACAGCAGGTACAGGTGAGCAACTATTATACACACATTCTTTAACGAACTATTCTTTAAAATATTACCCAAAAAGAGTTTTTCCTTTTCTTTAAAAATTACTATATTTTTTTAATTGATTATTAATAACAAGAATTACTTATCTTGTTGTCGGTACTTTTAGAAACTACACAACCATTATGGTAGATGGGGATTTTAGATTATATATATACTTTTAGAAAGTGTTTAGGGAAAAATTGAGCTATCCTTAACTGTGAATATTAAATTAATTAAATTACACAATTTTTCTCAATTTCCAAACGTATTTATTTATTTATCATTATTTATTTAATATAAGAACAATCATTAATGAAGGATTTTTTTTAAACATTATACCCTAATGGATTCATCAATGATTAGAAATAAAAAAAAAATTGTGAAACGAACCGAATAATTAATTGATGAAGGATTTTTTTTTGAGATAACTAACTAACCATCTTTATTGAAATGTGTATATGTATGTACAATAATATACAAAAATTAGAATTATATTCTGTAGATGATGAATCGGCTATCGACCGGAGCCGTTTTTGAGATATTATACATACCTTAATGGATTCATCAATGATTATAAATAAAGAAAAATTTTGAAACGAACCGAATAATTAATCGATGAAGAATTTTTTTTTGAGACATTATACATAACATAATGGATTCATCAATGATTGTTCGTACGTTTAGAAATAGAAAAAAAAAAGTGAAACGAATCGAATGTTACTTGTGTAAAAAAATGTCGTAGGGCTGAATGTGGAAATAATTTATTATTTTCAAATTGCAAACGTAATTTAATATTTGCAGTTTGATTTGAGCTGTGCCGACGTGTTATCGCCATTAAATCAAAACACTTTTATAAATAAAAACACTTAAACTTTGTTTGTATAACTGAGTTTAAGTGTTTTTATTTATGTTAATAACGATGTATAACGAAGTAGAAGCCTCCACAGTTAACAGTTCAAAACACTTTTTGTCATTTCCTTCCTTCGCTTTTATTTTCATGTGTCTCAATGTGCGTTTCGAGCAATAATATTCAAAATTATTAAATTACACTCATCCTTTATAAGGTTTTTGAAAAGTACATAAAAGCGAAGGAAGGGAATAACAAAGTGTTAAAGAATGAATTAATTACTAATTATTTTTAATTAATTTAATTTTTAGAATTTTATTTAGCATCACACACACGAAAAAAATTCTGCTGTCTACATTAAAAGTGATTTATTTAAAACTGCAAAGCAACATATGTGTATATTTACATCTTTAATCCTTACAAGTGCGGTTTAATAAATTTTTAACAATTCATTTAAACTTTAAATCCTACACCTGAAAGGATCATATATACATAGAGCTTTTTTTTAACAGTATACATTTTCCCTATATATACCTGCAAAATACACGAGTCAAACGCATTGATGTATGTGTGTTTAGTTGCCTATAACACGCAACTGAACACACAGATGCCAAATAGTCAACTAAACATACACACATTGCGTTTGACTCGCATTTTTTGAACAAATGTTCTTGTAGGAATTGGCTATCGGCCGGAATCCTTTCAGCCAATAATAATCTGATCGATTTTTTTTAAAGATTGTTTTTATTGAAAGTACAAATTATTACATGCCTTGAAAACATGTTTTACATGTGTTTTTTATTATTATTATTATTATTATTATTATTATTTCATGGTATTTTAATCATCTCGTTTTTTTTTTATTTAAATAAAGCCATTATCTAAATTCCAATCCTAATTCTTTCACGTATGGTTTTCCATTACACAAAAATGCTTTCGAAGCAATTATTTTTTGTTGAGGACGCGCGTTTGCGATAATTGCATAATTCACTATACTTTCTAAGTGCAACTAGGCATTGCTTGATGATTTAATAAAACGTTTTCAGCCGCTATTCAAACCCTACATCCATATGGGTAGAAAGGGTTATAAACAAATGAATGTTGAAATCGATAGATGTTTAGAGCCTGATATTTCAATAATGAAAAATGAAATAAACATTCTGTCTACGCCATATAAATGCAAAAATACTTAATAATAAAAGAAATACTCTTTTTTTTCTCTTAAAATAAATTTTTATATACAAGGTGAAGCAATACGCAAAATTATATTTTTCTCTTTTTACTTAAATGGGACACCCTATATTTTCTAAGCTATTTTAATAGAAAATTGATCACTCTTCATTTTTCATATAACATATTAAATAGCTACCGTTTACCGTTTTTGAGATATTTAACCTCAAATACAAATTTAGTATAGAATTTTTAACCAAAGTAGGCCGCGCCAGAACAACTAATTTATTTAGTTGTGAATGTTACGCTTAATATCATATTTAGTAAGCAATGTAAATTTTACGTTATATTCTGTAACACTGCTGCAGTTAAACATACTTCTTCAATAAATGATTAGTTTAATTAATTAAAAACTAACAACAACTATATTTTTTGTTTATTATTCGAAAAATATTTAAAATATTCCTATATTCTTATTAAATTGATTTATTTAAACAATTCATGTTGACTGAAGAAACGAAAATAGATACTAAATAAAATACTTATATCATTATATTTTGTTAGTATTAAAATTTTTATCTATTTATTTCACGCATTCACATCATTTTTTTTAATTCAATAGCAATCAAACATTTTATAATTTTTGTCTTTAAAAAATGTGTCCCAATAATTATTATAACTCGCTAAATAATCGTCGAGCAACTGTTTATATTTTGCATGCGCCTTTAAATATCGATTGTCATTTGAATATCCTTTTAGGTTAGGAAGTAGGTATGTCATTAAATGTCAGAAAATGATTATGAATAGCATTTGTTTTTAATTATAGCCTACTTAAATTATAGATTATAAGCGAAACTTATAAGTTTGTACTTTGAATTGAAATTGTTTAAAAAACGACAACAGATAGGGGTGTAGTTTATTATACAAAAATTAAAAAACAACGAATTTTCTATCGAAATTTTTATAAAAAAAATATAGGGTGTTCCATTTAAGTGAAAAAAAATCATTTTGCGTATTGTTTCGTGTATTTTAAAATTATTTTATCGTTAATTGTTTTTATATTTTTAAAATAAACCGATTTTGCTCATCACTTGTATAGGGTGTTGAATCTTTCTTTCTGTTCAATTACAGATTAATTTTATTTTATACCATTACTCAGATTAAACGAATTCTATGCGATTATTTTTCATCAACCCGAATCCGCTCACCTGCAATCACAATTATCCGCAATCCCCATTTGAGAGGCACGGTTTAAATTGCGTCCAAACTATCCGTTATAGTTTTACTACGCTAATTCCCGTTTATTTACGGGGCGGGGCCTTTGTTCGCGCAAATAGAGCGATTGATTAAATGCAAACGCACTAAACGCTCCCAGTTTGCGTTGCTTAATTACGCCCCGGTTTCGATTATAACGGATCCAAATTAACTTTCGATTATAATTCCGAGAAATTTATGAATAATGTAATTTTCAATCCTAACACGATCTCCCTTACGGAATCCACGATTTTCAGATTGTGATGTCAACATTTTAAAGTCGTGAATTAAAATGTTATATATATATATATATATATATATAATCGATGTCCCCTTTTACCAATTGGTGTCGGGGTTAATTAAAATGTTGACAATATTAATAGTTTGAAAAATACACTTGATTTGTTTCACTAATTGTTTTACTTCCTCCGACTAGTTTCGACTCATTCTCAAGGAGTGTACAGAAAATTAATTTTACATGAATATATATATACAAGGCAGAAAGACCGACGGTCGATAGCCATTTTCTGAGGTCTAACAATGTGTAAATGATTGTATTTATATGTATTATAAAATTGTATAATGTAAAACTCAGAAATAAAGATTTTCAATATACAAATACAATTTTTTTTAGAGATTTAAAATGTTAACATCAAATTCTGAAAATCGTGGATTCACACTCCCTTGATGTCAACATTTTAATTCACGACTTTAAAATGTTGACATCATATTTTGAAAATCGTGGATTCCAGAAGGGAGTGTGATGTCAACATTTTAATTCACGACTTTAAAATGTTGACATCACAATCTGAAAATCGTGGATTCGGGAAAAATAGTCGTGTTAGAATTAAAATTGTCGAGTTTTCTTTTCTTTTTTTTTCTTCATTATTTTTTATTAGTGTGAAAACTTTGAATCTTATTAATTAATCCGGCGCAGATGTTCGTGGATGCGGATGTCGCGCGGAGATCCCGAAACCGAGATTCAAACTATTCATCAAACGGCTAATTATCCCCCAATTCAGACACCACCGCCCTCCCGCGCTTTCCGCACTCCCTGGGCTCGGCGATAATCTAATATCAGCGAATTTAATTGCCGCCTAAGAGCGAACGGGAACGCTCCATTACAAGAACGGCCGAAACAAAGGGACTAATTACGTTTTGAATATCGGAAATTTTTCGTTTGTTTCAGGAATTAGTAAGAAATTTTCATCTCCGGCCCAACCTTCACTAACAATTCGTATCGTCAAACGCGGAGAAATGTTATAGCAATCATGGCGATTGAATAAAACGAAAAGAACTTGATAGAGACTGGCGGAATCGACGCGATCATCAATAGCCATTTTCCGAAGCTTAACAAGTTGCAATAAGGATTAAGAAAACACTTAATAACTTAAATAAAAATTATTTCCACCTTTAACTCTGGGAGATTTTGACTTAAATAGAAAAGAGTATTTATTCACTTGGTCACAGTTATTTTAAGTAAAAATGATTTGAAATTATTTCCACTTGAATTATATATATATATATATATATATAATATATAGTTAATATAAAGAAATATGTATTTAAATGGACTTACCGTTAATAAACAATAAACAGTATATAATCTAAAATCCCCATCTACCATAACGGTGGTGTAGGGGTAATTCCACTTGAATTAAACTTGATTACCAAGAATAATAATGTCATTAAGCCGAAACTAGTTGGAGTTAAAATAAACAAACGCAAAACAAAACCAAGTGAATTTAATTTACAAGTTTAATTCAATATTAAAAATGTTTTACCAAGTTATTAATGAGAAAAAAGTATCCGATGAATTATTTTCACATTTAAATTATATAAGGCGGAGCTGTACTGACGAGGCATGAAATCCCGAAACACGTGTCTGCAGATACTCTTATGTTAAATAACATTTTTTTTACATTTAATTTTTCTTGGATAAAAAAAAATGTTGAATGATGTAATATTTTATTGATATGCAACAGCAGGTGTACATAATGTAATTCGATTTCCGGCGGGGTGTTTACCCGGGAAGTAGTTGCATTTCTTTAACGTAAATTAAAATCTCACAAAGCTAAATGTGGAAATATTTTTTTTAAAATAATTTTCAAATCTTTTAATTAAAAAAAAAAACACTGAATCATACTCGGGGAAAACCTCTTGGATTCCCGTACACTCTTCTTTTTTTCTTTCTTTCGCGAAGCAATATTAAGTGGAGGCAAAGTTTTCCGGGGTTCCGGTTTAATAAGCCTTCGGGTCGAATGAATATAAAGATGACCGGCGTCCCCGCTGGAGTGGAAACCCCCCGAGCCGGCGGTCTTTTGAGGGCTTGCGAGATCTCCGGGTCAAGGAGTGCACTTGATGGCAGGAAATTAAATATCCACCCCGCGCGCACGCAGGGGATGTCACTTTAAAGAAATCATTTAATATTCAGCACTCGTACGGCATACTTTCCGTTTCGTTTATGAACAAAAAAAATAATAAATGACGAGATTTATTATTTTTTTTTTCCTGTTTAGTACTGTCTGTTTATTTACGAAAGCCGGTTTCAAGACAATAGGGGGTTGTTTACTGGTTTCAAGCGGAAAACACGCCAGTAAGTAATTTAGGTGTTGATAAATATTTTTACCTACCGTTCTAGAAGAAGAAAAAAATACTAACTGAGGCTCAACTTTGTTATTTAGGTAATATTAGATTGATTTTGAATCCTCGACACCCAATACGGGATTGAGAAAGATTGATTTTGAATAATTAATTCACTTCTCTATCTAATATTAACAATGTTCTTTCTTTCTTAATCAAATTTTCAAATCATTTTTATTTAATATATTTAAATAATTGTGATCAAATGAATGAATACTCTTTTCTATTAGCTGTCGAGTTTATTAACAATGTTCTACCAAATGATTAATAAGAAAACGCTTCCAATGCATATTTAAGTGATACCAAATAAAGAATTTCGAGTATTTTTCATGTAGTATCACTTCTTGACCTTCTGAAAATAAACTAAACGGTCTGACGTGATCCCTCCTGCTCGGATAAAATTAAACCATCCCATTGAAGCAGCCCCGATTGATTCCACTCATGCATATTTTCGCTGAATGACCGCCGGGAATCCAATTTGCGTGCACACATTCAACCAGCGATCGCACATTGTGCGTTCCGGGACCGATTTTTTTTTCTTCACCACCCCCTAATACCTCTTCCCCTTCGTCGTTTCCGCGAGCACAGTATACGTGCAAGCTCCCTTTTCGATAGGCAGCAGATTGTAAAAGAGGCAATTTATGTCGTGTTTGTCTTTGCAGTCGCCGTAAATCCACAGCGAGGGAGTTACGTTCCCTGGTGGGCGAAAAAGGAACTGTGCGCCGAGTAATAATGTTTTAGTTTCTCTCTCTCCTATTTTTTGTTGTTGTAATTTTACGATTCGTTAGTGAAATCATCAGAATAAAGAAAAACAATACACTTTGTTCATAAAATAAATTTAATTACTTTATAATTGAATTTTTTTTAATTAACGAAATTAATTACTTTCAAATGTATTTTCATAAACATCTGTAAATTAGCTCTCGAGCGACTCATTCATAATCGTAATAAGCTATAAATGAAATGATCGAATTGAAAATTCGGCAGCATGCAATCACCCCCTCGTATTTTTTAAGGCATTTAGCGCGGATAGAGTTCGGATCTCGGGACAGATTGAATTTGTGCAGCGCATACGGACGGATGGCTGTTCGCACTCCGGATCACGGTGAGCAAGGCGGCAGTTATTAAACGAGGGTGTCCCAATTACGGGCCCTAACTCGATTACCAGACACCACTCGCTCGCTTCCGGGGGACGCCTTTTGAGACTCGAAACCGATAGCTCGCTGCGCCAATTTGTACGTCAGAACATTCCTTTTTTTTTTAAAAAATAAAATCATTTCTCTATATATATATTCCACTCGCGCGCCTCTCTGAAGCGCAAAATGTTTAATTGGACCTATTAGGTGTTAAAAGCGTAAAGGATAAGATAGCTCGGATATCTAGCAAGAATTTCGGAAAACGGAAGAGCCGAAAAACCATCAAAAATAATTCAAAGTGCGGAACTAGAAGAAAAAAATAATTCAAAGTGCGAAACTAGAAGAAAAAAAATAATTCAAAGTGCGGAACTAGAAGAAAAAAATAATTAAAAGTGCCCGTCTTTTAATTATTTTTTTCTTCTAAATTGGTATATATAGTGCTAATATATTAGCTGTGATATTATTGTTTTAAGGAATTAACTACTAGTACTGCTATGCAACAATAAATATCTATTGTGTAAACCAATGTCCGGCGGGGTAAATGTTCGGGAAGTAGTTGTTTCAATTGATGTTTGTTAAAAACTTACAGTGTAAGTAATTTTTTGCAGTTGGAAAAAGGGATTGATCGAATTTTATTGATCATTGCCAGATATTATCCTTGTTTAATTTCATTGTAATTTAAATAACTGTGAATCATTTTTGTTTCATTTCATTTAATTTAATTAACTACTAAATCTTGGGAAGAGGCTTTAAGCAAAAGGTTGCTGAAAATAAATAAAAGAAAGACAAAAGTAATGGAAATATCTAAGGAAGCAAAAATAATCGACATACAAATAAATATAGAAAAATTGCAATGAGTACAGGACTGTACTGACGAGACAAAGATCCCGAAACACGTGTCTACAGATAGCCTTATATTAAGTAACGTTCCTTTTTTTGCTCTTTGCATCATTTAAACACTTGTTTCGCTCAAGGTTTTTATTTTCAGTTGCCTGAAACGTGTTTCGATCCGTTTTTCAAAGTTTAAACTATTTTGAATTCGACAAATGTCACAAATCTATGGATTGAAGGTTAATCCGGCGCTAACGATAATGTCGGTGTTTTGTTTTTACTTTTCGTGTTGATTATTAACGAGACTATTCTTTAAAAGAAAATTTAAATTTTAACGTATATGTTATGTTCATAATCACATAATAATGATATACAAGGTGTGCAGAAAATGAGTGAAAACCTTCAGGTAACTCAATTCATTAATTAATTTTTAATAGAAAATCCAAATAAAAAAATGTTGTATGGTTCTTCATTGAGACTCACGAGGTCTTCGGAATTTTAAATATGTGACTATAAATCAGTATTGTTTTTTAAATATTTTGTAAAAAAATCAATAGCATTAACAATCAATTAGACACGTGTATAATTCCATTGCTGTAAATGATTAATAAATCGGATATTTTTACAATTTTATAACTTCATAAGAAGCATTCTTTTAATGAAAATAGATCTGGCAACGACGCACGCTCGTTTGTAAAAGAAAAGGTGTATGCAACACCTCCAGCGGATGATGTAGAAGTTATAAACAGGATAAATGCTGCAGTTGAATTAATTACAGAAGATATGTTGCTCCGGGTAATAAATTCTATTCCTCGGAGGCTCCAGATTTGTTTAGAAACTGATGGATACTAGTTTGAACAGTTTCTATAATTTTGATTTTAAACTTCAAATTTGACATGTGAAATGTATGATTATTTTTAATAACACTTGTTTGATCCAGCGTTGCCAAATGTATAGTTCTTTTAAGTGGCCCGTGAGGCTTAAGGAAGAACCGCGTGACTTATTTTCGTTAATATTTTTATCTAAAAATTAGTCAAAGAGTCACGCTACCTAAAGCTTTTCACTCATTTTCTGTACACCTTGTATATATACAATCTAAAATCCCCATCTACCATAATGGTGGTGTAGTGATATATAAATTGCTTTATAAATATAAATAATAATAATAATCCTTTATTAACTATGGCTATTAAATAATAAGCTGTTTTTAAAAAACGTTTATTTTTTTTTATATAATTGGAAGCAGTGGATGTAATTCTGCGGCGTCTTTCATTCGCATACAGACTCACGGATATTATTTCAGCGAAACACCCAAACGCAGCGGATAAATAAGCCGAGCTTATTCCCGCGCGGAGATTAACCGAAACAAGCCCCAAGTAAGCCGAGTCCGGCTGAATGGGGTTGGGACTGCGAAAACATAGACAAGTTAGAATAAACCAAGTGTTATATTTTCACTTCGTTTCTTATACAAATCACGAAAACCCAAAGATATATTTTTTTTTTGCAAAAGTGTTGTTGCGTCGTTTGAATGGGAACAAAACGAGTTCTGAAACTTCGATTTTTGCGCGCTTTCACATTCCACCTTTCCATCTGCAAAAAAAGAAAAACGGAACGGGTAGTAATTAATACCAGGAATTCCTCGCGGGAGAGCGGCCTTTTGTGCCAGTAAACGTCGGGCCCGCCTCTCCCCGTTGTCCTCGCCCGTCGACTTCCTCCCCCGTTTTTGTTTCTTTCTTCATTTCTCTTTTTCCCTCGGCGCTCGATTCCTCCCGAGCACTCGGGGATAACGCAACAGATGAGGCGATTTTCAAGTATCCGCGATTTTTTGTTGTAATAAATTTTGAAATCACCTTCACTGAACAACATGATTATCAGTTATTTATTAAAAATAAACACAATGTACATTTCAAACATTGTGCTCAAAGGGAGGTCCGATGCTACTTGGGTAACAAAACCGAGAATTTAATTTAAATAAACAAGTGAAGTAAGGAATATTCAATTATTATTCAGATAGAGTGATTACGTAGCGGCCCGGCGCATCCACCAAAAGTTCGCACAATTCAAATGCCCTTTTTAATATCAGCAGTTTGAATTGTGCGAACTTTTGGTGGATGCGCCGGGCATCTACGTAATCATCCCTGTTAAATACTAATTTTCAAAATTATGCATACAAAAAGAATATGTAAATAATTAAAATTAGTGTTTTTCTTTCTCTTATTTCGAGAATTAGTGATTTTAATAATCGAATATAAAATATCGATTATTTTTGATAATCATATATATATATATAATATCGATTATTTTCAATAATCATATATATATATAATCTAAAATCCCCATCTACCATAATGGTGGTGTAAGGGTTTCGATAATCATAATTGAATTAAACCATTTCTCTTTAATCATAATAAATTAAAAACTACGCAAGCGCCACCTTTTGCCTAATTTCAATTGCCATCGTCAACGATTTGGGTCTAAAATATATAATCTATCACATTCTTCTTTTTTTCCTTATATATTATTTCGTGCTTTTTAAATTTATGGCTTAGATATTTATATTCGGTGGTTTATCTTTTTGTTTTGTTTGATTTTCAGGTGGTGGATAAAAATGACGGTGGTGAATGAGTGGGTGGCGGGGACGCGGCTGGGCGGCTGGATCCAGCGCTGCCGCGAGTCTCGCCGTTTGGTACTCGTCATCGTGGCGATCGCCCTCCTCTTGGACAACATGTTACTTACGACAGTTGGTAAGTCCGCAAAATACATAATTACATCTCATAAAAAAATCATAAACAATAGTTTTATCACAACTAAAAAAAAATAGTCGTGTAAATTAATTTTTTCGTTTCAAATGATTATTTAGACCTTTAGCAATAATTCAGTCACAAAAACAAGAATTATTATAAACACCTTCGTTTGTTGACTTTAAAATATATAACCACGTTTATAAAACCCTAGTGTTTTATAACTATCATAATGTAATATAATAATATTTTATTCCTTTCTTCACTTTTGTATTTTTAAACACTAAAAGTACATTTCGAGAGCAGTGTGCTCTTTATCAATAGATTTCTTTTATATAAAATTGATAAATATATTTTTTTAATATAATTAATGGTTTTAATATTTAGATATTGGTAGTTCATATTGTATGAAATAAATTATTAAAAATCAACCAATAAAACACTGATTAGATTGAATAACTTTAAATTCTCGAGTAGTTTCGGGATATTAGCCCATTTTCAAGAGAGTTATTCAATCTAATCTGTGTTTTATTGGTTGATTTTTAATGATTTATTCATATTTATTTCATATTTTTTTTAATATTAATATAATCATGAAACCTCACGTATTCCCCAACAAAAATCTTCACTATCATAATACTTTCATGAAGAGTGTTTTATATTGATAATTAAATAAAAGTCACTTGGTTTGTTCCACTACTATTTTTTTATTCTCTCCGACTAGTTTCGACTTATCGTCATTCTCTAGGAGTAATACAGAAAAAAAATGTTTACAATATTGTAAACATGTTTCATCAAGTGATTAATGAGAACCAAATTGAAGATATTTAGAGTGTTTTATATATATATATATATATATATATATATACAAACATCTTTATACATTCAACAATAATTTATAATAATAATATGTGCAATTGTGTTAGTAGTCTGTCATACTTATGGAGCGTTTTATTTCATTAAATTTTTTTCTATATAAATTTATATTATCGCATCTTTTTCTTGTATACGTATTTAAAGCATAACCTTCGCTTAATTATAACCTCGTTTAAAAATGTTTAGAAATTTTGATGTATGGGCTGTGTGTGTGTGTGGTGTATTGATTAAGCGGCGAGCGCGGAATGCGAGTGAATAGGGAGAGGATGGTTGAAATCAAAGGGTCCCGCCGTACTTTCCAGCAGCAGCAGCAGAACGGTGTTGTTCACGCACGAACAATTTCGCACACACTTTATATTTAAACTCATCCGGCACCGCTCGTCGGCTCATCTGGTTCGTTTGATTAACTCGGGCAAACGAGGAAAGATCGCCACCGACAACGGCAAAATCACTAGCGGCGAATCGATCGCCGTGATAGTGTTAAATATTGAGTGGAAGGAAATCAGTTATGATAATGATACGTTAATTTAATGTAGAAGTCACCCCTACACCACCATTATGGTAGATGGGGATTTTAGATTGTATATATAATGTAGAAGTGATACATGAAGGTCTACAATAACTTATATATATATAATTTTATATGTATATATATATATATATATAGAGAGAGAGAGAGAGAGAGCTTTTTTTAACAGTATACATTTCCCCTATGTATACCTGCAAAATATGCGAGTCAAATGCGTTAGTGTATGTGTGTTTAGTTGCCTATAACACGCAATTGAACACACATATGCCAAATAAGCAACTAAACATACACACATTGCGTTTGACTCGCGTTTTTTGCAGGTATACACTTTTCATAATGTATACTGATAAAAAAAACCTCTCTGTATATATATATATATACATATAAAATTATTTTATGCTCCGTTAAATGCTAATTGAAACGTCGAAATATTCCAAAACTAGATAATCTTGTTTTATATATAATAAGAAAATCATTTAATTTGATTTAAATAACTGTCACCAAGTGAATAAAACTGCACTGACGAGTTATAAATCCCGAAACGCGTCTACAGATGGCCTTATATTACGTGGTTCTTATTAAATATTCTCGAATCAAGAAATCGTTGCATTTGACGAGCAATAGCGAATGATTACGCTACTTCAAAAGCAATAGCAAATGTCCATTCATTTGCTATTGCTCGTCAAATGCAACGATTTCTTGATTCGGGAATGTTTAATGAGTACCGCATAAAGCTCAGCGTAATCCAACGTTTTTGATTTTCTTTTTAAGACGAATGTTGCAATAGCTAAACGAAAAATAATAAAAAATAATGAATCAAGTCTTTTCAAATACAAAAACAAATGATAAGAATTGAATTTGTAGTTAAAATAAAATTGAATAATTAAAGATGGCATAAAATAATTGTTTCGGTAACTTTATGGGGTTTTTCTACTCCAAGAGAATCTGATTCCGGTATTTCGGTCCGTCGCACGGGGTTGATTTTCTGCGTTTGAATTCCAGAACGCCCAAAAATGCACTTTTTTCAATATAATTTCTAAACGGTTAGAGACGGAATAAAAATTCAAATTAGAGAGTTGTAGAGCTTTTAAAAACCTACAACTTTGCCGTTGGCAGTTTTATTCTATCTCTAATAATATATATATATATATAATCTAAAATCCCCATCTACCATAATGGTGGTGTAGGGGTGTATCTCTAATAATAATTTTTTTATGATCGAAAATGCCCCATTGTGACCGTGAGAGTGCCGAAAGTTCTGGAACAATAGGATTATTCAAATGGAATTAATACCGGACGGCCGTTTCCGAATGCCGGCCTTGGCCCTTCATGAAATTCACGCAAAATATTTCACAAAATCGTTTCTCAAATACATGTTCAACACATCCGTCGTCGATTTGATGAGTATCCGTAAGCCGTTATTAACGAGCTGCAGTTTCGATTCGTAAGAAAATATTGACAGGCCCGAGATTAATCAATGTCGACACAAAATAGAGAAAACCCTAGTCATGACTTTCAAGTGTAATGAAGAGATTGATATCTGGCGATGTTAATTGCGGCAGACTTGCCAGATAATTGCGCGGCCGTTGAAACCCCGGCCGCAACAATGGCGGGCGGTAAGGACAATTTGCCCTTTTGTGTCCCTCGTTACGTACTCTAAACTGAAACTGAATTACTCGCACAAAGACGCCTCCTTTTCCCCGCACACTTCATCCATTCAACCACTTCGACCGACTAAAACACGCGCGCACGTCAGCTCGACCGACTTTGAATTGTTAACAATCCGCCGGGGAAAATGTTTCAGTTCGTTTAAAAAAAAATATACGAGAAAATTAAATACGGTTTTTAATTAGATTCAAGTTGTGAGGATTAAAGGAGGCTTTGATGTTTCCTACTACGCTGTAACCAGATGTACATAAAATCATAAGAAAATGTAATTTTAATAGGCGAAACACTTCGCGTAAATCGATACTGCTTTTAAATGTAGCGCTAATTAGTTCGCTTACAAAAATGCCGGTCTCCCCCGTCGCATTTTGCACACGTGCTGCACCCTCTTGCTGAAATAGTAGTCTCAGGTATTTATCAATCTCAGAATTGAACCAACCTTTATAAAAATCAACAATACATGAATTCCGGGTCGCGGCTGGTCGTACCAATTGCAGAAAGTGCAATCCGAAGGGCCGTTCGCTGTTTTCCTTCCCCTTTTATTAGGTGTATGTATAATCAACCGTTTTTCTAGATAAATCCCCCGGCGTTCGGGATTCTTCCTGCGGCGGCGTTGTAAATGCATGAGGGCATTTCATTAATAATGATTCGGAATTGTAATGAGAGGAGGCGAAAGAGAGAGATAGAAAAAACGAACGTCATGAATTAAACAATATATCGCTTGGCTACTGATAACTTGAACAGCACGGATTTATTCCTTGATTGAAATGAATTCAAGCAATATTAATTTCAATCGAGGGATTATGAGCCTGTATGAATTACAAACAATAAATTCCTGAAATGTCGAATATAAAAGATCATATTTAAAGACTTCATAACTAATTTGTTAGTCAGAAGCTTGTATTACAAGATATCATTCGAACTATACCCTAACCTAAAAAAAACGCAGATTGTATTATAAAATAACACTCGAGTGATGTTTCCCTAACCTAAAAACAATACAGCTTGTATTGCAAGATAACATTGGAGAGATGTTTTCCTAACCTAAAAAAACATAGCTTGTATTACAAGATAACACTCGAATGACGTTTCCTTAACCTAAAAAACACTGGAGAGATGTTTTCCTAACCTAAAAAAAACATAGCTTGTATTACAAGATAACACTCGAATGATGTTTCCTTAACCTAAAAAACACTGGAGAAATGTTTTCCTAACCTAAAAAAACACAGCTAGTATTACAAGATAACATTGGAGAGATGTTTTCCTAACCTAAAAAAAACATAGCTTGTATTACAAGATAACACTCAAATGATGTTACCCTAACCTAAAAAAAACACAGCTTGTATTATAATATAACATTCGAGTGATGTTTTCTTAACCTAAAAAACACTGGAGAGATGTTTCCCTAACCTAAAAAAACACAGCTAGTATTACAAGATAACATTGGAGAGATGTTTTCCTAACCTAAAAAAAACATAGCTTGTATTACAAGATAACACTCGAATGATGTTACCTTAACCTAAAAAATAACACAGCTTGTATTACAAGATAACATTTGAGTGATGTTTCCTTAACCTAAAAACACTGGAGAGATGTTTTCCTAACCTAAAAAAAACATAGCTTGTATTACAAGATAACACTCGAATGACGTTAAACTAACCTAAAATACACAGCTTGTGTTACTAAATTCTTGAAAGGTCGTATTTAAAGTAAAGACATTTCCTTTCACATAACCAACAAATTAAAACCCTGTATTACAGATAACATTCGAGTGATCTTTCCCTAATCTAAAAAACATAGCTTAAATTCTCGAAATGTCAAATTTGACGTTTTCTTTTCCTCTAAATTTTTGCATCCTCCATTTCAAACTATCCCTTATTTTAATAATCAATGTTTTATATTGATTATTAAAATAAAGAACGATTCCTGCCGTGTACAGATGTTGGCGGGATGAAACGTAGAGAGTGAGAGAGAAGATTATATCTGGCGGTGAGGGAAGGGAGGAAGTGCGGCGGGGGAACTTTTATGCGGACCGTTAATTAAAGTTCGCTCGATGCTGAATGGAATAGAGAGGGCGCCCGCTTTTGATTCCGGTTGCTTTTGACGAACGAACGATCCGTCCATCCGGCGCAGTACGCCGTTTCGAGGATCGCAGTTGCGAAACTAAAATTATTCCCCACTATTTAAACGGCAATAGAATTTAAATATTGTAACATTAATATCTAATTTAAACGGCAATTTAAATTTAAATATTAACATTAATATCTAATTTCTGCAGGGGGTGAGCGTGGAATTAACCAAATAATTAGATGTCAAATATAATCAAATGCGGAATTTTCAGAGGTCTCCCATATCAATCTTGTCACGACCATCGATTATAAAAGAACTTATCATTATTTTGCTAAATGAAATTGACACTTTTACTAAAAGAACGTGATATAAAAGCTGATGTGAAATTTTTGCGTCAACGTTTATGACCAGCGCCATCTGGGCTAAGGTTACGAAGAAGATTTTTAACTTATATGATTAATAAGTAAAAGGGGCAAGGACATACGTCAAAAAAAAGACTAACGTGTAGAACTAACGCCACCATACGTCAAAGAGAAAATAAATAGCGCCACCTGGGTTACGGTAACGATGGAGATTTTCATTTTTTTTTTGTGCCTCACGGTGAATTTTCATAACCTCAATCAATAAATGAAAGGGGGTTGCAGAAAGACAAGCGTCAACAAGAAACAGATTCCGCATGGATCTGATGAAAAGTTTTTCAAGAATTTCGACGAGACATTTTCGCGCACGTGCGTCGACAAATATAACTTCCATTACAACGAGGAGGGGAGGTTTTATCGTTCTTCCCCGCGGCCACGTTTCCTCGCTCCTCATTGTGCTCGTCTGAGTGGACCAAAATATAAAATCTACTTATCGCAATAAAGACGTAGAACCATCTTAATTCCATCCGCGGGGCGGAATTTATTGCGTGCAATCAGCGTCGCTTTTGCCGTAAATTTTATTCTTAATGGCGAGGAAAATGAATCTGGATTACTCTTGATTGAATGTTAGTATTAGTGTCGGATTTTATTTTAACAAAAAGATTTAAAAATTGATTTTTGTGCGGGTGTTTTTATTTTCTTTTCAAACAAATCGCGTTTCAGTAAGGTATTATTTCTTTGATCACCTACACCACCATTATGGTAGATGGGGATTTTAGATTATATATATATATATTATTTCTTTGATAACGAAAAGTTTCTAAAAATCAATGAAGATTATTATTGCTTTGTTAAAAAAATTGAATAGTACAGTATTTTATTTAAACAACATAAAATTCGAATCGGTATGCTAAAATTTCATTCAATTGAGGAAAAAATCTTGAAAAATTGTTTCAAAATTTATTACACAAAAAAAAACACTCATAAAAATAATCTTTAATTAATTTTCAGTAGAAACGCTAAAAAAATGCAATGTCTACTGCAGACGTTTTCTGACACTTGACATTTCAATATACAGAGAGCTTTTTTTATCAGTATACATTTCCCCTATGTATGTGTGTTTAGTTGCCTATAACACGCAACTGAACATACATATGCCAAATAGGCAACTAAACATACACACATTAATCAGTTCAATGCGTTTGACTTGGGTATTTTTTACATGTATATATTGGGGATATGTATACTGATAAAAAAACCTCTCTGTATATATATATATATATATATATATATATATAATCGATGTCCCCTTTTACCAATTGGTGTCGGGGTATATTTCAAAATGTAAAACAAATATAAAAAAAATAACAAATATTTCCACGCATTCAATTTAAACAGTTTTGAAATAAAGCGCGTAATGGAAAAATAATTAAAACCTGACCCACTTTTACATAATCGCTCCATTCTGGCGAGCGAGCGGAGGAAAGCTCTCATTCCTTCCCGCACCCCATCCCGCCTCTCCCGTTTCCCTCGGCATAATTGGTGTACTCCATCAGACGGTAATCAATTTTGAAATCAATCTCATTCTCAAACGAGACTAATAGCCAGTTCAGCATCGCCTCCGGGCCGAACAATTAATCTAGTCTCTCACTCAACACATTAACCTTCATCCACCTGTTTGCTGCTCCCCGTTACTCGCAGTGTAAACTGATTACACGGGGGTAATAACTAATTTCTGTCGGGATTAACCAAATAATTTCGCTTGTTATTAAGATTGGTTTCGAAACTTAATAACAAGCACGATTGTTTCTTTTTTTTAATATAAATTATTTAAGTTTATTATTAGCGGAAATAATATTAATAATTTCTTTGATAACCCGGCGCATTCACCAAAAAAATCAACATAGGAGCTAATTCACGTGGATCTCTTATTATTTTGCGGAGCCTACATTAATTTCGTCGCTAAATGACCATAAATAAAAGTATAAAAAAGTGAAGATTTTTCTTAACATCAAAATTGAAAATGTACCTCGAAGTGAACGCCTCCAAGAATTATTTCAAATTTAAATCTGTATCGAATTTCAAGAATACCTAATTTGTGAATGAATATTATTCTAAATTTTGTTAGCTAATTTTTTACTTAGTATCTGAGCTTGAATAAGAATAAATAAAAAAAGTAAAATGAATCAATTAAATTAAAAATGATTTGAAAATAATTAATAAATTGTTAATATAATTAATGGTTTTAATATTTAGAAATTCTCTTGAAAATGGGCTAATGACCCGAAACTAGTCGAGGATTTAAAGTTATTCAATCTAATCTGTGTTTTATTGGTTGATTTTTAATATTATATTCATATTTATTTCATACTATAAATTATTAATTATACTTTCTTCTATTTATAAAATTAATCACCCTGTATGTAATTAATTTGAACTTATCTGCATTTATTTTTATTTTCGAGGAAAGTACGAGATTTTCGCAATTAAATAAAAAAATCCAGAGCGCCTTGAAAATTACTACTTCGACTTCTGAATAATAAAAAAAGTATGGTGTTTCATTTTTATTATAATAATTATTATATTATTATAAGTATACTCCATATTTGTATTAAAGTTAATGATGAATTTATGAAATGTTCCCGAATTTCCAACCCCCTCGGTTGGTTAAAATTAAGAAACGAAAACGATTAGGCACGGCAGAGGGGGGGAGCGGTAATTTTTTTGCGGCACCCTCGCTCGGAGCCGCAAATTGCGCCATTACCCCCCGCCCTTCTCCAGCCACTTCCTGCGCGGAAAGTACGAGATTTTCGCAATTAAATAAAAAATCCGGAGCGCCTTGAAAATTACTACTCCGACTTCTGAATAATAAAAAAAAGACACCGTACTTTTTTTTATTATTATTCAGAAGTCATTTTTATTATAATAATTATTATATTATTATAAGTAGTATATTAAGTATGCTCCATATTTATATTGATGTGATAATAATAATTTGAGTGATTAATCTCAACTCTCCGGGTTTGAGAAAAAAAAATCGCTACATTAGTAGAATTTCAATCTAAAGGATTAAATTTTGTTGACGTTGTTGTATGAACAGACGCTTAGCGATCATAAAAGTTTTCTTATCAGATTACAAGTTTTTTTTTAGAATTATTATTGATATTGTTGTAATTAATTTCAGTGCCGATCATTCCGGAGTTTCTGTACGACATCAACCATCCGGACGCGCCGCTGGACTCGTCGGGGGCCGCAAGGCTGACCGTGACGACGCCGCCGCCGACGCTCCCGCCCTGCGTTCCGCCGGAGGAGAGCCCGGAAATTAACGGGACCACCCTCTCGCCGCTCGAATTAACAAGTAGGCGGCAAAATTTAGTTCAACAAACAAGGGAAAGTTCGTTCTCATTCGAAGTATGAACTTTTTTTAACGGCCAAAGTAAATTGAAACATAGATGCAAACGGTTTGGGGGATTCTAATTATTATTTTTTTTACTTTAAATTCCACTCCTACACCTATATATATATATATATGGAATTTAAAGTAAAAAAAAAATAATTAGAATCCCCAAACCGTTTGCATCTATGTTTCAATTTACTTTTGCCGTTAAAAAAAGTCATATATATATATATATATATATATATATATACCTTAAATTCCTAATCATTTATGAGTTGTAAAATAAAATTTCTTTATCTAATTGTACCAGCCTGTACAACCAAGAGGACAAGTTAGATACGTTTTGTATCAATAAATTAAAACTTGAAGAAGCCACAGTGTGGTGAAATAATTGTAGCGATATTACAATAGACTTTGAAAAACTAAATAATATAAGTAATTAAAACTTGGTTTACTCCTCTCTTAACTTTTTATTTATTTTGTACATTTAAATAATTGTTAACTTGGCTGTACGAAATTCTTTTCAACCATTTTTTTGTTTAAAAGTGTCATTGCTTCACGAGCGTACATTCAAATCAACATTTCGCCTTGAACACTTGGAAACTCTGTCATGATTTTCAAGGAATACTGTATGTGTGAAGTCACCATGGCCAGCTTCACACTTTTAAATTTTAACATAACATTATTATTATTGTAATCATAATCATACCACACATAACATGTACCCGTTATGTGTGGTATATATACATATATTTCTATTCATTTGTTTCTTTCAGCAATCAACCAGACGGCACTGAAAATCGAAGAAAAACTGGCGCGGCACAAGGATCTCGTCGATGAGACGGTCGCCGTGGGGATGATGTTAGCCTCGAAGGCATTTGTGCAGTTATTGGCAAACCCGTTCGTCGGACCTCTAACTCACAAGTAAGTCGAAACTTAAATAAAACCGATAAATTTCAATTGTACTGATCGTGAAAGCCAATACAGTTTGATTGTACCTTATTCAATTATTCCATTAAAAATATATAAAAAGGACAAATTAACTATTTTTTTATTTTAATAAAAAAAATATTAATTATTTTTTTTGGGACAGAAAGACCTCCAGTCGATAGCTCATGACAGACTACTAACCTATTAATATGTATTTATAAATATAAATATTTGTAAAGAATTCTGTTGGCTGAATAAAGATGTTTGTATATTAAATTTTATCATTTCATCAAATAATTATATATATATATATATATATTAAATTAATAAAAGCAAAATGTTCTTTTTTTTTTAAATTTAATTAAATCATTTCCGGGAAGAAGATTCGTATTTAATTGATGCACATATTGATTCAGCGGATAATAATTCAAATAGCATTAAAGGACGAATGGATGGAAGAACGGAATGAAAAAGTCTCCCTCCGGCCGAATCCATTGCTGCGATTTAATAAAGCCCTCGCCCTCTCGGGAACGGCTTATTTGCCTTGCGTCGCACGACAAATCCTTCCGCTAATAATCATGCGGCGATTGTCTTTTCCAGGATTTTCCTCCTACTCAAATATTCGTCAGAAAAATATTAATATTTTTTGCAGTGAATTAATGCATCATTTAGATTTATAAATCTGTAATGATAAAAATACTGAAGGAGGAGAGACGACTGGGGTTTTATTAATTCTAATGAATTTGATGATCCGGAAATGAAAATTTTCCTGCGAACGATCCAAATAACCGTGACTATTCCGTAACATAACATGAAACAATACAAATACACAATAATACAAACCACACATACAAACAACATAACTAAAAGTCAAGTTATACCCGTATTCAATATTTCTAGGGACAACGTGTTTGTATGTAGGTTAAAAAAAATACTAAATAATTCTTTTTCGAATAAAATAACTATCCCACATTTTTTCTAACATATTCAAGAGTGTTTTAGATTTTTTTCAGATTTTTTCGGAAGAAAAAATTTTTCATCGAAATTTGAAAATATTATAAGGGGTATGCATGGAAAAAAGTGGGTTTTTGTGAAAAATCCGAAACTCTAGGAATAACTTGAAATTATACCAGAATGTTCCTAATGAATTGGAGCATTAACTGTGTAAATTTGAGGATTGTGGAACAAGTAGTTTTCGTACAGCAGGCGTGTAAATTGGGCCTTTGAAAACTAAGCGAAAAAATTGTCAAAGTTTGGGATTTTTTTAGACAATCATAATGCTCGAATTTTAATGAATTTTCGGTGAAATGTACATAAGTCCTTCCTGAATTGTATCCTTCAAGTTCTAATATTCTATCGCATCTATAAATAAAGTTATCTTAGTTTAATTGACGTCACGTCCAAAAGCGTCGATCGGCGCGTCTCGCTTAAACCGTTCCCATAAGACTACATGTAAATCTGATGGAATCATTTCAAATGGCCTTAAAGAACCGGAAATGATTTTTCTGGGGAAAAATAAATATCCCACGCTTATTCTAATATCTTTAAGAGTCTTTGAGATTTTTTTCAGATTTTTTTGGAAGAAAAAATTTTTCATCGAAATTTGAAAATATTATAAGGGGTATGCATGGAAAAACGTGGGTTTTCGTGAAAAATCCGAAACTCTCGGAATAACTTGAAATTATACCAGAATGTTCCTAATGAATTGAAGCATTAACTGTGTAAATTTGAGGATTGTGGAACAAGTAGTTTTCGTACAGTAAGCGTGTAAATTGTGCCTTTGAAAAATGAGCGAAAAAAATCTTCAACTTTGGGATTTTTTTTAGACAAGCACAAAACTCCATTTTTAATGAATTTTAGACGAAACATAGATAAATCCTTCCTGAATCGCATCCTTTAAGATTTAATATTCTATCGCGTCTGTGAAGAAAGTTATCTTAGTTTAATTGACGTCACGTCCAAAACGGTCAATCGGCGCGCCTCGCTTAAACCGTTCCCATAAGACTACATGTAAATAGGATGGAATGAATTCAAATGGCCTTAATGAACCGGAAATGATTTTTTCTGGCAAAATAAATATCCCACGCTCTTTCTAATATCTTTTAGAGTATTTAAGAATTTTTCCAGATTTTTTTGGAAGAAAAAAATTTTTATCGAAATTTGAATATTTTCTAAGGGGTACCCCTTGGAAAAAAGTGGATTTTAACGAAAAAACCGAAACTCTCAGATTTTATTAAAATTATAACAAAAATGTTTACAATGAATGGGAGCATCAATTGTGTAAATTTGAATAAGTTGGAGCAAATAGTTTTTGCACAGTCAGCTTGTAAAATTGACCTTTAAAAAATTAGCGAAAAAATTGTCCAATTTTGGGATTTTCTCTAGGCAAGCACTGAAGAGATATTTTAGTGATTTTATAAGAAAAATGTGGACTAATCCTTTCTGAATCCTATGCTTTAAGTCCCAATGTTCTATCTTATCCATGAGCAAAGTTATCTTAGCTAATTCAGCACTGCGTCTGAAAGCCTCAATCGGTGCGGTTTGTTTAAACCGTTCTCATAAGACAGCATGTAAATTTAACGTAATATTTAAAATGTGCTTAAAAAGGAGTAAATGATTTTTTTTCGGGTAAAATAACTATCTCACATTCTTTCTAACATATTCAAGAGTGTTTTAGATTTTTTTCAGATTTTTTTGGAAGAAAAAAATTTTCATCGAATTTTGTAAGGGGTACCCCTTGAAAAAAGTGGATTTTCGTGAAAAATCCGAAACTCTCGGAATAACTTGAAATTATACCAGAATGTTCCTAATGAATGGAAGCATCAACTGTGTAAATTTGACGAATGTGGAACAAATAGTTTTCGTACAGCAAGCGTGTAAATTGGGTCTTTGAAAAAAGAGCGAAAAAATTCTTTAATTTTGAGAATTTTTTTAGACAAGCAAAAACGTCCAATTTTAATGAATTTTAGACGAAATATAGATAAATCCTTCCTCAATCGTATCCTTCAAGTTCTAATATTCTATCGCATCTGTGATTAAAGTTATCTTAGTTTAATTGACGTCACGTCCAAAAGCGTCGATCGGCGCGCCTCGTTTAAACCGTTCCCATAAGACTACATGTAAATCTGGTGGAATCAATTCAAATGGCCTTAAAGAACCGGAAATGATTTTTTTCGAGCAAAATAAACATCCCACACTCTTTCTAATATCTTTAAGAGTCTTTGAGATTTTTTTCAGATTTTTTTTCTTCGAAAAAAAATTTCATCAAAATTTGGAAAAGAGTGGATTTTGGTGAAAAATTCGAAACTCTCAGATTTACTTAAAATTATAACTAAAATGTTTGCAATGAATGAGAGCATTAATTGTGTAAATTTGAATAAGTTGGAGTAAATAGTTTTTGCACAGCCTGCTTGTAAAGTTGATCTTTGAAAAATGAACGGAGAAATTGTGCAAATTTGAGATTTTTTCTAGGCAAGCACAAAAGCGTTATTTTAGCGGTTTTCGAAGATAAATGTGGACTAATCCTTCCTGAATGCTATACTTCAAGTCCCAATGTTCTATCTTATCCATGAGCAAAGTTATCTTAGCTAATTCAGCACTGCGTCTGAAAGCCTCAATCGGCGCGGTTTGTTTAAACCGTTCTCATAAGACCGCATGTAAATTTGACGTAATATTTAAAATGTGCTTAAAAAGGAGTAAATGATTTTTTTCGGATAAAATAACTATCCCACATTCTTTCTAACATATTCAAGAGTATTTTAGAATTTTTTCAGATTTTTTTGGAAGAAAAAAATTTTCATCGAAATTTGAATATTTTGTAAGGGGTACCCCTTGGAAAAAAGTGGATTTTCGTAAAAAATCCGAAACTCTCGGAATAACTTGAAATTATACCAGAATGTTCCTAATGAATGGGAGCATCAACTGTGTAAATTTGAGGATTGTGGAACAAATAGTTTTCGTACAGCAAGCGTGTAAATTGGGTCTTTGAAAACTAAGCGAAAAAATTCTTCAAATTTGTGATTATTTTTAGACAAGCACAAAACTTCAATTTTAATGAATTTTAGGTGAAATATAGATAAATCCTTCCTGAATCGTATCATTCAAGTTCTAATATTCTATCGCATCTATAAATAAAGTTATCTTAGTTCAATTGACGTCACACCCAAAAGCGTCGATCGGCGCGTCTCGCTTAAACCGTTCCCATAAGACTACATGTAAATCTGATGGAATCAATTCAAAGGGCCTTAAAGAACCGGAAATGATTTTTTTTCGAGCAAAATAAATATCCCGCGCTCTTTCTAATATCTTTAAGAGTCTTTGAGATTTTTTTCAGATTTTTTCCGAAGAAAAAAAATTTCATCAAAATTTGGGAAAAAAGTGGATTTTGGTGAAAAATCCGAAACTCTCAGATTTACTTAAAATTATAACTAAAATGTTTACAATGAATGGGAGCATCAATTGTGTAAATTTGAATGAATTGGAGCAAATAGTTTTTGCACAGCCAGCTTGTAAAGTTGACCTTTAAAAAATGAGCGAAAAAATTGTCCAACTTTGTGATTTTTTTTAGGGAAGCACTAAAGCGATATTTTAATGATTTTATAAGAAATATATGGACTAATCCTTTCTGAATGCTATGCTTAAAATCCTAATGTTCTATCTTATCCATGAGCAAAGTTATCTTAGCTAATTCAGCACTGCGTCTGAAAGCCTCAATCGGCGCGGTTTGTTTAAACCGTTCTCATAAGACCGCATGTAAATTTGACGTAATATTTAAAATGTGCTTAAAAAGGAGTAAATGATTTTTTTCGAGTAAAATAACTATCACACATTTTTTCTAACATATTCAAGAGTATTTTAGAATTTTTTCAGATTTTTTTGGAAGAAAAAAATTTACATCGAAAATTGGAAATTTTCTAAGGGGTACCCCTTGGAAAAAGTGGATTTTCGTGAAAAATCCGAAACTCTCGGAATAACTTGAAATTATACCAGAATGTTCCTAATGAATGGGAGCGTCAACTGTGTAAATTTGACGGTTGTGGAATAAATAGTTTTCGTACAGCAAGAGTGTAAATTGTGCCTTTGAAAAATTAGCGAAAAAATTCTTCAATTTTGAGAATTTTTTTAGACAAGCACAAAACTTCAATTTTAATGAATTTTTGGTGAAATATAGATAAATCCTTCCTGAATCGTATCCTTCAAGTTCTAATATTCTATCGCATCTATAAATAAAGTTATCTTAGTTTAATTGACGTCACGTCCAAAAGCGTCGATCGGCGCGTTTCGCTTAAACCGTTTCCATAAGACTACATGTAAATCTGATGGAATCATTTAAAATGGCCTTAAAGAATCGAAAATGATTTTTTTCGAGCAAAATAAATATCCCACACTCTTTCTAATATCTTTAAGAGTCTTTGAGATTTTTTTCAGATTTTTTCTGAAGAAAAAAAATTTTCATCAAAATTTGGAATAAAGTGGATTTTGGTGAAAAATGCTAAACTCTCAGATTTACTTAAAATTATAACTAAAATGTTTGCAATGAATGGGAGCATCAATTGTGTAAATTTGAATAAGTTGGAGCAAATAGTTTTTGCACAGTCAGCTTGTAAAGTTGACCTTTAAAAAATGAGCGAAAAAATTGTCCAATTTTGGGATTTTCTCTAGGCAAGCACTGAAGAGATATTTTAGTGATTTTATAAGAAAAATATGGACTAATCCTTTCTGAATGCTATGCTTCAAGTCCCAATGTTCTATCTTATCCATGAGTAAAGTTATCTTAGATAATTTAGCACTGCGTCGAAAAGCCTCAATCGGCGCGGTTTGTTTATACCGTTCTCATAAGACCGCATGTAAATTTGACGTAATATTTAAAATGTGCTTAAAAAGGAGTAAATGATTTTTTTCGGGTAAAATAACTATCCTGCATACTTTCTAATATATTCAAGAGTGTTTTAGATTTTTTTCAGATTTTTTTGAAAGAAAAAAATTTTCATCGAAATTTGAATATTTTGTAAGGGGTACCCCTTGGAAAAAAGTGGATTTTCGTCAAAAATCCGAAACTCTCGGAATAACTTGAAATTATACCAGAATATTCCTAATGAATGGAAGCATCAACTGTGTAAATTTGAGGAATGTGGAACAAGTAGTTTTCGTACAGTAAGCGTGTAAACTGTGCCTTTGAAAAATTAGCGAAAAAATTCTTCAATTTTGAGAATTTTTTTAGACAAGCACAAAACTTCAATTTTAATGAATTTTTGGTGAAATATAAATAAATCCTTCCTGAATCGTATCCTTCAAGTTCTAATATTCTATCGCATCTATAAATAAAGTTATCTTAGTTTAATTAACGTCACGTCCAAAAGCGTCGATCGGCGCGTCTCGCTTAAACCGTTCCCATAAGACTACATGTAAATCTGATGGAATCATTTCAAATGGCCTTAAAGAACCGGAAATGATTTTTCTGGGGAAAAATAAATATCCCACGCTTTTTCTAATATCTTTAAGAGTCTTTGAGATTTTTTTTAGATTTTTTTGGAAGAAAAAATTTTTCATCGAAATTTGAAAATATTATAAGGGGTATGCATGGAAAAAAGTGGGTTTTCGTGAAAAATCCTAAACTCTCGGAATAACTTGAAATTATACCAGAATGTTCCTAATGAATTGGAGCATTAACTGTGTAAATTTGAGGATTGTGGAACAAATAGTTTTCGTACAGCAAGCGTGTAAATTAGGCCTTTGAAAAATGAGCGAAAAAAATCTTCAACTTTGGGATTTTTTTTAGACAAGCACAAAACTCTATTTTTAATGAATTTTAGATGAAACATAGATAAATCCTTTCTGAATCGCATCCTTTAAGATTTAATATTCTATCGCGTCTGTGAAGAAAGTTATCTTAGTTTAATTGACGTCACGTCCAAAACGGTCAATCGGCGCGCCTCGCTTAAACCGTTCCCATAAGACTACATGTAAATAGGATGGAATCAATTCAAATGGCCTTAATGAACCGGAAATGATTTTTTTCTGGCAAAATAAATATCCCACGCTCTTTCTAATATCTTTTAGAGTATTTAAGAATTTTTCCAGATTTTTTTGGAAGAAAAAAATTTTTATCGAAATTTGAATATTTTCTAAGGGGTACCCCTTGGAAAAAAGTGGATTTTAACGAAAAAACCGAAACTCTCAGATTTTATTAAAATTATGACTAAAATGTTTACAATGAATGGGAGCATCAATTGTGTAAATTTGAATAACTTGGAGCGAATAGTTTTTGCACAGCCCACTTGTAAAGTTGACCTTTGCAAAATGAGCGAAAAAATTGTACAACTTTGGAATTTTTTCTAGGCAAGCACTAAAGCGATATTTTAGTAATTTTATAAGAAATATATGGACTAATCCTTCCTGAATGCTATGCTTCAAGTCCCAATGTTCTATCATATCCATGAGCAAAGTTATCTTAGCTAATTCAGCACTGCGTCTGAAAGCCTCAATCGGCGCGGTTTGTTTAAACCGTTCTCATAAGACCGCATGTAAATTTAAAGTAATATTTAAAATGTGCTTAAAAAGGTGTAAATGATTTTTTTCGGGTAAAATAACTATCCCACATTCTTTCTAACATATTCAAGAGTGTTTTAGAATTTTTTCAGATTTTTTTGGAAGAAAAAAATTTTCATCGAAATTTGAATATTTTCTAAGGGGTACCCCTTGGAAAAAAGTGGATTTTCGTGAAAAATCCGAAACTCTCGGAATAACTTCAAATTATACCAAAATGTTCCCAATAAATAGGGGCATCAACTGTAAAAATTTAAGCATTCTGGTACAGATAGTTTTCGTACAGCAAGCGTGTAAATTGGGCCTTTGAAAAATTAGTGAAAAAATTCTTCAATTTTGTGATTTCTTTTAGACAAGCACAAAACTTCAATTTTAATGAATTTTAGGTGAAATATAGATAAATCCTTCCTGAATTGTATCCTTCAAGTTCTAATATTCTATCTCATCTGTGATTAAAGTTATCTTAGTTTAATTGACGTCACGTCCAAAAGCGTCGATCGGCGCGCTTCGCTTAAACCGTTCCCATAAGAACACAATGCAAATACTAAAACAATGAAATTAAAACAAAATTCCTATTAATGAAATAAACGCGCGATTAAATTCTTCATAAAAAATTATTAAATAATTTCTCATAAATGTTCCATTTTGTTTCAGAATTGGCTACAGCATCCCCATGTTTGCTGGATTCATAATCATGTTTCTATCGACGATAAGTAAGTAGATGAGTTTTATTTTTAACATAAGAAAAAAGAAGCACAAACAAAAAATAATTAATTTATTCGGTTGGGAAAAAATACAAAAAAATAGGTTTTTTGTAATTTTTTGTAAATTTATTTTTTTGTTGTAAGTTATAAAAATCTACTTCATAGATGTTTTCGATGAAAACGTGCTTAAAAAAGAGCAAATAATTTTTCTTCTGATAAAATAACTATACAGCATTCTTTCTAACATATTCAAGAGTGTTTTAGAATTTTTTCAGATTTTTTTGGAAGAAAAAAAATTTCATCGAAATTTGAATATTTTCTAAGGGGTACCCCTTGATCCACATTTATCGTGACAGTTAACTCGAAATTCTTAGAAAAAATCAAAAATATAAAATCACTTGATTTGTATAACTTATAGTTACAAATAAAACAAATAACAGTGTTTTTTTTTTTTCATTTAAATTCGCCTAACCTTTCATGGTAAGTAGCGTTTTACTCACGAGCGAGGTTTAACTCGTGAGTAAAACGCTACTTACGAAACTAGTTATGTAGTATACTATTAAAACACTACCAAAATTACCATGTATCAATAGAGAAATGTACATGTTAAAAACGCTACTTACGAAACTAGTTGTGTAATATACTATTCAAACACTTGAAGTACATTTTAAGTATCAATAGCGAAATGTACTGCAGATAGATGCTCGTAAGAGCCTTCAAAATTTAATGGTGTACATCTAGTGTTTTTTTTAAGTGTGATAACAAACGAATCTTTCATTTATTTTATCTAATTTTTATTTGATTTAAGAAAACACTGATCTTATGCGAACAAAACTCCCTCTTTAAATATTTCTCGGATGATTCCGGTTCTTCTACTAAAACTGAACGGTTTTACGCCGATGATAAAAATCGATTTACAACCGAGTCGATTAATTCTATCGATATAAAACCCTCCCTCGCCGTACGGTTGTGTTTTTTTTTATGGGAAAAAATCCATTATCGCGCACCGAGAATAATAATTCATCCGGAGGGATTTTACGCGCGAGGGCGGTCTTTCAGCATTTTTTAATGTGTCAATTAAATCCTGACAGGGGGTTGCAAAAAAAAATGCAAGAAAATCCGAGAAGCCACATAAAAAATAAACGGATATAAATAAATAATAAAATAGGAGCGGTTTTCAAACGGCTTTAAATTTTTAAGTGATTTTAGTTTAATAAAAAAATATATTTCACAGCCAAATAACAACCTGAATCACTTTTAAAGTGAATAAAACAACTGTTTAACTTTCAGAATATTATATTGAAACGCTACACGTGTTTCGCCACACTGTGGCTTCTTCAGGCGAAGAAATATAATATTTTGAAAGTTAAACAGTTGTTTTATTCAATTTAAAAGTGAATATGAACTTTCAACAATTAACAGCCGATTCAATTAATTAATAAACAACCTAAACGTTATATTATTTATTTTTGAGAGACAAAATATAATATATATTATTATATAATAATAAAACCCTACACCCATATGGATAGATTAAATCATTAAATATATATATAATAATAATAATATATATAATCACAATATTTTGTCTCTCAAAAATAAATATACTGTCACTGAAAAATATAAATGTATTTGGAATGTATTTTTTTTATGATATAACACTTTGAAGAAATTTACATTTCGCGACCAACTTCAGGTTTATTTATGTCGCTTATTGGTCTTGTTCTGTTCACTAGTGAAGAAAAGTTTATAAGATGTTTATTTTTAAATAAAGAGTTGATTGTTTATTTAAAATAATTTTGTGTGTGTTGTAGTCTTTGCCTTTGGAAGGAGCTACAGTGTGCTGTTCATAGCGAGGGCCCTGCAAGGCGTGGGCTCCTCGTGTTCGAGCGTTTCGGGAATGGGAATGCTGGCCGAACGTTATCCGGACGACAAGGAGCGGGGCAACGCGATGGGCATAGCCCTCGGGGGGCTGGCGCTGGGCGTGCTGATCGGGCCGCCCTTCGGCGGTCTCATGTACGAGTTCGTCGGGAAATCGGCGCCGTTCTTGATCCTCTCTGCCCTCGCACTGGGCGATGGACGTAAGTAAAAGAAAATTGATTATTGTGCAATTTTTAAATAGTAAAAGTTATCATATTCTTAGGTTTACCGGCGTAATTCTAGTCGAGTCAGTTTTGACAAGGTAGAAAAAAGATCTCCAGGGAAACATTTGTAATTAATAAGTGCCCCTATTATTTCCTCTGAATCGTCTAGAATCTAGTTGCAGCATCATGTAAATAGAACAGAGTATTCGTTCGTTCAGTGTGCTGCGTAATCCTTCGATCAATTTCAGGCGGATGAAATAAAGTTCTTCAGAAGAACATAAAATTTTGAATCGTCTAGGATTCATCTCTACTAAAAACTATGGACGTTTTTCAGGAGAACATGAAAAAGTTCGGTTTCTGAAATGTCATTTTTTGTGGGTGGAGGGATTGAAAGTTAAGGCGGATTAGACACATCTTCCTGAAATATTTTTTTGGGGGTGGGATGGACTTAGGTTAGACAGATCTTCCCGAAATATATTTTTATGTTTAGGGGGATTGAAAGTTAAGTTGCGTTGGGTTGGACACATCTTTTCGAAATTAAGTTAGCTGACGGAAAATAACCTCGTCGATGTTTTTGGTCGATCCAATAAAGGATTATTTACAATCGACTATTTTATATACATACAGGGTGTTTCAAATTCGAGTCTCACCATGGGGATCTCGCTCAGAAAAAAATAGAGGATTTTAATCTGATAAAAAAAGAAACAATACGGCGCCCATAAGAAATAAGAAAGTTCATGATGGTCCAGAAGAAACGAAACATGTTATTAATGAAATGAGTACGCCATCGATTAGATCATTAAAAAAGGTGCTATAAGAATGTCTTCATTCTATTGAATTATTGCTTCAAATAACGAAGATATAAATAAAGAAAAAGAAAATCGCATTTTTCAGTTTTTTTTTTCATATTTCTTGAAAACAAAGAAACTTAGCCTAATTTTCTCAACGGGATATTAATCAGCCGAATTTAAAATCTACCCTCTATCTCTTACAATAAGCGAGATTCCCATGGTGAGACTCGAATTTGAAACTTGACCCGATCCGTCAATTAATACCGAACTCGGAATCAATCATAACAAAGTGGAAGATAACGCGAGCGCCATCTATTGCCTAATTTCTGAATCGATCCCTGTTTATAAGTCGGGGGGAATAAACGTCTAAGAAATTTCAAATGATTCTCATTTTTGTACATAAATTTAAAAAAAAAATAATGTTTTCTGATAATTAAAAACGTTTCCATTTCCAGTATTACAACTACTTATGCTGCAACCGGCGGTTGTACGACAAGAATCCGATCCACCATCACTGAAGGCTTTAGTATCTGACCCGTACATTATTGTTGCTGCTGGTAAGTTGCATGCACGCATTAAAAAAAAATAAATATGAAAAAACCGCAATTTTGTTGTAGCAATAAAAAAAACAATATCACTTTAAAGTAAACACGTTTGTTATAACTTTAAAAAATTGTTTATTTTGTATTTCGCCACCTTGTGGCTTCTTCATGTGAATAACAAGTGATTAGCTTAACCTAAATTACAAATAATATATAGAGGGGGAGCAATTAAGTAGGAGGGGTGGGGGTTACAAGTTTTAAATTAAGTAATGGGGAGTTATTTATATTTATCTGGTCGTTTAATAGTTGTCCGCTGAATTTTCTTGTATTTATTTCCATACTTTCTAGGGTGTCCAGTTTTCTTCCTCTCCTCTGGATATGTAGTGTTTGAAAATCTTCGTTAAATTTGTGGCTTTCTTCGACCACCTGTTAGAAGAAAGCCACAAATTTAACGTCTCGGAGCAAGACGAGTAATCTTCTTAAGTTTGTAATTAATAAGTGCCCCCATTATTTCCTCTGTTGCTTATTTCAGCTGCTGAATTTCAGCATTCGACTTAGTATAGCCTATATTTTTTTAGGCAGTCTAGAAGCTCTGCGTGTTATTATTTAAATAATAAAAATATACCCAATTTGTTTATTGTAATTATTGTTATTTTTTTTTAGGTGCGATCACTTTTGCGAATATGGGCATTGCAATGTTGGAACCGTCCTTGCCAATCTGGATGATCGACACGATGGACGCGGCCAGGTGGAAGCAAGGGGCGACTTTCCTGCCGGCCAGCATATCGTACCTCATAGGCACTAATCTTTTCGGTCCCCTGGGACACAGGATGGGCAGGTGGCTGGCCGCGCTGCTGGGTCTGGTCATCATCGGCATATGTCTGATGTGGGTTAGTAATCCATTTAATCTCTTCTGAAAATACCCCAACAAAAAAAAAACTATTTTCTGTTATCACAAACAAAACGTTTGTCTTTGCTGTTATTAATAACCAAGTGTTTTTATAAACTCGCCAGATCCCAACTGCGAAGAGTATAAACGACTTGATCATCCCGAACGCTGGATTGGGCTTCGCCATCGGCATGGTGGACAGCTCGATGATGCCCGAATTGGGCTTCTTGGTCGACATCAGGCATTCCGCCGTTTACGGCAGTGTCTACGCCATCGGGGATGTCGCTTTCTGCTTGGGATTTGCCGTGGGTGAGTCCACAAGAAATAACTACATATTAAAATTTCTTATTTTCAAAAATTAACACCCTCAACTATTAACTTAATAAATAATAACTCCTCAAGTAAGAAAACCTCTCTTTGAAAAACATTATTACGAGGAAACGTTGAAAATTCCTTTAAAGAATTCTTTCTTTCTTAATCTTATCCTCTTTTACCCGTATTGGATGTCGAGGTTTTAAAGAATTAATAAATGATCTCTTTGAAAAACATTATTACGAGGAAACGCTGAAAATTCCTTTAAATAATTCTTTCTTAATCTTATCCTCTTTTACCCGTATTGTGTGTCGATGTTTTAAAGAATTAATAAATGATATTTTGTATAGGACCTGCGATGAGTGGTACGCTAGTGAAGAACATCGGTTTCGAATGGATGCTCTTCGGCATCGCCATCCTCAACTTCCTCTACGCTCCGTTGCTGTTCATGCTGAGGAATCCACCGACTAAGGAAGAAAAAAAGGTGAGGATTTAAAATTCCCTCAATATTATCAATTGACGATGCCACTTGAAATTAGGCAAAAGGTGGCGCTTGCGTCGTCTTTAATTTATTATCAATTGACAGGGAATTTGCAATTGAAGCCTTTAAATCAACATCATCAATATTCAGGGAGTTTGTAGTTTTTTTTTAACGGCTGAAACACCGGCATTTTTATGTAAGGATATTTTAAAGAAATACACTAATAACTTGGAAGAGATTTGGGATTCCTCAAGTTTAATATATCTTCCTTAATCTTGATGCCTTTCTACCCTTTCAGGTGTAAGGCTGAAGTTTAATATGTACTTACGTAGCGTAAGTCAAAAGTCACAGAGTTAAATTTATTAATTATTTTCTAATCATTTTTATTTAATTTAATTTAAATAACTTTGACCAAATGAATGAATACTCTTTTCTATTCATTTTAATAGGTACGTTATTTTTTTTATCTAAACAGTTTTGCAGATTGATAAGTAGGAAACCAAATATGCATTTTGGTACAACTGATCATATGAAAAGAAAATCGTATAAATTGGCGCTGCATTTTTTTTTTTTTCGAAAATAAATTCAATATGCCATGTACTATTGTTAATTAGGCAATTATATATTTAAATAACATACAACTAAAGATGGGAAATTTTGTAAAATAAATTTCTGTGCTTGTATTACAAATAAATAAATAAATAATACACTCCTTTAAATATATACAGAGAGGTTTTTTTAATCAGTATACATTATGGGAAGTGTATACCTGAAAAAAAAAAAACGCGAGTCAAACGCAATGTGTGTATGTTTAGTTGCCTATTTGACATATGTGTATTCAATTGCGTGTTATAGGCAACTAAACACACACACATCAGTGCGTTTGACTCGCGTATTTTGCAGGTATACATAGGGGAAATGTATACTGTTAAAAAAAGCTCTCTGTATATATTGTTATATATGCCATATTATTTTGTGAAATATTTGATTGAAAATGTATACAAATGAAGAAAAGTCGAATTTCAAGATATGTATACTGTTAAAAAAAAGCTCTCTGTATATATATATTACTTGTACCACTTGTGTTGGGCGCACTCATTTAAAAATGGTCTTAAAAAAAAAAAGTACTCAAGAAACACTTTATTCTTGAGTACTTTCGTTTTTTATATTGTGTGTTTTATCTTTAAAATATCCTTACATAGATTAATATGTTTCATCAAGTGAACATAATTCAAATTATTCCGAATTTTTATTTAATTTTTTTTTCTTACTTTTATTTTTAGAATCTAATTACCTCTCATGTGCTGTACAACAACGAAAATTCATTGGATTCACCTCAACCCAGTTAGCAAATGTAGTAATGGAATGCATTTTTTTTATGAAAATGGGCAACGAATAAAATTGGATCACAAATGAAAAAAAAAAAGAGTTATTAATCTTAATAATTAAGCAAAACGTCGTAATTATTCGAATAAAATGTTATATACAAGTAAAATTTATTATTTTATTTTATTAATTTTGTTAATGATGAAGTTTGTATTCACAAAAGGTCAGCAATATTCTAACATGCTTATATAAATCGAACACCGCACACTGAGAAGTAGAGAGGTATATATAACGATGTTGTATAAGACTAAATAAATAAAAATATAAATCGAATATTGTGTGGTAAAAATATGACTTTTCAGTTAAAAAAAAGTTTAATTTTTATTTTTTAGAAATTTCCGGTGAAAAAAATCTGATTCGAAAAATTGTTGAGTTTCAGAATGACTCTTTCTGATTCAAAAAATTGTTGAGTTTAACAATAGTTAAAGAAAAATCTATGCTAGCTAGCTGATGGTTGTAAGATGTTTGTATTTAGGAAGGATATTAGGGTTAATAAATTTATTACCCAAAAGGAAACAGTAGCCCAAATACAACAGGATAATACAAAATAATTCTACATTATAATAAAAGCAAGACAAACAAGAATATAAATAAATACCATCACAAATATCCATACGATAACAATAAATTAAATAAAACCAATTCGTTTCTTTTTATCAACACTCATTATTAATCACTATTGCGTCGTTTTTTTTTTATTTATTTTTTCAGTCACTGATCACTGGGGACAAGTCATCCGTGCGTTACGTGACCTACCAGAACGAAGAGGAGGACGAATAATAAGAAACCCGACGACGAGCCGAGAAGAAGACGCTGTTATTATTTATTGTATAGAGAATTATATATGAACGTTGCGCCGAGTGCTGTTTGTTCCATGCATCTTATTCATTTGTACATACCGAAATGAAAGAGGACGAATCACACGAGAGGGATGAAAATGTGCGGGGAGGAGGATTTTTTTTATATATGAATTTAATAACGAACAAACACTTAATAATGATGATAAAACAAAATAATGATATTTAAATCAAATGGACGAAATCAAATAATGATGTGAAGAGAGGATAAATTATAATAAAGCACGTGGATTTGATTTGTTATTATCGACGTGATAATTTTTTTTTATTATTTCCACAATTTTAATTCAAGTAACACGGATGATTCATAATTGATATTCGCCGAGACAAAACAAGAATTGATGGTTGAAGCTCATACTTAATAACACCATCGTTTTTAATTCCATCCCCAAATGGGTAGAAAGGGTCATTGAATATATATAAATATTTTAATTCCAATAAAAAAAACAATTTTAAAATTTAAATTTTTTATACTAATAACTTAAATTTTAATAAAACTTTAGTCAGTTATTAGTACTATTATGTATTATAAAAAGGTATACACCTTTTTTTTAATACATGATTGTGCATTATACAATTAATATATATATATATAATCGATATCCCCTTTTACTAATTGGTATCGGGGTCAGTTATTAGTTTAGCCCAAAAAAGAATATCGTATTTAATTTTTATATAAACAAAAATATAATATATATATATAATCTAAAATCTACCATAATGGTGGGGTAAGGGTGAACAAAAATATAATACTGACTTAAAATATTAGGTAAGTTATTAAAAATAGCCTTTATATAATTATTTATTCCTTTTTTTCGTTCGTTTCAAAAACAAGATAATAAATCTAATCTCTCCTTTATTCGAAAACAAGAACATTAAACTAATTGGGTTGTTTGGGCGAGAGTGTTGATAATATTTAATTCAGTGTAATTAAATAATAAACATTATAATATCAGAATAATATTGATCATCACTTCGCGGTAATTCATTTTATATTTATATATATTAATCTTATATCGAAATATTCGTGTAGGATAATTCATTTTAATAAACGAAATATTTTTATTTTAATTATTAAAAAATTTAAATAAATATATTTCATTTATTTGCGTATAAAACATCCTTGTTTGCATTAATTGTATAAAAAAAACCGACACCAATTGGTAAAAGGGGACATTGATTATATAATATATATATATATATATATATATATATACAGAGAGCTTTTTTTATCAGTATACATTTCCCTTATGTATACCTGCAAAATAGGCGAGTCAAACGCATTGATATATGTATATTTGGTTGCCTATAACCCGCAACTAAACACACACATGCAAATAATCAACTAAACATACACACATTAATCGGTTCAATGCGTTTGACTCGCATTTTTGCAGGTATACACTTCCCGAAATGTATACTGATAAAAAAACCTCCCTGTATATTAATTGTATAATGCACAATCATGTATTAAAAAAGGTGTATACATTTTTTTAATACATAATAGTCCTGATTCGGAAGACTGAAATGAAATAATTTGATTTTTTTTAATAATTGGTTAAAAGGTGGAAAAATGTTATTTTGAATCACTAGAATTAATTTATTCATTCCGTCTATTTTTGACTCTTTCGATTTGAATCTTTTTTTGCACGAGCGAAATGGGAATTAAAGAAGGAATAAAATTTAATTTTGATGAGAGCCAAAAGAAGGAAGAAAAGATTATACATTTTTAATTAAATTTTAATTCTCAAACAAAATATAAAGGCTTTTTCAATAAAAAAACAAATTAATTATATATATATAAATATATTTGTTAAAAGAATTAACTTGGATTTATTATAGTGTATAGTGAAAAAAAAAGTTGTGTTTGATTTGCAAACGATTACAAAAAGAATATTTTTCTTTATTCATAATTCGACCTTTATCGAATTTTGAAAAATTTAACGAAAAATCAAAATATTGCAAGGATTTTGAGATTTACGAAACGAATACTTGAATCATCTTTGATACAGCGAATCAGAAATTTTGGTATACTTAAAAAAAAAATCCGAAAACTCGGAATATTAAGAGGATCGGTATTTTACGATTTGTAGCAGGAATACTTCAACATTATTCACGGAATTCTCCATAATAACGTTTACATAATACAATAACATACATATTTGCATGCATCCGGTAAATTTTGATACAACTTCAAATAAATATTGAGAGGATTGAGTATTCACGAAAGGATTTACGAACCCGACAATGACGCACGTTTCGCGAAACGAAAACTTTAAAAACCAACAAAAAAAAGTATTTTGTTTTTATAAATGTGTATACTTTTATTTCGCTTTAATAATACGATTAAACAAATGGAAGCGCGCGCGGATTTTTAATTAAAAAAAAAAACAGAGAGGTCCCCGTTTTGGGTTGTCGTGAATGGCTGCACGCAATCCTCTCCTGAAGTGAATAGGAAACGGGGCAATAAGGAGCCTCTTAAAAAAATAATAATAATGAATCAAAAATAGGAAATAATTGCGTATTGATTGTTGAAACGAGGAATTAAGCGCTTCCATTATGCCCGGCTGTATTACAACAATTATTACGAGTATTTAAAATAAAATTAAAGAAAATAATAATATATAAATGCGTTTTATGTGTTAATAATTGTGAAATTATTAAGAAAAAAAAAACATATATTATAATATAATTTAAAAAAAAAAAAACAAAAGAACATAAAGAAAATAATTATATTATAATATGCTATTAGTTAAAAACATTGTATGAAAATGTGATTAATAAAAAATAATCATATTATAATAATAAAGATTAAATTATTATTATAAGTTAATCTTTAGTTATTGTTAACTATATTTAGTTAACAACAAAAGATCAAGAATAAAGATTAAATTATTATTATAAGTTAATCTTTAGTTGTTGTTAACTATATTTAGTTAACAATAAAAAATCAAGGAAATTTATATTACGGTCAGAATCTTAACAATACTTTCTCTTCTTCAATTGAGGTTTGGAGAAAGTTTCTTTAAATTTCATAAAAAATACAAATTTATTACAAAACTTCTGTCTAAGGGAATAATAATAATTTAAATGAAAAATAATTACAAATAAATAATTTTGTTATATTTAACTAAAAATATGAAATAAATATGAATATAATATTAAAAATCAAGTAATAAAAGACATATTTGATTGAATAACTTTAAATTTTCGACTAGTTTCGGGTTATTAGCCCATTTTCAAGAGAATTTAAAACAAAAATAATTAACAGCAGAAAAAAATTGTATTATAATATAATTAACGAAACAAATTTTAAACTAATAAAAATTATATTATAATATATAATAATAAAAATAAATAAATAATATTGATTATAATAATGTTATTTGTGGTCAGTGTCTATTTTATCAAAACCTATAATAGCGTTTATAATAATAAATAAATAAATTTAAATAATAACAAAAAAAAACACTATAAACGGCTACTATTTAAGAGAATTGCTGAGCCAATCAAAAAAACCGAGCAACCGTTAATTTGGACATTGTCTAAAAAAAAGAAAATTGTCTTTAAGGGGGACCTTTTTTTCCTTTCCTTTCAAAACTGTTTTGAAACGAAAAATAAACGGCTTCATTGGTGTTTATCGAAACCGCTTTTTATTAAAAAAAATAAATAAATTAAATAAATATATACATGTATATGTTGTTATTAAATTAAATTTATAACAAATCTGTGTTTATAGTTTAATAATGTAAGAAAATATATATATATACATGTATATGTTGCGTGTGAGGAAAAAAAAAATTAACGAGTTGAATTGATTTTTACTTCAAAGAGCACATTCACATGTATGCTCGCTAGAAGATTATTGTGAAGAAGACAATAATCATCATTGTAATCATCAGATAACAAAAAAAAAAAAAAAAACGCCTGTGGTTGAAGTGTATGATAAAACAAGGAGGTATTTATATATACTTAAATGAATATATATATGTGTATTAAATAAAATAAACTAACGTTTATTTCGTTTCTAAGCTGGTAAGGGTCCGAACAACAAATTGGAAACCGCGCACAACTGCTGATTTATATGTATACAAACATTATTATTATATATACCTGAATGTAATATATATATACACATATAAATACTGATGCTAATTACGATTTTATATACATTTATAATTGTATTATATATATATGCATATATACGCTATGAGGGAACAGAACTTAATTGAATGGTTGAGATTTTCACTTGATGAAACTGCATATAAATAAAAACACAGTATTATTTTAGCCTCACTGTTTTTTTTTTCACTGCTAAAATTAATCATCTTTCCTGATGATGCCACTGTGGTGGCGAAATAATTGTAGCAGCGTTGCTACAATAAAATTAAAAAAAAAAAACAGTGAAACTAAAATAATACTGTATTTTTATTTAATTCAGATTATAATTATTCTACCCTACACCCCCGCGGGTATAAAAGTTTTTGTTTTTTTTTTTTCGATAATTTATTTATATATATAATTGTTAATTTTTTGCAGTGTAAAAAAATGGAATGATCGACTTTTAGTGCCAGGAAGAGAAACCTGTAAAATATTGCATTACGTTTACTTCAATTAATAAATATAAACAAATTTGTTTAAATTTGAGTTATGTGAAGTTAGTTACTTTTTATTCCTTACTTCACATTAAAAGTGAAGTAAGGAATAAAAAGTGTTTTAATTGTGATAAACAAATTTATTTATTTATATAATTTCATCATTATGTATGTATATATATATCATAACACATTACTAATGTTTATAAAAATTTTGCGTATTCAGTATTTAATAAAAAAAAACCTTGAAACGATACGATATATATATATATATAGGGTTAGGGGTGTATTTTTAAAGGGATGAGCGGTTTGCCAGGAAATAAATAAGTTGTCGTTGTGTGTGTTACTATGTTAATTTTAAGCGGCTACTGCATGTTTACATTTTAAGGAGATTTAAAGAAGAAAATACTAACTAATACTAATAATGATATTGCGTAAATAATATATGTATATGGTGTATCTACTTATTTTAGGAATCGCAATCAATTGTGTCCCGTCTTCAGTGTTAACTGTCTCTAATATCTAATTTGTGGTGCAATAAATGGAACAAAAGTAAAATGTTACATTCGTTTTGTTTTAATAGAAAAAAAGAAAATATTCTTTTTTTTCTATTTTTTTTTTTTTCACTATTCACTTTGTCGCAGTTATTTAAATGAATTAAATAAAAATAATTTGAAAATAATTAATTAATTTAAAATTATTTTTATTTAATTCATTTGTTTTTTTTATATATATAATTATGTATACCTTTAAAAAAATATATATTTCAACCAGCATCCATTTCTCGTGATAGCTATTTCAGTTTTTCGATCAGTCAATGAGTAATGCCTTGATGAAGGCGCTTGAATAGATCTTGTGTGTGTGATTAAACAAACCATAAAAATTGGTAGATAACGCAAGCGCCATCTATTGCCACATACCACATGAAATTAGGAAATAGATGGCGCTTGGGTTATCTCCAAATTATTATGGTTTATTTAATCATAACCCAAGATCTATTGCCACATACCACATGAAATAAGGAAATAGATAATCTCCCAATTGTTATGGTTTGAATACCTTATTTGATTTTTTTTAGTTAATAGTATTACGCGTATTTTTTGTTTAATTTCAGTTTTATATTTAAAAAACAAATTTTTTAATACATTTTTTTTTTTCTGAAACTTACCAAGCTGTTGAGATGTTTGAAAATGATTCTCAAAGTGACAGATAAGTCGCAGTTTGTTAATTAATACAACTAAAAAAAAATAGGATTTATCAATGATGGAATATAGAATTTCACTTAGAATTTTTTTGTCAACACAAATAAGAGAGGCTAGGGGCCGGAAATAAATTGAATATAAAGGTAACAGACTCTACAGTTTGTTTTTGAATCGGGGCTGTATAACCATTGCATTGAATTTGAATTGAATTTGAATTGAATTTGAATTGAATTTGAATTGAATTTGAATCGAATTTGAATTGAATTTGAAGAAAACAGACATTACGGCTTGTTATTTTGTAATGTGAAACACAAGGGAAAAAGAAAAGAGGACGACCGAGAAAAACATGGAAAGGAGTAGTAAACGGGATACTAGGAAAGAGAGGCATCGTAAGAAGTTGCAAGAATGGCAAAAGACAGAAAGACCTGGAAGAAGTTCATGAAGAATTGAGAAAAAGAAGAAAAACATAACAAAACCCTACACCCATATGGATAGAAAAGGACCAAATAAAACAGGCCCGCAACTGTTAGCAGAATATTTATATCTCTGATTTTTGTTTTTGAGATGTTGGCAATCGATTTTCAAAATGACATAAATCATAACTTGTTAAATTTAATTAATTTAATTAAGTGTTTGTTAAATTTATTTGAAACTCTCTCAAAATGTAAACACCCTTATGAGCAGATCTTAAAAAAATGTAAAGAAAGCAATTATTTCTTATTTAATCCGTGCGTGACTGGAGTGTTGTATAAAAATAAGTTCAATTGAATTGTTGCATTATTGTTACAATCCTTCAATTTACACTCAAATAAAATGAGATGTAATTTTAATGAAATTATATTTAAAATGTTAGTATTTTTTTGTATAAAAGTTAGTAAAAATATAAATAATTTAATTATTTTTAAAAAATTGTGTTTATTTTATGTATATATAAAATTTAACAATCTAGGAGGATGGTTCGTACCAGAGCATCGCAAACCGCGTAAGGATCGCAATTGGAGGATGGCCTCCTGTCTTCTAAATGCCCTTTACCCTTATCAGCTACCTCCCTCCCGATCCTGACACTCACCCCTCTATCAGCGACGGCGTGCGTGAACGTGTCCACCGAGCTCGTCTCGTGCTTCCCAGTCAACCTTAACTTATTATCCTCCCCGCCCCTAGGATCGTACCTAACCATATGCTCCTTGTGCTTCCTGCACAGCTTCTCTATAGCCGCCTCGATGGCTTTGATGCCGCCTTCGTCCCTCATCGCTTTCGTGGAGAAATTCGTGTGGCAGCCGGCGCCGTTCCAGTTGGGGAAGAGTTTCGGATGCAAGGAGATGGAAACGCCGAATTCTTCGGCCATTCTGTAGAGGATGAACCGCCCCATCCAGAGATCGTCGGGGCCGGAAATGCCCTTGCATACACCTACCTGGAATTCCCATTGCGAGGGCGTCACTTCGGCGTTCGAGCCGCAGATTTGCACCCCCGCGTACAAACAGGCCCTGTAGTGGGCTTCCACGATGTCCCTCCCGAAAATCCTGTCCCCACCAACTCCGCAATAATACTTAGCGCTTGGCGTGGGCTCGCCCATCATAGCCGGCCAGCCGAAAGGCCGCCCGTCGATGTCCATGAGCTGGTACTCCTGCTCGATTCCAAAAGAAGGCTCGTGCTCGCAGGCCCGCTCCATCGCTTCCATGCAAGCCTTCCTGTGGTTGGTTTTCGTGGGGGAGTTGTCGTGGTGATAAGTTTCGCAAAGGACTAATTTATTGTTACCTCTCCTGAAGGGATCTTTGTACATCGCGACTGGCACCAAGTAAACGTCGCTGTTCGTACCTTGGGCCTGATAAGTCGAACTCCCGTCGTAGGACCATTTCGGGAGCTCCGAGACGTTCGCGGGGATGTAATCCAGCGTCCTCGTCTTGCTCCTCAAATTCTCCCCGGTCCCATCGATCCAGACGTACTTGACCTGACACTTGCATTCCGGCATCGGCAGACACATGTACTTATCCAAAATGACTTTATTGAGCTTCGCGTTCGGCGACCAGTCCAAATGGTACCCGCCATTCCGCTGCTGGCTCGCCGAAATGAACCGCGCCGGCTGTGAATTTAGCTTGCTCCTCAGTAATCGCACCGAATTTGTAAATACACGGGCCCCTGACATTTTTTTCCTCTCCCCGGACTGTTTAAATTCTGATTACGAGGTTTATAGCTTTTTGTTTTATAGCCTACTAATTACTGTTCACAAATAACTCTCCGCACGTAGGATAATTCATTCGTGCCGCGAGACCCCGAGATAACCCCGCGCGCGATAGTCTTATCGCGACCACACGACACACACATGGAAAAATCTTGCAAAATGTCCAAACATTTTTTTTCTCTAAACTTTAACGAGCGCACTTCGGGTTAATTCAAAAGGCGCTCGCGTTGGTTTTCAGAAAGAATGGAAAAAAACAAAGATGATGTAATAACTATTTGTTCCACATCAATCTCTTGAGCGAGATAAGATATTAAGAAAATTTCAGTAATTAATCAAACGTTCGTTAAAGATGGGCTTTGTAGGGAATTGTGACAGCAGGGGTCACTCGCGTCACACTTTGATAAGGAGAGAAAAATGAATAATTTCAGTTTGATTGTGTGTTTTTATTAGAGAATGCCATTAACCCACTGAGCAAAACGGACATAATAATGTTGCATCAATGTTACATTAACGTTTAATGTTGTTTTTAATGTTGATGCAACGTTATTTGTGAACATTTTGTTCAGTGGGTAAAGGTGCTTTTAAAACTGTTTTAGAATATCAAAACATTTCATATTATGTGGGATGTACGACTATTACTTCAGAATTATATTCTTCCTCACTGGATGAACCTTCTATTTCCTTTTCTCTGCGTTCCGATGCAACACGTTGTTATCCCTGAAAAATTAATGAATTTTAAAAACCAATATTTCAAGATGATTTGTCTTACCTATACAAAAATGAATTGTTGATTGTTATTTTGTTGTCCCAATCAGGGTGATTCTTTTCACTTTTTTTTGCCTGAACCACTTTGGACTTGTGTTGCTGTTTCCAACATTTGGGTTTGCCTAACGAATCCCTTTATTTATTTAGATTTTGTAAAATCAGATAGGTTTAAAAATTGAACACTTTGCTTCTATCACACATATCACGAGTAAAGTTTTTAATTTTTAAACCTATCTGCTTTTACATTAGTTAAAAATGTCCAACAAAAATAATTTCGTGAACCATCAATTATATTCAGATTATTTATCGAAAATTTTAAAAAAATATTATTGAGAAGCGAAGTATTACACAATTAATATCGTATAATATTTGAGAGGATTATATAATTTTTCTTTATAAAATTATCCCCAACTTATTTTGTAAAGTATGTAATTGATATTTTATTACAAATGCGTATTTTATTACAAGCTCTATTGATTTCACGCAAACTATCTAAAGAATAATACGAATTTTTAACAACACCGCGAGACTTCATTAAGAAGACTCTCATTATTTAGATTATTTGTCAAAAATCAAATCTTTGAAATGAGTGAAAATGAGAAACAACCCAACATAGACGCCGGCGCCGATATTCATTTCAATGGAAACAGTAGTTTTAATAATTAATTAAACGAAACAAATTTTAAATTCTCTTGAACATGGGCTAATAACCAGAAACTAGTCGAGAATTTAAAGTTATTCAATCTAATCTGTGTTTTATTGGTTGATTTTTAATAATTTATTCATATTTATTTCATACAATATGAACTACCATTTTTTAAATATTAAAACCATTAATTATATTAAAATTAATTAAACATTGGTAGTTCATAATGTATATAATAAATATGAATAGCTTATTAAAAAATCTGCCAATAAAATAAATAATACACATAACTTTAAATTCTCAACTCAATTTTTAATTCTCTTAATAAAGGGCTGATAACCCGAAATTACGCGAGAATTTAAAGTTATTCAATTCAGTATGTATTTTGTTAATAGATTTTTAATAATCCATATTTATTATTTATATACAATATATTAGTATAAAAAGTCTGCATCAATAATAGATAAGTATTCAAAAATCATAGGCAAAGATATATTTTGCACGTCTATGTTACCTCTATTAAAAACATAGATGTAGATCTAATGGAACTCTATGATTAAAAAATAGGTGTAGATCTAATGGAACTCTATGATTAAAAAATAGGTGTAGATCTAATCGAACTCTATGATTAAAAGCATAGATGTAGATCTATTCGAACTCTATGATTAAAATCATAGATGTAGATATAATCGAACTCTATGATTAAAAGCATAGATGTAGATATAATCGAACTCTATGATTAGAAACATAGATGTAGATCTAATCTAACTCTATGGTCAAAAGCATAGATATCGACTTAAATCAAACTCTATGATTGAAAACATAGATGTAGATTTAATTTTAAATCTATGATTAAAAGCATAGATTTAAAGTTTATTCTAATTCTATGATTAAATATATATAGTTAGAAAAAGTCTGATGAAATTCTATATTTATCATTAAAAAAGTACATATATTAACACTAATAGATAAATATATATAATTAATAGGTATAACATTTTAAATTCCACCTCTATATATAAAACCTTCATAATATTTTAGGTTATAACAATTATTTAATTACAGTAAAATATACAAATAAAATACGATTATATTTAACCAAATAAGTTAATAAAAATTTTTCACATAATAACTTCCTTTTGAATTGTTTCTATTATCAAAATCCGCTGTTTGCGTTTGCAGTAATTAATTGAATAGAAATCCATTAGTTCAACGTTGATTGAATAAAACCGTGAAAGCGGCATAACTGTTGAAGATATCGAAGCTGCTTGAAACTGGCATATCTATCTTGAAAAAACGGTGAAAGAAAAACACTGCGTGATTTACGATACCTTATCTCTAAACGACGTTATCTCGTGATGTAATAAATTAACGGATAGAGCAGTCTCTTAGAATCCAGCAGATAATAATAAAATGAAGTCCGTATTAAATAGGTAAGTTTTAAATCCACCAATGTTACTCGATTAATATTAATTAATCACAACAATAAACTCAATCACAGTGCTAATTAATAGCACCAATTAACTAAATCAAAATTATTCAATCAATGTTAATTAATAACATAAATAGATTCGATCAACACATTCGATAGATGTTGATTAATATATTCCGTGAAAATTTGATTTGTTTTAAGGTTGCGTTTTTTCAAATTCCACACGAACGGAAGGAAACGGATGCTTTCGGTGCTCAATGGAAGCTACAGAGAGGAAGATGACCGGGATTATCGGAAGCAGATCGTCGTCGGGACCGCCTTTGCGGGATTCTTAGCGTTCGAATTGAAAAGCAAGTAAAATTTGCCGCTAAATTAAACAAACATTCTACTTGTGCGAAAATAATCGACACGCTTTTTTCATCTCCAGAGAGAACTGAACGAAATGTATTGTTAGAGCCTGTAAAGGATCATTCGGCAGGATTATTTAAAAACGGATTACCTAATTACACTCTGGAAGAAGTTTCGAAACACTGCACTCTGTAAGTAAAAATAAAAATAAAGCCATTGTTTCAACGAAAAATAAATATTTAAATAAAATTGGTTATCCTTTCGATTACTTTTTATTTTAAATAATTAAAGTCTCCACAAAATTAGAGAAATACTTATAAAATTGATTATTTCCTTATTTTAAATGATATTGAATAATTATAAAGCTCTGATGTATATAATTTTAAAAATTAATTAATTACGAAACCCCTACACCACCATAATGGTAGATGGGGATTTTAGATTATATATATATATATATATATATATAAAGAATCCTACGCCCATATGGGTAGAAAGGGTCATTGAATATATATATATTTCTAGTAAAGATCGGGTTTGGGTAACATTCAAGCAAGGCGTCTACGATGTAACGGACTTTGTGGAGAAACACCCTGGAGGGGACCAAATCTTGTTAGCTGCGGGAAGCTCCGTGGAACCGTTTTGGCTGCTGTACGCAGCGCACAACACCGCTCAAGTTTACGAAATGTTGGAGGCGATGAGGATCGGGAATCTATCCCGAGAGGAGGCTCGCGAGGCCGTTAAAGACATGTCCGATCCATACTCGAACGATCCAATCAGACACAAGGTGCTGAAACCGGCTTCCGTTAAGCCCTTCAACGCAGAACCGCCTTCGAATTTATTGGTGGAGAGTTTCATAACACCAAAGTGAGTTTGTTATTAATCATCATCATTCCAGCATTAACGAAAAATGTGTTTTTTTTTTTTTTATTATTTAGTGAAATATTTTACATTCGGAATCACTTGCCGGTGCCGGAAGTCGACCCCGAGACCTACGAGCTGGAAATCGAACTCGAGGGAAGATCGAAAACTCTGAATTTGAGCCTCGAAAAGTTGAAGAAGTTCCCGAGCCACACCGTGACCGCCTCGATAATGTGCGCGGGAAACCGGAGGAGCGAAATGACGACTGTCAAACCGGTGAAAGGGTTAAGCTGGCAGAACGGCGCTATCGCCAACGCTCAATGGAGGGGAGTGAGATTAAGGGATGTGCTGAAGGAAGCGGGAGTTGACGAGGACTCGAAGGAATACAAACATATACAGGTCTGTGGGTTTTTTCATTCTTGCATCTTCAATTATTGTTGAAATAAAATTGCGACAAAGAGTGTTTTCTTTATCCTAACATTGAAAATGTACCACGAAGTAAGCGGCTCAGGATTCGAGAATTAAAATTGTATTCAATACACACACAATCGGCAGGGAATGATGAAGTAAGGAATTCTCACTGCTTTTATTATTCTCGTTTATCAAATCGGGAAACTGAATTGACAATTGAATCAGAAAATAGTTGAGAGTTTGAATTTATTCAATTTAGCGTTTGTGTTTGTGGAGTTTTTATGTTTGATTCATGTTTATTATTGGAAAATTAGTTTGAGGGTTTGGACACGGACCCGACGAGCAAACCGTACGGGGCTTCGATACCGTTCTGGAAGGGAATGGATAAAAGGGGAGACGTGATCCTGGCGTACGAAATGAACGGCCAGCCCATATCTCGGGATCACGGATATCCGATCAGGGTTGTCGTACCCGGCGTCGTCGGAGCCAGGAATGTCAAATGGTTAGGTAAATTTAAAAGGTGCAAAAAGAAAAATAACAGAAAAACCATCCGAATGCATTTAATGAAATTAATTCATAATTCCTCTCGGATTATCAACTGATAATCACTACAATCAATCAGAGGTAACGGTGTGTATGTTGCCTGCCCTTCCGCCCATAATTCCTCAATCATTTGATTACATTGTTGTTTTTAAAACTTGTAATAAAAACGACTTTTTACACCTAACGGTAGAAAGGGAAAAGAGTGTAGAGACACAGCACTCTTAGTTTTCAGGTTTTAGAGGTTCCATCAAGGATGTAATGCAATTTACATTCTTTTGTTTTTTTATAAAAACAATTCAATACTTGCATGGAATTTCTAAAACTAAGAGTGCTGTGACGACAACAAGTCATGAAGGTGAAAATATAGAGCCGTCAAACATTTGTGCATTTTACGTGAGGGCTTGCTATTGTTCGACTTATCTCCGCAGCTCGGTTTTCGGATTGAATCAATTGAAATGTTCTCGCAGGAAAAATAGTTTGTTCGTCGGAAGAAAGCGACTCGCACTGGCAGCAAAACGACTACAAAGGATTCTCCCCGAGCACCGATTGGGACACGGTCGATTTCGCTAAATCGCCCGCGATACAGGAACTGCCCGTTGTATCGTCCATCTGTAAACCGGCGGTCAACGACGCTGTGAACGTCGTCGATGGATTCATTACAGTGCAAGGTTTGCATCTATACATTTTGATATTTAATTTATTAAAACAAAAAAAAAAAAACAATCAAAACTGATGACAAATAGAATAAGTTGAAAGCTACAGGAATTAAACTCTTTGATTGTGTAGGTTATGCTTGGTCGGGCGGTGGACAAAAAATCGTCCGAGTCGACCTGACGATTGACGGAGGGGAGACCTGGCACGTGGCCAATTTAGAGCAGCAAGATTCGAGCGAGCCGCCGCAGCACTGGGCCTGGACTTTGTGGACGGCTAAAGTGCCTGTCCCGAAAAATGCTAAAACGGTAAAACGAATAATAAAATAAATAGTAAAAAAATACGACAATGAAAACACTTTGACTTTGTATAATTTAATTCTTTAATAAAAAAAAAAATATACAAAAACAGAAAGGTGGAAAAATTAATCATTTAATAAATATAAATTATTGGTAGTGAGTTTTAGAATCTCTATTTTATGGAGGGTAACCTACCCCTTTATGGAGGGGATATCTTTTTAAAGGAAAGCTTCAGAAACTCTATTGTATGCAATTTTGTTAAGAAAAAGCTTTTAGATTGGTGGGAATTGTTATTATTACGGAGTGGATTTTCGAGACGTTTATTTTTTAATCGTGTATTATTTTCAGGTTGAAATTTGGTCGAAAGCCGTCGACTCCAATTACAACACCCAGCCGGAATCATTCAAAAACATTTGGAACTTGCGGGGCGTGCTGAGCAACGCTTACCATCGTGTACCCATTACTTTAAAATGGTAGATTTTTAAAACTCGAGAATCCCACTTTCGACGCAAAGAAAGTATTCATTTTTAAATTGAAACAATATGAACAAAAGAAAAACTTATAAATAGAAAAATAATAACTAGAATGTCCTTATTATTACATAAAAATATTTCACCACGGGATAAATTCTCACTTACCTCATGGTGAAACATTTAAAATATAGAAAAATAATATTTCTTTTCCCATTTATAAATTGATGTTTTTTTTTTTTTACATAACAAATATAATTCTATGTGTTATTGGTGTACATAAATAATTACTAAAAAAATATTTTTAAATGCATTTTATTCAACAGTGCTAATCCTATAAAAAAAAAAATACCCTAGCATTTCCCTAGAAACGTTACAACACGCACTTAACCCTTAAGACTCCACTCCGCTTAGAGAATTAATGTTGAAAGGCCACCGGCGTCCACTGAAAATTTCAATTTGGACCGGACCTTTCAACTCCGAATACGATTAAACTTAAACGCGCACCGCGCGCTCTAACTTGAAAAGAAACACGACGTACACCGAGCACTAAACTCTATTTACAATTAGTATAAGCGGAGTTCAGTGACGTAGACGGATTTCCGCTTCGAGTACACATGCACTTTCTTTTTTTCTGCCAATAGGTTCTCAAATACCGCTCCCCGGCGGTATTGCTTTTGAAATTTTCAATTTCCTTCTACAATTACATCACGCCGAAAACATTTAAATTTCGTACACTTACTCGACATTTAAACTGTTTTAAACCACTATTGCATGAAAGTAGTTTGACGAGATATATATAAAAAAAAAATCATGTGGTTTCGATTGCATTTAATTTTATATTTCGTAGGACCAAAATTGTGAACGATACTAGTCGGGAATGACACACAATGAAATTCTGGACACAATTTCCCTAAAATTTAAGTAGTCTGTACTTATACTGCCCTTCCCTATCATTCTGAATTATTAATCCCGACAAATAGAGAAGAGCAATTGAAAAACACACAATTTTCAATAATATCTTCATCCCTTATTTAAATCGTAATCTCATTAAAGATTCAATTGTTTAACAATCGCAACGGGAAAGATGAATCCAATTAGTTCTTAATTAAAATACATCCTAATTATATAAATATATATATATATATAATTGATGTCGGGGTAATACATCCCAATTATTACACAAAAATGTTTCACAAATTCATTAAAAATAAATGGTGAAACAGCACCAAATGTTTTAATCTATCTATTTTAATCTTGCTATCACAACATTATTCCTGAACATTTTAATTCAATGGCCTAACTAACAAGCATGCAATAGTCGGTTTAAAAATGACGCACAAACGAATATCAACAGCCGGGTTTTCAATTACAACCCATGTCGATGAATAACCAACATAGAAGAAAAAGTTCTTCTATATTAAAAATTTTCACGTGACTTAATTTTAATTACTTTAAAGCCTAATTAACCGACACAAAAACAAATCAATCGACGCAATTACAATTTTCATCAATTCCAACAGCTAAATTCATTAAAAATCTACTCTGCGTAATTGTGTGTGTGTGTGTGTGTGTAACGTAAGTGAATGATGGTAAGTAATGGAATATTTTCAAAAGGAACGTTTTTGTTTTTGCGCGCGAAATACATTTCGTCATACACACTATTTTTTTTTTTTTAATTAAACAGAAATTTTATATTAATCACGGTGAAATATAATTGTGTGTGTATTTTTAATAATCTACACCGATTTTGTATTAAATATTTTAGAATATAATTAATTACAAATCTGTACTGATTTTATTTTATCCTTTTTCTTAAAGAATTTTCAAAATCAATCACTCTAAAACGTAATTACTTGCGTATTAATAAAAAAAATCTGTATGCCCATTTATTGAAACAAAAACGAATGTCTATTGTGTTCTTAAGATTGATTTTGGTGTAGAGACGCGTAAATCGGTGCGGCTTTGGCTTTCGCCAGTTCCGAAGCGTTTTTCGCGGCGTCCTTCAACTTGCTGGTCGCCGAGGACGCCGTCGAATGTGCTGGCTGCGTGATATGGTTCGGTTGCAGAGGCGGATACATGTTTGTCAGTACGTAGTTGAACCCCAGCACCTGCAAAAAAAAAAAAATATTTATTGTCGCTGAAATAAATCACACCAAAATATTATTTTTAAATTCTCTTCTATTTTCAGGCTTCTACTTTATCAGTATAGATTGTTATTCATTGAATGGAAACATTTTTGGTTTAATAATTATGAAGTATTTTAATTAATAATTTTTGATAATAACAAGCAAGTGTATTAATTAATTTAATGATTGAGAATTTAATTTACAATGAAATTAAACAAGGAAAATTTCTGGCAATGATCAATAAAATTCAATCAATCCCTTTTTTCAACTGAAAAAAAAATACTTACACTGTAAGTTTTACAAACAAATTTAATTGAAAATATTTGTAGTTTATTTTAATATAAGTATACCTCACACTAAGAAGTAGAGAGGAACATATATAATATTTCCTCTTATATATGTTCCTCTCTACTTCTCATACATTTTTTTTTTAAACATCCGATTAATCGAATGTCTTTATCGAATACTAACCATTTTGTTGCAGTTCTTTTTGAACCGTTCGTATCCGAAGGCGCATATCGCTTTGCTGAATCCCTTCACCTGTGAATCGATCCACGCGGAACGGACCGCAACCGTGTGCCCCGGTTGAGTTTCGCTCTCTTTGTAAATGACTTTCTCTGTTACACTCTGGAAATTAATTACGTTTATTAGATCTTAAAATCAACCCACTATTTATTATATACAATCTGTATTGCCTTTTACCATTATTAAAACTATTTATTATATTTATTTTAATTAATCATAATTCCACCCCACTCTGAGAAGTAGAGAGGAATATATAACGATTTCAAACAAAGTAAACGGTGCTTTATAATGTATATAAAATGTTACATAAAGTAAACAAAATACAATACATGAATTGTGATCATTTTATTGATTTATTGTGTAAGACTAAATCAATAAAATGATCACAATTCATGTACTGTATTTTGTTTACTTTATGTAATATTTTAAATACATTATAAAGCACTGTTTACTTTGTTTGACTTTAAATTTCTTTGTAGAATCGACTGTGCTAAACAATGAAACAATTTTAAAACATTTAAAAAAAAAATTGTTTCGTTTTTTAGCACAGTTGATTCTACAAAGAAATTTAAAGTAAAATTAATTAAAAATTTCAAAGCGTTTTTATTAAACCACACATATAATTTATTTTTTTAATCGTCACGAGGGTTAATTAATTTCGAGACATTAAATAAATAATTGCAACAGTTGAAAATAACTAATGAATGAAAATCATAAAAGTGAAGTTTAATTAAACGCCGATCGTGTAAAACTGCGTCCGAAAACAGTTAACACGTACAAAAGGTGTGAGGAATGATAGACAGTTAATTCAGTCCGATAATTACCATGACTTTAGCGTATCCGAGATTTCTGGTGTAAGTGACGAGCACTTTGTTTTTCGGGTCCACGTGCGACTCCTCCATTATGAAGATCTGCTTGTGGCTTATGAACCTCTCGGCCCATTTGGGCGTCGCGTTCGTTTTGCTCAGCAGCCGCTTCGACACAAGATTCCCGTCTTTCACCTCTCGTAATACCGTGTCTTCGGTTAAAACGTGTTTGCTAAAAAAAAAATGAGAAACAATCGAGGAATAAATACACCACAGCTTAATTAACGATAATGCAGTAGCAGTGATGTATACAAAAAAAAAAATAGTACTTTACAATGTAATATTTTTATAATTTTCTTTTATTTGTGGAATTTTCTTTTATTTTTTTCCTGACATTTTGTTATTGTTTATAATTAAGAACCCTACACCCATATGGATAGAAAGAGTCATTGAATATATATATATATATATATAATAATTAAAATATACCCTACACCCATGTGGGTAGAAAGGGGTCATTGAATATATATATATATATATATAATTAAGAAATAGAAGGCATTTATATTATAATAACAACATATAGGCGGAAAGACTACTGTTTGATAGCCAATTGGCAAACTATTACAGCATGTATTGTAATATTTTAAGTTATTTGTATATATAACCCCTACACCACCATTATATAAATATATATTTGTATGTATATATTTTTAAATATTTTTATTTATTAGTTTTTTGTACCAACTTAATGTGAATTTTACAATAAAGATGTATTATATATATATTTAAATAAATAAATATCTACATTCCCCACAAGCAAAGAGAATTATTTACATTATACAATTTTGTTATTATATGGATCTTTCTGCCGCATTTATAAATTAAGTCGTAAAACATGATTTGTACATTTAAAATACCTTCAAACGAAAAGCATTCAATAAATTCATAATGAATATTCAAGAACGCTAATATTAGGCGTGGTTGTTTTGTTGCTTTTGTTCTGCTGTATGGCATTGAACAACCATTTGTGTGTGTGTGAGTGTGTTTACTAATGTGGAATAAAAAGTGAAAGGTGTGTGTATTTGAATGAGGAAAGAATATGCCGTCGTGCGTAATGTTTGCCTTCTGTTTTCTGGATTCGATCCAAAATTATTTATTAAGCTTCAATGAAAAGTGTTTCAGCGGGAAAAGACACTTTTACTATAGATAATAATAGTAAGCTAAATCAAATTCACACCTCACACTGAGAAGTAGAGAGGAACGTATAATGATGTTAAATAAATCAAATTCAATTTGTTGTGCAAGTTTACGAAATATAATTAATCGATAATTAATAGAAAGGCTCGATTTACAAACACATTTATAGGAATTATTATTATTTTTACTCCTATCGCGAAAGATATTCTCATTTTGTTTGTTGTCCCAATCAGGTTGATTGTTTCCACTTTTGTCTCTTTTTACCTGAACCACTTCGGACTTCCCTTAGGAATTATTATTATTTTTTTTATTATAAAATTTACATTCGTAGAAAATCCATCAAATTTCATTAACGTGCATCAAACAAATTATTCTAGCTAAGGAATTGGGTCGAGAGTTTGTTTATGCGGGTCGCTTTAAATAGAAGTGCAATTACATTTACAGCACTTACAATGTCGGACAATATAAATCTCTTTTACGATTATAATCGCATTAATAAATTCCATGGCCTCCTAAATTCACAAGTCACCGCCTTCTTTATACAACCCGTCATAAACCAATATTTTACAAAAAAAAAAAGTACGTATAGAGGGGACACCCTAAATGTTAATAATTCATTCAACAACATCTTTGCGTTGAAATATTCAGCATGCTTTCTTGATGGAATGATTATTGTAATGATGAAAAAAGAAATGATTGAATTTTTATTGATCGTTTCTTCTAAATAATTACTGCAAAAGTGCGAATCATCCGTGTTTCTATTATTATTAAAAACAATATATTATATCAGAAATTTTATTTCGTTCTGATTAATCACTTGATAAAACACGAACGATTGATAATCGAAATTACACACATCGTTTGTTTCGCAATATCCACGCCAACTAGTTTAGATTTTATTCGAATTAAATTAAATAAAAAAAAGGAAGAAACTGTGTTATAAATTTTTTAGATTTTTTTATATTGGAATATTCTAATTGGATAAATGTTTGATAATTGGAATCAATCAGTTCTCCTTTCCGGCCGTTCTTGGGCGTTTGTGAAGTTCTACCGTTGATTGAAAAATTATATTTTTTGCCTTTCTGCGTACGAAACTATTCTGAATCAGCCCTTGATCTCGTATTGTTCTCTTTCTTTCTTAATCTTATCCTCTTTTAACCGTATTGGGTGTCGAGGTTTCGTATTGTTCTCATGGTGTAATATATATATAAATTAAAACCATTCTTCATCCATTTCTTCACTATCCTATTTTTTTTTTATTTTTTTTTTTTAATAATACAAAAGTTGAAACGACTGGATGTCGTTCTCAAGCCGCGTCCTAACCTCTCACTCATTTACAATTCACCATGGAAATTAAACAAAACAACAATCGGTCACAGAGTGTTTGTCCCGATCAATCAATCTCCCGTATAATGTATAATCAAAGCACGGAAAATTAGAATAACTCAGATGCACATTTCTAGTACTACGTACTCATTTTCAATAATCTATATATATATATATATATCCTTATTATTATAATTTTGATGAATCCAGCTGCGAATATCATTGATGGATTGTTTAGAATATTATCAGGACTTTTTTTTCTTTATGTATTCAAATTACATCATTACTCACCTATTCGGGTTAGGGTACCGGATCCAGAAAGCTCTGGCCACTTGATCCCAGGTGAAATTAAAGGTGGTGACATTCTCGTAATACTTGGGCATCGTTTCCACTGATTCCACTCGTCTGTCTTCCCCCCGTTGGAAAATCAATTCACCCCAACTACGGCACACATCCTGCAACCCACTACACTGAATCCACTCTTATCACACTCACAGCTCGATTATTCAATAAGTGAGTAAAATAAAGTCGGACGCACAGATTACCTCGGACGTTTCGTATTAGTTTGTAGGGATTTTCTCACCTGGCGAGAGACACGCGGAGAGGAGCGGAACGGGAGCGTGCGGAGCGCGCTACGCACGTCGGGGAGCCTCTACTGGAGTCGGCGCTGCTGATGAGGGACTGGAAATCGCTCGGCGAATTTTCATGACAGCCGATTTAACGTCATTGGAAAAGGAAACTCGGCAAATGTTTGCGTTAAGTTCGTTTGCTGACTTCACTTTGCACGCGTGTAAACAAGACAACAATTAAAATTAACTGACTCTGTGAAAATATATTATTTAAGTCTTCCTGTAACCAGTGTTTGTTAAACTTAACATTTCCCTTATCAGAATATTGCTTTTTACAAATATTTTTAATAATAGAAAAGCGTATTTATTTAACTCCCTGACTAATATTTTAACCACATAGGTTTTCACTTGCTTACAGTTATTTAAATTAAAATATCCCACCGGACATTAAACTACACTACAAATTTATTTTCACACTCTTTTTAATTGATTTCAATTAATTTTTGATTATTTTTTTTATTGACGTTTCGTATATATACAACCAAACATACATAGATGCGGATTTAAAATTCCAAAAAAATTATTTAGGGCTCTTCTGTAAAAAAAAAAAAAATAACAACTGTAATGTCCCCACAAACTCACTCAAGCTGAAATAAAAAATATCAATTAAGGCTACACTGATAAAAAATATCAATTAAGGCTACACCGTTGCTCGATAATTAATCAAATAATTCTTCACGGAGTCGTTCCCTTCGGATGCAGAAAGTCGTGGCCCCTTTCATGAAGACCTAAAGTTGAGGATTGTTGATGACGATCCAGTGAAGTTCTAAAATCTTGAAGTTCACAGTAGACTCCCTTTCAGTTGCAAGAAGCTAGCCCAACTAATCAGGGCTATTAAATGTTGAACTTATCCTACACCTTACATCTTATTATCACAATCTAAGAGATATTTACGTTAAAACTAACAAATCATACAATGTATTAAAATTATATTAGGGGGGCCCCGATCCCCTAATATGATTTTAATTACTCGAATTAAATTAAAATAATTCATTACAGATTGCTTTGAGATATCGTGAAGAATTGTGAAAAATTTTCAAGGAAGAAACTTTTAAGAAGGCAAACTTATGGGAAGGAAAGCGTCTTTAATTTTTTTTCCCCATTAATTTCTATGGTTATTTACAGGAATAAAAAATCAAGGATGATAATTTTGGGGCTGGACAGGTTTCCACACCACCCTGTTGGATAGAGGCATAATCCAAGCTTGGGGTACTGTCCTCGGCGCGCTAACTTTTTTTTCGCGAGAGTTTCGCAGCAGATCGGAAATCAAAACACGACAGAGCGCCTTTTAACTTCCGATCTCCTGCCCTATCGTACTCGCCTTCAATTTATTGTCTGTTTCGTCTATTCGCCTATCGGGATTCTATTTTTATAGCCTTGACATTTAAAAGAATTCTAATGAGAAAATAGAATTGTGAAATGAAGATTAATGCTATGATGAAGAATTTAGAATAACAAAAATATATGATAAGAAAGGAAATTTTATTGATAACAAAAGTATTATTTAAAACCCCAACAACTAGGGGTGAAAAGGGCAATTGATTATAGAATATTATTATTTGCTGTTTAAATTTAAAATTATAAAATGAAGAACTAATTAATCATTATCCTTTGTTTCTTATTTAATTAATGTGTCGATTAATTAAATATCTTATTTAATTAATCGACACATTAATTAAATAAGAAACAAGGGATAGCAGAAGAAGAAGAAAATTATTTTGAGGTTTATTTTTTCAAGTGTAAATGTTTCAAATTGAAACAAGGAAAGTTTTTGTTATTTTGAAATAACAGAAGGCAGGTACAATCAGTGATTAATCCTGATATTAGAGACTTGACCGGACTTAGCCCAGCTAATTTAATTATTATTCGATAAGAATATATTCAATGAAGGATTGTTATTATAAAATATAAAGATAAGTTGAAAATTTATGAGAAGATTAATATGATAGATTTGGAGAAGAATAATAGAGGGAAACTGATATTATAACTGGATATATCCAATTCAGATTAAATATTTAATTTTTTATTAATGAAACCTACCCCTACACCACCATTATGGTAGATGGGGATTTTAGATTATATATATATATATAATCTAAATATAGATAAATATATATACATATATATATATTAATAAAACCTTTCCCCGCATCGTCCTGTTTTTATTGTTGCCCTAACCTGACCTTAAACACCCCCCACGGTCGCCCTACCACCCGGATGGTGGCCCTGTCTTAGAGGACGGACGTTCCGCGGGTCGAGGAAACGAAAGACCGGATTCAGGACGCGGGGATGCAGCTGAAAGAGAAACAACAAAGCCGGACACGCGACGCACGTAATGTGACAACCCGAATATACAGCAAAGAAATCGCGGAACGCACGAAGTTTATTAAAAAAACAAATAATAGAAGCAAAATCGGTGTCGCGTCGCGGTTGCTTTTGCTAATAACGGAGGCGGGGACTCTAATAACGGGTAAGAAAATTCACTCACCGGACGTCTTGGAGTCATCTCTTGCAGGACCTACCTTCTGTAACAACAAGAAAGAAAAAACAAGTTAGCCATGTAAGTAAATAAATTAAAACAATTACAACTGTTTTTTATTAATAAAATGATGTTTTTAATAAGAAAGCAAATTCATTTCAATTAATCAACACACCCATGGAAATAAAACAAATATCTCAACTTACATTATTGAAGTCGAGAAACCGCAACCCAGAAGTTCGCGTGTTGCTTGAAGACCATCTGAAGAAGGAGGAGGGGCGGCGGCCGAAGAACACTCCCGCACTTTACGATAAGGTAACTCTGACCCTCACGCACTTTATACTCCCGCACTTTACGATTAGAGCAACTCTGACTCTCGCGGCACAACTATAATGTCCACACACACACACACTCAAGCTGAAATAAAAAGAAACTTAATTTAATAATTGTTATAAATCATTGTATAAAACATGTTTTCATTAATTGAATAATGTTTCAATTAAAATTAATTCCAGGTTTATATTTTTAAGTGTAATTAATAAAACTCACCCAATATAAAATTGGCCTATAACGTTTAGATAGCAGCAGCGAAGTCTTTCCCTTCGGAGAAGATCTACGTTGAAATATGCTGAAACCATAAAACTATAAAATCAATTAAATAAATTTTTCTGATTAAAGGAATTATTTAATTAGACTTGTTCCGATGTTAAAACGGAATATTCATTTCTTTGTCAAAGTCGTGGTCCCTTCCATGAAGTCCTAAAGTTGAGAATCCTTGATGACGATCCCGTGAGGTTCTAAAATTTCGAAGTTCTTGGCGGACTCCCTTCAGTTGCAGTGGATTTCTCTGCAACAATGATAAAAAATTAAATTAAAAACCTGCCGGCTCCATGCTTCCTCGCTTTTATAAGTTATTGTAACTCGGATGACAACGGAATATTTTCTGCAATCTGTTGTAATAAAAAAATTAATTAATTAAACTCACCTTATAAAATCGAGAATATAATCGGGCAACTGGAACTATCTCGGCGGTGAACCTGAAACTAAACTAATAACGTTAAATGGGAAAAGTTTTCAATGAAGGCTCCGACCCTCGGTGTCGTCGTTGAAGTGCCGCAAAGATCTGAAACAAACTCAGAAAGAAAGGGGGTTTAATAATGTTTACACTTTGTTGAAAAACAACGCGAACCTAGAGGTGATTTTTAAAAGGACTCACCGGACGTCTTGGAGTCATCTCTCGCAGAACCTACCTTCTGTAACAATAAGAAAAGGAACAAATTAAAGTTGGCCATGTAAATAAACAAAATAAAACAATGACAACTGTTTTTTATTAATAAAATGATGTTTTTAATAAGAAAGCGCAAATTCATTTCAATTAATCAACACACCCATGGAAATAAAACAAAAATGTCAACTTACATTATTGAAGTCGAGAAACCGCAACCCAGAAGTTCGCGTGTTGCTCGAAGACCATCTGAAGGAGGAGGAGGGGCGGCGGCCGAAGAACACTCCCGCACTTTACGATAGGGTAACTCTGACCCTCGCGCACTTTATACTCCCGCACTTTACGATTAGAGCAACTCTGACTCTCGCGGCACAACTATAATGTCCACACACACACACACTCAAGCTGAAATAAAAATATTTTTTCAATTAATTGTTGAAACTTCCACAAAAATTTTTTTAATTAAACTTACTTCGAGATTTATTTTTGTAAGTGTAATAAATAAAACTCACCCAATATAAAATTGGCCCATAACGTTTAGTTAGCAGCAGCGGAGATGTTCCCTTCGGAGAAGATCCAAAATCTTGAAGTTCGTAGCAGACTCTCTTCGGATTCCATACATTAAATGTTGAACTTATCGTACACGTTATATCTTATTATCACAATCTAAGTGATATTTACACTTAGATTGTGAAGCTTGAAAATAACGTGTACGTTAAAATTAACATTTTATGTACAGTATCGGCCCTAATATAATTTTAATTAATTTTTTCGGATGGAATGTTTTAGATTGCTTTGAGATATGAAGCAATCGTGAAGATTTGTGAAAATTGCTCATTTGCGTATTGGATTAAATTTTATATAAGACAGTTTTACAAATAAGATTTAGTGGTATGAATAATTGAGTTAACTAAATGATTTGAGCAATATAACTTAAATAAGAAAGAAGAAACTTTTGAAATGAGAAATTTAATGAAAAGCTAACTTCATCATCATCGGCATTATTTTGTTCTGGCTCGGCTTTTAGTATGAATGAAAAATCAAGAAGAATAGCATAATTTTGATAATTTTTCGGATGGGCAGGTTTCCACGCCACCCTGTTGGATGGAGGTATAATCCAAGCGGGGGTACTGCCCTCAGCGCGTTAACTTTTGATAGAGAAAGTTTCGCAGCAGATCGGGCACCAAAACACGAGCGAACGCCTTTTAACACCCGGTCTCCTGCCATATTTTACTCGCTTTTAAATTATTGTTTGTTTCATCTATTTGCCTATCAGGGAGGAAGGAGGGGGGATTCGAGTTTTAAAGCCTTGCCATTAAAAAAATCTAATGAAAAAATAGGATTATGAAATGAAGATTAATGCCATGATGAAGAATTAATGATGAATAAAGAAAATTTTGTGATAGAGCAAGAAATGTTATTGAGAAAGAAAATAATATTTAAAACACCAAAACTTGTGCTAAAAGGGGAAATTGATTATATATAGATATATATTATTTAAACAACATACATTCATTGTATCATGTATGTATGTTACTGTAGTTAATGGCCTCCGTTAATTAAATAAATAAATAAATTATTTATTATTGTAATAATATTTTGAAAAAATTATTAATAATACTGAAGAATTAATTAATCAAGGGTATTGATTAATTAAATAAGAAACGGATGTTTCAAAATGGAGTACAGAAAATTCTATTAATTCTCTGATGAGAGAAGACAGTCACAGTCAGTGAGTTATATGTATATACATATTATCGAAAATAGCCCTTTATACCCGTAAGGGTGTATGGTATCAGTGATTTATCCTAAAATTAAAGATTTCTCTGGGTGTAGCCCCAGTAATATCATTTTATTGAGTTATTTATTTATTCAATAATTGTTTTTTTCTTCCATTAAAATGTGTTTTATGTCTGTATTGAGTTTGAATCAGAATCTAGTTATGCAAAACTAGACTCCGGGCTGAGCCCAGCTAATATTTATTTAATAATTGTCTTTCCGTTAAAATGCATGCCTGAATTAAATTTGAATTTTGTGTTAATTGAAATCAGAATCTAGTTACCCAAAACTAGACCCCGGGCCGAGCCCAGAAAATACTTTTTTGTTTTATTTAGAACAATAAAAATATTTAGTTCTTATTTTATATAATTAATTGTGCTCGAAGACTTCTTTTATTCACACATTTATTTATATATTTTCATAATAATTATATATTAGCATTGAATTTAATTATAAATTAGGAGCTAGCACAATTAGTTTCCATTCTAAAATATTTTATCTTGATTAATCGATTTCGTTTGTAGATTTCGATTTAATTTCTTCATATCAGAATCTAGCTTCGGTGAAGTAGACCCCGGGCTCAGCCCTACAAATACATTTCAATATTCATATCTCGATTAGTACACACTGTTTCTGTTTAAATATTATTATACTCTTATTTTTCATTAATTATATTTAATTATTTATTTTATTAAAAAAAATCATTGCCTTTAATATGTATGTTGTGTTTCCTTGTTTTCATACCAAACTTATTTAATTGCGTTACAAATCAGGGACTAGTAGCTAGTCCCCGGGCTAAGCCCAACTATCACGACTTTATCTAACCTTTATTCACATTCTATAAAGCTTTTTGGTCCTCTGATAATTAATTATATTTACATCAGGATTAATTTTACATGCATTATTGATAACTTCTACTATATTGTTTATTTATGCATAATTAATTCCATTTTAAGCAATCTCAATTTATTCACGGTTTTTATAAACACTAAAGCAGTGCATTTTCCTCACGTTTACTTTTCCTAATTATTTACTTTAAATAAGTAATTCTACCCCTACACTACCATTATGGTAGATGGGGATTTTAGATTATATATATATAATTCTTAATATCAGAATCTAATCCCTTTGAATTAGACTCCGGGCTTTGCCCAGTAATATTCTTCATCTCCTACCATTAGTATCGAAGCACTCATTGCGACACCTCCTTCCGAAATCAACAATAACCCGCCACGGGCTGTACAGGAACCTGCCATGGTTGTCTTTGAGAAATGACTGTTTGAAATGCGTAGTTATGTCACACCCGTTGATACAGCCCCCATGATCGATTTTAATATCAGGGGCTAGACTGCAGGGTCTAGTCCCCGGGCTGAGCCCAATTAAGTGATGTTATATAAGACTAAGTAAATATTTCGTTGGAGATGCCACTTGAAATTAGGCAAAAGATGGCGCTTGGGTCGCCTTTCATTTATTACGATTAATATAAATGTATCGAATTTTTTCTTCGTATTAATTGCTTCTGATTGAAGATTATTGTTTAATGTTGGTATCAATTTCTTCATATCAGAATCTAGACCAACAAGTACTTTTCAATATTTATCTCTTGGTTTTTGTATACTATTTCTATTATATTATTATTATTATTATGTTCTCTTGCTTGTTTTAGTAATTACCTTTAATATTTACATTATATTTTCTTGTTTTAAAATAATATTACAAATCAGGGGCTAGTTAATTTAATAGCTAGTCCCCGGGCTTAGCCCAACTATCATGATGTTGTTTAACCTTTTTTTTTATACTCTATAAGGCGTAATATTATCTGTTTATGATATTTCCATTGCACACACATAACATGGTTCTTTATTGATCTATTTGTATTTTATTCACTTATTTATTTATGATTAGCTCACACAGAGAAATAGAGAGGAACGTATAGCGATGTTATATAAGACTAAATAAATGTTTATAATTTCTATTTTCTATCCATTATCTACTTTTAAACAATTATTAATCAGGAACTAGAAACTTAAGTCTAGTCCCCGGGCCTTGCCCAACTAACATCACTTTTTTTTTCATCCCTTCTTTAATCTTTGTTACAATTTAAATATTATTATCCAAGTTGCTGTATTACTTTTTTTTTGTATGTATTCACTTCCTTCTAACATTCAGTATATTTATTATCCTGATATTTTATTGCAACTGCAAGTTCATTTATTCATTTGCCGGGACGGCCATTGTATCACATTGTATATTTGTCAGTTATTACTACTACTAAGTCTACTATTATCTGAGAGAGTAATACATTGCATATAATGTAATACACCCCTACACCACCATTATGGTAGATGGGGATTTTAGATTATAATAAATAAATGTTGTCATCATAATATCGACTATAAGTCTGTCTTTCTGCCCTTAAATTATTATTTCTTTAATTGTAGTAGTTGTACGGGCTTAGCCCAGCTAACATCATTTCATTGAATTATTTATTCATTAATTTTTTTTTCTTCATTAAATTGTGTTTTATGTATATATTAAATTCAAATTTTGTCATCAGAATCTAGTTACCCAAAACTAGACTCCGGGCTGAGCCCTGGAAATACCTTTTTATTTTCTTATCTTTAGGTTGTATGTCAGTTGCACATATTTTTTCGTATAAAAAAAATTGGTATTTGAAATATTAAAATATTATATTAAAACCCCGACCGACGATGGATTGAGCGGCGTTTTAATATTAAAAATATTTACAAATTTATTTTACTCCTTATTTCACATTCTTAGTTGTGTTTAAATACTTGCTTTATTCACCATTGTATATATATATATAAATATATACAAACATTTTTATTCCCAAAGAATACATTGCTTTAATATAGAATAACAATTTAAAACAAATATATATTCTTAAGAGAAACGGCTATCGACCAGAGGTCTTTTGGCTTTCATGATTGTATTTTTTGTTGTTTTTATAATACTTATTTTAATTGTTTGTATCATTTTGTTTGACTGTATTTAATTATAAATCAGGGGCTAGCACAGCTAGTCCCCGGGCTTAGCACACTCTATTTATCTTTATATACATTCCATTAGACATTTGATTATTTTTATGATATAGTCTGTACTTGCAATATCGTCATTATCAGAATCTAATCCCTTTGAACCAGACTCCGGGCTAAGCCCAAGAAACATAATTTAATTCTTTCTCTCCGCTTTTTATGTTTAAATCATTTCCTTTTATTTCATATTTTGTTGTTCATTTAAATTTTCTCACAGTAATTTACCAATAAAACCCTACGCCCATATGGGTAGAAATATATATATATATAATTTACCAATAATCAAGATCTAGAAAAAAAAACTAGACCTCGGGCTAAGCCCTCCTCATCATCAACATCATTTCCCTTTTCTTTATTAAATCGTTCATTCCATTACCTTATTTTCTTGTAATTTTTTGTAACCTAGTTGCTCTAAACTAGACTCAATACTCTCCATTAGAATCAAAACACTCATTGCGACATCTCCTTCCGAAATCATTTGCCCCTACAACAACCCGCCACAGGCCACAAACGACCTGCCAAGGTTGTCATTGAGGAATGACTCTTCGAGATGCGTGGTTGTGTCACACCCGTCAACACGCGTTGATACAGCCCCCATGACTACCACAAACTAAGGCTGCACAATCGCCAACGGGAGAAATGACTTACTGTGGTTACTAATCCCGGAGGCCCTGTACACCAAATCTCGGGTTTCGGATAAAAGCAGACGGCCACAATCAGTGATTGATTCCAATATCAGGGACTAAACTCGTGGGCCTAGTCCCCGGGCTTAGCCCAGCAATTGATTTCTGTTTAAATATTATTATTTCAACAAATTGGAATAAATATTATATTTTATATAAAATAATATTTATTTGTGTTTCATTATTTATTTTATTCACAATTGCATTACCTTTAATATTTGAATTGTTTACACGATTTAATTGCCTTTAATTATACATCAGGGGCTAGCGGCTAGTCCCCGGGCTTAGCCCAGTTAATATTCAAAGTTGTTTTTCATAAGAATGAAAAACAATAATACACACGCATTATATTTGAATATACTGCTATTCAAAAAACAGAATCTAGATACTTAAAACTAGACTCCGGGCTAAGCCCATTAGCACAGTTTTTATTTTATCTATGGTAAAAATGGGTTAAATTTTTATTTCATCATGTTTTTTTTTTATTTTAATTAACTGAGCTATTTTGATTTCATTTAATCATTTATGCTCCTTTCATTATTAAATATACGTAATATCATAATTAAATAATATTTTTTTTATATTCTTAATTTTTCATATCAGAATCTAGCTCCCATGAACTAGACTCCGGGCCGAGCCCAACTGTAATAATTGATTAGTCAATTTGCAACATTCTAATTGAATTATATTTTAATAATAGTTTACATAATTCAATTTGTTGTTAATTTTTTTGATTGAAAAATTATGATTTTCTGATAATTTTTCAATCAACGCTACTACATTTGTTGATAATAACACAAGAGTCTTTTTTTTTCGTACTTCATTTTTTATTTAACATTCTAACGTGAACATTTCGACCACAAAGCGGTCATTATCAATAACAAACAATTATTATTAATCAGGGGCTAGACATTATAGACTAGTCCCCGGGCTTAGCCCAATTAACATCATTTTATTGAATCCTTTTATCTACATAATTTATGTTTTTTTGTGTTGTTCATTACTTTGAATCCTTGTTTTTTAAGCTTTGGTTACTAGAACTAGATTCTGGGCCGAGCCTAGCGAGTTAATTAGATATAATTAATTGCTCAATTTTTAAATATTCCGATTGCGTTATAATTCAATAATAATTTATTTTTTATGATTGACGATTCTACCATATGGGTAGAAAGGGTCATTGAATATATATACATATAAATTTTATGATTGATTTCGTTGTTAATTTTCTTGAAAATAATTATTAATCAGGAGCTAGAAGCCAGCCCCCGGGCTTAGCCCAGTTATCATCATTTTATCTTTAAAGAGCTTTCACGATTTTCATTTCTGTAGTATTTATTATTCAGCACTTTGTATTGTGATTGATTGTAATATCAGGGACTGGACTAGAGTGTCCAGTCCCCGGGCTTAGCCCAATATTGAATTATTTGCTTTTGTTATTTAATGTTGATATTAATTTCTTCATATCAGAATCTAGCTGCTTTAAACTAGACCCCGGGCTGAGCCCAAGAAATACATTCGAATTTTAGCTCTTGTAATAAATAATATATTTTCATATATTTTTTTAATCATCTCTCCTATCAGAATCTAATTGTTTTAAATTAGACTCCGGGCCAAGCCCAACGTGTTAAACTCATATAATTAATTACTCAATTTGTATTATTCTGATTGTGTTATATTTAAAATTTATTTACATTTTTTTTTTGTAATACAATTTGTTGTTGATTTTGTTGAATAGTATCAATTATTAAATCAGGGACTAGACGTTACAGACTAGTCCCCGGGCTTAGCCCACACAGTTAACACCATTATATTGAATCCCTTTATCTTCATAGAAAATTCGTAATGTAATTTCTGTAGTATTTATTATTCAACACTTTTATTCGTCGCATTATATTTTTATTCCTGTGAATCCTCGTTTAATTTCCTTCACCATTACTTGTAATCAGAATCTAATTAGAAGAACTAGACTCCGGGTCCAACCCAGCAAGTTAAATTGATATAATTAATTACTTAATTTTTCAAAATTCTGATTGTATTTACTATAATGTTTCTTGTTGATTTTCTTCAAAATTATTATTAAGTATTATCACAGACAAAATATTATGTTTCATTCATTTATAATCTACACTCATTTAATTTACCGGCATTAGCCAGCGTTGAGTGTCTGTGGTATTATAGAATTATTAATCAGGGGCTAGGAACCAACCTAGTCCCCGGGCTTAGCCCAGCTAATATCGTTTCAAAATAATTTCTTTCTTTCTTAATCTTATCCTCTTTGTCGAGGTTATTTTAAAATAATTAATAATAATAATTTATTAATCATTTTACAATTTGTTCAAATAACTGTGAGCAAGTCAATAATTTAATATCATTTCGTTTTAACGTTTCAAATGCGATATTATTTGAAACATTAAAATATAGATTAATATTTGTCGGAGAAGCCCCAACTTAGTGAAAGTCCCCAGCTGAAACTCACCCATGAAGATATACTGGATGACACCAGATCTGCGAGACGAGGCAGAAGTTTAAGTGCGGTGTACACACTCAGTGCCCTCCCACCCCAACATCCTCAATCCTTAAAGATGACGGCTGCCTGGAAGCTCCCCTCCGAAGTACCGCTGTGGATTTGCCTGAAATAAATATCTAGCTCCTTTGAACTAGACCATGGGATCTAATCCCCGGGCTCAGCCCACCTAACATCATTTCATCTTCTGAATTAAAGATTGTCGGAGATAATCGTGAAGTGTTATGAAAATTATAAAATAAATTTGTAATCTTTTAAAAAAGAAAGCTAATGAGAAACTAACTTGTGCTTAATGGCTTGTTTGGCTCGGCTTTTTATAGAAATGAATAATCAGAAAGTGGATTGAATTTGAGATTATTATTTTTCGGATGGGCAGGTTTCCACGCCACCCTGTTGGATGGAGGTATAATCCAAGCGGGGGTACTGCCCTCAGCGCGTTAACTTTTGATAGAGAAAGTTTCGCAGCAGATCGGGCACCAAAACACGAGCGAACGCCTTTTAACACCCGGTCTCCTGCCATATTTTACTCGCTTTTAAGTTATTGTTTGTTTCATCTATTTGCCTATCAGGGAGGAAGGAGGGTGATTCTAGTTTTTGAGCCTTGCCATTTAAAGCCGTTTTATTAGAAATAAATTTGACTCAATTGTGAGTCAGTAGAAAATATTTAAACAACACTTGTGTGTTGTAATAATTCACAAAATTAAAGGAATAGAAGATATATTTTTTTTAATAAAGAACAAAATTGATACAATGTATCGAATATATATAATATAATTCGTTCCTCTTTTGCTTTGCAGCATCGAGTACGTATCAAGTAATGCAATAACAATGAAGGATTTCAAAGGGAAATCTTAGATGTAATTGAGATTATGAATAAAAGAAATAGATTAGAAAAAATTGGGTGATGATTATAAGAAAGAAAAATAATCGATGTCCCCTTTTACCAACTGATGTCGGGGTAGAAAGAAAAGGTTTAGAAAATAATTATAGAAAGAGAGGAGAATAATAATGAAAATAATACATTATAATAATGTAACTTTTTATTTTTAAAACACCTTTCCCCGCATCGTCCTGTTTTATTGTTGCCCTAACCTGACCTTAAACACCCCCCACGGTCGCCCTACCACCCGGATGGTGGCCCTGTCTTAGAGGACGGACGTTCCGCGGGTCGAGGAAACGAAAGACCGGATTCAGGACGCGGGGATGCAGCTGAAAGAGAAACAACAAAGCCGGACACGCGACGCACGTAATGTGACAACCCGAATATACAGCAAAGAAATCGCGGAACGCACGGAGTTTATTAAAAAAACAAATAATAGAAGCAAAATCGGTGTCGCGTCGCGGTTGCTTTTGCTAATAACGGAGGCGGGGACTCTAATAACGGGTAAGAAAAATCACTCACCTTTCGTCTTGGTGTCATCTCTTGCAGGACCTACCTTCTGTAACAAGAAAGAAAAAACAAGTTAGCCATGTAAGTAAATAAAATAATTACAACTGTTTTTTTTTTAATAAAATGATGTTTTTAATAAGAAAGCAAATTCATTTCGAATAATCAACACACATAAGGAAATAAAACAAAAATGTCAACTTACATTATTGAAGTCGAAAAACCTCAACCCAGAAGTTCGCGTGTTGCTCGAAGACCATCTGAAGGGGGAAGAGGGGCGGCGGCCGAAGAACACTCCCGCACTTTACGATAGGGTAACTCTGACCCTCGCGCACTTTATACTCCCGCACTTTACGATTAGAGCAACTCTGACTCTCGCGGCACAACTAAAATGTCCACACACACACACTTAAGCTGAAATGAAAAGAAACTTAATTTAGTAATTGTTATAAATCATTGTATGAAACGTGTTTTCATTTTGAATAATGTTTCAATTAAAATTAATTCAAAGTTTATATTTTTAAGTGTAATTAATAAAACTCACCCAATATAAAATTGGCCTATAACGTTTAGATAGCAGCAGCGGAGTCTTTCCCTTCGGAGAAGATCTACGTTGAAATATGCTGAAACGATAAAACTATACAATCAATTAAACAAATTTTTCTGATTAAAGGAATTATTTAATTAGACTTGTTCCGATGTTAAAACGGAATATTCATTTCTTTCTCAAAGTCGTGGTCCCTTCCATGAAGTCCTAAAGTTGAGAATCCTTGATGACGATCCCGTGAGGTTCTAAAATTTCGAAGTTCTTAGCGGACTCCCGTCAGTTGCTCTGGATTTCTCTGTAACAATGATAAAAAATTAAATTAAAAACCTGCCGGCTTCGGAATATTTTCTGCAATCTGTTGTAATAAAAAAATTAATTAATTAAACTCACCTTATAAAATCGAGAATATAATCGGGCAACTGGAACTATCTCGGCGGTGAACCTGAAACTAAACTAATAACGTTAAATGGGAAATGTTTTCAATGTTGACTCCAACCCGTCGTTGAAATGCCGCAAAGACCTGAAACAAACTCAGAAAGAAAGGGGGTTTAATAATGTTTACACTTTGTTGACAAAAAACGCGAACCTAGAGGTGATTTTTAAAAGGACTCACCGGACGTCTTGGAGTCATCTCTCGCAGAACCTACCTTCTGTAACAATAAGAAAAGGAACAAATTAAAGTTGGCCATGAAAATAAATAAAATAAAACAATTACAACTGTTTTTATTAATAAAATAATGTTTTTAATAAGAAAGCGCAAATTCATTTCAATTAATCAACACATCTATGGAAATAAAACAAAGATCTCAACTTACATTATTGAAGTTGAGAAACCGCAACTAGAAGTTCGCGTGTTGCTCGAAGACCATCTGAAGGGGGAGGAGGGGCGGCGGCCGAAGAACACTCCCGCACTTTACGATAAGGTAACTCTGACCCTCGCGCACTTTATACTCCCGCACTTTACGATTAGAGCAACTCTGACTCTCGCGGCACAACTATAATGTCCACACACACACACACTCATACTGAAATAAAAAAATTTTTTCATATTAGTAATTGTTGAGACTTCTATTTAATTAGATATCACTGCTCGATATATATATTAATGAAAAACACTTTTTATACAAAGTTAAAAAATGTTTTCATTAATCGAATAATTTTTCAATTAAAATTGCTTCGTACTAGAAACCTAAAGGGGCAACAAGGGGTACCAGAAGAAGAAGAAAATTGCTTCGAGGTTTAATTTCGTAAGTGTAATTAATAAAACTCACCCAATATAAAATTGGCCTTTAACGTTTGGTTTAGCAGCAGCGGAGTCGTTCCCTTCGGAGAAGATGGAGAAGATCTACGATGAAGTTTCCTGCGAGAACGGAACTATAAGTATAGTTGCTCGATCGATGAGGCGCAAAAAGTCGTGGTCCCTTCCATGTACTCTAGAAGATTATTAATGCATCGGAACTGAAATAGAAAAAGAATATATATATATATATATATATATATATATAATCTAAAATCCCCATCTACCATAATGGTGGTGTAGGGGTAGAAAAAGAATAATACAATTAAATTTGCTATAAATAAACGAATGTAACATTCTTATTTATTAATTAACCCAGTGAAAAGTAGCAGAACAAGAATGGAATATATTAGCGAAGGGGAAAGTCGATCTTTTATTACAGTTAAATTAAGTATATTATTCATTCATTCATTTATAATCGACACTCATTTACCGGAATTAGCCAGTGTTGGGAAGTCTATTATTAATTTTGTAAATGTTACTTAAACAGTAAAACGGAATACTGATTATATATATATATATATATATATATATATATATATATATATATATTTATATATTTATTTTATATATATATTATATATATATTATTTTATATATATATTTTTTTAAGTAACATTATAATATACTTCTCAACACTGGTTAATGCCAGTAAATGAGTATCGATTATGAATGAATGAATATTATACTGAATTTAGCTGTAATAAAAGATCAACTTTCTTTTTATATATATAAATTGATATCTTTATAATAAATAATTATAAAAATAATAAGAATTAATAAACATAAATTTGAAATCATTTTTTTCGTTTTAAACGGCATTTAGTAATACTTGATTACTAATATTTTTCGATAATTAATGGTTTTAATTTTTAGACAGTAGTAGTTCATGTTGTATGGAATAAATATGAATAAATTATTAAAAATCAATGAATAAAACACAGATTAGATTGAATAACTTTAAATTCTCAACTAGTTTTGCGTTTAAATTCTCTTGAAAATGGGCTAATAACCCGAAACTAGTCGAGAATTTAAAGTTATTCAATCTAATCTGTGTTTTATTCGTTGATTTTTAATAATTTATTCATATTTATTTCATACAATATTTTTCGATTTTGCCCATAACTAGAATATATATAAATTATTTTGTATTTTATTTATAAATACATATATATTCTAAATTTTAAATAATAATCTTTATTTATCATCTTAACCCTACACCCATATGGGTAGAAAGGGTCATTGAATATATATATATAAATATATTTTCCATTCTATATATATATATATATATATATATATTTATATATATTTAGCATCTTGCTATTCTATGTTATCATATAGCTTATTATTTGCTACTAACTGCAAAAAAAATAGTTAAATTTAAATGTTTGATCGTACCTGTGGCGTTAGCTGAACAACAGTTAACATTTAAAAACAAACAGTGCACAAATTTTAAACTGTATCATCACAGAGAAAAATAAGCGTGCTCCATTTTCAAAGGATTATTAATAACTGAAGTGAAAATATAAAGAATTCACGAAGATCGTTTCACGATAAGGATTCGTGGAAGTTTTTTTTTATAAGAAAAAAAAAAATGTGCTTCGATGCGAGATGAAGGAAGGCAAAAAAAAACGAGGCGATAAAATGAAAAAAAAAAAAAACGTGAGATATTTTCGAGATAACAGCGTAAAAAAAAAGTAATAACGACAAAAAATATGCAAACACAACAAATACTCACACTAATATTTCCCGCAATCCATCGTGAAATGAAGTGTAATCGCGAACGGGGTTTAATTTAATCGCGAGGACTGACCGATTAATCCAAAATCGAAAGAACGGTGCAGTGTTGTTTAGATTTTGAATTTAATTTTATGCAAGACCCCGCGGACGCGTCCATCTTGAGTGAAGCCCTGCACGACAATAAACAACCGCTTCGCTTTTGTCAACAATCAACGCAAAGGACGCCAACGGGGAAAACAAAAGTTATTGAGGTAATTATTAAAAAAAAAAAAAATTAATTTATTTACATAAAACGGCAATTCTTGCGAGATTTAATGTAAAAAAAATAAAAAAACGCTGATTGGATTACGAGAAAAATTAAAGAATTGTAATGAAATTAATTGTTTGATAGAAAAATTATTATTGTTGATTGATTTAATTAACTAACAATAAAAACTAATTAATCGGGATGAATCGGAGCACATCCCTGATTAATTGATTTTTATTCCCAGTTTCTTGTGTAAAAGCACTTACCACTAAACTGCTCCGCGAAAGTGGAAGTTCTCCGGGCGCCGTTGTCACTTAAGCACAGGGTGGCCGCCAGCCAAACATGTCGCGGAAACAATCGAAGCGCGCCAAACAAGCTGCAAGCCTTTTCGCAAATTACGGAAAAAAACGCTTTCGCGACTTAAATAATCCGGGGGGATTGCTTAAAAATCACCCCGGATTATTTCTGCAGCGAAACGAACGGGCCACTGACGATTTAAACCCGATTAATGGGTTTTTTTAATTGCGAAAAGTTTGCGAGCCGGCGAGCGACCGCGTCGTTGCTTGGCTGGCGACCGACTGAGTTTCCCCGATTCGCCGTTGTTTAAATAAAGGGGTTTGTTCATGAAAAAAACTTTTTAATCGAAAAATGTTAAAAATTAGCGAAATCTTCTCATTTCGCGACGAAAACGCCAGGAATGATCCCCTGATTACAAATCTGTGCTCATATATATTATTTATTTGCCGTTTAAAAAATTCTTCATGCTTTAACATAGAGAAACGTGAAGGGTTGCAACTGCTGTTGATCGTTTCTTCAGTTCAAATCAGGATTATTTCTACTCCTGGGGGTGTTTCCAGTAGTCTTATTTCACTGGAAACACTCTTAAGAGTGGAAATAATCCTAATTTGAACTAAAATAGTACTTTAATACGAAACACGTTCGTGCTAAACTACCATTTTCGTTAAAACAAGAAAAAAATATAGAAATAAAGAAGATATTTATTCTTTTTCATTGAAATAAAACTATAAAGAGCCATTAATTTAATTTTTAACACAATCTTAAGTGTTTCAAGAGAGTTATTATCTCTATACATGGTGTTATTAATAGCTTAAGACATAAATTAGTTCTCTTTGAATTGGGTAAAACAATGTAAAAGAGCAATTATTTACTCTTACAGCTCACACAAGTAGTTTAAGAAAGTTTTCAAGCTGCAATTCGTTCCTAAATTAAATTAATAATTATCCATATTACTTCTCCCAATTTAATTTTTATTAATATTAAATATCAAACCGTTTGAGGTTGTTTAAATCATTTTCCTTTCTATTTATTTCATTCACAGAAACTGTTTGAAATTACCAATAATTAATTCCTGTAAATTGTATTTTACTTACTCTACAAATGTTTTATCTATGATGCGAAAATTCGACGTATAGAATATTTAGACAATCGAAGCGATTTATTTTTTTAAAATTTGTAGTGCCGTTCTGAAAATAATAGAAAACCTTAGAATAATAAACAACAACAATAAAAAGGGTCAACAAGAAGCGTCCTTATTAATTTTCGTGTATTTTAATCAATTTTTCGTTCCCCGAGTGAAATGGCATCGCATTTAAGCACGCGGGATAAATTGCTGTACATAATGGACGACATCGAGTTGATTTCCAAGTAAGTAAAAACGTAACCTCATTTTTTTCTTTTAAAGTGGATTAGCATTATTTTTCATCGGATTAATTAAAGTAAGAACGCTTTTAATACGTTTAGGAAGTAAATTGATGGTATCGTAGTGATTTACAAGTATTAAGTAAATAAGAAAGTTTCCATGAACGTAACCTCACTTTTTATATATAAAAAAAGGAGGATTAAAATTACATTAATTAAAATAAGAAGGCTTTGAGTGTGTTTATTATTATTAATAATAACGTAGGCTAGTCGTTAGTTTCTGTGCTGCACGCAAAGCGTGAGGTTGGCCGCTCAAATTTGATGCTTTGAGGCGGAACGTACTTGTTTGAGCGGAAAAAAAAACATTTTATAAGTGTTATTTTTTTTAATTCATGTATACAGTGGCGAGGGCCCGTGCAATATTCATTGTTTGTTTGTTTTTGGGGAAATGGTGTATTAATTGTTTTTTTTTTTTTTTTAATAGGGAAATGATAGAAAATGCGATAGCGCCGAAACACGCGAAACTCTCCGGGGGAGACTACGTGCAGCTGACGGAGCTCCTCGTTGCGAAGGATAACGAGCTGAAGGAGACCCTGAAACTGGCCCAGGAGCAAGCGGAGATCGACAAGAAGATGGATTTGCTGAAGGCGGAGGTGGAGCGGCAGGACCAGGACATCAACCAGCTCCAGAAGCAGCTGAAGGAAGCCGAGCAGATACTCTCGACGGCGATCTACCAGGCCAACCAGAAACTGTCCTCGATCGCCAGGGCGAATAAACGGCCGGTACCCTCCGAGGAGTTGATCAAGTTCGCGCATAGGATCAGCGCTTCGAACGCGGTCTGCGCGCCGTTGACCTGGCAGCAGGGGGATCAGCGGAGGCCGTATCCTACGGATATTGAGATGCGGCTCGGGTTTTTGGGGAGGCTGAGCGATCCGAGCAACGGGCATTTGATTCAGCAGCCGAATAGTATGACGGATCTGCACCGGCAGGGGGGGCTCCCAGGGGAGATCCCCGCTTCCCAGCAGAATCAGTTCGCATGGCATCCTTCGGGGGATATACATATCGGGGTAGGGCAGGGGAGCGTACCGATGGACACGAGGAATCACAAGCAGGAAAACGAGGACGTTGAGGTCATGTCGACTGATTCTAGTAGTTCCTCCTCGAGTGACTCACAGTAACAATAATAATTATTGTTATCAAATCAAGAAGACGCACAAGGTTGTAATTTATAACAGTTTTCACCACTGTTAGTTTACACTGTTTTCATTTAAAGAATTCTCATTTTAGCAATAACCTTAATTACAAAACATCCGAAAGAGTAAATGGGTTTTTGATAATATATATATTATTTATAATTGGAAACTTTTAATCACAATTCAATACAAAATAAATTAACAACAGAATTCTTATACTATATAATACATTCTCTTTAAAAACGGCTATCGTTTAGTAAATTATTTTATATTCATTTCTTCACTCCTGGAAAAAAAAGAAATGATTTGATTCTTCCTTGTACAAGCCCTCCAAAAAAAAAATGAAAATAAAAAAGGCTGTTTACCTTAAATTAAGACAGTGTAAAAGGGTGAAAACCATCAGTGTTGATAATTTTGTGGTGTTGAGGGATCTTTCGATTTTTTTGCCGTAATCAAATACAAAATATTAAATACTCTCTCCCTATTAAACAAAATCGAATATTGCTTGAATCCAAATGTTAAAATTAACAAACATAATTACTATTTTTCGACAAAATGAGAGTAAGGTTAAATCTAACTTACGGAATATTTTGTGTTTCATATATAAAAAAAATTGATTTTCCTGTATGTGAAATGTTAAATTCAATATCCAAGCTAGCTTTATAATTGATTTTCATGATGTATATGTTTCTTTGTGAGAGATTTTCAGGAGGAACGGCTCTTCCGTGTGCAAAAAAGAGATTTCCAACGAACGAGGTAAAGCGGCTGTAGAGGAGCACTTACCTGTAGTCACAACTTAACATTTAAATATTAGATTGAGGCTTTTACTTGACGTTTGCCTTGGCAATATTAACAGGTACTGTAACATCAGGTACGGTTGTATAAGTTATGTTTACGGTCGACTGATTCGCTTGTGTTATTCTGATTCTTTTTCGGCCTACAAGTGATTGGTTCGTTCAGAATGGGGGTAAAAGGTTAAGTGAATGACAATCGGGACACTTTTCCCCCATAGAATAGTGGATAAGTTCCAAAAAATATTAAATTTAATAATATTAAATGGATAAATCAAAAACACTTGGTTTGTTTCACTATTTGTTATTATTTACTCGTGTAGTTTCGCTTTTTACGGCATTATCAAGAGAGATTAAATTTGATGTTGATCACATGCAATAGCGCTGAATATCATTTAATATGAAAAATAATTATGTTTTTTTAGTAGATTTTCATCAATTCCGCCTAGCTTCCCCTTGAGTTGAATATCTCCCACAGATTTATCCCTTCTTTATTTTTATCATGTTTTATTTTTTGTGTGATTGCAGTTAAAGCGAGTTTTGTAATTGATATTATGAGGCTGAATAATAAATTGTTTGTATGGGAGAGCGCCCCCGTGGAATAGTGGATGATTTCAGAACAATATTAAATTAAAAATATTCTAATATATTAAATAAAAATGATTTGAAAATAATTAACAAATTATTTCCACATTTAGCTTAAGTTACGTAAGTACGTTAAAAAAAAATGCACATTAAAACAACTACTTCCCGGGCAAATGTAGTGAATGAATACTGTTTTCTATTTATAAAAATATTCTATTTAAAAAATAAGTATATTTTTATTTTTCAAATTTAATGATATTCAGGAGCTATTCCGTACAAAAAATATTAAATTCAATGAAAATAGTAACGGTCGAAACCATCGTGAGGTTAAAAAAATATTAAATTTAATAATGTTTGGATTTTTGTTGCGTGATTACATTAATCAGCAATGAACTTCACGTATTTTGTTTATTTTTAATTTCTTTGTAAATTATTGTTTATACGTGCTGAATTAACAAAATTACGTTTTTGTAATTATTGTTATATTATTGATAATTGCAACATTTTTATGATTAAAATTAATTGAGAAAATCCGGATTATATATATATATATATATATATATATATATGACCCCTTTCTACCCACATGGATGTAGGGTAAATAAATAAACATTATTAAATATGGGACTGTATATTTGATAATAAGCTAAAATAAACGAGTCTCATACAAAGTAATAAGTGTTTTATTGTAATTAACACGTAAAACAAAAGAAGTCTCCACCATACATACAATATTTCAACGATGAAAACATACAATTTTCTGAAGGTAAATATAAGCAGCGTTTACATAATTGAGAGCGCATTTTTCGGTGCACACTTGAACAAGACAAACAAACGCATGCAGCGGGCGTTACTCGACTGGACGAGTATAATTAAGCAATTAAGTTATGGATCGGCCTCAGAACCGAATTAATAACACGTAAGACGCATCTCCATATCCACACACGACAATTATCCTTTCAGCGGAAGTATTAACAGAGTACGAGTTCTCTTTATTTATTTATTTTGTTCTTTCTGGAGCGCTGCGGAATTCCGAGAGCAAAACAATGCAACCACCCGGATGCGCTCGCGGTAGCTCCGCTGGATTTTTCGCGAAAATCCCGCAGAGGTGTTATTACCAGCAGGATAAGTATAGTGGGGAAAGGATAAATGCGGATTGTTTAGTTGGTAATGGCGAAATGCGAGGAGGTGTGGCGCGCAATAATAATTGGTGTCTGGATTCCGTGGATATTTCGCAAAGAGATCAATGCGAATTAACGGCCGTGGGTGATTAATTAAGTCGAAATTGGAGTGGAAGATAACAAATCAACGGTGGGGCGTGGGTGGCATTGAATGAAAAGCGGCGGACTGATTAAACTCATTAAAATTGTTGGAAATTATAACTAATGATAAGGATTTTGTAAGAAAAAAAGGCATAAAACTGTAGGAACAACAAGGAAAAACCAAAAATTCTAAATTCTTCTTCTCTTCCTTTTTATAAGCCTTCTTTTCCCGTCTATTTCTTCTGATTTTTTTTCTAGATAGAGTTTTTAATACTCGGGAGAGTGCGCTCTAGCTCTTCTTCTTATTTTCTAATTTCTTCTTCTCTCGCTTTTTAGTATTCTTCTTTCCACCTTTCTTCTGTCTTTTTCTAATTCTCTGTTTTTTTTTCTTCCAAGCAAGAGTTTTCAACACTCAGGAGAGTGCGCTCTAGCTCTTCTTCTTATTCTCTAATTTCTTCTTCTCTCGCTTTTTAGTATTCTTCTCTCAACCTTTCTTCTGTTTTTTTTTCTTCCAAGCAAGAGTTTTCATCACTCAAGAGAGTGTGCGCTCTAGCTCTTCTTTTTATTCTCTAATTTCTTCTTCTTCTCTTGTTTTTTGTATTCTTCTCTCCACCTTTCTTCTGCATTTTTCTAATTTTCTGTTTTTTTTTTCTTCCAGCTAGGGTTTTCATCACTCAGGAGAGTGTGCGCTCTAGCTCTTCTTCTTATTCTCTAATTTCTTCTTCTTCTCTTGCTTTTCAGTATTCTTCTCTCCACCTTTCTTCTGCATTTTTCTAATTTTCTGTTTTTTTTTCTTCCAAGTTAGAGTTTTCATCACTCACGAGAGTGTGCGCTCTAGATCTTCTTCTTATTCTCTATTTTCTTCTTCTTTTCTTGTTTTTTTAAATTATTCTCCCACCTTTCTTGTGTCTTTTTCTAACTATCCATTTTTTTCTTTTAAGCTAGAGTTTTCAATACTCACGAGAGTGTGCGCTCTAGCTCTTCTTATTCTCTAATCTCTTCTTCTTTTCTTGCTTTTCAGTATTCTTCTCTCAACCTTTCTTCTGCCTTTTTCTAATTTTCTGTTTTTTATCCTTCCAGCTAGAGTTTTCATCACTCACGAGTGTGTGCGCTCTAGTTCTTCTTCTTATTCTTTAATTTCTTCCTTTCTTCCTTTTTATTATTCTTCCCTTCCGCCTTCTTCTTCTGTATTTTTCTTGCGATTCAATTTTTCCCTAAAGCTAAAATTTTCAACTTGCGAGAGTGAGCGTTCTGTAAAAACTCTAGCTTCTTATCTTCTCATTTCTTCTTCTCTTCCTTTAAATAATGAGAATATATATTTCTCTTCCGATTCTTTTCTCTTGTTTTGTTTTTTCATTCAAGGACGTATGGAGATCTCACGCTGCGGAGAAGAACGGCGAGATTGTTCCGTTTTCGAAGGAGGAGGAGGAGGAGAAGAAGCTTAATAACAAAGCTCTCGTCCTCCTTGTTCTTCTCTTCGGACGGACGGATCGGTGCCGCAGATAAACCGAGTTATTTCGTATTTCAACAAACGAGCTCTCCGCGCCGCTCCGTCATATATAATTAGCCAGCGCGGCCGTACAACACATAAATTATGATGTTAACTTTTTTTTATAGGAAACGCACGTCCCTGGTTTATTTTCACGGCGATTAAACTCATTCAGTTACAGCCATCATCGCGTTTCGACTCCTCTCCTCCGCCCTAAAAATGAGTGATTTTTTTTAACAACTCTGTTGTTTTTAATATTTCGTGGACGAAACAATGATTCTCGATAAACCTGCCGCCCTAAAAATGAGTGTTTTTTTTAACAACTCTGTTGTTTTTAATATTTCGTTGACGAAATAACGATTCTCGACAAACTTGTTTAGTTTGTAAATTTTTGACGAAGTAGCACCGTCGATAATTTTGTATTTAAATTAGACTAAAGATGGCGCTTTGTTCTGTTAGTCAAGCTTAATCCTTCCTTAATTTAGTTTTCCTGAAATTCCTTCTGAAAACTCCGTGCTACGTAAATATATAAGGATTTTTTGCGATTTTGTTTTCTCGGTCATAAAAAAACTCGAAGAAGAAATAAAATTTACAAAGATATGGATTCAAAAGAAAAATCCAACGTTTAATTTAATTAAATCGATAAATGGCCATCGACCATAGGTCTTTCTGCCTCAGTGTTTTTATTTAATTGATAGGAAATTTTAAATTTACAATTATTCGAAATGATTAAAATTAAAAATCCATCAATTCCGCTTCCCGTTCATTAATTCGGTAATGTTTTTTTTAATCCTCTTTATGTTGGTTGTTGGAGACTTTAATTATTTAAATAAAAATACTTGTCCTTTCTCCTACTTATATTTTATTTTACTAGATATATTTATTTTTTATTTAAATAATGTTTTTTTTATCGATCAGCATTTAAATGTGTTAGACAAACCCGAAATTTATCGGCGGACCTCACACTTCTTACATAATTTGAAATACGTTTCTTTTTTCTCTCTTTCTGGGGCCGATTTATAGCGTTGCGTGCCGTCCAGCCATTATCCAATCGATTAATTAAAGCACCCATCATGAGATTTCCTCTCGCTTTTTTTTTAAATAATTATTTATTTCACATTACGAGAATTAATTTATTATTAATTATTTAATTCATACGGAATTATGACTGATTTTTTTTTTGGTTGAACTAGTAAATACATCTTATTTATTTCTTACCATATAATAAAACGCCTACTATTTTTATCATAAGTTGCGGTAGAAATTTAATTAATTCGTGTATTTTTTATTGCAATTTCTCTTATTACATTTTTTGGATGGTGTAAATTGAAGCTTCCCCTACAGCACCATTATGGTAGATGGGGATTTTAGATTATATATATATAAATTGAGGCTTAATTAGCCGTTTAAGCTTAGTTTGATTCAGATTTATTATTTAATTCTTATATTTAATTAAAAATATCCTATTTGGCCCGGCGCATCCACCATTTGTGCGCGCGTCGAAAATACGTGTTCAGTTAAAACGTGTGGATTTTATTTATATATTGTTTTGTATTATTTTAAATAGTTTGCCATATATAAAATTGTTATTATTATTTATTGAGTTAATTTTATCAAGAAAGCTCAATTGTTTCTTGTGAATTCAACTAAATCCGCAAGCTGGGCGTTTTTTTTTTTTGATCTACTTGTAAGGATTTTTTTTTTGCGTATGCAGTACGTTCCATTCATGTCAACACGATCCATTGTCCGGGTTACATAATTGGAGGCTAATTAACGACGCGCCGTATTTAGCAATCACCGCGGGTACTAATTGCGGCGCGAAATCGAAAAAAAAGGGGGGCGACCTGTGCGCGAAACAAACAAAAAAAAAAAATTCTGCGGCCACGCTAACGGTACATCAACGAGCAACAATACAATAAAAAAATATGTATATAAAGAAAACAACAACAAAATCGGCCCATTGTTGTTTGCAATTTTTCTCTTCCACCTCAATCGAAACCTCTCAATATGCTAATTCCCCCGGCCGGGCGAACATCAATCACCGACGACACTGACATGACAAATCACCCACCTCAGCGGCTCCGCTCTCCGCCGGGGAAATAAATTATTCAAAATACCCTTAAACGCACCGCGGGTACAGCAACAATGAGAAACGCCAAAGCGAAAAAGGACGAGAGTGTTAATCGAATTGCGCGAGAAATTCCATCTTGTTACGTTGCGTGACTTTATTATTATTATATATTGAAAATCTTTATTTCTGACCATTACATTATATAATTTTATAATACATATTAAATACAATCATTTACACATTGTTAGACCTCAGAAAATGGCTATCGACCGTCGGTCTTTCTGCCTATATTATTATTATTATTATATGGATAAAAAATATCGTTATACTGCTATTATTATTATTATTATCTCACTTGTTTCAGGATTATACCTAATAATATAAATAAGGAAACTAGTAAGAAAAAAATGCATCCTACAAACTTGTCATATAATCCGTAAGTTTCTGAATGTATCATAGAATAAAATATACAGGGTGAGATTTTTTTTTTTTCGATATTCTCTATAGGGATGTTGGAAATTATAAGTGATAGAAAAAAAAACAGTTGATTGTGGAAATAAGTGTAGTTTTATAAGACGAATAAAATGAAACTTTCTGAATTAAAAAAAAAAATCAAGGGTAACTTAGATATTTTGTAGATTTTTTAATTAAATTAAATAAAATGAAACAAAGATGATTCACTCATTTGCAGTTATTTAAATTACAATGAAATTAAACAAGGAAAATTTCTGGCAATGATCAATAAAATTCGAATTTTTTAAATCAATTTAGCTTTATTATTATGACAGATAGAAAAAAAAACTGCAGAGGACAAACCCTTGTACCCTTACGGGTGTTGGGCATGATTTTAATACTACTATAATAAATCATTTTTTTAAGTGCGAATGATGATAATACGTACTGAAAAAGTGGGTTTATTTAAAAAAAAAAAACAAATAAACAATTAAGTTCGTTTATTAAAGACTGTTAAAAAAAACAATATTATTTCCACAAATATTATGCACGATTCTTATAAAATCCCGATGTTATTTAATTTTAAATAAAAAATAAATATATAATGTGATATAAAATATGAAAATCCCTAGTGATTTATAGATACCTTAATATTAATAATAATTTTCCAACGGAAGAATCCAACAAGAGAAAATATACAATCAAAATCATAATATAAGAAGAGTACAAGCAAAGTTAGTTAAATTTAAACAGAAAAAAAGAGAACAAAGTATAAATTAATATTAGCAAACAAAATTAAACATTATGCAAAAAAATATTGCAAATAAAGGTGGTTTGTAGCATTATGGCATCTATAAATCACTAGGGATTTATGTTTAGTGCAAAACCTTACGGTATTTCATTTTAATTAAGAGCAAAAGGGCAGAAAGACCTGTGGTCGATAGCCATTAACAATTATATTAATTATACATACAGAGAGGTTTTTTTTTTATCAGTATACATTTTCCCTATGTATACCTGCAAAAAACGCGAGTCAAACGCATTGAACCGATTAATGTGTGTATGTTTAGTTGCCTATTTGACATATGTGTGTTCAGTTGCGTGTTATAGGCAACTAAACACACATACATTAATGCATTTGACTCGCGTATTTTGCAGGTATACTTAGGGGAAATGTATACTGATAAAAAAGCTCCCTGTATATATAATTAAATGCGTTTTTTTTTTGTGAGAAATAATGAGTCGCTGTAATTTCACTCTGAACGTATCTGCGACTGTTTTACAGACTTAAACACATACCCCCCATGCCTAAGCTTCTTTCATTGATGTTATGTATATGCTGTTATGTTGATCTTAACTTTTTAATATTATTTTAACAAAAACCGTCTTTTAAAAGATTTTAAAGAAATAAAAATGATTTGAAAATGATTAATAAATTATTTCCACATTCAGCTCTGTGACATTTTGACTGACTTTAAACAAATGCACATTAAAACAACTACTTTTCGGGCAAATACCCCGCCGGACATTGAATTACATAATGTACACCTGCTGTTGCATTGCAATTTTTATTGATTTTAAGTTTGTATTATTTTTAATCCAATGCAAAATCTAATTTGCAAACAACCATAAGGGAAATAAGTTAAAAAAAAGCATTATATGAAATTAATTTTTATTGAATACAAATTAACACAGAATACAGAAAGGAGGAATAAAATCAACCCGCGATTGCTTCAATTGAATATTTAAAACACAATTTAAATGGGGAGCAATGGCAGGGTTAATTATCAAACTTACAACAACAACAAAAAAATGCGTCAAATACTGTAAATTAAACAAGCGGAAATGGAATTATTCCGCCGGAACGGGAAGGCAGGGGTTCCCGATGATCTGATCGGCGATTCTCGACGCCTCGCGGAGTCCGCTCAAGAAAGCCCCGTGGACGGTAGCCGGGTAGTTCCTGATGGTGTGCTCGCCCGCGAAGAACACCCTGGCCGGACTGGAATTGTTGGGGGCCTGGGGATTCGGGGGAATCACCGGGGAGGCCAGCAGGTCGTAGTCGCTGCCGGAACTGCCGACAGCCACGAAGCTGTAGGAACCTCGAGACCACGGATCGGCTCTCCAACGGGTGACTACAGTTTCTTTCGGCTGGGGCACGCCGGATTGTCCGAAGATTCCGCGCAAAACGGCAATGCATCTGTAACAATAAAAAAAAATCCGAGTTAGAAAAGTTCACTGCGGTTAAAGCAACATATTAATCATCTTTTAAATTTTTTAAGAAATTAATTTGAAAAGTTATAATTTACACATCATTTTTACAAAAAAACGGTTTTTAAGATAGGTCAATAAATGTACAACTGTATTGTTTATTGTTGTTGGCACCAAACTATCATAAATTTGATCATATTAAAAAAACATGTAAATACTATAGCTTTCGAAAGCATCTCCTAAGAATGGGGATGATCTATGAAGAGGATGCAACGAAGAAACAGAAACTTCAAGAATGCCCGGCGCTGTCAACCATAAGGAGTTCCATGAGCAGGGAGAAGCCTCGAAATCGTGAAAGGTCCAGGTGGGAACTGACATATGAGCAAATACTGGCACTACAATGGGTCAGAGTTCATGACCTAAGTGGGCCGGCTGCCCTCCAAACCCTTATGTAGTTTAATGTCCGGCGGGATATTTGCCCGGAAAGTAGTTGTTTTAATGTGCATTTGTCTAACGTAAGTCAAAATGTCACAGAGCTAAATTTATTAATTTATTTAATTAAAAAAAAAACTGTTTTTATAAATATGATTGATTAAAAATTATGAATTTTCGGTAAAAGAAGTCGTGAATTTTAATGAAAATTCGATTTTAACGAAAAGAATCGTGTTGTTTTCTGTTTTATTATTGAAATACCTTCCGACGATGACATCATCCGTCACGTTCTCCATGATGGCAGCGGCTTCGCCGGCGACGAGGGCCAAGAGCACGGGAGCCTTGTACAGATTCCAGAAGAGGAAGAGCTCCCCGCGGCTGGCCGTCGTGCTGCCGACGTGGCCGAACAGGTTCGCCTGCGGATTCCAGAAGATCCTCTCGAAACAGAGCACGACTTTGTTCAAGTTGCCGAAGCCCAACCTCTGGATGGCGGAGGTTTTCCAATCGGGGAGCGGGGGCGAGAATTGCACCGTGTTCACCTGATTGGAAGCGACGGCCGCTGCTAATTTGAGGACTCCGAGGGGTAAGGTGCACAAAACGACATCAGCTGCAACAAAAATAATAATAAAAAAAAACGCAATAGAAATAAAAAAAAGGTATATTTTTTTGTAAATACAAAATTACGTAAAAACAATCAAAAACCGAATTGATTTTCGGATTTTTTTTATGAATGCAGTATTTAGCAAAGGACGAATAGCGTTTTAGGTGCATAAAATTGTAAGATGCATATAAAACGGGGAAGAATTCCGGCAAAACCCGGCGCATCCACCATAAGTCAAGTGATTATATTTAACACTATTTATAAATGAAACGATTTACTTAAATTTATATGGAATGAAATTCCTAATAATTAGGGCTATTCTGTAAAGGAAAATCGTGTACGTTATATTTTATCATCACAGTCTAAGCAGCTTTTTTTTTAAATAGATATATATATGCACAGAATGTGCATAAAATTAATAACGTTTTCATATGGAATATTCCTGAAAAAAACCCTACACCACCAATATTCTAGATGGGGATTTTAGATTATATATATATTCCCGAAAAAAATATCTATTCAAAAACAAACACTCTAAAAAAAAAATTAATAATAATAAACAGAATCGAGGGGAATTAACGTTCCTAGTAATTAACATAAATTTCGAATCGTCTTCACGGGGCGAATAAATTATCCGGGCAATAAAGCGGAGCAAAAGCGGGTAATTAAAACGATAGCGAGTGCTTCATTTTACAAGACGGCTCGCCGTGTGTCATTAAGCCCATTAAACGGAGTGAATAATTTGTGGAATCCGTAGGGTAGAGAGGATGGAGGACGGCCGGTGAAAACAAACAAAACTAATTTGCGTCCGTAACCGGTGTTTAGCGTGCCTCCGCGGCCGGCCCCGACGTCCCATCAAAAGAGGAAATCATCTATTTCCAAGAGCCGGCCCCGGTCCCGGCAACGCCCTCTCGATCTGCATTCAACAACTACTCACACGCGGAGATGGATTTATTTTTAAATTATGCGAGTTAGAAACGGACGCCTACAGTTGAAGTATGAGCATTTACAAAATTAGAAATCCGCAAACAAGAACTGCGGTTTACCGAAATGAACAAAAGTACAGAAAACTACAATGGATGGGAATGCATGTTATGAAGAAACAATAATAATCAAAGGGGAGAGATTTCGAAAATCAAAGTGATGGGGGAAAAGAAAATTAGGCAGGCTAAGAAAAAAAAACGGGATTTAATAATCGACAAGATCACCTACACAGAAGTAAAAGAATTAGCAAAAAAAGAATGGAACAAATTGACAAAGGAAAGAACTGAAGAATGAAGACACCCGAAAGAATACATGAAGAAAGTTTATGATAATAATAATATAATTATAAAAAATACTATTAATTGGACATTAAAATAATAAAATCTAAGGACTCAGTTAGAGCCCCAATTATTCCAGGAACCAGCTAACGACTGAGAAAATTAAATATATATATATATATATAAGCATATACAGAGAGCTTTTTTTATCAGTATACATTTCCGCTATGTATACCTGCAAAAAACGCGATCAAACGCATTGAACCGATTAATGTGTGTATGTTTGGTTGCCTATTTGGCATATTGAACACACATATGCCAAATAGGCAACTAAACATACACACATTAATCGGTTCAATGCGTTTGAGTCGCGTTTTTCGCAGGTATACACTTCCCCTAATGCGCGTTATATGCAACTAAACATACATACATTAATGCAATTGACTCGCGTATTTTGCAGGTATACATAGGGGGAATGTATTCCGATAAAAAAAGCTCTCTGTATATATATATATATATATATATATATATATATTATATATATATATTATCAAAAATCCTTGTATCCTTGCGGGTGTTGGGTGAAAATTAAATATATATATATATATTATATATATTATTTCCTCGATGATGCTACGTAGTATTTAGTGTGCATGTCTGAGTTAACAGGCTGAGTTCGAAATGAGGATAAGGAGAACGGTTTCGATTCGTTCCTCGCTCCGTACTTCTCGTTGATAAGGATGTCCAATGGAACCGACTTATCCGCGAGGACCCTCCTACGTTTCGATTTACGACTTCCTGCGGGAAACCCGCGCGGAAAGGACCGCATCGAAGGTAATTAAAACGAGGCGCTTGTGAATGAATGAATAATTAATCGGGAAACGAGAAATTATGATGGGTTTCGCGCCGAATAAACAAATAACGCTTTTAACTCAAGTCGAAATAAACCGGAAGGTTTTTAGATGAGACGCTCGTTTTAGTTTCTTATTATTTTTTTAAACCCCTACACCACCATTATGGTAGATGGGGATTTTAGATTAATATATATTATTTTTTTAAATATATTTTCTTCCACTTAGTTTATTAGTACCAGATAAACATTCTGATTATTATCAATTTTCCTACTAATTTTACGATCACAACACGTATCCTATTAATTTTTCGATTGTATTAATTCCACGATAACAATACTTTCTCCTTTATATCGGGTGTCCCCAGAAGCGTAACTACCTTTCAATCCACAAACAACAACACGAAAGAAACATAGTTGAAAGAAAGTTTTCGTAAACGAAAAAAAAAACGGGTATTTTTTTTAAGTGCGCTGCGTGTAATAATTCAGCATATGGTGTCAGTTCCCGAAATAATGGGCGCTCTCGAGGAAATTGCGGAATCGCCTGTAATTACAAAAGCCGCGCCCGCTTTGAAACAAAATATTAAATATTCGCCGGTCGGCGCATTTGAAGTGCATGTTTGGCTGCGTGCAGCGATATTCATGAAAGGAAGCAGTAATGAAAATATTCACGAAATACTCGTACAAAATTTATACCGCGTATGGTCCTGTCAAACCGTATTATTTGCGCTATTTGGGCCCGTATTCCTGTAATTGATCGAACGTTTCGGTCGAATAAAATCTGTCATTTAGATAGGAATTTGACAGTTGCGTACGATCGATTTCAGGAAGAAGGCCCCTGATATTATTAGCGTAAAATTATATGACGTGTGGAGTATGGCTGTTGAAACTATCAAGCAATTTCTACCAAGGCTCTTTTAAAGAAGAAGCTATTCAAGAAAATTGACCAGAATAGTATGAAAAAAACGATTTTCCAGCACTAAGCCATGTATTAATCAACCCATCCAGATATTCGTCATCGTCTTGCCACTCAAGACAGAATTAAATCACCAGTATCTCTACTTTTGTCACTTCATGAACTGCAAAACAGCAGCTGTTGAAACCATCCGATACGATCAAGCAATTTATACTAAGAAGAAGTTATTGCAAGTGAAAATTAGTTGGGCCTCCATAAACAAAGGCATCATTGGAACAGCAAAAGACATATCTGCAAGATGAGGTGGGGATATCTCTTTACTAGAAGACACTGGAAACAAAATGAATCTAGCAGCCTACTAAGTCTAGTATAGATAATAATTCACTAGACATTGACTCTTGAGCAATGAATAATGCAAATCCATCTTAAGCAGGATCTTGATATATCTGGTTGAAGAAAGCACTACACAATGCAGAACCCACTATATTTCTGCCTTAGAACTTGCTTTAAGGAGCAACAAGGAATAACAGAAGAAGAAGAAGAAGAACTTGCTTCTAATTCATCCAGGGCGTGATGAATAGAAGAAGAAGAAGAAGAACTTGCTTCTAATTCATCCAGGGCGTGATGAATAGCAGAAGAAGAAGAAGAAGAAGAAGAACTTGCTTCTAAATCATCCAGGGCGTTATGAATAGAAGAAGAAGAAGAAGAAGAACTTGCTTCTAATTCATCCACGGCGAGATGAACTAGAAATAAGTTCTTTTTCTTCTGCTATCCCTTGTTGCTCCTTAAAGCAAGTTCTAAGGCAGAAATATAGTGTTTTTTACAATATGTAGTCCTAAAAAAGCGTGCACGAGGAGGACCTGAAATAGTGAAGACTGGCACGTCTTAGGTAGGTCAATCTTGTTGAAGAAGATGTAGAAGCAGCTTTCACGGCAGTAATTTAGTGCAGAGCAGGGTCGTTTGGCTGTTTAACCTTCCTGCGCCGGGACCAATCCTTCTGCAAGGAATCCTACCTCTTGAGCGAAGTCCAGGATGTCCTTGAGAGACTTGGTTCGTAGTTCCCGATGAGTCTGAATTGCCTCTCCGTAATTCACATATCTACTGCCGCACACTTATATGTGTGGTTTCCTCCGCAGAGTCACGTAACCGGCAGATGGTTAACCATCCTGTGAAGGTGGCACCTTACCGAAAAGTGCCTAGTGTATACTCTTAGCACAGCTTCAATATCTTTTTTAGAGAGTCAACTGTATCGAATACTTTACGAGCATTTTAGATTGCCTTAGCCTTGGAGTGGACTCGCTTCTGTACATCTTCCCATTCACTGGTCATTTGTGTAAAGTGAGAGTTGGTAAGCCCACAAGTAGGCTCTGGTCCCGTGAAGGGAGCTCCGCTTTTTGCGTAGTCGTCGACTTTTTCGTTACCCTCTTCCTCCCTTGTGTTCAGGAGATCACGAAAAGGCTGGTCTGTTTCTCTTCGCCAGATGAAGGAGGAGTACCCTCCGTCAGGAATTACTTCCTATCTTGCTCTCTTAATTTCATGTATCCCAGTGTAGGCGTATTGCGGCTTGATCTGAGTGGACCTTCTTTTTCAGCCTGTTTGTGCGGCCATGGTGGTTGGAGTTGTGTGCATCGCTCCTGTGGCTCCAAGGCATGCAAGCCTTTTGAAGTTTGCCTTGTGTCTTTTTTTCATTTGCCTTCGTCCGCCAGATTAAGGAGCCATAGGTCATAATGGACTTTACTACCGTAAGGTACCATTTTTGGTTTCAGCCCCAATGCTTTCCCGAAGAGTTTGCGGCATATCTAGAAGGCAGCTGTCGCTCTTTCGAGAATTCTGTCCAGGTGTGAGTTTTTGTACTTGAGCTCTTCGGATAACTCAAGCACCTGACCATTTAGCGTTGGTGCAAGCAAGGTCAACTTCCTCTTCCTAGTAAAAGGAACCGCAATGCGGTAATGGTGTGGTCCTAAACATGTTTTTTTTTTGTAGAGTGAAAATAAATGTGAATGCGTTTTGTTGTTAATTATGTCAAAAGTGAATTTTAAAATTGTTTTATTTGAGCGGGGAGTTAATCGATCCGGATTTTCCGCAAATGAATTGGAATAGCCGGCCATCGGGAATGCAAATTGCGCGGAATCCGTCCTCTCCGCAGATTTATATAATTGTCCCGAAAAAGAGGAGGAGAAGCGAAAGCAGAGCTTTTACTCGTTGAATGTTGAACGTTTATGGTAATGAGCGGCCGTTCTCCGTCCCGCGTGACAAATAAGCCGGGCGAGAGCCGGGGATCTAGTTTATGGGGTCCGCCGAGCGGAGCCGGTGGAATTGATCCCGAGCGCTAATGGGCTAATGGAAGCGGGGCCCCCCTTAATGATTCGAATTGTAATCCCCGGTGTTTACCGACTTTAATTGGTCGCGTCAGATGCAGAACAGTGTGTTTGACCGGCGTGCGTATGTTGCTGCCAGGATTTATGGCTTCGCCGCGCCTATAAATGGCTCCCACAGGACCGCATTGTCTTCTCCTCCTTCTCCGCGCGGAACTTACAGCGCATGGCCGGATTGTTTGGATACTTGCGCTGGAATTTGTCGAGAGATGTATCGGCCAGATTGATGTTAATTAATGCCCGCTGCTGCCTTTTTACCGACAGTGGAATCCGGCTTTAATCAGCGCGATTGTAAATCGGGGCCTCCGCTCTAATGATTGACACTTTCCGTAATTCGGCGCTCGCTTTAAATATTTATTAACTCAATATTCTATTCAGGAACCATTTCACATACCACAAAACAAAATACCATTTCATAAATAAGACCTTAATACGACCATTAGCATTAATTTTTCAGAAATATTTGACAGAATGAAGATCTTCCACTCTAGATGCACCTCTGCCAATCATAAGTTGCTTAAGCAACTTATTTCGAAATTGCAAGGTCTTACATATTTGTTCTTGTCGTTGCTTCCTTGTATTTCCTCCTATTCGTAGTCATTCCTTCTCTGGATTGGACCCTATCTCGGGGTACCGAAGGAAACTTGTAGCTTCATGTGATTTGGACTATTCCTTTACATTTCTTCTTTTATTTTTAATTTAAATGGAATAATATAATTTCTTTTTCTAAACAATATCCATCAAAACTGCTATAATTATAAAATATATGTAGAAAATAATAGAAGAGGTACCGTTTGGGTTCCGGTAGAAGAATAGACCCAAGGAATCTCCTGCCTGTCGTAAGAGGCGACTAAGTGGAGCAGTTGTCCCCCACTTACCTTACACCCCCAGACTCCATGCATCCCCATCAATTTCCAATCTCAATCCCATCCTTAACCACCTGATAGTAGGTATAAAATGCATACAATGGTGCAAGCCACGGAAGCATCAGGGAGTAGAGCTGTACTTGGCTCGATAAAGCCGACATCCACCTCGACCATAGCTTAAGGCTTCAAACTCATTTGAATTTAACACTTTGAACCCTTCAGGTCATTTGAAACCTTAAATTATGACGCTCAGAATTAAAATCATCAGCACCTTTTCTCTTGCTACTTCGCGAACAGCAAAACACCAGCTATTGCAAGTGACCAAGAGGAAAATTAGTGGAAGAAGAGCAAATGATATATCTGCAAGATGAGGGGATATCTCTTGACTAAAAGACACAAGGTGATGCTGGTAGAAAAAAAATGAATCTGGCAGCCTATTCAGCATAGCGAAGCAATCGATTTTAATTCCATAAATCGGCGGCGGAACAAATTAAAAATAACCGAAACATACTTAAAGAAGTATACTGTGATCTCGTTGACAAATTCATTTAAAAGAAGGATCAAGGGAACCTAGTTATCAAAAACAAAGCGCGAACAAGGTCAAAAATAACGAGCCAGGCAAAATATGGATTAGAAATAAATCGCGAACCGAGATAACTGAACGTACCGTGATAAGTATTGATCACTTGAGGATTCCTGGAATTGTAGACGGTGACTTCGACTCCCCTTTGATTGTACTCCACCTTCTTAACAGCCGCGTTCAGCTTGATGTCGAGACCTTCGGCCAAGGCGACGGGAACGCAGGAATATCCATTACGAACTGCAACAGAAAAAGGTATAATTATATATATATATATATAATCTAAAATCCCCAGCTACCATAATGGTGGTGTAGGGGTGAAAAGGTATAATTACTGTAATAATAATTTATAAATAAAAATAGTGAATTGTTTTAAATTAAAATGTTGGAAAATCTTCAGGCCAATATTAGACAACGGTAACTCATTACCGTAACTCATTACCGTTGTCTAATATTGGCCTGAAGATTTTCCAACATTTTAATTTAAAACAATTCACTATTTTTATCCTCAAGTCAAAATTGTGTAGCGAGCTATAGTAATTGTAAAGTCAAAATTAGGCAACGGTGGTGAGTGAATTATAATGATTATTAGGTCGAAATTAGGCAATAATAATAAGCTACAGTGATATTCGCGTTTAAATCAGGCAACTATAGTGAACTACAGGGACTTTTATGTACAAATTAGGCAACGATCGTGAGTTATGGTATTCTTCGAGTCAAAATTAGGCAACAATAATAAGCTACAGTGATCGTCGCGTTTAAATCAGGCAATTATATGGGTCCTCACATCAAAATTAGGTAATGATCGTAAATTATAGTACTCTCGGAGTCAACAATAGGCAACAATAATGCTTGTTCTAAAGTCAAAATTACTCCAACACTTGTGAGCTATAGTGATCCGCAAATTAAAACTAGACAAGCTATAGTGATCCGCAAGTCAAAACTAGACAAGTTGTAGTGATTCAAAGGTTGAAATTAGGCAATAAAAGTGAGCTTCAGTAATTGTTAACTCAAAATTAGGCGACGGTGGTGAGTTATAATGATTCCAAAGTCAAAATTAAGCAACAGTAACTCTCGCAATTAAATGAGACAACTATAGTGAGCTACTTTGACCCTAACGTACAAATTAGGCAACGGAAGTGAGTTATAGCGATCCTCAAGTCAAAATTAGGAAATGACAATAAGTTAATAGTGATTCTATCGTTGAATTTAAACAATAATAATGGGTTGTAGGAATTGTAAAGACAATTTTAGGCAATGGTTGTGAGTTATAATGATTGTAAAGTCAATAATAATAAGCTTGCATTTAAATCAGGCAACTATAGTGATCCAAACATCAAAATTAGGCACTTATAGTAATCCTCTAGTCAAAATTAGGCAACAATAAGGAAACACGCTTGTCCCGAAGTCAAAAGTAAGCAACAGCAACTCCTGAGATTAAATCTAGCAACTATAGCGAGCTACTGAGTTCCTGACGTCCAAATTAGGCAATTCGGGAATGAGCTATAGTGATTCTTAAGAAACAATAGTTAGATATATTGACTGTAAAGACAATTTTAGATAATAGGGGGTTATAGTAGACTTCCATTATCCCAAAGTCAAAATTACTCAACACTTGTCAGTTATAGTGATCCTCAAATCAAAACTAGGCAATGATAATGAGTTAATAGTGATTTTAACGTTGAATTTAAGCAATACTACTGAGGTTGAGGAATTGTAAAGTCAATTTTAGGCAACGGTAGTGAGTTATTATGACTCTAAAATAAAAATTAGGCAATAATAATAAGTTAAGGTGGCCCTCGCGTTTAAATCAGGCAACTATAGTGATCCTAACATCAAAATTAGGCACTTATAGTAATCCTCTAGTCAAAATTGGGCAACAATTTAAAAATAAGCAGCAGTGACTCTTTACGTTTAAATCAGGCAACTATAGCGAGCTTCTGAGATCTTGACGTCCAAATAAGGCAACGGCAATGAGCTATAGTGATCCTCAAGTCAAAATTAAGCAACAATAAACGATTTCAGATAACAACAGTGAGTTATAATAGATTTCCATTGTCCTATAGTCAAAATAATTCGACACTTGTCAGTTATAGTGATCCTAAAGTCAAAACTAGGCAATGATACTATGTTATAGTGATACTAACGTCGAATTTACACAATAATAATGAGGTTGAGGAATTGTAAAATCAATTTTAGGCAATGGTAGTGAGATGTAATGATCGTAAAGTCAAAATTAGGCAATAATAATAAGTTAAGGTGACCCTCGCGTTTGAATCAGGCAACTATAGTGATCCTAACATTAAAATTAGGCAACGATTGGGAGTGTCGGCGAAGTCAAAATTAAGCAACAGTGATTCTTGCGTTTAAATCAGGCAAGTGTAGTAAGCTACTGGGATTATGACGTCTAAATTAACAAATTAGGCAACGGCAGTGAACTATAGTGATCCTCATGGCAAAATTAGGCAACGATGCTTTCATATATTCATCTTACAGATAATTTTAGATAACATTAGTGAGTTAAAGTAAACTTTCATTGAAAATTGTGTAACGACAATGTGTTTAGTAATTCCTTAAGTCAAAATATTAGGTTAAAATAGTGAGTTTTTAGAGATTTTAAAGTGAAATTATGGAAATAACGGTGATATGTTGTTTTGATAAAATTTATTAAGTAAAAAAGGTGATAACTGAATTATCTCCGTCAGACAAAAAATTATATAAATTAAACAAGGAAAAATTGTCCTTGTCCTATAGTTGCCTTGGTCACTATAGTTGACAAGGAACATTTTTCCTTGTTTAATTTAAATATTTTTTCGTCTGATTGGAATAAAATAAAGCATTAATGAATTCTGAAGTTTGCTTATATAGAATTCACAGATTAGAATAAATTTCGCGCGGTATAAAATGAACAGCAGCAACAGCAAAAAAAAAAAACGAGAAATTAATGAGCAAGAACCGGCGGAGTATGGCGTGGTCAGCCTCCCGTGAGACATCATCACATGCGTGGCCTCGCCATGTGGAGCAAGTCACGAAACGCGCTGCCTCCATAAACTCCCAGATTATACGGCACGTCCGGGATAATCCGCTCCTGCGCAAAAAAAGGACGAGGAATAACAAAGAAAACGAAAGCGGGGGAAAAAAGAGGAGAGCCTTCGCCTCCTCGCTCGTGCATCTCCCTTAGAATAGAACGATTTAAAATGATAATTTTTTGCAAGGAGCGCGGCCTTTCTACAGCCCCGGCAGTAAGTCAGTCTCCCGGCTCTAATTGGCAGGTGCCTTTTCTGATGAGAAAATCGGGGTTGATAAAAACAAAAATAAATAAATAAAATAATAAAAAAAAGTGGAGATTCTAATCGACACTTACTTATTTCTTGCTTTTTTTCTAAATTTATTCCCGCGCGGTGTTACGTATTTGCAACTGTAATGGGGTATTTACAAGGCGGTGTCGTAAAGACGCCATGTTTGAGTGTTAAGTGGCTTTTAGTTATTGGGGATTTAACAGCTCGAGGACGTTACATTTACACAACGCGGATGCATTATGGATTTTCAGCTAATGTTTTACACTTCGATTTCCCTGAAAGGAAACTTAACTTGAGAATTATTTTCTCGTCCGGCATTTGGAAGTAAATTTTGTTGATTATTGAAAAAAATAGTTGGACATCTTAAACAAATTTGTTTTTTTTAATAAAAAGCAATTTTGTATTTTCAAAAATGAAGTGCTTTTTGAAAATATAAAATTGCTTTTTATTAAAAAAAACAAATTTGTTTAAGATGTCCAACTATTTTTTTTTTCTTAATTTCATTACATATTTAAATTCTTTAAAATATATTTAAAATTACACTGTTTCGCGGCAGCTTCTTCAGTATTTAAATTCTACACCTGAAGAAGCTAGAGCTTTGTAGTGAATTAATTCAGGATAATTTAATTAAAATTTTATTTATTTATTTCACCAAGTGTTTTAATTTCAATTAAATTAACCTGAATTAATTCAAAAATGTTTCAAGTGAGAAATTAATTAAGCAAACAATTGGGTGCCGGAGGTTGTTCGTTGAAGTTAATTAAAGTAAATACGTAATAGATTTATTTTCTTCCAGCATTTCTTCTTCTTGTCTTCATCTCACTTCAATTCTTCTACAGTTGCTGATACGGCAAAGTTCCCAGTGCGTAACGCGTAACTTTTTCTTCTATTTCGCTTCCCTTCCTTACGCCCAGAGTTAATGAAAACAATGACAGGGCGCATTGTTCCAGTCGTTTCAGCCGTCATGATCACGTTTGCCACTTCCTCGGAATCGTTCCTTCTGCCCGTGTCATCGTCGTCATTCCACAAAGGAAACTGTCGCTCACGAAAAGCGAAAAATTCATCAAATAAAATGTATGAAATTAAATACATCGAATTTCATACTCGAATTTAAAGAAAACGACTTTGAATAGTCGAGGTTTTTATACGTTGAAAACAAAAGAAAACGACTTTGAATAGTCGAGGTTTTTATACGTTGAAAACAAAAGAAAACGACTTTGAATAGTCGAGGTTTTTATACGTTGAAAACAAAAGAAAAACTACTTTGAATAGTCGAGGTTTTTATACGTTGAAAACAAAAGAAAACGACTTTGAATAGTCGAGGTTTTTATACGTTGAAAACAAAAGAAAAACTACTTTGAATAGTCGAGGTTTTTATACGTTGAAAACAAAAGAAAACGACTTTGAATAGTCGAGGTTTTTATACGTTGAAAACAAAAAAAAAAAACGCGTTTTAATCTATTAATCAAAAGAATATTTAAATCAACCTAAATTATAATTACTCTAAGCAACTACCTTTTATTTATTTATTTATTTTGTTGGATGAATAATTGAGATTTAAATAATGAGAATGAATCGGAGTGTAGATTTATAGATCTATGTAAATAAATTTTATTGCCTTCCTAACAAGGTAGCTTAATGCTTAATCGGGAATCACGAGGGCCTGTTAAATCCATTATTGGGATTGTGTCCGGCCGACTCAATTTAGATTAATTGCCGATAGAGAGCTCGGCTCCTCGCTTTTCCTTTTCTGCTGCGTCTCCTTATTCCAAATTTTTTTCGTTAATACAACATCAAGCTTTAAGATAAATGAAATACATTACGTTTTTTTACTAGTATTTAATAATTTTATTACACGATTTCTAAGGGAATTTCTTTTACCATATATTTTCAATTTGAGTCTCATTAATCATTTGGTAAAATATTTTAGTAATATTAGGGATTGTTAAGTAAGTTTCACTTAACAATCCCTAATATTCTTTTACCATTTTGACTTAAAGCCTACAGTTATTGGATTATTACGACTTCAGAATTATTATAGCTCATTATCGATGCCTTAGCTGCTTGTTTTAAATGAAATTGAGCAGAATTATCAATGATTCTCCGTTATAAATAAATAATCAGGGATACTTAGAAAGAAATTCCTTTCTCAGTATAATTTTTCTTTTCTAATAGTGTTTTATGCTGCTGGCGTGGATGCGCCGCGTCGTTCCGTGCGCCTTAAATCTCAATCAAGTCAAATTTTAATTATGTAAATTCCCGCGCGGTGGTATATTTTCCCCGGGATAGGACAGGCTATTAGAATCTTATTAGTTCCGTAACGGCAATTAGTCATAATTTACCGATACAACTCATCCATGTATAATTCAAAGAATAATAATAAAAAAACGTTGCATCAATGTTAAATTAAATCTTGATGCAATACTGTTTGTTAATATTATTATGCAAGTTCTTAATTAATTTTTATTTTGATCATCCCGTTCGCGAATTGGGCTGTTTATTCGATTGATAACTTGCGTGCGAATTACTGCGAAACCTTAATTAATTTTCCAAGATATACATTTTGGTCCTTCGAACCGGATTGCCAAAATGGGTAGGCTCCGGTGAAGGGAGCTTTTTCGTTACCCTTTATTCCTTTTAGTGGCGATTAATCAATCGCAATTGACAATTAGTATGGCGCCTAGTGACATACAAGTCCTTCATTAAACTAATAAATAAATAATTCACTGTTTAACTTTCTTCAAATAGTAAACACATATGTTTACTATTGATAATGTTGACCGAAATGTACATCTGGTAGAAATAAACCATCTGAAGAAAGTTAAATTATTTATTTATTACAACATCTTCAAAGTAACTTATTCACATCTATTCTTGATTAAACTCCAAAGACATATACATAAGTGATACATAAATTGGAAATTTTATTTATAGATTTCTTATGTTTACGATTATTATTTAATCAGAGTTTTCAACATTCTTGGATTCTTTTTAAGATTACGATTATTATTTAATCAGTTTTCAACATTCTTGGATTCTTTTTAAGATTACGATCATTATTTAATCAGAGTTTTCAACATTCTTGGACTCTTTTTAAGATTATCTTTATCAGACGTCAACTCAAAGATTCTTAGGACTACTTTCCTAGTCTTGACGAACTAAAATGAACTAAAATATCTTAAGATTAACCTTTTAGGGTACTTCAATATGATTCTGAACTTTAACGATAGGCAATATTTCGCGGTTTTGTTCCTCAAAGCAGCACCAAACATGAATGTTAAAACATTCATTCATTCGATTGTCGCCTAACCCTAATTAAAATAAAGCAAACCCCGTGATAAAGCCGTAAATACAGATTTACCGCTTTAATCTCCAGCGAGCGCATTGTTGCGCTCACGTTTAATGACTCAACTCGGGGAGAGGAGGGAAAAAATAATTTTATTGCCATAAAATATACAGTCTCGTTTGCAACGCGTGTATTAGCGTAATTTATGCCCGGGCAGATGGTGTTAAATCTTCGACGTTTACACTCGCGGACGATGATGATGATGATGATGACGACGAGGATCGGGATCGTCCGAGTTGTGTGTTGTACGCGCGACCGGGGAGGCAATAAGTTATGCGTTTTATTATCGGTGTCGCTCGTAACGTACGACAAGTCAGTTACAAGGGGGGACTGGATTCATCAAATTGTAACAACGATTTAATAAAACAAGAATGAATCTTAAATGAGGACTGACGAAAAGCAAATGACAATAATAATAATAATATTTTCTATTTTGAAAGCTTCTACTTCGTATAACATGTATAGTTTAAGTATGATAAGATTTATTGATGTTAAAAACCAAGGTTTTACATAAATCAGGAAATATATTATACTACATTTCCTGATATTTCCACATATATATAAATATTAATCTGTTCCATCTCTCTACTTATATGCTTCCTAAAATGTAGTATAATATATTTCCTGATTTATGTAAAACCTTGGTTTTTAACATCAATAAATCTTATCATTATCTAAAAACAGTATATACATTTTAGGAAGCATATAAGTAGAGAGATGGAACAGATTAATATTAATATAAATGTGTTTAATAAAAATACACAAAATATTTTGCGATCACAATAAAACAAGAAAGTAATTCAAGAAAACCCTAACCAGGAAAAAATCTCCACCAACTCTTTTACTTCTTGTAAAAAAAATAGAAACAAACAAGATGTGCTGTTTTTATTGCTTAGGTTACGCCTCCCACTTGGCTATGCCCATGGTTTAGTAAAGGGGCACACTTTTATGTGAAATGAATGGGAGCATTTTTATTGCAGGTTTAAACATTATTATGGATACTAAAAGCCATTTGCGGAATCCACCAAACTAAACAATGTTGCGTTCCAATTTATTTCGTAGACAATCGGCGCCGCAGTTTTGGTGGAAGCGCCGGGAAACAGCTATTGAAATTAAAAGATTACGGCCGGAGGAAAGCGATTTAGCATTTGAAACGGATCGTAATTTAAGCTATTCACTGCACACATAAGTTATTTTCATAAAAGATCGTAATTTAAGCTATTCACTCCACACATAATTTATTTTTATAAAAAAATCGAGAGAAAAACAAAACAATAATAAAAACGAGAAGTTATGGTAGTTTTTATATTTTGCAACCAACATTTTCAGTATTTCTCTATGGAATAAATAGCGAAATACAGGAGATTTTAAAGGCCTGTGAAATCTTTCTTTATAAGTAGCAGGAAATGCTAATGCTCCGAATGACTAATCAGATTTCCCTGAATCCATATATAATGGGCGCGTTTAGGGAAATTTTAAGAATGTAGAGCTGCAGCTCAAAGCGCTTGATGTTCCCTGAATGGACATATTGTAGTTGTCCATACTGAAAATTGGGGGTTTTGCTTGAAAAGCGATCCAGCGGAGAAAATATATGCTTTACCGCTTGATAAAGCGCTGCAGCGCCACACATAAAGCGACACCGCTTTGGTAAAGCGCTGCAGCGCTACATTGGAAGGCGCCCAATGATAAAATAAAATCTGAAATTTTAGGAATGTTGAGCTGAACCTCAAAGAGCTTGATGTTCACTGGACGGACATATTGTAGTTGTCCGTACTGAAAATATGGGGGTTTTGCTTGAAAAGCGATCCAGCGGAGAAAATATATGCTTTACCGCTTGATAAAGCGCTGCAGTGCCATACATAAAGCGACACCGTTTTGATAAAGCGCTGCAGCGCTACATTGGAAGGCGCCCAATGATAAAATGAAAACGGAAATTTTCAAATTTTCGCCATACATAAAGCGACACCGCTTTTGTAAAGAGATGCATTCAAGAAATATTTCAAATTTTATTTATGAGTCGTATTTTTTTTATAAATCAATATTTCTTTTTTCTTTTCTTTTCTTTTCTTTTCTTTTCTTTTCTTTTCTTTTCTTTTCTTTTCTTTTCTTTTCTTTTCTTTTCCTTTCTTTTCTTTTCTTTTCTTTTCTTTTCTTTTCTTTTCTTTTCTTTTCTTTTCTTTCCTTTCTTTTCTTTTTAAAGACGTGCATAGTTCAACGCGGTGGCCAAAAAAATTAATCATAAAATCAAATATTCTGCTTAATCCCCATCCTGTCTTCGGCAACCTCCACGCCAATTAACAATTATCAATTTTCTCATAACACTCCTTCTTCCCGCACGGCCAGTCCTCCCATCGTCCTCGCTCGCTCGCTCTCCTTCTTCAGCAAATTGCGACAAATTATTACTTATTGATTCAGAATATAATGCGCAATTATCAGCGCGGAGGACTCGGCAGGAGGAAATTACTATAATCTCGTCTCACTGCAGAAATTTGCAAATTTACTGCCCCGTCGATAAACAGAGTCCTGAATATGCAGGACACGCCGCCTTTCTGATTTATATTTTGCTCCGCGTATCAGCGGCGGTGAATTAAAATTCAATTCGTCCGAAATTGTTGGGTTTGTAATTAAAATTATTATTAATAATAATAAGCTTTATTACCCAACATACGCAAAGCTTAATTACAGAGTGATTTAATAAAATATCAAAATGATGGACTTATGATCGATAGACCTTATTTGAGAATATATTATGAAATATATATATATATATATATATATATATATATATATATGTATCTATAGAGTATAAATAAATATATACAGAGAGCTTTTTTATCAGTATACATTTCCCCTATGTATACCTGCAAAATAGGCGAAATGTATAATAGGCAAATGCATTAATGTATGTGTGTTTAGTTGCCTATAACACGCAACTGAACACACATATGCCAAATAGGCAACTAAATATACACACATTAATCGGTTCAATGCATTCGTTTTTTTCTAGGTATACACTTCCCCTAATGTATACTGATAAAAAAAACCTCTCTGTATATATATATAGATTTACTAGTAGTATTATCCCCCATTTTCGTATAATTTTTATTACGATTTATCATTTCCACGTTAAGGCATTAATAACAATTCCGAAAGAGTCCATCTTCGGCAATTGATTATCCGAAATAACTGCGCGCGTGTGCGTATAATTCGTACCAATCAAATATTTGTTCAGCCCCGGAGCTGATTCCCATGCACCTCCAATACACAAAAAAAAAAAAACAACAAGCAAAATAAATAATAAAGCGAGTCCTCGTTATTCTCTCTCCATATCCTCTGTAATCTCTCTAAACGCCAGTTTTGAGGTTCTCACACGGCAGTGAATCAAAAGCTAAGAGCTAAGCCCGGTTCCCCCGTTGACAGGAAAATATCGTAATTACACTCTTTATGGGAAATAATAACAGTATAATGCGGACGCTTTAATTCTTTTTGTTCCCATGAGCAATTCGGACGGTTCGCTTTTACTCCCTTTGTCTAAGACGAGACTGGCGTGTGTTCTTGTCTGTGTGTGTGTGTGTGGGTATTTAAATTAGGGCTCGTTTTGGATAATTTAACGCTGCTGGTGGGTGCATGATATCTTTTAGTGCAATGGATGCTTAAAGATGGTGAAAAAAGAAAGGAAAAGCGTACGAATTAAAACAAAAAAGGGTATTTTTTTTGTTAATTGTTAAGGATTTCTCTTGATTATACATTTTGAGTTTAATAACAAAGTTAAATGTGGAAATAATTTATTAATTATTTTCAAATCATTTTTATTTAATATATTTAAATAACAAGTGAATAAATACTCTTTTTTATTTGAAGTTAAAAAGTGTTTTATTTTAATTGCAAACTCCAAACAACACAAAAATTGAAGCCATCAATAACAAAAAAAGGAGTTAACATTCAATTCATCTCATCACATTTGGAGAATGCTTAACAGTAATGACGATTGAATAAAACTAAAATAACTGAGATAGGCAGAAAGACCGACAGTCGATACTCATTTTCTAAGACGTAACAATCTGTAATGCCAAAAGATGGCGCTTGCGTCGTCTTCCACTAATTATGATTGCAATGATGTAAATTTTAATATTTGTTTCAGAAATATAGATTTTTCTATATTACATTAAAATTTCAACCATATACAAAATCGCTATCCTCCAATATTACACACTGTTAAGATTGTCAATTTTAATCACTATTATTGCCTAATATTGACTTCAAAGACACTGTACGTCAATATTACCACCAAAATTTGACTTTAAAGTAATTTTGAATCACTATTATTGGCTTTAAAGTCCAATTGAGTCACTATTATTGCCTAATTTTGACTTTAAAGTCACTATACATCAATATTACCAGAAAAAATTAACTTTAAAGTCAATTTTAATCACTATTATTGCCAAATTTTGACTTTAAAATCCAATTGAGTCACTATTATTGCCTAATTTTGACTTTAAAGTCACTATACATCAATATTACCACAAAAAATTGACTTTAAAGTTAATTTAATTCACTATTATTGCCTAAATTTGACTTTTAAGTCATTCTACGTAAATATTACTACAAAAAATTGACTTTATAGCCATTCTGAAACACCATTATTGCCTAATTTTGACTTTAAGGTCACTATACGTCAATATTACTACAAAATATTGACTTTAAAGTCAATCTGAATCACTATTATTGCCTAATTTTGACTCTAAAATCACTGTACGTCAATATTACCAGAAAAAAATGACTTTAAAGTCAATTTCAATCACTATTATTGCCCAATATTGACTTCAAAGTCACTGTACGTCAATAGTTCTACAAATAATTGACTTTACAGTCATTCTGAATCCTAATTTTGACTTTTAAGTCACTATACGTCAATATTACTACAAATAATTCGGTCTAAAGTCATTCTGAATGACTATTATTGCCTAATTTTGATTTTACAGTTACTGCATGTTACGCAAATTCCTTAAAATTGATTTTAAAGTGGCTGAACTTTACTGTTATTAACAATCTTTGACTTTTAAGTCACTATACGTCAATATTACTATAAAACTTCGGTTTAAAGTCATTTTAAGTCACTATTATTGCCTAATTTGATTTTAAAACCACTGCAAGTTAAGCTATTTGCTAAAAAATGACTTTAAAGCGGCTAAATCTTATTATTGTTCTGAATCTTTGACTTTTAAGTGCTTGGGTAACTGTAATGGTGCTATAGCCCGTGTTGGGGGGGGGGGGTCTATAAAGTTAAATAATCCATGAAAACAGACAGTTAATATAGAAAAGTGGCTCGAGATAAAAAATTAATCTTAACAAGTTATGCACGTATCTTTGTGTTAACAAAAAGCTACGTTACGTATACTATGAGTTTGAAGTCTAAATTAGGCAACAAAACATGATATTTAGAGGATTTATTCCATTGTAGTCATTTTTTTTTTTCTTTCTTAAAATTTAATAATTGCATTTTCAAATATTCCGATTACAACTGCTACAATGGAATAAATCCCCTTTCTTGTGGAATGCGCCTTTTAATACGCACACGATTTTGCGTGCAATAATCAAGATGTGTGCGCGAGAGAGGTTGAGGATGAGGATACGTGTTCGCATTTTGTTCGGCTTGCAGCACATCATTAGTCTGCAGCGAGTTGCACTCCTCGTCTCTCTTCAACTTTTATTTATGTTTGTGTGTACACATATATGCATGTGCTCTTCTTCTCTGCATCTTCCTCAATGTGTGTGTGTGTTATGAATATACATATATCTGTACACTTCTTCTCCGTTTATGTGCGCTCTTCTTCTCCGTCCAATTATGTTTGTGTTGGTGAACGCACATATACGCCAGCTCTTCTTCTATAGTTCAGTGTGTGTGCTTTTATAAGCACTGACAGATTTGAGCTTATGGTCGGTCGTCCGTCGGTCCGTTCGGGCGGTCGATTTTCTCATCGTCCGTGTGTTTGTTTAAGCTGCAATTACGTTCCAGACGTTGTAATTACCGATCCCCAATTAAAATAATGGCCCCGATGCCACGAACTATTAACATTTCATCGGACGGACCTACTTTGGGATGGGCCGGCAGACAAGACAAGTCGAGCCGAGCCGAGCCGAGGATATCGCCCTTTTATTATTAACTCTAACAAGCTTTCGTTAATCGCGCCACCCAATGCTAATCTCTGTGGATTATTGATTCAAATCCACAAAATCTAACAAAAACGAATCTTAATGTGAATTGTGACTACAGTTTCAATTCAACAATTGTCATTATCAAACTAAAACTTAAAACTATATAAGGCAGAGCTGTACTGACGAGACATAGATCCCGAAATACGTGTCTGAAGATTTTTTTTTCAAGAAGAATTTTGTAGTGATTTCCTTTTAATAAATGGAGCCAAAAATAACATTCTGCAAAAACAATCGTTTCGTCTGTGATTCTTTTCCTCCCACGAGAGAAGACGTCCTCGATGACGTGCAGGCGTATAAATCGATCCGCGAATAGAGTCCCGTCCGGTCGTCCGGACATTAGCATACGCAATATCTTAACGCCATCTTGAATAATTCGAGTTGTCCGGCGGGCGCGGTATCTGCATCGATGATCTGTCGAGATCGGAGACAATTGTATCACGTGCACGGCTACTAAATGGAAATAGAGTGTGGGCCACTTTACGACCCCGCGACCGCCATAAAACAGCCGCTCCAGCTCGCTCCATAGTTTCTTCTTTCTATTCCAGAGCAATGAAACAATTACAACTCCCCGATATTATCGCGAGGAATAAGAGAGAAAAGGAGAGTGGTGGTTGATTGTTTTTGAGTCCCGGCGTGAATAACGTCCTGTTTGTTTATACTTTTGCTGGTTACTCCTAGTTTACATTGTCTCGCCGCGGCGTGAGTACCGCACGTTGTTACCATGCTCGTAAATCATAACCATGGTTCGTTGGTTGGCTGCTTGGGTTGTTGGTATGCACGCACTGCATAATGTTATGTTAATCGCGCCGAGCCGTGCTAAAAACAATTGCGCCAGCTTTACAAGGAAACGTCTTTATTGCTACAAATCTACCTTGCTGCAGGATTATTTCATTCCTCCTCATTATTAATCCCATATCCTTGTGTAGTTCCCGAAGAATTTCTAATTTGGACGCAGCAAAATTGCGAAATGCAAAATGTTTACCTCCCACGATAAATCTGAAAGAACAAGAGCCGAACAAAAGGGGTAATTGAATGTGGAGCGCGCCGATAATGTCCCGCGATTTATTGGCGAGCGGCCGTTTTTCGTTACAAATTTAAATAATGCGGGATATTTGTAAACACAATGTTGCACAGCGCGACACGACGCGACCGAACCGATCGAGGAGAAGGCCGGAATCCTTGAATTCCCCGGCGCTCATTAAGGAGATTAAACGAGATGTGAGTTATCCGCCGTGTTTGCCCATAATTTTCCGCTAGTTAACATAATTGTTATTTATTACCGCCCGCGGGGTTATTATTATTATTATTTAATCGAGATTTAAATGCATTATTAATGATATCACGATGGATAGTTGGATATCGGCTCGTAACGACTTATTCATTTAATTAACTTAATTTAATAACAATAACAACTGTTTTCAAACCAATGCACATTTTTTTAAATATCCACTTGTTTTAATAAATCATGAAAACCAATTCAATTCACAATACACTGACCTTAAACTCAGGATTTAGCAACAATACTGACCTTAACGCTAAAACTAAGCAATAAAAGCGAAATACCGTGACTTTAAAGACAAATCTAGGCACAAACGGTGAGCTTAAAATCAAAATAAGCCAAGGATAATTAGCTACAGTGATCTTAAAGTCAAAATTAGGCAATAATTGTAAGCTACAGTGACCTTAGAAGCACAATTATGCAACATTAGCTGACTATAGTGATCTTAAAGTCACAAATTGGCAACTATAGTGAGCCACAGTGACCTTAGAGACAAAATTAGGGAACAATAGTGAGTTACAGTGATCTTACAGACAGAATTATGTAATATTAGCTGGATATAGTGATCCTAAAGGCAAAATTTGGCAACCACAGTGAGGTACAGTGACTATAGAATCAAAATTAGGCAATGACAGTGAGCTACAGTGACATTACAGTAAAAAATAGGCAATATTAGCTGACTATAGTGATCCTAAAGTCAAAATTTGTCAGCCACAGTGAGCTATAGTGACCTTAGAGTCAAAATTAGGCAACGATAGTGATCTACGGTGACATTATAATGAAAAATAGGCAACATTAGCTGACTATAGTGATCTTAAAGTTACAAATTGGCAACTATAGTGAGCTACAGTGACCTTAGAGTCAAGACTTGGCAGCCACAGTGAGGTACAGTGACCTTAGAATCAAAATTAGGCAACAATAGTGAGCTACAGTGACATTACAGTGAAAAATAGGCAACATTTGCTGACTATAGTGATCCTAAAGTCAAAATTTGGCAACCACAGTGATCTAATGTGATCTTAGAGTCAAAATTAGGCAATACTAGTGACCTACAGTGATATTACAGTGAAAAATTGGCAACATTAGCTGACTATAGTGACCTTAAAGTCAAAATTTGTCAGCCACAGTGAACTATAGTGATCTTAGAATCAAAATTAGGCAATAATAGTGACCTACAGTGACATTACAGTGAAAAATAGGCAATATTAGCTGACTTTAGTGATCCTAAAGTCAAAATTTGTCAGCCACAGTAAGCTATAGTGACCTTAGAGTCAAAATTAGGCAACGATAGTGAGCTACAGTGACATTACAGTAAAAAATAGAGAATATTAGCTGACTATAGTGATCCTAAAGTTCAAATTTAGCAACCACAGTGAGGTACAGTGACCTTAGAATCAAAATTAGGCAAAACAGTGAGCTACAGTGACATTACAGTAAAAAATAGGCAATATTAGCTGACTATAGTGATCCTAAAGTCAAAATTTGGCAACCACAGTGAGGTACAGTGATCCTAAAGTCAAAATTAGGCAACGATAGTGATCTACAGTGACATTACAGTGACAAATAGGCAACATTAGCTGACTATAGTGATCTTAAAGTTACAAATTGGCAACTATAGTGAGCTACAGTGACCTTAGAGTCAAGACTTGGCGGCCACAGTGAGGTACAGTGACCTTAGAATCAAAATTAGGCAACAATAGTGAGCTACAGTGACATTACAGTGAAAAATAGGCAACATTAGCTGATTATAGTGATCCTAAAGTCAAAATTTGTCAGCCACAGTAAGCTATAGTGATCTTAGAATCAAAATTAGGCAATAATAGTGATCTACAGTGATATTACAGTAAAAAATAGGCAATATTAGCTGACTATAGTGATTCTAAAGTTAACATTTGGCAGCCATAGTGAGCTACAGTGATCTTAGAGTCAAAATTAGGCAACGATAGTGAGCTACAGTGACATTATAGTAAAAATTAGGCAATATTAGCTGACTATAGTGATCCTAAAGTCAAAATTTGGCAATCACAGTGAGCTACAGTGACATTACAGTAAAAAATAGGCAATATTAGCTAACTATAGTGATTCTAAAGTTAACATTTGGCAACCACAGTGAGGTACAGTGATCCTAAAGTCAAAATTAGGCAACGATAGTGAGCTACAGTGACATTACAGTGAAAAATAGGCAACATTAGCTGACTATAGTGTTCCTAACGTCAAATTTTGGCAACCACCGTGAGCTGCAGTGTCATTATAGTGAAAAATAGGCAACATAAGCTGACTACAGTGATCTTAAAGTCAGAATTAGGCAATACTAGTGAGTTACAGTTATATTACAGTGAAACATAGGCAATATTAGCTAATTATAGTGATCTTAGAGTTAAAATTTGGCAACAATTTTGAGCTATAATAAACTTAAATTCAAGATAAGGCGAAGCTAATGAATTATAGTGACCTCTAAAATAAAAAGTGAGCTATAGTGAACTTAAAATCGATATTAGGTAATACTAATGGATTATAGTGATCTTTAAGGTTAAATTTGGCAATTAAAGTAAATTCCCGTGACTTTAAAATCAATTCTCGGCAACAACAGTAAGTTAGGCTCAACTTATTTTGAGTTTAATATTAGGCATTATAGCGTGAGTGACTATTAAAGTCAAAAATGACTTATTTTCAGTTTTATATTTAGGGACTATAGTGACAGTTACTTTTAAAGTCAAAATTATACAATGGATGTGACTTTTAAGTCAATTCTAGGCTAAAATAGTGAGTTTAAACTGTAGATTATGTAGAGCGATTAATTTACTTGTTAATTGCTAAGGCTTTGGTATATATCAACTGTTGGAATATATCATGAAAATATATTTAAATAAAAAAAGTCAATTTTTGTATTAAAAAAAAGTATATATGAAAGAGAAATAAATGAAATTTTCTCGGGACGCAAATTTACGAGCGTCTCGCGTGCAGACCTTAAAGAGGCGCAAAATTGAGATGAATTTTAAGCATTACTCTCCTGATTGGCTCCGTTGTATCATCGCGTCGTGTATATTTTATGGAGTGTAAAACGAGGCCCGAGATATTCCGCTCATTTTTTTCTCCTCGTCTCCTCCATCTTCTTCTCCTTTTCGGTTTATTTTCTCTCCCGACTTCAACACCTCGGTGCGGTGGTGGTGGTGGTGGAAAGAGAGGTAGAGGTCAAGCCGGGACCGTGCGTGTCCCGTAAATCACAAAACCAATATAGCGTGATCCCCGTCATAAATTAAATTACCGCTAACGCCCCATAAATTACGAGGGGTTATCGGTGGAAAAATGCCGAATTGAGCTGTCCCGAACGAGCGATGGATTCAATCGGATGTGGTGGTGGTGTTAGGATTGTGCCATCAATTACTGAAACGAGCTAATCGCTTCGTGGATGCGATTCGAGTTGTAAATTATGCCGATTTTTTCTTGAAATGGTTGATTGAAACGTAGGTAGGAGCGTTGGGAATTTGCAAAGCTGCGTTGCGTGTGCGTGATTGAATTGTAGGAAGCGCTTGATTGGTTTATTGCTTTGCTTCTTAAATAAACTAATTACTCGTGTTTCTAACTGAACATTCAAAGAATTTAATACACTATTTGTAAATAAAGCAAGTTTCAGAAAAAAAATGTGTAGTAATTGTTTCATCAACACAGTTTCATATTTGAAAATAATGTAATTATTAATTTTTATTAATTACTTTCAAAGGGTGTTATAATTCAGTTCGATTTGTATCTAAATGGCTGGGACACGCACCAATTAACGCCGACGGGACGCCGACAGTACGGTGTCCCATACCGTGGCGGCCCCCCAGCCGCGATTCTAATAACGCCACCACCGGGGACCGTTAATTGACTTTTCGTCGTCCTCTTTGTCGCGCCCGTTTCTTTGCAGGGATGTAATTAAACTTTACACGCAATTACTTCTTGAAAGGCCAACGAAACTCTCCTATACGGTTATAACAATGTGTGAACGAAGTGAGAGAAATAAATTGTGGACGTTGAACAATTGAACAATTTCCTGATGATTGATTTATTGAAAACAATGTTCGGGATAAATGAAAACATTTTTAGTTAACTTCTACTTTACGCTTAATTAGTTGACTCTAAGAACAAAAATAAAATAAAAAAAAAGACATAGTTAAGTGAAGTAAAAAGAATGGCAGAAATTAAAATAAAGATAAAAAGACCTCTCATCGATAATCCATTCCAGAAGAAACTTCTTTTTCATTCTAAAAATATATACTCTCCTTTTTTTTCAGTGTAAAAATTTATAAAATCAATCAAATTCAAACACAGAAGTATAAAATCCATCCACAATCAGTCAATCAATCGATCAATCATTCAACACGAATCAGTTTCATTAAAAACGCATTTAAATAAATCACGACCGCGTGAATGCATTTATTCATCCGTTCGTCCTCCTCCTGTCTGCCCAAACCGGGCCTTCCGTCACAGACTTAAAACACGAAACGAAGAACAAAAAAAAAAAATAAATAAATAAAAGCGTTCCGATAAGGCGGAATTATTACTTAACTGTTTACATGCGTTTCCAAACTACTTAATTGTCACATAAATTTGCATCCTTAATGAGAAGACAATGCCGACCGCCTTTTAGTGGTCTCGTAACGGCGCGTTTCAATCATCCCGTACATGAAAGAGTCATGGGCAATCGTTGTACTTCCGAGATGACTCTCCGGTTTTCTCTTTGTTTTGTTCGGTTGGGAATAATTACACGGTTTAGTTTTCTTGAGAGTATTTATGCGGAATTAATTAGGGGGTTTTAATTATTGCTTTTCTTTTGGTAAATGGTAATTATTGTATCGTTTTGATTGAAATATTGTTTAATTGGTAAATATGTAATACAGGAAAACCCGCCCCCTCTAACTACTCTTCATGTGTTGTTTTATTCCTTTAAAAAGTGTATTTTAACAAGACAAGTTATGAGATACAGCGGGTTTAAAATTTATTTTCGGCAGCAATTATGAAGTGAAGTGGCTTTAAAGTCAAGTTTAAGCTACAATCAGAAACTAAACTGACTTTAAATACAGTTTTAGGCGATTACATTGAGCTACAGTGAATTTAAAGTCAACTGTGTAGACAACAATAATAAGCTACTATGATTTTCAAGTCAATTTTAGACGTAATCATGAGCTACGCTGACTTTAAAGCCGATTTTAGACAATGGACTTTAAAGACAAATTTAAGCAACTTTAGTTAGCTGCAATGAATTTATACTAAATTTCATGTCTACTTAATTGTATAGAGCCACAGTGATTCTAAAGGTAATTCTGTAGTTTTTGCTTTGAGATGTAATAATAGATTAGGCAATTTCAATAAAATAAAGAGACTTTAAAGTCATTATTAGACAATAAAAGTAACTTTAATGCCAGAATTAAGCAATTTATGTGAGGCACAGTAACTTTAAAGCCAAGATTAGGCAATTAAAATAGCTTTTAAATTAGAACTAGGCAATATAAGTAACATACAGTGACTAATAAGTCAAAATTAGGTAACTGGATTGTACCCATTGCCAGAATTAGGCAACTAAAGCAATTTTCAAGGCAGGATTAGACAATTTCAGTAAGGTATAGTGACTTTAAAGTCAACATTTGGCATTTAAAGTAACTTTAAAGTCAGAATTAGGCAAATTCAGCAAGTTAAAACGACTTTAAAGTCAAAATTAGGCAATTACAATAACTTTAAAGTCAGAATTAGGCAAATTCAGTAAGTTGAAATGACTTTAAAGTTAAAATTAGGCAATTAAAATAACTTTAAAGTCAGAATTAGGCAAATTCAGTAAGTTAAAATGACTTTACAGTCAAAATTAGGCAATTAAAATAACTTTAAAGTCAGAATTAGGCAAATTCAGTAAGTTAAAATGACTTTAAAGTCAATATTAGGCATTTAAAATAACTTTAAAGTCAGAATTAGGCAAATTCAGTAAGTTAAAATGATTTTAAAGTTAATATTAGGCGATTAAAATAACTTTAAAGTCAGAATTAGGCAAATTCAGTAAGTTAAAATGACTTTAAAGTCAAAATTAGGCAATTTCAGTAAGGTACAGTGACTTTAAAGTCAACATTTGGCAATTAAAGTAACTTTAAAGTCAGAATTAAGCAATTTCATGAAGGTACAGTTACTTTAAAGTCAAAATTAGGCAATTTCATGAAGGTACAGTGACTTATAAGTCAAAATTAGGCAATTTCAGTAAGGTACAGTGACTGTAAAGTCAGAATTAGTCAATTAAAGTAATTTTAAAGTCAGAATTAGGCAATTTCAGTAAGGTACAGTGACTTTAAAGTCAGAATTAGTCAATTAAAGTAACTTTAAAGTCAGAATTAGGCAATTTCAGTAAGGTACTGTGACTTATAAGTCAAAATTAGGCAATTAAAATAACTTTATAGTCAGAATTAGGCAATTTCAGTAAGGTACAGTGACTGTAAAGTCAGAATTAGTCAATTAAACTAACTTTAAAGTTAGAATTAGGCAATTTCAGTAAGGTACAGTGACTGTAAAGTTAGAATTAGTCAATTAAAGTAACTTTAAAGTCAGAATTAGGCAATTTCATGAATGTACAGTGACTTATATGTCAAAATTAGGCAATTTCAGTAAGGTACAGTGACTTTAAAGTCAGAATTAGGCAATTTCATGAAGGTACAGTGACTTATATGTCAAAATTAGGCAATTTCAGTAAGGTACAGTGACTTTAAAGTCAGAATTAGTCAATTAAAGTAACTTTAAAGTCAGAATTAGGCAATTTCAGTAAGGTACTGTGACTTATAAGTCAAAATTAGGCAATTAAAATAACTTTATAGTCAGAATTAGGCAATTTCAGTAAGGTACAGTGACTGTAAAGTCAGAATTAGTCAATTAAAGTAACTTTAAAGTCAGAATTAGGCAATTTCATGAAGGTACAGTGACCTATATGTCAAAATTAGGCAATTTCAGTAAGGTACAGTGACTGTAAAGTCAGAATTAGGCAATTAAAGTAACTTTAAAGTCAAGATAAGGCAATTAAAGTAACTTTGAAAACACATGTTTCATTTCATCAGGTGAAGATGCGCTGAAATCCTTTCACTTCTCGAAATCGCGAAACAGAACAAACTCCAGTAGCTGTTATTTTTATTATCACACCCCGTTGTATGTTCGTTTCTATTCCCCTTGAATTTTTCCTCTTTTCCGTGCGATAGCGATCGAACGAAACCAATAAATTCCCGCGGCGCGGCCCACGGGCCGCCCACGCTCGCCGCGACCCCGGCGCATCCGCCATTATTAATTGAGGATCTATCCGGATCTTGATAAGGCCGGGATCCATCAGACACGCCAACTCTCCACTCGGGTATCCCTCCGGTAACACGGACTAATAGTCACGATACCGGGGACACGTACGTACGGAATGGCCGCTGATTTATCGCGGCTGTTATTTAAATAACTAAACGCCGACCGATGCGAGGCGTCGGGAACGCTCTTTAATTACTCCTAATCGGTTTCGAATTTCAGAAAGTCGATTTTTTTAAATAAGAATTTAAAAAATCAACAATTTTTTACTATTAATTTGATTTGAAATAAAGAGTTTTTCATGAAAAATACCTTTTTTTTATGAAAACGCATCGTAAATAATAATTTTTATTATTGTAGTTTTAGTTTATATTGCACCTCAATTTGTAGGTAGCTTATTAAACCCTAGCAATATAAATAGCTATAAAGATAACCCTTTATTAAGCTTATCGTTGAATGAAAAATAAAAATAATAAAAAATCGCGATCCGTGCCCGGTAGCTAAATAATTAGCAGTCGTAAAATCGCGAACGAGGTAAAAAAAAATGAGCGCGTAAAGTGAATATTTCCTGTGCAACCCGTCGAGGCTTGTAAGCTGGTGTTTATGTTAAGAAACAACGCTGCTTGTAATTACAGCTTTCCTTATTTCCCCCTCGAGGTAGAAGTGAATGTTGGCGATAACAAACAGAATTTCGGTGCAAATAAAATGCGCTCGAAACGATAATGCGTTATAAAATTGTTACCCGCCGCACTATGGACAGTGCAAAATTAATATTAATATTATTATAACTAAAAAAAATATATTAATAAAGCAATTAACTTGAATAATATTTGAATATTGTTAAAAATACATTACTCTATGTAATAATTGGGAGATAATGTATTTTGCCTAATTAATAATTAACTGAATAAATTAATCAAACTATAAGCGATGAACAATAATTGAATGCATGTCACCCGATAAAACAAACCCTCTCTCTCTCTCTATCTCTCTCAAGGACAGTGATTGATTCGAAACTTTTATTTAAGACCATAGTGAATTTAATTAACACCTCCAGGACGATGCTATCACCACACAAAATACATTTCAGCTTTTTTCACACAACACAATACGAAATCAGAGCCCGAGCCTCTTGAATTCATCTCCACTTCTCTCTTTATTTTTTATTTATTTTTTTGTTATTGTTGTTCAAGTCCGGTTTCGGCTCCACTGTATTATTAATGAAGGGACACTATTTGGGTTGTTTCTTTAGCGGACTATCTGGGCATCGGCGGGCACAATTAAAAACACACCAGAACCGAATTTATTACGCGCCTAATTCCCGCACCGGAATCCGGCATCAATCTTCTTTCTTTTCCCGCGGCTCGCGAGCGACGAATTTCGAATTAATTAATTTCACAGTCCTCTGGGCTCGCCATCGCTTATTCATGGCACTGTTTTTCAGCGCTTCGCGTGAGTTATTGCTTAATATGAAGCGAGCGGGATTGTTTTATTGAAACTGTAACGTGGTAGTGTTGATTTTTTTTAGAATATATTCTAAAAATAGAATTTATTTAAACCGTCCATGTATGTCTAATATTGCAAGGATTTTGTCTATATTTTATTTGTCCCAGACAAACACTGGGAATTTTCAAAGCCCTTTAAGTTAATAAATACGATATATTAAGTAAACTTACTTGTTATTAATATTTAAAAGCGGTAGCTAAAGACGAAATAATTCTTTTTTCATTTAATTTACTTAAAAGACGGTTTATTTTACGAAAAAAATAATTTTGCTACTTCAAAATCACTGTTGTTTACACATTCCTCGTAAGAAGCAAAGAAATTTGTTTCTTTTTCCGAAAACAATTAATTGAGATTGCGCGCAGCAACCGCGTCCGTGCGATCGAAGATCGAGGTCGGGACGGTACGTTTTTGATTGATTTAATTAATTACAAATTTTAACACCACTTAGAGGCTAAGTAAGATAAATATCGAAAGTTTAAGAAATGCAATCTTCAAATTGCGCAAATATTAAACAATAAATGAAAAAATTCCACAATTGTGTTAATTACATTTATAGTATAAGAACTTGAAAGACACACTAAAAAAAGAGAGGGGAAACGAGAATGAAATTCTGTGCCGCGCGTGATTTATGTTGTTTTATGAAACGCCCGTTGTGTCTTCGGGGGAAGCGATACAAGCCGGGCCGGGGCGCAATAAATTTCAACGAAAGTAACAGGCAATACGTAGGATTGTTTTATTTTGGTCCTAATGCCGCGACAACGACATAAACCACCGCGCCGGACACAAATTACCGCTAAGGAGTCTTAAACCACTGTATTCTTATCTCGGAGATAATGTATTCGACGATTTCCACGAAATTTACACGGGCCCGTACCTATCAAGATCGGAACACCAGATTAAAATAAAACAATATTTATTTAATTTTTGTTACGAAAAGGAAAACAACACATAAAAAAAATAAGCGAATTATTGGGAGGGAAGTAAAAGTCAGCAATTGCGATTTTTTAATAGGTTAATAAACACATTATTTACAAAAAATCGCTGGGGAATCTACAAATACGTGGAATATTTTATAATTTTTAATTTTAATTCACTTCAAATATTTTTATAATTTTTAATTTAATTATTTAAATACATATGGTTTCAAATGGATGGCGCAACACGTCATATCAGCGTGTAACGCGACAACGCTGATTTGACGTGTTGCGCCATCCATTTGAAACCATATGTATTTAAATAATTAAATTAAAAATTATAAAAATATTTGAAGTAAAAGTAGCGACCCCCTTTTATCTACTTGTAAGGCACCCTTAATTTGATTCGACTTGTGATGTTGTTTCTGCTGAACTCAGCAATTATTCAAGCTGGCTCCACGGTAAACAAATTAGACACCTTGTAATCACCACAAATCCGCTCCGGCATTAATTAAATGACACGCTACAACGGGTATGGAGCACGCTTGCGCAAAACATGCAAATCTAATAAACGAAATGTCAACGAAATCAATTATCACCGACTTTTCACCGATACAGCAAACAGTAATTACACGTTTTAACTCGCATATTAGTTGGGTGTTAATAAACACTCACCTTTTTCAATTCCACGTATTTGCGTTTAATTTACGGGCTTCCCGGGGAAATGATAGGTCGTAATCAAGCCGATCAACCGGCTGTGACAATATCTCGATTCGATTTTCTGTCTGTGTTTTAATTGCTCGGGTTTCGTATAATAATTACCCGGCGTGAAATGGATACTCGCTAACGACTCTGTTCCGCGCGCGGAAAATGAAAGAAACTCGCGCGTGAGAGTTATTTCGATTATGGGTAATTGCGCTGCATAAATTAGTTGTAACTATTCCTAACAGTAGCGGCGTTAATTGATTAGATAATTGGATGTTTCAGCGCTGATTTACAGATCGCTGTCGGATTTAATATGTTATTAATATTTAAAAGCGGTAGCTTTTTTCATTTAATTTATTTAAAAGACTGTTTATTTTACGAAAAAATAATTTTGCTACTTCAAAATCACTGTTGTTTTCACTTTCTGCATTCCGTGTAAATAGCAAAGTTTTTTTTGTTTCCGAAAACAATTAATTGAGATTGCGCGCAGCAACCGCGTCCGTGCGACCGAAGATCGAGCTCGGGACGGTACGTTTTTGATTGATTTAAGTAATTACAAAGTAATTATATAAGGCAGAGCTGTAATGATGAGGAATGAAATCCTGAAACACGTGTCTGCAGATGGCCTTATTCAGGGTGCGGCAAAACAAACAGTGCAGTTTTATTAAAAAAACGGCGTAATTTAAAGAAATGGGGTTTATTTTATCTTAATCGGTACATTATGCCGTTTTATACTTTAAATCCTGATGATACGACCGTGGGGGTCACATGGGATGTACCAAACTGCACTGTCTATTTTGCCGCACCCTGTATTATGTAATTTTCGATTCAAAAATTGTTGCATTATTTAATATGTTATTGTTATGCAATAGCTAATATCCATTAACAAAAGTACTTAAGTAACGTAAGTCGAAATGTCACAGTGGCTAAGCTAAGGAATTATTTATTAATTAGTTTCAAATTCTTTTTATTTAATTTATTTATTTTTTTATAGTTACAGCGCTGTATGTAATTCGATAAATAAATTTTAAAAAAACGTACACAAACACTCGATTGCGCAACGCGCTTATTTGTGTCTCAATACAAGAGGAGACAAGGCGATTATCTCGGGAATCTTTCGCGGCGCGCGAGAAAGAGACTTTTGATAATTTTATTTGCCTTTTACGTGGGTTCCACAATAAATAATCTTTTATTCATGCGCGCTTTTCGTTGTTCGGGATTCGGTGGCCGGCTGGAACCGCCATGAATTATTAATGTCTCCTATTCGTTTTATTCTCACTCTTCCACGTTATCCTTTTTTTTCCTTTTCGTTTGTTTGTTTCTCATTTTGTATTGCACAACTGGAGGGAGAAGGAAAATCCCGATCGGTGTCGAATTTTATAGGAATTCTCATAAATATTCAGAGAAAAAGAGAGAGCGAGAATAATAGAAACAGCAAGGCAAAGAAAGAGAGAGAGAGAGCAAGAGCAACAGAAATAGAATGGCAGAACGAGAGTATTAGAATCAGAGTTCGGTAGGAGGGAAATCATCAACACAATTAGCTTTCAATGGACTAAGTGAGCCAGAGGTTGCTACTACAACCTAACCTCATCTAAGAGTAATAGAAAGAGCATGGCAAAGAAAGAAAGAGCAAAAGTAATAAAAAGAGAAAGGTAGAGAAAGTAAGAGCAAACAGGAAGGGTAAGGTGGAGAAAAAGAAGATGCTTTGTTTCTTCCTTCCATCTGAGGTTGACCAAGGACATCATTTGATCCCTTAATAGAAAGAGAGAGCAAGAGTAATAGAAAGGGTAAGGTAGGGAAAAAGAAGGCAAGAGTAAGGTAGAGAGAGGGATTAAGGATTTTGAAATGGAGAGCAGCCCCTTGTGGTACCTCCATCCCAGTACAGATCTGGCAATATCCAATATTTCTTCGTGGGCCATTTTTTCAGCTGGGTCCCTTCACTAGTTTCAGCTCTATCTCTGGGACGACTTATCCTTGACATTCGTGAAGGGTGTGTCCTGCCGTTTCCTCTCCCTCATTGCGCACCCTCTGCATAGCTTCACCTCCCCCCAATTACACCCGGTCTTGATAGATGTTTCCTTAACCCGTAAGAGAGAAAGTTCGTGTGAATAATGATAAAACCGGCAAAACGTTTGCCATATTTTAATTGTCCCCTAATTGACGTTGCTGGTATTATGAACGTGGAGAGATGGAGGGCCCGATTCGAGAACGCCCGGCGAGGAATCGTGGTTCGTTAGTGGCTTTCTTTCCCGGAACTAAAAAAGCCATCCTCGTATGGTATACGGCGCGGGCTCTACCGAACATGAACAACATGAGGTCGACGCGATGCGACTATTGTTGCACGCGGTCCAGTTCTAATTAAAAACGGCAACAGTCATGCGACGGCGGATTTAAAATCCGAACAGAGGAGAGAGAAAAAGGAACAGAAAATACGCTGGCTGGAACAATGCGCTCTCGGAAAAGCGGACGGCGGTCGTTGTTTCTTCCCCAGGCAGCGATTAATATACACCCGGCGAAAGATGGCGCTTGCGTCGTCTTTCATTTATTATGATTAATATCAGGTATATAACCGCAATACATAATCGGTTCATCATCCAGGCAAAAGGTGGCGCTTGCGTCGTCTTTCATTTATTATGATAAATATCAGGTATATAACCACAATACATAATCGGTTCATCATCAAGGCAAAAGGTGGCGCTTGCGTCGTCTTTCATTTATTATGATAAATATCAGCTATATAACCACAATACATAATCGGTTCATCATCAAGGCAAAAGGTGGCGCTTGCGTCGTCTTTCATTTATTATGATTAATATCAGGTATATAACCACAATACATAATCGGTTCATCATCAAAGCTAAAGATGGCGCTTGCGTCGTCTTTAATTTATTATGATTAATATCAGGCATATAACCACAACACTATTTCCGTTCAGCTGTCTTCATCAAGGCATTGCGCATGGAACACACTAGTCTGACGAGGTTCGTAAAACCTTAATCCATACGCTAGATGAATGCAGGCTGAACATTTTATTTTATATCTACATATAATTTACTATATCTATTGTAAATTCTTCCAATTGGTTATCACCTGAATTTTATATTTTCATCTTTGTCAAAATATATAGAATTTTTTTGTATATTTACAATAATTTCTTAAAAAAAAATCCTTAGATCATATTACTGACATTAATAATTAACTTACAACGAACAACCGATACTAGTCTTGAACGATCAAACACAACAATATTAATCCAACTGGGTTAAACAGCTAATATCATTTAGATAAACACAGACAGAGCGAGACACGCGCGCACGCATAACAGCCTATTTATTACCTGCTTACGATAAACATATAGCGGCCATTAAATTTTATAACTCATTGTTCCGAGCGTGATTACTTAATAAATGAGCGCGCGGTTTTGGGGCGAATCGGCGCGACTAATTTCAAAACACCCTCGAGGTGTTAATAAACAAAAAAGAAAACAACTCGCACGTATTCCACACAGACGCTCATATATGGAAATCACGATATTCATAACAACCTCTAGCGAAAAGTGAGCGCCATTAAACGCGTTCTTAACTATTAGGCGTAATGAAATGTTTGTATCTAATCTTACGAGATTGGCGTGTTATTTAAATTATGTGTGTGTGTAACATGTGTTTTATCATTTCGGTTATAGAAAGTGTTTATGTAAGGATTTATGATTATTGTTATTTTAGTAGAGAGCAGAGGGGTCATTTTTTAATTCTTGTTGGACATTTTAATGCTTCTACTTATACATTGTTCATCCATCACCTTTCGTCCATTTATTTGTGTGAATCATAAGGACGGTTCGGATAGTTAGTTAGATTTTTTTTTACTTCATCATAAATTCATGAAAGGGCGGCGAAAACTTAGCATCAAGTTTGTATATAGCTATAAGAAAACGACTGATAAAGCTTAAATGTTAGATTTACGAGCGATGGAAACCAAAGGTATTTTCTATGCTCGATAGCCCAGACAGATTGATTGTAATTATTTCTTTCTTAATCTTATCCTCTTTTACCCTTATTGGGTGTCGAGGTTTTGTAATTATTTAATGTATCAAAAAATCGGCACGATTCGTTCTTACCTTTAAATGATGAGCACTTCTTTCGAGAAATTGCTAGGAGGGGGAAAATTTGAATATGACTAATTAATTCTCATACGTTTCAAGCTTAATTTTTAACGAAACGTGTGATTTTGGAATTATTCAAGTTTGAGGCGTAGATTTCTGATGTCTCATTACATTTATTAAGAAATGATAATTTAAACCCCCCGGTTAATGGAAATATTAATTACTGGGGACCAGGAAATTGTGGTCTTAAGTCGTTGCAGAGGACGCACGTTAATAATTCATAGGGAAGAGAGGAATAGTTGTCAAATGTCTGTACACTCACATAAATATTCTCATGAGTGAGATGGTAGCGACGGTAAATCACCTCTTCTTTCACAACCAGTGGAAGAAGAAGAGGGAGTAGAATAAGAAAGGAGAAATAGAAGTATCTCCTCGCCTGTTGCGCCGTTATCCTTTTGAGCGACGGTGAGATATGGCGGGATCACGTGACATCGCTACCGCTCGCCGAGATAACATCGGCGAGAAGACGCACCGTGTGTGGCGAAATCATTCAGAGACACCTTTCCTCCTCCTCCTCCAGCTTCTTCGCTGTAGCTGCTGCTTATCTCGGTTGTGTGCACTTATTATAATTCGCCTATGCGCGGTCCCGCAGGGCTTAGTGTTGCGGCGTGCGCAGTAATTAACTCAGACGGCCCGATAAATAACCTCCCTCCGTTTCTCCGCTCGCGATTGACACCGATACGTTCTCGCTTCTTCGCATCCTTCCAGACATCTTTCGGATGAGAAAATTATTTCAGTTGAAAATTACTATTAGAATCAAAAAATAAATGAGGTTTGTTATTAGGAAGCCAGTAATTGTCAAAAGGATCTAGTAGCCAAAGCCATTAATCAATAAACTACTGATTAAAAAAAAATCATAATACGGGCGCATTTATAGTGGAGCAACAAGATGCTGCTGCACCATATTATAAGAGGTTAATTTTTATAGCGCACAGTGTTTAATATGCGCGCGCATGAAACATTCTCGTTTCTAGCATCAACTCTCCCACTATAAACGCGGCCTTACTATGATTTTTTGTTTATTATTCGAACGATTTTGAAGACAAACCCCACTATAAATGCAGCCTAAAACTAATGCTAATAATTACATAGCAATCTCTTTCTACTAACTAATTACACAGCTATCTTTCTTTCTACTAGCCTTTTACATCGCTAAACACTTTGTATTTTAAGCTGATGTAAATTTAATTAGATTTAATTTTCTGATAGTAATAATTTAAGTAAATATTCAATTAATACCGGCATTAAAGTGACTTTGTTTTACGATGTGACCGATCGTATAAAATGTAATGCACACAGCTAGCGTTGAGCGTCCGTTAAGAGCCTCGTAAACACAGCGCAATTCATGCACTCGTCTTAATGGCACACAATTAAAAGCGCATAAAAGACTATTAAATTATTCGCAATGAGACAAAGAAAATAAATAAAAAAACTGAATATTTTACTACGCATTGTGTTAACGTAAAATTTCAAAATTATAGAACAGACAGAATTTATGGTTCTTTTTGTTCATTTAATATAAATCTAACTATAAAACTAGCCACAGACTAAATGCAGTGGAGAAATATCACAAAACAAGAGGATTATTGAAATAGGGACAGCTAATGCCGGTAAATGAGTGTCGATTATATTATTAATAACTGAGGCTTCAACTTTGTTATACATTGTTTATGAATTTAATAAAACACTTTAAACTTTGTTTGTATAACCCTTTAGGGTTATACTTTAAACTTTGTATAACCCTAAAGGGTTATACAAACAAAGTATAAAGTGTTTTATTAAAAAGTGTCGATTATGAATGAATGAATAAAAAAAATCAATGATTTATAAAAATGAATAATTCAGTTACAACAATTCACATCCTGAACGAAAAAAAGAAGCACTTTACTCCGAGGTGGGAATAAAAACGTTTTTTTTTGTTTCCATAAATTCTATCTGTTTTAAATTTATAGAACTTATTAAGTAAACAACTTGTATGTGTGTAATGATTGAGCAACCATTCGAAAGAGAAAAAGAAAGCCTCATTATCATTTTAATAACGCACACTCCTCTTTTTTTTCTTTTCACTTAATTTTTCCTCGGCGCGTTTCTTTTTTATTTTTCCATATTTCCAGCGTGGAAAGGAGTCGCGAGGAGTGAAATTTAGGGTCGCACATAAATTTGAAATAATTGAAATTTTGAAATTCCATTAGCGTCCGCTCTCTTACGACACGAAACAATCGCCCGTGCGAGCGAGCTCCGAGTCGCGTGGGCGTCAAAATTAATTTAAAGCGGCCGTTTTTTATTAAAATCCAAACATACTTATCCCCGGCTAATGGCCGATAATAAATTTTCGCCGCCCGTGGTGACATCTAACTTTATGGTGACGGTGGAGTTGAAGTATTGCATTCCCCCGCGGGAAAAGTACGTTTTAAACATTGCTCGGATGCGAATTGTTATAATGAATTATCTGAGGTTGTTTTTTTAAGAAGATAAGATTAAGAAAGAAAGAAAGATTTAAATACAAAATAAATTAATTAACCCCCCTTCCCCCGGTCTTAAATAATTCAACGATCCGGTCTGAAGTAATTCCAGAGCTGGGAATAAATTTATGACGAGCCTCGGAATAATGTTAATGTTTAGTAGGTATGTCCCCGTGGTGAATTAGCGCTGGGCATCAGTAGCTCTCCTCTCCCGATGATAGATATCGCGGACGCATTCCTCACTTTGTGGCCGATGCCGCGATATCGATATGGATATCGAGAGAGGCCGGATAGCGATCTGCTGCCCATCGATACCTCTCGCTTCTGATTGTTTAAGGATGTCGCGACGTGCACCGAATCATTCGTCCACGCATGCCATTCCGCTCGTTCTTCGAGTGCTTCTTGTTTATTGCGATTGCTTTCGATTAATTTACAAATTTAATGAAATTAAATATTAATAAATAATTTACATAAAAAAATTATAAATACGTTGGACCTTCTCTAACACCTCTATTCCCGAACAAGTTGTACCCCAAGGTTCCCTCTTATTACCGCTTATTACATTTAAGCTTTGCCCGTCGTTTCCTTATGTGGCTCGCGATCTCGACATCTAAGCTTTGTAAATAATTTCTATATAGCTCGCAAACTTTATATCTAAGCTCTGTCAGTCTACAAGCTTTCTATAACCTCGAAAACTTGACATGAAAGCTCTGTCAGTATTGAAGCTTTTATTTTGTCGCTTCCAAATCTAACATTTAAGCTTTATCAGTCGTTTTCTTATAGGGCTAACAATCGCTCGCAAACTTGATGTTAAGTTTTCGCCAATCAAAAGCTCTACCGCATGCAAATTAAACTCTAAGCTCAGTCAGATGAATTACACTAATTAGTTTGTTGATTGTTAAGGCTTTCATTTGGTTATATATTTTGAGTTTATTAAATAAAACACTTATTAACTTTGTTTGTATAACTTGTTATTTTATTTTAGTGACTATAGTTTCGAAGCATAGAGCATCATTATCAAACTCTTAGTTTGTTTTATTTAATACACTAATTACCCTTATATTTTATTCAAATGAATCTTTTAAATTTTACCTAGCACCATCAATACTTCAAAATTTATTACGAACATCACTCAATTCCCTTCCCAGCCGCGCATTTCTTCCTCCTCGTCCATCCTGGTATCTCATTAAAACAAAACGAGGACGGACTTATATTTTGATTAGCGGGCGATCCGGTGGGTCATTAAAGCCCATAAGATAATAATTAAAACCGTGTTTATGGCTTGACATAAAATAATAAAAAAAAAAACGAAGCAAAACGAGAATCAAGAAGGCAGATCTGTGCTGGCCGATGGTTTCTATTATGTATGTATCCGAAATTAATTAGGGACAATATATTAAGTAGTCCCATTAATTTCGAAAATGTTTAACGGGCCGCAATTAAACGGAAGCATTAAAGCTCGTTTGTTTTTATTATTCCTTTCGGATCTCGAGTAGGTTTTATTTATTATACCAGCTCTATTTGAAAATGCTATTAAAACGTTGCTTCAAATAACGAAGATGTAAATAAAAGAAAATCGCATTTTTTTCAGTTGTTTTTTTTTTAATTAATTAAGCACTATTGTATGAAATAAATATGAATAAATTATTAAAAATCAACCAATGAAACACAGATTAAATTGAATAACTTTAAATAATTAATAAATTATTAAAAATCAACCAATAAAACACAGATTAGATTGAATAATTTTAAATTCTCTTGAAAATGGGCTGATAACGCGAAACTAGCTGAGAATTTAAAGTTATTCAATCTAATCTGTATTTTATTGGTTGATTTTTAATAGTTTATTCATATTTATTTCATACAATATGAACTACCAATGTCTAAATATTAAAACCATTAATTATAATTAAGCACTTTTTGGAAATTACATGCTGAACATTGAGGGAAACGAATAAATCGCATTTTTAGATTTCATTTTTAAAGAAAAAGCTAAGTTTCTTTGTTGTTTGAGAAAATTAAAAATAAATGCAATTTATTATTTTTTTCCTCGATTATTCAGCATGTAATTTCCAAAAAGTGCTTTATTAAAAAAAATTACTGAAAATTTCAATTTTTTCTACATTTTTTTCCAAAAACTGTTTAATTTAAATAAACGAGATCCCAGCGGTGAAATTAAAAATTGAAACGACCTTTCTCTTTTCTTATTTTTTTTCTAGTAAAATCATTTTGCGTTTACGCGTAGCAATAATTTTCGTGGAACCCCCATGCAGTCCTCAATAACCCGGCCGCGGCACATAAATACCGAACGTGAATAATTTATGTAAATACCCGACCGGAGACGACTACATAAACCAAGTACACCGTTTCCCATGCCTCTCTCTTCTCACTCCCTGCCCTCCTCTTTATTATTATTATTACCATCATTTTTACAACGACAAATCGAGGAAAGTGGAAATCATCGCAATTACGCAATCCGCTTTCGGAGTATTTGATGGTGGTGTTAACTTTGGGAGGATGGAGTTGTCGGGCACAGCGGTGGGTTTTGTCCAGCGGTCGATATAAATTACGGGCACGCAATGAATACGCGTTTCCAGTTCTAACTGGTACCCATTTGTTATAGAAAATCCTCGCTAATAACTCCTCGATTCAGCATCTCTGGGGAATGGTGTCTGTTAATTTGAGAATTATACGCTTGTAATTTAAGATGATTTATCATCTCAGAAAAGTCGCTTTTAACATCTTTTTTTTATTTTTCATCAGTATATTGATTAATGTTTGATTCTGTTCGGCTCCGCTGTTCGCTGCAGCCTTGATTTTCCACTGATTCATGAAACGTATTTTTTTTTAAATCTCACTGAAATCACAACAAGGAAAATTTCTAGCGAAAATTCGATCAATTCCTTTTTCCATCGTTTACAAAAATATACTATACAAAATCTGCGAGTTATTCAAAAATACCCAACTTTTCCACCGTTGTTGTTGGGTACATTATTTAACACAATTTATCCGGCAACAACATTAGAGCGGTAAAAAATTTCGCGTTGGAGGCCATCCGATGGAAAAGTGCTTAGGCAGACAGTCGAGGCGCATAATAATAAGCGAGCCCGGTCGTGTATATTCTTATTACGGACGGCAGTTATGCGGTTCAGGAGCAGCGGCAGCAGGGGCCCCGGGGGCGAAACTGGAAAAAGCGGCAATTTACACCCAATTAGGGATTCGCTAAATTGAATAACGACCAGCAGGTAGCGTCTCCTCATAATTGCCGAACGGGAGACCGAGAGGATTAAATAAACAAGAACGTAATCACGACGGCTATCCGATAATTATTGGTTCGCTGCGATATAGAAATTCTACAATAAAAAGAATCTTAATTAATTCAGTTCTGCTCACAAAAGACAAATACACGGCGTAAATATCGCATATGGATAAAATGAATAGCACTTTTAAAGCCCAATAATAAATTTAAATAAGAACAACATAAACAAATTACTGATCACTGAGGCTTCGCAGCTAAAAATTGTAATTGTCGCATAATTTTATTGTTTATGTTGTGATTTATTATAATCTTACACAACATAAACAATAAAATTATGCGACAATTACAATTTTTAATTACGAAGTAGAAGCCTCAGTGATCAGTAATTTGTTTATGTTGTTCTCTTTTAAATTTATTATTGGGCTTTAAAAAAAATGTTTATGTTGTGTAAGATTATAATAAATCACAACATAAACAATAAAATTATGCGACAATTACAATTTTTAACTACTTCTGAATTTATATATCCGCAAAAATTACACCTCGAAACGTGAGTGGATTGTAATTTCCTCAATAATTCCTTAATAGTAGCTTCATGAAATTACATTTAATTCAGCATTTAAAAATTAAAACGTAAACGAATTATTTTGGGGTGACGTTTCTTTCTTTTGTTTTTTATACTCAGAACCGATCCGTCATCGTGACTGACAAGCCATAAAGCGGGTTTATATTGAGGTGGGCGTTGTCTTGATGAAGCCATCAACCCAATAATTTCGTCTCGGGGACCTCCACGTAGAGAAACATCGATTATTTCGTTGTATGATATTTTTAAGAAAAGTTCGAAAATCCACTCAGAAAAAAATAAGTTTTTTTATTGATCTGATTCTAAGATTCATGCTACACTTACTCGAATAACTGAAAACATTTGTATTTTCATTTCAACAATACTGGATGTAAATGTACATTTCGAATATTACGCATTAATTACACTTTAAAGTCAAGATTAGGCAACAAGAGCGACCTTCAGTGATATAGTCATGCTCAAGGCAAATTTAGGCAGTGAGAGTGTATTTTATTTTAAATTAGGCAATAACAATGACTATGTAGAGGCAATATGGCGTAGTAAAAGTGATTTTACAGTTAAAATTAGGCAAATACATTTGCACACAGTGAACTTAAAATCAAGATTAGGCAAGAAGATTGACTTTATACTCGATATTAGGCAATTTTAGTAAAGTACAGTGACTTTAAAGTCAACATTAGGCAGCAAAAGTGACCTTACAGTCGAAATTAGGAAATTGGAGTTACGGTCAAGAAGCATAAGTGACTTTACAGTCTAAATTAGGCAATTACAGTTACATAAAGTGACTTTAAAATCAATATTAGGCAACAAGATTAACCTTACAGTCGATATTAGGCAATTAGAGTCAAGGTTAGGCAACAAGAGTGACGTTACAGTCGAAATTATGAAATTTCAATAGATCACAGTGACTTTAAAGTCAACATTAAGCAGCAAAAGTGACCTTACAGTCGAAACTAGGTAATTAGAGTTAAGATCAGAGGGCAGAAGTGACTTTATAGTCGAAATTAGGGAATTACCGTTACATATAATAACCTTAAAGTCAATATTAGGCAACACGAGTAACTTTACAGGCGGAATTGGACAATTAATATGACCTTAAAGTCAAGATTAGACAAAAAGATTGACTTTTCAGTCGATATTAGGCAATTAGTGTCAAGATTAGGCAACGATAGTGACTTTACAGTCGGAATTAGGCAATTTCAGTAAATTATAGTGACTTTAAAGTCAACATTACGCAGCAGGAGTGTCTTTACAGTCGAAATTAGTCAATTACAGTTACATACAGTGACCTTAAAGTCAAGATCAGACAACAACAGTGACTTTACAGTCGGAATTAGGCAATTACAGTCAAGATTAGGCAACAAGAGAGACTCTACAGTCGGAATTAGGCAATTATAGTCAAGATTAGGCAACAAAATTGACTTTACAGTCAAAATTAGACAATTATAGTCAAGATTAGGCAACAAGAGAGACTCTACAGTCGGAATTAGACAATTATAGTCAAGATTAGGCAACAAAATTGACTTTACAGTCGAAATTAGGCAACAAAACTGACTTTATAGTCGAAATTAGGCAAATAGAGTCAAGATTAAGCAATAAAAGTGACTTTACAGTCGGAATTATGCAATTAGAGTCAAGATGAGGCAACAAGACTTACTTTACAGTCGGAATTAGTCAACTACAGTTACATAAAGTGACCTTAAAGTCAAGATCAGATAACAACAGTGACTTTACAGTCGAAATTAGGCAATTATAGTCAAGATTAGGCAACAAGAGAGACTCTACAGTCGGAATTAGGCAATTATAGTCAAGATGAGGCAACAAGACTTACTTTACAGTCGAAATTAGTCAATTACAGTTACACACAGTGACCTTAAAGTCAAGATCAGACAACAACAGTGACTTTACAGTCGAAATTAGGCAATTAGAGTCAAGATGAGACAACAAGACTTACTTTACAGTCGAAATTAGTCAATTACAGTTACATACAGTGACCTTAAAGTCAAGATCATAAAACAACCGTGACTTTACAGTCAAAATTAGGCAATTATAGACAAGATTAGGCAACATGAGAGACTCTAGAGTCGGAATTAGGCAATTAGAGTCAAGATTAGACAACAAAACTGACTTTACAGTCGAAATTAGGCAACAAAACTTACTTTATAGTCGAAATTCGGCAAATAGAGTCAAGATTAGGCAACAAAACTGACTTTACAATCGGAATTAGTCAACTACTGTTACATACAGTGACCTTAAAGTCAAGATCAGACAACAGCAGTGATTTTATAAACGAAATTAGGCAATTATAGTCAATATTAGGTAACAAGAGAGACTCTAGAGTCAGAATTAGGCAATTATAGTCAATATTAGGCAACAAGACAGACTTTACAGTCGAAATTAGGCAATTAGAGTCAAGATTAGGCAACAAGACTGACTTTACAGTTAGAATTAGTCAATTACAGTTACATACAGTGATATTAAAGTCAAGATCAGACAACAACAGTGATTTTATAGTCGAAATTAGGCAATTATAGTCAAGATTAGACAACATGGGAGACTCTACAGTTAGAATTAGGCAATTAGAGTGCAACAAAATTGACTTTACAGTCGAAATTAGGCAAATAGAGTCAAGATTAGGCAACAAGACTGACTTTACAGTCCAAAAAAGACAATTTACAATATTCGTTTTATTTATTTATTTTTTTGTGTTGTTCAAACACCTGGATATTCCATGTGGAACCCCGTCGAGCCTCGAACGACGGACCACCGCGGCTCAACGGCCTCTTTTACGGCGATTTCCCGCGCCGCACTCGATTGCGATTAAGCGGTAGAAACAAACGGGCCCGGTTATCATTATTTAATTAATTTGATTAACACAAGCCGTGTCGAACACTCGGAATAATACGCTGGCAACGGAGATAAAGGCCGGCCCGTGCGGAGGTAGGTAGGTGGTCCTTATCGTAACGGGCTCGCGTTTGTTCGCCCAGGTATATAACACAATCGTGGGATAAACGAGATAATTGGAGGGGACCTTCCAAAACTCAAATCAGAAATGTATAAATAAAAGCCTGTTTGTTTATCGCGTATATTAAAAGGGTCTGATTGATGCTGAAAGGTGTATTCTCCTATGTAATTAATAAAAGAAACAGCTTATTTAAAGATAATTTTTATGCACCACTTAATTTTGTCCTTCTTGTTCTTTTTTATCAAGCGACCACGTTACGATGAAGATTCAGACCCATTTCAGATAAAATTATATTTAGGAGAAACAATTCTCTTATTTTTAATTTATATATATAACATTTTTATTTATGCAGGCAATTTTATATATAATAAATTAATAAAATAATTATTATACTATAATTATACGTTGTCCTTAGAAAATTGCTATCGACCATCGGCCTTTTTGCCTTATTTTTATTATTTTTATATAAATATTGCAAAAAAATATTTATATTACGACAAAATATTATAGAAAATATAAATATTATTTTATTTATTTAAAAATATTACGTTTGATTAAGCCATTCTTAATCAAAATAAATATTTTTATCGATAAATCGTGCCGCTTATCTCGCACGGAATAAAACAACCGTTTTAATTTACAAACGTTATTACGACTCGGATTACACACGGTTGCAGTTACGCGAGCACGAAGCAATGCGCGACTAGCCTTGGCATTTTTAAGCGACAACTGATCGACTTTCCAACCACTTCAATCATGACTTATTAGCCTTAACACACACCGGATAGTTAATTGTGTTCGACTTAAATGTATGTAGCTTCTCGTGAATTTAATCTTATTACTTAATTATCATTTTAAAGTCACTATTATTCCCTAATTTTCATTTTAAAGTTACTGTATATTATCCTTATTGATTAAGTGACAATTAAAGTTACTCTACATTACTCTTACTGCCTAAGTTTGACTTAGACTCCGCTAGATTTGGCTAATTATGATTAGCCAAGTCACACTCACTGCATAGTCATAACTTTAAAGTCACTCTGTTGGCTAATTCTGACTTTAAAGTCACTATTATTGCCTAAGCTTGTCTGTAAAGGCACGATGCATCACTCGGTTGCCTAATTTTGACTTTAAAGTCACTTTTACTGCCTAAGTTTAACTAAAAACGCGGCTAAGTACGACTGTAAAATCACTATAATTGGCTAATCATTACTTTAGAATCACCATAAGTCACTATATTGCCTAATTTTGACTTTGAAGTCAATTTTACAGCCTACTCCTGACTTTGAAGTTCCCTAACATGACTCCATTATCTAACTTTGACTTTAAACTTACTTTTACTGCCTAAGTTTGACTTAAGTATGATTAACTACGACTGTAAAGTCACTCTAATTGCCTAATTCTGACTTTAAAGTTACTCTTATTGCCTAAGCTTGTCTGTAAAGGCATCATGCCTCACTCGGTTGCCTAATTTTGACTTTAAAGTCACTTCTACTGTCTAAGTCTAACTAAAAACGCGGCTAAGTATGACTGTAAAATCACTATAATTGGCTAATCATGACTTTAAAATCACTATATTGCCTAATTTTGACTTTGAAGTCACTTTTACAGTCTACTCCTGACTTTGAAGTTCCCTAGCGTGACTCCATTATCTAACTTTGACTTTAAACTTTCTTTTACTGCCTAAGTTTGACTTAAGTATGATTAACTACGACTCTAATTGCTTAATTTTGACTTTAAAGTCACTCTTATTGCCTAAGCTTGACTGTATAGGCACCGCACGTCACTTCATTGCTTAATTTTTACTTTAAAGTAATAAATCTTGACTTTAAAGTCCCCGTACATCCCTCTAAATTTGACTTTAGTCATTTTTACTGCCTAAGCTTGACTATGAAGTTTCTATTATCTGACTTTAATTTTAAAGTCACTTTTACTGCCTAAATTTGACTTATACGTTATTAAATACGACTGTAAAGTCACTCCAACTGCCTAATTTTGACTTTAAAGTCAAAAAAAAGTCTTTCTATTGCCTAAGCTTGACTGTAAAGGCACCATATGTCACTGTATTGCTTAATTTTTATTTTAAAATAATTAATCTCGACTTTAAAGTCCCCGTACACTCCTCTAATTTTTACTTTAGTCAAGTTTACTGCCTAAGATTGACTTTGAAGTTCCCGTGCGTGAGTCTATTATCTGACTTTGACTTTAAAGTCACTTTTATTGTCTAAATTTGACCCATACGTTGCTAACAACGACTGTAAAGTCACTTCAGCTGCCGAATCTTGACTTTAAAGTTACGTATACGTCACTATACTGCCTTATTTTGACTTTGAAGTTACGTATACGTCACTATACTGCCTTCTTTTGACTTTAAAGTTACTATATGTCACTATATTGCCTTGTTTTGACTTTAAAGTCAATTTACGGTTAAAAATTGATTTAAACACGTTTAACTACGGCTGTAAAGTCGCTCTTATTGCCAAATTTTTACTTAAAAGTTACTTTTACTGTTTAATTTTGACGTAAAAGCCACTCTTACTGTCTAATTTTGACTTAAAAGTCATTTTTACTTATTAATTTTGATTTTAAAGTCGCCATACGTTACTATATTGCTGAATATTGAGCTTAGAGTCACTCTTATTACCTAAGTTTGGCTTAATTTATGCTATATATGATCAATAATGAAACTTTATTGACGTTATGTCACTTGTGTTGATTATTTTTGACGTGTGTTGTCCAATTTTTTTTTTTTTGAATAATTCTGATCGATTTTCGTTTCTGCTGTGTACGCTGACCATGAAGCCGAAACGATTTTAATCTTCCTGTGCGTCCGTTTAATTTCTCGTGGAAGCGATTGAATCAATACACCGAATATTTCGTTAATGACGGTGCTCTCTCGCGCGATTAAAACTAGCGCGCCCCGTTTCTTGTACTTTTTCGCAATTAATTTAATCGGAATCTCCGCCGTCGGGCTGTAATTTTCGGCCATAAACTGCTCGTTTTTCGGGTAACGGGCCCCGACGGAGATACGGTGAAAACCGCCGGCCGGCCCACCGAAAGTGATAGCATCATTAACAGGGGGATTATCGCGCTCTCGCTGTACGGTATTCATAGGTCAGGAACTGACACAATTAAAAATAAAAAATAAAAAAATCACGCGAGGATTTTTTTAAGTTCAAATTATTTCGAGGAATATTATTTTTTTTTGCAAAGAAGTTCAAATTATTTCTTGGTTTCTTTAAATAGTTGTTCTGATGATCTACAGTATCGTCTTGCTGTTGAAAAATAAGAGTGTTGAGCAACTTTAAAAATTCTATATCAAAATCAGTTTTGAATAACTAGTCGCAACTGTTTTAAGTTAAAATCATTCTTGAATAATTAGTTGCAATTATCAAAAAATCTAAAATAAAATCACTGTTGAATAAACAGTTGCAACTGTCGAAAGGTTATTTATTTTTTACTCATTTTAATGCGTTGTGTTTATTGTCTTGCTTATTTCACATTGTATATTTTCTTCTGACGTGTGTAAAGTATATATGTATATACTATTTGGCACAAATAAAAGGTGGTTTTCGAATTGAATTGTCAAAAATTGTAAGTAAAAAGAAGAAAATTCTATATAAGTTCTACAAATAACATTGTAAAAATGTGTGTTTTCTTTTTCTCAAATTGATTTTTTTTAGAATACTTTGAATTGAAACGTGTAGTAAAATTGAATTGAAAACTTTTTCGTATACTTAATAAATCCCATCAGCTTCTATTCTAAATTTTAAAATTTCTAATAGACAAACGGCCGTGTCATCATCTCGGAGCTGAATCTCGCCGAGAGCCGGTCGTATTGTGCTGGGACACCTAGGCGATAACTCCTAGTCGATGTCCTCTATATATTTTGTCGCGTGGTGCAACGCCGCGGCTGCGGTTCGCGTGACCACTAAATAAACTGAGCACGCGATATTTCACGCTCCCCACGAACTCGGCCCATTTTAATTAAACGTTGACTGCAATCAACTCCCCTCAAAGATGAAGAAGGGAAAACAAATAGGGAGGGGAAGAACGAAACGCGCCACATAGAAAAAGAGGAAACTGGAAGGTTCATCAACGGAAAATGGAGAAATTGGAGTTTTAGAGAGAAATCGGCTGATTTTATAAAGTCTAAAATCAGCCGATTTCTCTCTAAAACTCCAATTTCTCCATTTTCCGTTGATGAACCTTCCAGTTTCCTCTTTTTGAGAAATGGAGAAATTAATAATTATAATAATAATAATAATGTCTTTATTTATCACAGAGAAAAATACAAAATGAAATGTCATGAGTGCATGCGAAGTTCAGTCAGCTTAAACTGTTGCTGATCTTCCACTTAACCTATGAATAATGAAATTGTAATATACAAAATGAAATTGTGTCAGATCCTATGCTTAGATTGAAATTTTGAGAGAGGCGAGCTTTAACCGAAAAATCTGAAAAGCTTTATAAATCAGCTTTTCAGATTTTGTAAAGCTTTATAAATCAGCTTTTCAGATTTTTCAGGAGCTTTTAAAGTCACAAGCAATAAATGGAGAAAATGACGTTTTAGAGAGAAACAGGCTGTTTTCTTTTAAATGGAGAAATTGAATTTTTAGAGAACAACAAATTTATAAGAGGTAGAGTAATAATACTGGATGGAATTGTGTGTGTGTCGTCAATATCAAGACAATTGACAAGTTTTAACACGGCTTTAATCCTCATGACAATCCCGATTCCCCGGTAATATAAACATCGGCTGGGAAAGAATGCCCTCGAAAGGCAAACGGGCAATCGACACGAGAGCGAATGTCGTTAGTCATTTTTATCTTCCGCGCGCATCGGGCCCCTCGCGTCACACCGGGCTCCCAACAATGTGTTGTTAAGATGGCATCTCCGAGATTGGATAAAGAAAGAAGAAGAAAAAAAATAAAATAAACCGCGCCCGACAATCCGGATTTAACGAAGATTAATCGAGACGAATCGCCCGTCCGGACAATAAATTAATAACTCTTCTGCGGCGCGCGGGCCGTCATTAATACGCCCGACGCCTCTGCCGACGAGGAGCCGGGCCGCAATTATTGTCATCATTGTGATGCTACTGATTAACGCCACTTCACGCAACAATAACGGAAAACCAAACAGAGCTATCACCTTCTAATACGCGTTTATTTTCACTCTCGGCTCGTTTTCGTAAGATGGATCGCGTTGAAAACAACAATCATCGCTGCAGCATCTCCACTCCTGCGCCTACCATCTGTTTGACGTGACGTTTGCTCCCGCTTTATTAGTCTTTTATGGATTAGTCGAGACGACGACGTCCTAATCAATTCGGGGAAGTGGTTGTTTCTTTCGAGAAATCGACGCTAATTAAACGATTCCACTCAAAAGATCTATTGCACAATAACGCAATCATTTATTTACAAAAAAAAAAAACATTTTTTTGGGTTAACCATACAACCCAGTCAATAGGGTTAACCCATATGCGAGTGGTGCAAAAAAAGTGTTTTTTTTTTATATATAGTTTAGGGGACAATCACACCATTCATGCAACGACCCCTTAAAAAAACACATTGTTTTTTTTAAGCAAATTAAATTTCAAGGTTTTTAAAACACATAAAAGACTAATTTGAACAATTTGAACCGAGTGTAAGTTATTATTAACATTTTATTTTTTTATTTCAAAATAGAAATTTGTATTTTATTCGCGACAATTCAGGCGAGGACAAAATTATATTTTGAAAGTGTATTTAATTAAAAAAAAAAACTGCGAACCAGCCAATACGTTTCTATTTTATAAGATTAACAGTGTTGTGGGTTCATAAAAAAATAAATAAAAAAATAGAGGCGGGTAGCTTATTTATTAAGGTATGACACTAGATATTTTTTATTATTTAAAAACAAACAAAAATATTTTTAAATTTAATTTAATTTAGAAAAATACATTCAATCCATATCGAACATACTCTACTGCACGTGGAAAGTCTTCCTCTTAAATATCCATATTATATATATTGAATGACCCTCTTTATCCATATGGGTGTAGGGTTAACAATTTGTATTGACCAGTTTATAAAAATTATTAAAAAGCGCCAATAAAAGTTGTTTCTTGCAGACGCGGAACGCTCCCCTCGTGTTTCCTTAATACCATTTTAATTAACTGCTAATTTATTCCGCGAGAGGTTAATTAATTACGCGCAAGTCGGAATCCCGTGCTGTTATTGTTCCGCAACTAATTTCAATATGCAAATCGTCGTGGAAATTAATTAAGGATTCGCGAAGGAAATGATTCGCCGTTTAATAATGGCGTTCTCAAATTTTTATTTCGGATTAATTTGTTCCGATTAAAATCTAATGGATTACGAAACTTCCGAGACTTTGAATCACAAATGGAAGGTTTCACTAAAACGGTGATGGTTCAATAGACAGAAATTGTCAAACAAATCAAATGTAATTAAATTTAAACGTTCAACAGTAATAGTTCGAAATGTTTCCACCAAATGATAAGTGAGAAAACTATAAAAAAACAAAAAAAATCTTTTTTTTTTTCATCAATTTTAATACGTATATATAAGGGGTGTACCCTACATCCATATGGGTAGAAATTGAATATATATATATAATTTGAAAGAAAAGTAACAGTGAAGAACAATAAATTTGAAATAAATAATTAGAATAAGTGCTAGAAATGACCACCAAAAACTGCAAGATATTAACTCAAACGATCGTGAAAATTCTTCCACATTGTTGCATTTCGATATTGTCATAAACATAAATAGAAAATCGTTTAATTGTTTTTTGAATTATCCTAGTTGAAGGAATCGAATCGTTCGGGTTACGTATTATAGGCAACTAAACACACATACATCAATGCGTTTGATTTGGGTATTTTACATGTATACATAGGGGATATGTATACTGTTAAAGAAAACTTCTCTGTATATAATCTAATAAATAAGCTGAAATACTTTAAAAACTTTTTTTTTCTGTTAATCTTAAAAACAAGTAAATACGTGTTTTATTAAATAATTGGAAAAACTTTCAATTGTATGTGCCTTCGCGAAAAACACCCAAAACAATTCGAAAAAAAAAGCAAAAATGAAACGGACAGGCAGCGTCTCCGCCAGCGTATATTTGTTATTGCCTCCTCAATTAACAGATAAGGAGTCTCGTCACCTTTCGAGCGCGCAATAAAACCGCAATTCCGATCGTCCCGATAAGGCCTAATATGCAATTACGCATTTTTCCGGCCGATAGTTTTCCGCGGGTGTTCAGCGCGCAGCATGCAAAACGCCTACGTGCTCCCAGCCGAGCCTTAAACAAAACGCACAAAAAAAGTAAAATTGGAAAAAAGAAACGACCCGATCCGGTCGTTATTACCATAAGCAGAATGAGTCTTCATTGTTCCAGGAGCTACCGGGAATAATTGTACAATAAACGAAACGCACGTAAAAAAATACACACACACACACACGAGCGATTGTTTACAAATTAGGATCCGAATTCCGTGGCGTACGCTAACGCCACGGAATTCGGATCCTAATTCCGATCCGAATCGGGATGAAACATGTTTTTTATTCCATTTTACAGGATGGTTTTTAATGGGAATATTATAAATCGATTTTGCATACTTACCACAAAAATGAAAATAAAATTGCCCTGTTAATTTTCAATTGAGAATTCACTGTATTCTTTATTTTCAGTCGAGAATTTATTGTCCTCTTAATTTTCAGTTGAAAATTCATTGTCCTCTTCATTTTCAGTCGAGAATTCATTGTTCTCTTATTTTTAAGGATGAACATTCCTCTTAATTTTTGCTGAAAATTCATTGTCCTATTAATTTTCAGTTGAAAATTCATAGTTCTCTCCATTTTTAGTTGAGAATTCATTATTCTCTTAATTTTCAGTTAAAAATACACTATCCTCTGCATTTTCAGTTGAGAATTTACTGTCCTCTTAGTTTTCGGTTGAACATTTCTTTTAATTTTTGCTGAAAATTCATTGTCCTGTTAATTTTCAGTTGAAAATTCATAGTTCTCTCCATTTTTAGCTGAGAATTCATTGTTCTCTTAATTTTCAGTTGAAAATTCATTGTCCTCTTCATTTTTAGTTGAGAATTCATTATTCTCTTTATTTTCAGTTAAAAATACACTGTCCTCTTCATTTTCAGTCGAGAATTTGCTCTCCTCTTAGTTTTCGGTTGAACATTCTTCTTAATTTTTGCTGAAAATTTATTGTCTTGTTCATTTTCAGTTGAGAATTCAATACTCCCTTAATTTTCAGTTGAAAATTTATTGTCCTCTTCATTTTCAGTTGAGAATTCATTGTCCTCTTAATTTTTTAGATGAAAATTTATTGCCCCGTTAGTTATCAGTTGAAAAATTAATGTCCTCTTAATTTTCAATTGGGGATTCATTGTCCTGTTTGCATATATATATATATAATATATAAATATACATTCAAAATTCCGGCATGTTGTTATTACAACCTCTTTCCATTCCATTTCATCCCGTACGGTACGTTTCGCGATGATATTCATACATACATGGTGTTCGCAGCAACACGAAAACGATGATAACACGATATCTTCTCCCGAGAGCATTGTTTTCTTCTGTTTATGGACACGTTGAGAGCGCTCACGTTCGTTTTATTATTATTATTTTTTTGCGCCGTAAAAAGTGCACACGCCGAACCTAAATCACGCCGCGTTGATCTCTCGAAAATTACGTGCCGCAACATAAATCCCCGATGGACTCCGCCGATAAATAATATTTTTAACAAGAACGACCCCCGCGACCAGCGCTCAATGGAATTCCCCACCATGCCAATTCGACTTGTTGCGACTTCTTTATTTATATACTTCCTCGTGCTTCATGTTTTATACAGTTAACTTGCATATGCCTTAGTTTCGATTTCAAAAACACTCGTATTGCCTAATTGAAACTTCAAAGTAACTTTTACAGCCTAATCAGGACTATTGCAAGGGGTTTAAAGTCGTGACTAGACTGGGTCACTCTTACTTATGGCCTAATCATGACTTTAAAATCGTTGCATGGTCTAAATCCTGCTTTAAAGTCACTGAATGTCATTCATTTTCATTTTAAAGACCCCCTTCTTGTATAAATTAAGTGTTAATCTTCTAAATTGTTGACTTGTTTCTCACTGAACACTTGGTAAAATAAAAAATACCTATATGTTAATCTTCTCCCGATTCATGCATCAAGTTTCATCAAGAGTGTAGCTTAACCAGTATCAACTTCAATTTTCGACCGGCAATCGGTTGAACAATTACGTTTATCAAACTAAGTCCAGGACAAAAAAAAAACCGTAGAGCAATCCACAATTGGGGTGTTCATTAGAATCATTAACGAAACTTGTGGTGAACACAATTATTTCACTTTTCCGCCAACCGAAACGTCAAACGAAAATTTCCGGCTCGTTAGAGCGAAATTCTTGTGCCTATTTTTCTTCTCCTTTATTTATTTACTTACTTTTTTTAAGGGTCTCTATATATTCCCGACAGTGTCCCGCGTTCCATTCGGTATCGGGCCGCGCGGATCAGTCTGGAATCGTCGAAACAAAAACTTGTCGCTCGATAACGGCCCGACGACAAGAAACCAAGAAAGAACGAAGCGCGGCGGAGAGCAAAAAAAACCCGGCCTTTGAGCATCGACACCGTCAATCGATATTGCTTCGTCCTCCGCCTGCTTCGCAACAAGACCGAACGCTTGCTTGTACTCGACCCAGACGAAAAAAAAAAAAAAACGCGTTATTCGTTAAATAAATTAAAGGCGGAGAAAAAAATAATGTATGTTGGAATAAACTATAAAGCCAATCGGACGTGTTATAATTAGTCGGGGCATTAAGGTAATCAATTGATTGGGTTGTAATTCTTCTTTCTTTTTCTTATTTTTTTTTCTTCCTTGATTTAGTTTTGTTTCGAACGTGTCGATGGTGATTAATAATCAAGACGAAATAATCGCTTGGATCACAATTTTTTACGACATAAATTTACCGTACAATTAGCTATTGTTGCCTAATCTTGATTATAAGATCGCAATTGTTGCCTAGATCAGATTTTGAAATCACTTTAGCTTGCAATTGTCGTCTAATCATGACTTTAAAATCACATTAACTGTTTGTTGTTGCCAGAATCTGACTTTAAAGTCACTGGAGTTGGCTACTGTTGCCTAAATTTGACTTTAAAGTCATTGGAGTTGGCTACTGTTGCCTAATATTGACTTAAAAGTCACTGGAGTTGACTACTATTGCCTAATCTTGACTTTAAAGTCACTGGAATTGACTACTATTGCCTAATCTTGACTTTAAAGTCACTGGAGTTGACTACTATTGCCTAATCTTGACTTTAAAGTCACTGGAGTTGACTACTATTGCCTAATCTTGACTTTAAAGTCACTGGAATTGGCCACTGTTGCCTAATCTTGACTTTAAAGTCACTGTAGTTGACTACTATTGCCTAATATTGACTTTAAAGTCACTGGAGTTGACTACTATTGCCTAATCTTGACTTTAAAGTCACTGGAGTTGGCTACTATTGCCTAATCTTGACTTTAAAGTCACTGGAGTTGACTACTATTGCCTAATCTTGACTTTAAAGTCACTGGAGTTGACCACTGTTGCCTAATATTGACTTTAAAGTCACTGAAGTTGGCTACTATTGCCTAATCTTGACTTTAAAGTCACTGGAGTTGGCCACTGTTGCCTAATCTTGACTTTAAAGTCACTGGAGTTGGCTACTATTGCCTAATCTTGACTTTAAAGTCACTGGAGTTGGCTACTATTGCCTAATCTTGACTTTAAAGTCACTGGAGTTGGCTACTATTGCCTAATCTTGACTTTAAAGTCACTGGAGTTGGCTACTATTGCCTAATCTTGACTTTAAAGTCACTGGAGTTGGCTACTATTGCCTAATCTTGACTTTAAAGTCACTGGAGTTGGCTACTATTGCCTAATCTTGACTTTAAAGTCACTGGAGTTGGCTACTATTGCCTAATCTTGACTTTAAAGTCACTGGAGTTGGCTACTATTGCCTAATCTTGACTTTAAAGTCACTGGAGTTGGCCACTGTTGCCTAATATTGACTTTAAAGTCACTGGAGTTGGCTATTATTGCCTAATCTTGACTTTAAAGTCACTGGAGTTGGCTACTATTGCCTAATCTTGACTTTAAAGTCACTGGAGTTGGCTACTATTGCCTAATCTTGACTTTAAAGTCACTGGAGTTGGCTACTATTGCCTAATCTTGACTTTAAAGTCACTGGAGTTGGCTACTATTGCCTAATCTTGACTTTAAAGTCACTGGAGTTGGCTACTATTGCCTAATCTTGACTTTAAAGTCACTGGAGTTGGCTACTATTGCCTAATCTTGACTTTAAAGTCACTGGAGTTGGCCACTGTTGCCTAATATTGACTTTAAAGTCACTGGAGTTGGCTACTATTGCCTAATCTTGACTTTAAAGTCACTGGAGTTGGCTACTATTGCCTAATCTTGACTTTAAAGTCACTGGAGTTGGCTACTATTGCCTAATCTTGACTTTAAAGTCACTGGAGTTGGCTACTATTGCCTAATCTTGACTTTAAAGTCACTGGAGTTGGCCACTGTTGCCTAATCTTGACTTTAAAGTCACTGGAGTTGGCTACTATTGCCTAATCTTGACTTTAAAGTCACTGGAGTTGGCTACTATTGCCTAATCTTGACTTTAAAGTCACTGGAGTTGGCTACTATTGCCTAATCTTGACTTTAAAGTCACTGGAGTTGGCCACTGTTGCCTAATCTTGACTTTAAAGTCACTGGAGTTGGCTACTATTGCCTAATCTTGACTTTAAAGTCACTGGAGTTGGCCACTGTTGCCTAATATTGACTTTAAAGTCACTGAAGTTGGCTACTATTGCCTAATATTGACTTTAAAGTCACTGAAGTTGGCTACTATTGCCTAATCTTGACTTTAAAATCACTGTAACTGTCTGCTGTTGCCTAAATTTGACTTTAAAGTCACTGGAGTTGGCCATTGTTGCCTAATATTGACTTTAAAGTCACTATAACTGTCTGTTGTTGCCTAAATTTGACTTTAAAGTCACTGGAGTTAGCTACTGTTGCCTAATATTGACTTCAAAATCACTGACTCTAGGGTTATTACAGTTAGATATCGTTCCAGTGAAATTATAATCAAACCAGCCTATACAAAAAAACAAGCTTTACATATAGAGAACGACGAAAATAGATAAAATAAATTCGATAAATTATTCGACGATAAATTCAAGCATGCAATTGATAAATGAAATCTTTTTTCTTTATCCAACGAAATTCCGTGTAATTTTTGTTTGTTATTATTTTCTTGGCCGTGATTTTTATTGCTCTCTTCTCCGTTCGTGAAATATACAAATGGTGATGCGAGGTGTGAAATATTGAGCGTATAATAACGTTTCGGTCGGCCGAACTCCGCCCGTCGTCCTTTTTCCATCTCCGTTTATTCTTTATTTTTGAATACCGATAGCGAGTGTCGCGCGGAATGACACCGAGGAGTGTCAGCCGATGGCGGCTAACACGACTTGATAAATTCAGTACAAGGGCCCGTGTGCGTGAAACTGATCGAAAGCTATGAGGGTACTTGATGGCCCGGGGAACACTCTCAGACCGTAGGGGAATACAAATGGCCGTAACGGACCTTCATTTATCTCACCAGTCACAACGATATAATACACACACACTGTTACAAAAATGAGGATAAATAAATAACAAAAAAGTTATTGAAATCCATTCCAAGGATTTATGAATTGGTGTTCTTCCAAATTTCAAGAAATATATAAAATTATATCCTTCTACCACATATTGGTGTAGGATAAGAAAAATATATATAATAAATTAAAGACGACGCAAGCGCCATTTTTTCATTAAATGTGAAAAATATACATATATTTTTTTATTTATTAAATAAATCTAGTCCGAAACACATGCAAAAATTTATTATTGCACATATTCTAGTGCTCAAGTGAGTTTCTTTTATTGATCGCCGGGGCCGTTGCTGCCTAAAGGATATTGAAAAAGCCCACGCGTTTCGCGCGCCGCATCGCCCGTTGCCCGATAAAAAATATCCACCGTAATTTACATGGAAAACCGGCCGCGGGACGGCGCTCATAAAGTTTACACTATACGGCCGTTTTTGCGAATTTGTAATTACCAGGATTATAAATTGAATGAATGTATGAATTTAAAATATAAAATGCGCACAATGTGTTTTCAACCGCGCTGTATTTTTTTGTTTTGTTTTCTTTAGGGTGCAATTTGAATAAGCATGCGTTTCATCAAATCGCACCCCGAAGAAAAGGAGATAAAAAAATAAAAGACTTGTATAATTTAAAAGCGGTGGAATTGTTGAGTTTTTTTTTTAATGTTGGTTTTTTTACGGGCGTGGGACGAAAAGGTATGTTTTATTTATTATAATCAGTTTAGTTTACCTTCAAAAGCTATAATAGAAAAAAATAAACATTATATAGTACAATTGGGTGGTCCAGATAGCAGTTATACTATGTACAACAAAGTAGAAACCTCAACAATCAATATTCATGACGAAATTATTAACCGCGAACAAATGGTGGATGCGCCGGGTAGAAAAAATCTATTTCTGTAAATACGTAACAAAATTGAATAAATTATTAAAGAATACTATTTAATTTGAAGATTTGAACTCTTTCATATCATACATCGTTGATTACTCAGATCGATTGTTTTAATCTGTGGAATAAAAATTTAAAATAATAGAAATTTAAACCGAAACAAAATATTAAATAAACTAAACGCTTTTTCAAAAATAAATAAATATATAAGGAAATTAATTCTTTCTCGTTCTCTTTTTATTATTGCGATTTAATTTTTCTGTGGCCTTAATCCCGTGCAGGAGATGCGATCGCGAGCGTCAGGAGCTGACAAGTGTGATTGGGTTCGTGCTACCACCCGTCGGGCGAGACACGTCGCGACCATTCGCGCGCCGTCAACCATTTTCAGCCTGCAAATTTATATTTATATACAGAGCGAGCAACATTAAAAACACCTCCGAACGCCGTTTATTAACGCCCGGAACGGTAATTACCAACAAAGAAAAAAAAAACAAAAAAAAAAAACATCGTGTGTTTGCACATCATTTTCTTAATTATAGAGAGTCCTGTTTAAGGATATTGATGACGATTATTAGCCTCGTGTTATGGTACAAAATCCATAAACTGCGACAGTTTATTCATAATTGTATTGATCATAAATCACAACAGATGAAGTCTAAAGAATGAGCCAAAGGCGAGTGGAGTAAATCATAATAGTTTATACACAAATGTTTAACGGATGAGCCGAAGCTGAGTCGAGTAAATCGCCTTAGGTTTTCGATGTATCGCAAATCACAACGTATGGAGTTTACAGAACGAAGCGAAAGCGAGTAGAGTGGAGTAAATCGCCTTATTTTATCAACAGGTGTATTCTATCAAACACAATTGTTTAGAGGATGAGCTGAAGGCGAGTCGAGTAAATCTTTCCCAAGTGCACTATGATGATCATAAATCACAATAGTTTAGGAAATGAGCCGAAGCTGAGTGAAGTAAGTCGCCTCAGATTATCTACGGTTGTAAATTACAACGTATGAAGTTTACAGAATGAACCGAAAGCGAGTGGATTGGAGTAAATCGCCTTAGTTTATCCACAAGTGCATTATTACAAGCACAATAATTTAGAGGATGAGGCGAATGGAGTCGAATAAATTACCTTAGTTAGTTACAACGCACGATAGTTTAGAGGATGAGTCGAAGGCGAGTGGAATAAAAACATCTTAGGTTTATCCACAAATGATAAAGTTACAACGCACGATAGTTTAGAGGATGAGCCAAAGGCGAGTGGAATAAAACATCTTAACTTATCTACAATTCTACTATAACATAAATCACAATAGTTTACGAAACGAGCCGAAGGCGAGTGGAGTTAAACCACCCGAGTTCTTCACTTGTATTTTTTGTTTAACTCAATCCCAATTAACGTTGATCTAATATTAGAATGGCAATATTTTTTTTAAATTTGGGAATATGAGTGGGGGACGTGATTTAAGACGCGGCGGATTCTCCGGCTCGTTACGGCCGGGGCCGTTAGCGGGCCACTTTATGGGCGGCCCGTGGGCGGCCGAATTCATACCTGACCAGATAACCAACAGTTCCACCGTGTTATTCGACATGTTTATTAGCGATTCCGACCGAGAAAAATCACCATTGTAAACTACAATCCACAACAAAGTGTATATGTGCACGAGAGAGAAAGAGAAGTACGATTTATTCACTTTTTTTTTGGCATAGGATTCTCTCCAGTCAAGTTTATTCAGTTGGTTATAGTTATTTAAATAATAATAAAAAAATAAATGGATTTGTATTAAGACAAATAATATTTATCAACCAAAATTTAGACTATTAACTAATAATTAATAGACTATTCTTTCTTAATCTTATCCTTTTTTACCCGTATTGGGTGTCGAGGTAATAGACTATTAATTAGCTATAATAAATGATTGAAGGAAAGACCGTATATCCTTACTGATGTTGTGAATGTTATGAAAATGTATATGTTTTGTAAATTAAGATTATCCGAGACTTAAAAGGGTATAAGGATTCAAGAATAAGAAGAAGTAGATAAAGATTGTTTCTATTGCACATAATCACGGTTATTTAAAATCATAATCAAATGTAATTAAGCAGTTAATTCAGCCCCAATATTTAATTATATTTACCTGAAATAGCCGTACTCTTCCATTTATCAAGATGACCGAAAGCATGCAAGCGAACAACTTATATTATTACTCTTTTGAAGAGGGCGCTCGTCACCCAAGGCGGCTCAAGAATATTCCGTTACTTACATACAAACACCATTATCGGTGCGTCGTTGTGTACACATTTTAAAATTAGCCAATTTATTGATAACAATCGGCACAAACTCTCAACCCCCGCGTTTCTCGCCATTGTTCGAAAACACCTTTCGCGTCCGGATTAATTACCTCGTTAAGGGCGGGCCCGGACGGATTAATTACCGCGCGTTGTTGAAAAATCGCGCGCATGCATCATTGTAATTGCGAAAAGTCGGGAACGATCCAATCTCGCATTTTGTTGTTGTTTAATTTATATTTAAGTATCGCGTTATGTTTATTTTAATTAACTCCACCGGCTCCGCGGTGTTGCGCTTTTGCGGATCCGGGGGAGGAATGAGACCTGAGTTGGAACCTTGTGGTACATTTAAAAAAAAGGCTAGAATTCACGAGATTAAAAATTGATAAAGTAAACGTAACTCTTACGCTTACTCACATATGACGAAGTAAATGAAATAAAAGTTTATAAAATCGTGTACATTATAACACCATCAATGATGGGCCGGAACAAATTTGTGTCGAGCTATTGAAAACTGAATATTTTTTTTATATAAAAAAAGAAAGAAAAAAAAAAAAGAATAATTCCGCAATTAATCACAAAGAAAATAACAAAAGATTTTCGCTTTATTTTTATTTACTTATTCACTTTCGGATTTTATTCAATTGTGAATGCCACGGGTGTTATTTACGTTGACGTTAATTGCGTTTAAAGTTGGATGTTTTTTTTTATTTCTCCTCCGTGGTTGTTTATGGCTTTTTCGCCTAAAAGTGGCCGTATAAAATCCGTTATGCAAATTCACCTCCAGAGAAACGGCTGTTTTTGAGAATCGATGTCTTTAATTTTTCTAAGGAAGTACTCAAAAGTTCCTGGCGTGTTTGAGAGTCTTGTATGCGGTTAATATTTATTTTATATTATTCCATCCTATGTTGGCACCTTCTTGTTAAAAAAAAATCATCAGAAATTAATTACGTTTACGTTGTGAGTGGTGATAATTTAAAGTTTCGCAGCCGTTACCCGTTCTCCAAACGAAAAGTTCGGAGAGTAAAGAAAAAATAAATGAAATTTCTATTTTTTTTTAAATACTTCGTCAAATCGCGAACAGAATGCGCCCCTAGGCCTCAGAAAGTACTATACTCTGGCAGAAAGAAAAATAAAAAAAAGGATGCAACTAATGGATTTCTATAAAAACAGACAACATTTTTCAGCCTATTTGATTTTTTAAGCGAGTTACGCGTTTTATTTAAATATACTATTCCTTCTTGTTATTAATCATATATTATTATTATATATATAAGGGTTTTTATATATATATAAGATGTATTATTATATATATAAGGATTAATAACAAGAAGGAATAGTATATTTAAATAAAAGCATTTTTTTTGTAAATAAAATAAATAAACAATTAGCTAATAAATATTGGGCATCCCATATTATCCGGTGGATGCCGTTAGCGAAGATCAACTTATAACTGAAACGCCTTGGCCCTCGACAACTGTTCGAAATCGATTATTATTCAAGGTGCATTTATTATTCGTTCCTGCGCGCGTGATTTATACCGAATGATATCTGCTGCGTCGGGGAGGATGATGAACGGCCCGCAGTGAATCACGGCCCGCGAACTGGGCCCATAAATAAGTGCGCATATTGGATGCAACCTGTGTTGTCCTGGCGAGAGAGGGTGAAAATTAAGTCTTGTCCTCTACATATATATATATACAGAGAGCTTTTTTTATCAGTATACATTTCCCCTATGTATACCTTCAAAATACGTGAGTCTACACATTGATGTATGTGTTTAGTTGCCTATAATACGCAACTTAACATACACATGCCAAATAAATCAATCGTTTTAGACTTAAAATTATGTTCAATGCGTTTGGCTCCCATTTTTTGCAGGTATACACTTCTCCTAATGTATACTGATAAAAAAATCTCTCTGTGTGTATATATATATATATATATATATATATAACATTTTTATTCATGTCAATTTACAATAAAATTCATTAAATATGATTGAATTTTGGGAGCGAAGCGACCTTGTCCAAAATCCTGCGGATTTATTTAAAAAAAAACACCCCCTTCCCATTGCATGGATAAATTAACGAAATTCCTTTCAATTTCACCAATCCAACTTTATACGAAACTGCAATTTAAACGCATTCATGACCCCGACAACATCACGGATCAAGTATCCACATATCGTAAATAAAATATTATTTACAGCCCGCACTTAATTTCCTCATTATTTCTCACACACCGGGAACGGAGAGGAAGAAAGAAACGCGCAGCGCCGAGTGGATATAACAGTGCTTTTACGGCGTTATATAAAGATGTGTAAAAGCTAACGCAATATCTCCGGCCGACGCGAAACGGGCACATTTCAATGCAAATCCGCCGTGTTTACTTTAAATAAATACATTCATTACACGTCCTAATACGTTACGTTGCGTTGCGTTACGTAGGAGAATGTGTGCCGCGGAATTCAATGGGACTTTCTCACTTTCCGGGATAAATCCGGAGCCGAGCGTGATTTGAATACTTCTCGAAAAATTAAAGAAGGAGATTTCCACGCTGTTGCCACACTCTTTCCCACTGGCTGATGAATTAAGAAGGTTTATTTTATTAATACAACTTTTCCCCATTAAAATTAACCACTTCAAACAAGAGTATTTTGAATACTCTGAGAATTTAAAGTTATTCAATTTAATACACACCATCCAAATTGCGCATATTCACCTTACTTTACTTAGCTCTAGCCTATTGTTACGAAATCGGGTTTAAGTAGACGCGGAAATAAGTAAAACAATGTCTACTCATTTATTTACAATACACATTAACATCACACTGTCACTATTTATTTATAACGAGATGTTGAACACTCGGACATTCGTAATAGACTGCAGCGCCACTGGCGCGTGCTTGTTTCTCAAACTTTCCGGAACCGTTGCGCGCTCTGTGGAACATTCCAGAATGATCCTTCCATTTGTTTCTTTCACTTTCGCTACACTATCAATTGCCTTTAGCCATAAGGTATTCCCTACGAGAAATGTTAAGTTTAAAGTTTACATTAATAATTTAATTCATATATATACATTTATTTATTTAAAAAAGCTGCTTAGACTGTGATGATAAAAAAATAACGAACGCGTTACACTCAACATTTCCCTTACAGAATAACCGCGATTTTGGCCCAATATTCAACTCCTCCATTTTCTACTTATCCTTTCCCTCTTATTATTTTTTACATACTTCATCATTATTTTCTCTAATCTTCTTTATGTTGGTTGTTGGAGACTTTAATTATTTAAATAAAAATACTTGTCCTTTCTCCTACTTATTTAATAAGTAGTCGATTTACTTATTAAATAAGTAGGAGAAAGATCAAGAATTTTTATTTAAATAAAATTATTTTCTCTGTTTGAGATGTACAATGCATAACGAATCCGATGTGAGTGAGTGAGTGATTGCACACAGAGATGGAATTAAACAGTTTGTTCGGCCCTAATTATGCAGCTATTTCAAATCTACCATCGCAACGCGATAATCACGCGGGAAGGATTATTGCAACTTATTAAGCACACATCATCGTCGAAGGCCCGACGTTTCAGGGATTTCACAAACAATGGGAAGCATTTTAATAATCCCCGCGATACAATTACACAATGACAGTGCGTGATCTTTAAGAATCCATAACTCATTTTTATCTCTCTACTAGGATTGTGTTTATTCAATTTAAGATCACTTTTACTGACTTTAACGTCAATTTAAGTCTGATTATCGTTATTAAAATTTTTATAGAATTCATCCTCTTCTTTAAAAAAATCACTATTCCAGAGATAATTCACTTATACCAGTGTTTCAGGATTTCCTACTTACAGGACAATATAATAGAACATATTAAGCAAGAAAAAATGTAACTTAATTAAATTTTGAAATTAAATTTAAAAAAAAATAATTCGATTGATGAGAAACTCCATTTAAAAAAAAATAATTAATTGAATTCATCAGCAGAGGGTGTCCAAGCTTCGTGTTTTATTTCATTCTTCTATTTTTTTTTTTTATTTTATTTGGATCGGTCGGAGGAGTGAAATCGGAGCGTGCTACCGGCGCGACGGACGCACCAAACGGAAAACCGCCTGGTCATCCATCGCTCGCCTGCGCCGCATTAATTAATTTAATTTTTTACCAGTCGATCCCGCCTCCGGATCAAGTGTCTCATGGTTATTATAACATCATGATGATGCGAAATCCACGCGAACAACAAAAGAAACAACAGTTCTTTAAGTTTTCATTTACAAATATCCCTCGCTGTATTTGTAACGAAGTCGCTTCTCTCCCGAAATTCTTGATATAGTCGCTTCGCTAACAAGATTCTGAGCTTAGAGAACAGCTAGTCACGAATTTAGGGAGCGAAGCTAGCTTGTCAGAAATTTTGGGAGTGAAACGGCTTTGAAAAAAAAAAAAATATATGGATGCGAAGCGACTTTGTTATGAATATAGAGAATATAGAGTTAAATGTGAAAATTATTAATTATTTTCAAATCATTTTTATTTAATTTTTTTAAATAACTGTGACCAAGTGATATACTCTTTTCTATTTATAGAGAATACCTTGTCATGAATTTAAGGAGCATCTAGCCAAGGATTTGGAAAAGGATGTGGGAGCGAACAGTTGGTTATGAATTTAGGGAGCGAAGCTACCTTTTCGTGAATTTAGGGAGCATCTCGGTAAGAATTTTGGGAGTTAAACAGCCTTGGCAAGAATATGGGAGCAAAGCAAAATTATTATGAATTTAGAAAGCACCTCGGTGGCAAGAATTGTGGGAGCGAAGCGACCTTGTCAAAAATTCTGCGACCTTACCAACAACACAACCCATTCAATAGTTTTACTAAATTACGAAAACCATCAACAATAGGCGAAAACCCTCCTTGAATCTGTCGCCCACACGGAACATTCCCCATTCCGCGTGTATCCCATCAATAGCACGCCCCGGGACGCGGTACGGCGACACCTCTATATTCTACGCGCCATGCTATGCTATCACTCACCGGCTAACGTGTAACCGCCTTATATATTCCGTGTAAGTTTCGCACTTTTCGCGGCGAGTACAGAACAACATCCTTTATCGGGACGGTACATCATCTCGAATAATAACACGCGGATCGTACAAATCGTGTACATATCCGTGGTGAACTCGACTGAAATGGAATGAAATTGTGCTCGTAGATATGTACGTACAGCGGGATGTTATGGTTGCAGCTTGTCCGCGTCTTTTGAATAATGATTGCGATTGAAAAATTGTCTTATCGGAATAGGAAAATGCGAAAGGAAAAATACTTGATCTATTTTCAATTATTTTCTCATTGTACTGCAAGTAAATTAATTGTAACTTTATTTAACGACTTCAACACCCTGTATAAAATGATGAAACCTATTAAGTAATTTATGTCAAAAAATAAATAGATAATGAAAATCTATTTCCTTTTTGTATAAATTGAGAAAGTATTTTAATTAAAACACTTTTAATCTTGCTTCACAAATTTTTGTTTACACAGATGTACATATTTTTTTGGGGGGAAAAATTACTTAACGTAACACACAATTTCATCTGAAATGAATGAATAAACTCTTTCCTATAATTATTATTATTACAAACATAATTACTTAACTCGCCGTGTATGTTCCCCCCGTGAAACCGTAAACTGATACCTCCCGAGGTTCGAGACTGCTGCACCCATTTTAAATACCCACCGAAATTGAGAAATGGACGGCCGGTTATCTCCGGGGCTCGGGTTTTATTTCATAGAGGAGCGTTTTCGAAATTCAAATTAATCACTCCTGATTTTTTTTGTTTGTTCGTTTTATTGCGCTCGCTTTGTTTTTTGTAGTTGATGTTGACAAACGACAACGGATGCATTTCTTCCTTTTGTGTGAGTTTCCCTAATTTATTTTATCCCCGAGACAGATTTTTATCTAAAACGGGCGTTTTGTTTTCAAGAGGGAAACAGAAACGATGATTAAAATTATTTTTCGCAAATGGAATTATCGTTATTACGACGAGATGACGAAGCCATTTATCCGGTAATAATACCTTCTAGAAAGCGCTGAGCATTTCGCATTATTCCCATTGTTGGAGCGTGCATTTTAGTGGGCGGATTAATGGAGGACAATTACCGATAGATTTCACAGCGCGATTGGAATTATCATGCGATGCATACAGCTTGTTATCCGTCTCTCTAAGTATTTCTATAAATGTGTGTTGAATCCAGCTAATTTATTTCTTCCAGAAAGAAAAGTGCGCTTGGTTTTAATTGAAAGTACGGTACGCAATCGCACATCGCGATATGCAAATCCAGGCGACACCTACCGGCTAATTGCGCCGTGATGAGTGTTCCGCAAGGATCGACCCTTGGTCTAATTACGAAACGCAACGTCAACTTTAACGCTCCTTCTTTTCCTCCTTCATTTCGATCGATAAATCAAATCGATATGGAATGGTGTAGAATGAAAGAGAGAGGTAGAGGAGGCTAATTATTTCCCGAGCCGGCGTAATCGCCGCTCTCGCACCTAAAGACACCATTAATAAAATGCGCACTGATAACATTCAAAACTTGTTATATTGATTAATACGGGCTTATCTCCCGGCGCTCGGGTTTACTTAAAGGGAATTTTAATTGACCGGCTTCTGATTCTATTAACGCTATCGATGACAACTGCCTGGAAAACGGACGATACGGAAAATTAAACAAGAAACAAACAATCGTGTTTTAATTAAAAACGAAACACTCTGTATTCTTTCCTTCTTCAAAAATGAAGAATTCATTCTTCACAAGTGAAAATTGAAAATTTCTATATATATATATATCTTTATTCAGACTATATAGATAATTTTAACAATATAACAATATAAATAATAACAATACATGTAGATGTTAGTCTGTCTATCGGGGTTATCGACGAGAGATCTTTCTGCCCTGTCGTGAATTTATGATGAAGTTAAAGAAAAATCTATGCTAGCTAGCTGAACTGTCCTGATGATGATTTGCGCAAATGAATTGATGAATGGTGATTGTAGGATGTTTGTATTTAGGAAGGATATTAGGGTTACGGGGAATACAGAATTTTGTAAGAAGGGGTGAACATTTCTATTTTCATAGATATTTCAAAAGGAATAGTTTTATTGTCTACCTCCTCCTCACTCTCTTTCATTCTACACCATTCCATATCGATTTGATTTATCGATCGAAATGAATTAGGAAAAGACAAAGGATATTTTAAACAACAATTTAATTTAAACATTAAAAAATCTTAATTCAATGAAATCCCCAATTCACAACAAATTACGAAAGACACTCAAAATAAATCACCAGTTTAACGTGCGCTGTGTGCTGTTTATGTGCGGGGGGATCATAAATCGAAGGCGAAGATAAGTTATCCGTATTTATTACGTCCCGCGATAAAGTAGGAAAACGTACAATTATCCGGTTATTACTTTACTCCGCGGACGTGAAGGCAATTATAAATAATTGTAATTGGAGGCAAGGCAAATAGGAAGGTGCGTGCGGCGGCCAATAAACGACCCAATCAATAATCCTCGATTGCGAACGCGAATTCGAACGAGAAGTGAAGACGTGTTAATTTTTCCACGTATCATCCTAGATTAATTCTTACAATTTATTTATTTGTTAATTGTTAAGGCTTCCACTTGGTTGTACATGGTTTACTATAACTCAATAAAACACTTTTAACTTTGTTTGCACATAATAGTTATGCAAACAAAGTGAAAAGTGTTTTATTGAGTTATAATTTATTTATTATTTAAACACTCACAGTGTTTCAATATTCTTCTTTCTTTTAATCTTGATGCCTTTCTACCCTTTCAGGTGTAAGGCTGTTTCAATATTACTGTTTAATATATATATATATATATATATATATATATATATATATATATATATATAAATTAAACACTTTTTAATAATAATAATAATAACATTTATTTTCCAACAGATACAGAATACTCTATTACAGGGAAAAAGTATTTAAGAACATAAAATAATAATAATATCAGAATAATTTTGCTTTGTTTGTATAACTCGGATCTAATTTAATCATGATAGAATATTTCTATAATAATAAAATCAAATTAAATTAAATACACTTTTTGTATAAATAATTAATATTTAATTTAATCATGGCGGGCTTGCGTCGTCTTTAATTTATTAAAGACGACGCAAGCGCCATCTTTTGTCTAATTTTAAGTGGCATCGTCCACGATTTGAATTTAATTTAATCATGATAGAATATTTATATAATATATATATTATCAAAAACCCTTGTACCCTTACGGGTTTTGGGCATATTTATATAATAATATAAAATCAAATTAAATTAAATACACTTTTTGTATAAAATTTCATACATTTATTATTTTTTTTATTCCCAGAAATAATCCATTTTATTAAATACGCCTTTATTTATTTATTTATTTATTTTTATTCTTCTCAGCTGTACTCCGTTTTATTCGATGCGTCTTTCAAAGGATTTCTTTAGTACGCATAAGGATTGTTTATTGTTTCGACAACTATAGCGTGTCATTGTCAAAACAAAAGTGATGAAAAATTACAATTACATTTTTCAACATAGACTGCGTATATATAAAAGAGACACAAACTGTACGTATTAGCGCCCGGCGCATTCACCATAAATGCGCGAAACCAATTGAATATTCCGAGATATTCTGTAAGGAAAATGTTAAGTTTTACATGTATTTTATACTTTTATATTTATCATCACAGTTTTTGTAAGCAGCCATTGTATTAAATATATATATATATATATATATATATATATATATATATATAGAGAGAGAGAGAGATAATAACGTACATGTTAAACTTAATATTTTCTATACGGAATAGCTCGGAATATTCAATTGGTTTCGCGCACTTTATATAGATTAGGCATTTCAAAATGAGTCAACTTTTTTTTAATTACAACTTGGGGTGATTGAAAATGATGTTCCAGAAATCGAATAAATTTTATATTTTATTAGAGAAAAAAAAAATAAAAGGAATGTTTCGAATTGTAACAATTTTCAGTAATGTTGTTTAATTTAAGAATTTTATTTAAACAATCCCATAATTTGTACTTAATACATTTTCAGAATATCCCTTAAATTAAAACAAACAATAACAAAATCGAAACGACAAAAAAAACTAAAATATTACGAAAAAGTATACCTATTTGTATAAAAAATAAATAGATGGGTTTCGAATCGATACAAAATTTACGTCCACGACACACCGGCTCGTATTAAGATTGTGGAACTCATTTTTTTTGTCATCTCCATTCATATGTAGAGCGTTTTATCCGAAACGACTTTAATCTGACTTAAGGGGTATTAGATTCCTTATGCATACTAAAAAAATCCTTTGAAAGACGCATCGAATAAAATGGATTACCGCTGAGAAGAATAAAAATAAATAAATAAAGGCGTATTTAATAAAATGGATTATTTCTGGGAATAAAAATAAATTAATAAAGAAATGAAATTTTATACAAAAAGTGTATTTAATTTAATTTGATTTTATTATTATATAAACACGCCCAACACCCGTAAGGGTACAAGGCTTTTGTTAATATATATGTTATATAAATATTCTATTAGATCCAAATTGTTGACGATGCCACTTGAAATTATGCAAAAGATGGCGCTTGCGTCGTCTTTAATTTATTATGATTAAATTAAATATTAATTATTTAGTAATAAAGGTGTTTAATAATAATAATAGATTATTTTATGAGAATACAATATAATGATAAATAAATGAAAAGACGGACGGATTGAATAAAATTGATTATTTATGAAAAAAATCATATAAATGAATAAGGGAGAAAAAAAAAGACATGAAATAAAATGGATGATAAAACGACAGTTTGAATAAGTTTGGATTATGCTTAATTAATTTTTCACTTAATACGTGGTGAAACATTTTTTGAATTAATATATATACATATATATATATATACATATATATATATATATATATACAGAAAGGTTTTTTTATAGGTATACATTAGGGGAAGTATATACCTGCAAAAACGTATGAGAAATGTATACTGATAAAAAAAGCTCTCTGTATATATATATATATATATATAATCGATGTCCCCTTTTACCAATTGGTGTCGGTTTTTTTTAATTAATTCAGGATAAATTTATTTAAATAAAAATAGTTCTCTTACTTATTATATAAAGTAGGAGAAAGGACAGGTATTTTTATTTAAATAATTAAAGTCTCCACAACTAACATAAAGAAGATTAGGATAAATTTGACTAAAATTGAAACACCGAAATATATTTAGTTAAATAAAAAATAAGTAGGAGAAAGGACATATATATTTTTATTTAAATAACTTGTTTAAGTGTTTTAATTTTAATTAAATGTATTCAGAATTAAAGTGGATTATATTGGAAACGAAATAAACGTCAAGATATTTTTTCTCAATTTAAATAATCTGTGAGTAGAAAAAGGTCTGACACTGAATTCCGAATCCATTCGTCCGTCCATTCGTAATTAAAACATTGAAACCGTAACCCCTCCCTTCACGGACGTTCCCCAGGTATGGAATTATGGGTATTAAAGCTTTATCCGTCCGATCGGGCCGGTTGAGTTATTTCGGGCCCGGCGCACGTCCGATTAACGTAGTTTACTGCATATTGCCTTAATTCCGCCTTGATTATTTGTATGTAATTGCCCGCTTAATTATTGCACGGGCCCGATTTATGCCGAATTCCCGCTTCTCTTTAATCGCCGATGATCTTTCCGCCGCGATTTATCGCTTTGTTCCAGAGGTGCAGATGCCGGTAATTAAATACGTTATTGCCGATAAATTCGGTTGTTCCCATCGATAATTAGAGATCGAATTCGAGCTTCTCTCTGCTTCGTTCCGTTTCGCGCGATAAATTTTTCCCAAGTCCTATTATGCTAATAAAACGGGGATTAATAATTTATAAGCGCAATATTTAAAAAAAAGCCACAGCACTTTCAACGTCGCATTTTTAATTAATTCATGTCGTGAATGATTGGATATTAATAATCTCCATTACAATAAAATTAAATAAAAATAATATCATCCAAAATAGAAAATATGCATGAGACTATTAAAAAAATAGTCCCATACATATCCGTCCGATCGGGCTAATATCTATGAGACTATTAAAAAATATATTAAATAAAAATGATTTGAAAATAATTAATAAATTATTTCCACATTTAGCTCTGTGACTTTTGACTTACCTACGTAAGTACGTTAAAACAATGCACATTAAAACAACTACTTCCCGGGCAAATACCCACGCAGTACATTGAATTACATAATGTAGACCTGCTGTCGAAATAATTTATTAATTATTTTCAAATCATTTTTATTTAATATATTTAAATAACTGTGAGCAATTGAATGAATATTCTTTTCTATTTATATTAAAAAATAGTTTCATACATATTTCCTATTCGGATTTTAAAAGAAATATATCTTGTAGAAGATGGAATAAATATGTGCATATTATTTAAAATGGGTGATTTTAATGAAGCGCAATCATTAATTCGACAAAAACAAACTGAATACAAATGAATCAAAAATCAATCGGAAATTACAGGTGAAACGCGACGCGTCACGTACTATACTCATCCACTTAATGAGGGGGCAATTTCGAATTTGGATTACGCTGCGATCAAGCAATTACTGCAATAAGTAATCACAACACTGAAATAGAATATAATTCAGAAAAGAAAAAAAACGCACACACCTGCCCTCATTAGGTAAGTTTATTTAATCAAAAAAAAAAGTTCTGTATGTTTCATAATTAAAATGATTTTATTTCATAAATAGTAAAGAGTATTCATTCACTTGGTCACAGTTATTTAAATATATTAAATAAAAATGATTTGAAAATAATTAAAATGATTTTATTTCTATCAAATCGATGGTAAGAATGTAATGAAAATTTTTGTTAATTTTTTTAGATGAATATTGAATATTTTTTTTATTGAATTATACAATTATCTTCATTATTAATAATGTGAGACTTGTGTAAATATGCATTAGCCATTTGTGGACATACAAAAAGCGTTTGCGTTTGATTCTGTATGGGATAGAGATTTGCCACTCTCTTAACCTTCCACACAATCTTTTGTATATCCGTAACAAACATAACCCTATATGTAAAAATTAAAAATTCCTCTTCCCGAATATTCCATCCCGAATGGGAGGTTCTGCAAGGCTCACTACTCCGACCCGTACAGGCGGTTCCGCAAGGCTCACTACTATCCCCACTATTATATTGCAGCCATCTTTATAACTGCAATTCTGCATATTTTAATCTTGACTGTTACATCCTACAATACGCCGACGATGAGAAGAAGAATCTTCTCAAAGCCCTACAAACTTATAGACCCTAATAAAGTGCTTACGTGGCGTAAGTCAGGATGTCGCAGAGCTAAATGTGGGAAAAAAATGTTATTTAATTTATTTAAATAATTGTGACCGAATATTTATTTATTTAATCGGATGTTTAGCGCGTCTCTTTTATATTGATACTATTGAACTATGGTTCGCAAAATGGAGAATCAAAATCACCACTGCTTATTCCTTACTGTCGTAAAAACTTTGACTTGAATATATCCATACATCGCACACCCGTTGTTGTCCAGATCGAACACCCTGAAGGCCGCCATCAGGTCCTCCTGGTCGTCGTCGAGATTTTCTTCCGGCCTCAGCTCCTGTATCCGCTTCACCCACTGCAGGAATTCTTGTTCGTCCAGGAGTTCTTTACCTAATAGACAAATTATTCCTCCTATATAGATATGAGGAGAATATGAAATATGTAGGCACAATTTTCCATCAAAAATTAAATTTCAGAAAACGTACAGTAAATAACCATCAGATCTAAACATTTTAGAAGCATTGTCCTGCATGAAGTCACTAAACTAAGTTTTTGCAACTATACACAATTGGGTTTTATTTTATCCAAACTAGCTTCTGAAATTTGAAGCTAGGAATCTCCACGCAAAATGCATCTAAGATATATAGGATGATATCTATTGCTGGATTATTGAGCCACACTATTTTCCTCTCCCTCGTGCCATCCAAGTCAGAGAACGTTCGTCTTTCAGCTCCTTCTTTAAAATCCAACACAAACATTTGCTATCTTTGTTTTCTGAATCCATTGAAATCCTTTTCGACGGTGTTTTCTGGGCTTCGCATTCAAATTAGTGAATCAAAAAGCGAATCACAACAATAAAACGTCATCACCTTCGCGTTATTGCCTTATTAGGGGGTTCCAATAAAATCCGTCTGAGCATAATAAAACCGAACCGCGTGTAGACGAGACGACAATCTCCCTTTACCTCCGTACTTTATTGAAACGAGCGCTCGATTTAAAGTCATTTCCAGAGAGCACCGGACATAAAGATGTTCCCCATCCAGCTATTGACATTTAAATGTTGGGATAGGCGACGCGACATGTGTCGACCGGCCTGGGTGTTGGTGGTGCGGCCGGGGATAAATCCGAACATGCGACCAGTGGAGGACGACTTATGGAATAGGCATAAAGAGTGTTCGTCCGTTGGTTGGTTGGTTTGTTTGAGTGTATGTGTGTGAAACGACAAGCCAGGGACAACGGACAGGGGAATGATAGCATCGCTCGCTCGTCATTACAATAACAAATAAGTACAGAGTGCGGCGTGTCCCGCCGGGAAACAAGGGCATAAATAGCAGGGCCGCGTTGGCGAGAGACTCGCTCCTTGCACTTCAAATCAAAACAACACTTTTTAATAAATAATAATAAAAATAATGCTTTTTTTAATATAATTTATTAAATGTGTTGAAATTAGGCGCTTCCATCCTTACACCCTTTTCTTCTATTTATTAATATGCATTCGACTGCACTTTTAAGCTAATGAATTATATTAACGATCTTTGTATTTAATCGCGAATATAATAATTAAACATTAAGAGCGACTTTTTCTTGGAGAAAAATAATATTTAACAAACTGTTTGGCTCTAATTAATTAAATATATAAATAGAAAAGAGTGAACATAATTTATTATTTTCAAATCATTTTTATTTAATTCAATTTAATGTGAGGAAAAGCAAGGAAATAAAATATAAAAAAACTGACCTTTCCATTCTTACTTCTTAAATTTTCATGAAATGCAAAAAAAAAACGCGATTAGCATACAATATAATCCCGATTCAGATGCAAAATTATGACGTTAAAAATGAGCGCACTTCTGGCAGTGACTCACTGATTGTATGTATGTATGTATACAATGGTAATGGGAGTATCTATTAAGTGCATAATTTGTCTTGGGCTTATTGTCAAGTGACAGCCCGCATAATGGCACAGCTGGATTTCGGAATCGTAAATTGTGGAGGCACGTAAATGCGACGTTTTAATATGAATTCAGAACATGTAAAAAAAATAGTTAGAAATAATGTTGATGCTATATTAAAACAACATTAAAACGTTAAAGATCTAACTTTTTTTATGTCAATTTTGCTTAGTCGGAAGATTGATCAATATATTGGATTAGTAAATTGAAAAATTGAATTTACTATTGTACTACTCTAACTGTATTACCATTGTATTATTGTATTTTATTGTAATATTCTATGGTAGACCACCGTTAATAAATAAATAAATAAAAAAAAATAAAATAAATATCCAGTGATAAATATGTTTCAGTGTTTGACAGCTGAATTACAATTCTTTACAAATATTAATATTTACAATACATATTGATGGGTTGGTAGTCTGTCATGGGCTATCGACCGGAGGTCTTTCTGCCCTCCAATTTGATTAGTCAACAATTTCGGTCGTCTACCTTGTAGACCCAAATCGTTAACGATGCTACTTGAAATTAGGCAACAGATGGCGTTCGCGTCGTCTTTAATTTATTATAATCAAAAGTCTAACTATATTTCTTTATTTCTTAATCCTATCCTGTTTTACCCGCATTGGGTTAACTATTTTTATTTTTTATTTTTTTTCCTTTCTACCGTTAGGTGTAAGGAGACTATATTTATTTACTAGATTAAAATAAAAATAAAGTGGATTAGAAAAATTAAATACTCGACACCCAATACGGGTAAAAGACGATAAAATTAAGAAAGAAAGAAAAAACATTTGAAATAATTTTTCTGATGATATTAAATAAAATAAATGAAGATATTAAAAGCAAGAATCCCAATCCCGTTAGTAAATCCAACTGGGCTCGTTTCTCGTATGGCACTTGAATAATATTGGTCGTAGCGGACGAAAACAATGGCCGGGGTCCCGATTTGCACACAATGGCGACGCCGAGATGGAATAAATCTATCTTCTATCGGAAGACATCTGACCCGCGTGCAACGGGACACCGTGTCCGATGTAATTACATTTGCCCACCACCTTAATTATTTATTTTATTTATTCACGTAGAGGCGTTTCGGTTGTGCGCGTTTATTCATTGTTGGATTCGAATCCACAAAATATTGCCGCCCTTAACAATTCATTATTTAACCTCGACATCCAATACGGGTAAAAGAGGATGCGATTAAGAAAAAGAAAGAAAGATAACCGTAATTAATTCAAGTGACAATTATCATTGATTGTCAATAATTTAATTGACACCTTGCATTAATTTTAGTTGACACCTGTCATTGGTTCAATTGACAATTGTCATGAGTTCAATTGGCATTTAAGTGCAACCTTAAGTCGACTAAACATTATACATTACTTTAGAGGAAAAGATGAATATAGAAAAAAAAATAGATGCGTCGACTCTGGAAATTGTGAAATCCCGATTTTCAACTTCTCCAAATATAATTCAGTATATCAGCTCAATGTGATCGCTTTTTCTTTTTTCATTTTTGCTCTTATTTGTCTTTCGCAAACGCTGCCTTTTTTTGCTTTATTTCGGTCGCGAAACGGACACGGAGAAATAATTGGGTCCCCAAAAAAGAAAAGAAGAAAAATCTGCCGATCGGGTAAAAAGCCGCGATGTGACTCGGCGGTCCAGAATGGCCGTAAACATGCACCTCGGGGACGGATTCCGCTCCTCGGGGCATACCGCCGTCAACTGGAGTACATACGTATTGTCTACCTCTGGAAAATTAGTCACATTCCGAAGACGGATTGGTGTCGGCGATTAATTAACTCCCATTTCCGAGAATGCCGGCTTTGCTCGACCGCGCCGAGATTTTATAGATAAGACCCACACCAACACGCTTAAATACAAACACTGCCTTTAAGTCTGTTTGTCTTTAAATAAAAACACGTAGCCTTTGTGTTTGTATTTAAGTATATTGGTGAACGTATTTGTGTTCGCATGTATTTGATCCAACATTAAAATAAAACAAAATATTATTTTTAATAAATGAAACACTTTATTTCCCCAGACCGCTGTTCCAAGGGATTCTGACCTTAAAAAAATCCGAATAGCTAACTTCAACGGATTAAATGTTCGTTCAAAATTTTATTCGTCAGAATTCACCTTAAAGGACACATCACCATTTTATAATTATTTAAATAAAAGCTTAGCTATTCTACAATCCATAGATATAAATGTTATTTAAAAAGAATAACGATTTATTTTAATTACTTAGTTTTTAACTTGAGCTTACGTGAAAAATACACAAATTTTATATATTAGTTTCAAATTAAATAAAATGAAACAAAGATGATTCACACTTTTGCAGTTATTTAAATTACAATGAAATTAAACAAGGAAAATTTCTGGCAATGATCAATAAAATTCGATGAAACCCTTTTTCCAACTGCAAAAAAAGATGTTTGTAAAAGTTACAGTGTAAGTATTTTTTGCAGTTGGAAAAAGGGTTTGATCGAATTTTATTGATCATTGCCAGAAATTTTCCATGTTTAATTTCATTGTATTAGTTTCAATATGTTCATTTATTGTTTTTAATTGCTTTCGTTAATAAAGGATTATTATTATATTATTATTCCTTTCAGAAAATATTTTTAATAATTTAAAAATCGTTTCAGAAAGGAAAACCGAATTCAGCACAGCTGTTGGGCTTTCGAAATAAATTATTGAAATGTGAAAATAATTTATGTTAAATCATTTTTATTTAATTTAATTGCTATGAGAATGGAAATAAATAAAAAAAATAATTTGTATTTGTGTGTTGTTTTCGTCCGGCATTTTTTTTGTTTTGTTTGTTTTCTTCTCGAAAGAGAGAATTTTATGCAAATTTAATTGAGTCTGACCGGTCTAAAAATAATCGTGGCCCGGCTTTCCGAAAATTTCCCACAAGAATTTTGATTGTGCGCGCTCGAATTTATTCGATTCGGGAGAACATAAAAAGGAGAACGAACGGCAGGAGTAATTAAATTAAATTATGTCCCGAATTGAATTCAACACCGGGCTTTATTTTACACGCCATAAAAAAAACCGCCGCTCGTAACCGGTGATGAGTTAAAGTTTAACGATTCTAATACTGCTCGCGTGATTTGATCTCAACGGTTCTGATTGTTTTAAGGGATTCTGAGTGTCCTAAAGCTGCGGTTTAGAAATATTAGCAATCACCAATTCATGTTACATTGATGGACGATATTGTATTATACATTAAAGTAATCTTAAAATAAGCAGGAATTTCATCAGATGAATTAACATTTATTTTAAAGTTTAGTTTGTGTAAAAAAAACAATTATAAATAAATAATGAAAGTTGATCGAATTTATAGTAAATTTTAAATTATATTTTTGCTAATAAAAACTTGTGCAATGAAAATTACAAATATTTCATTAAATTCTACATTTAAATAACTTCGTAGACATTGCCTATTATTTTCATTATATCTTACAATTTTTTTTCTAACATGAACTAATAATTTGGCGTAATACGCGAAAATTAGCTGTTTTTATTTTTATTTAGACTGATATTTTTATTTAGGTCGAAAGGAATGGCTCATTTTTCAATTCATTATTTTTCTAAATTAAATAAAAGAATTTGAAAATAATTAATTAATAAATTATTTTCAATTTTACACGCCATAAAAAAAATTTGAAAATAATTAATTAATAAATTATTTTCAATTTCTTAATTTATTTAAATAACTGCGACCAAGTGAATAAATTCTTTTCCTATTATCATTATTTCTCCTTTTTCTGCTAAACCGCAACCTTAGGAGGTTTTTTTTACCATTATTCACCAAACTAACGCTCGTGTAGGCTATGTTGGACTGAATTCAATATTCAGTGGTGGGTTTAATAAGAGAATACTTAATTTACAATATTTGTTTTATTGATTTAAAAAGAACACTAAGAACTGTAACTTATAAATTATTTTCAAATCATTTTTATTTAAATAACTGTGACCAAATTTATTATTAACTGTATTATCTCGGTAACGTCGTTGTTGATTAGAAGCACGATACGTTTGGAGTGTGAACCCGCGGCGCGACTCCGGGGAAGTAGCATTGCGCCCATAAACTCCGGCGAATCGACGCCCTGCGCGCGTATCTCATCTTTCACCCGGAGGAGATAAACCATCTCCCGCGAAACGAAAATAAGAAAAAGGAGAAGGATTACATGCAACCTAGATAAACCATCTCCGCTTAAACAGAAACAAAAACAACAAAAAAAAAAAATGAGATTATAATTACAGTTCGAGCGCAATAAAACCGAACCGTAAACTAATTTAACTCCATCCCTATCAGGCAGTAAAGTATCCTCTGATTAGTTCGCACCACGTCGTTTATTTTATGCCGAGGAGCGCGATACAGTTCGGTTGGATCGTTAAATTTCAGCACTTCGAGATAAGTCGGTTTGCGGGGTGGAAATATAAATTATTGTTTAATGGGTGGCGCGATTCAATGAAGCATTATCTCGCCCAGAGAATAACAATTACACGGGGAATTAAATATCGCGAAAACTTCGACGCCCTCCGATCGCGGATCGCACAGACCGTCTTGTTTATTGCTAATTTCTCGCGCCGATTTTATCCGAACCGATTGTTTCCTTTCTTATCATCAGAGGTGTAAATTTAAATTATATCACAATGTTGTAATGTGAAAATTTCTACAATTCATTGATATAAATAAAGGAATAACAATTTAATTTAATCAAGTGAATTGATTCGGAAAAAAATACAGAAGCTTTATTTTTTTTTTAAAGAAAATTATAATTATTTATAAGAATAATATTTTTTTCAGTTAAGCACATTTCAATGGATAATTACATGCCTCCACAACTTACGATTCCGAAATCCAGCTGTGCCATTATGCGGGCTGTCACTTGACAATAAGCCCAAGACAAATTATGCACTTAATAGATACTCCCATTACCATTGTATACATACATACATACAATCAGTGAGTCACTGCCAGAAGTGCACTCATTTTTAACGTCATAATTTTGCATCTGAATCGGGATTATATTGTATGCTAATCGTTGGTTTTACATTTCATGGAAATTGAAATTGAAGAGCGATGGAAAGGTCAGTTCTTTATTAGAACAACGAAAACATTTTTTTTATAATAATGCATCCAATAATGAATCCAGATTTTTTTGTAGAAAGCTATAAAAAAAATCAAATTCATTATTGAAATAAGATGTTTGTAGATATAAGGATGACTGTACGCATCTGGGAAAACATAGGGAAGTCGTAAAATTATACATCAGAATTTTTGCAGGAGGAAGAAGAGACAGTTCTTCACTTCCTTGCTCAAAGCACAATTCCTAGAAACTGCTCACATTGGTGAGTTAATAAAAATGGTTAACTACATTAGACTGGCTCCTTTGGAGGAAGTGTAGATTCTGTTTTGTGGAAAGGGAGACAGTTATACATCTCTTCACTGAAATATATATAGGATTCTTAACTGAAATAACTTTAATATATAACGTACACATTAAACATAGCATTTCCTGTACTGAATAGCCTCGATTGTAACCGAATAATAATTTTTGAATATACGTATTATTTCCTTTAACATTAAATTGGCCTAAGTGAGACACTGCATTCTAACCTAACCTACTTTAAAAAAAATATAAAGGAAATAATGTGTATATTCAAAAATTATTATTCAGTTACAATATTTTCTTACAAAAAAAAATCAACATGAGAATTTGGATACAAAAATAAATCAACATGAGAATGTTGATTTGGATACCATACATTTCTTGATGTATTTTATTTATCGCGATCAGAATCTTTGTAAATCTCGACCTTTTTTTTATAAGTAAACAGATTTAACAATTGATATTGTTATCCTTTATTATCCCCCAAATAAAAATATTCAAAAGCAAGCAACAATAAAAACTGAAACAAATTTTGATAACCCAGCATGTAGATCATTCGAGCGAGCGTCCATCCATCCATTTATCCGGCGGTTTCTGTTTTGGTATGGTAATAAGTAAACAAGACAGAAACCGTGTCGTGAGTGATGGACGCGCGACGGACGGACTCTCTTTCTAAAGTGATTGAGCTGTGTGGGGTTCGGATGCATAAAGTCCGGATCGTCCGTCCCGGAGTGGAGCTGGAGTCCGTCACATTCCGGCGCTGCTAAGACACATTATTACCGCACCGCCGTATCACACAAACACACACAATGTCACAGGGATCCATTCTATCTGACCGATCGGAGCGAATAAACAAACGCGTCCTTATTGCGACAATGTAAATACATTTTATCTTCAATTATTCCGCGCGGTGTGTATAAATTTCCGACGCCAAGCAATTCACACAACACTCAACCAAAACTTTTTGAGTTTCGATTAATAATTATTACTTACCCTGAATCCCCGTCTAAGGGATAAAAAAATCAAGAATAATCCTCATGATTTATTTATCCCCCAGCAAATAGATTCTCCAACATACTCAGTGTCTCCTCTTCTCGTCTTTATTTTTTTTTTTGTTGTCGTTGCGTTTTGTCCCTTGTTACATATTTAGAACATGTTTTTATTTCCGTTACAATTTATTCCCATATTTAGCCTGGCCGCTGCTCGGTCACTCGGCTGAAGAGGAGCGTCCCAGCTTAACTGACTGACTTTGAAAGTCAAATCGCTCGTGGTTGCCTCGCTTCATGTATAACTGATTAAAAATTGACATGTTGACGGACGACACGACCCGCCTATAACACTAAATCGAAGCCAATTGCTAAAAAATCCGTCCGTCGCGACTCGAAACGAATTCTATTTGCATTTATATTCATTCTTCTTGACGGCCGATTCGTTCTTTCTTACGTTTTTTCTACCTGCCCGCGTGTGTGTGAGAGTTTTAGTTTGCGCTGTTTTAAATTACCGATTAAAGTCGACATTGCGTTAATTGCGCAATTTAAATAATACATTCGTACAGGGAAATGAAAATACGAAAAATCTTTTGTGATCACAATAAATAACTATCATATTTGAATTTGTTAAAAAGAAATTACAATGAAATTAAACAAGGAAAATTTCTGGCAATGATCAATAAAATTCGATCAATCCATTTTTCCAACTGCAAAAAAATTCTTACACTGTAAGTTTTACAAACATCTATTGAAACAACTACTTCCCGAGCATTTACCCCGCCGGACATTGGATTACACAATAGATATTTGTTGTTGCATAGGCAGCACTACTGCGAATTGCAACGGTTTGAGTCGAAATTGTAAATCATCTTTGTTTCATTTTATTTAAAAAGAAATTAATTAATTCGTGAGTAAATTAATTCTTTTTATTTGATTTAACCAAATTTTAATTTAATATATTATTCACTAGAGTTAAATTTTATTGAAAATTTCCAGAAATTTTCCTTGTAATAAAATTAATTCAACACACATCAATATTTTATCAAGATTATTTGCACGACGAGGAAATGGAAAGTAATCCCGACGGACAACATCGTGGAATTGTGCTCTCAATGGTACAGCTCAGTGCGCGATGAGAGACAACAATGGGAATCTCGGCACGGAAATCAGGGGGTCGACACGACCGGCGAAAGGAGAGCCGGCATCCATCACTCTTAATAGAATTTAATAAAAACCGAACCGCTCTTGGCTTTCACCAAACGCGACGATATCGGTATTTATTGCTTTCAGCAGGTGGTTTGTTGCTTCACACCGATCGCAACTCAAAACTTGATACAATACAACAAACACATAATTTTAATGACTTTGTTGTAAAATTAATAATAAATGAAGCTTATACCCCTTCCTAGATCGTTTGATCCTCCCCATTGAGATCAGTAACCTCTCCTTGAGTTTATTGTTCCCTTTCACGGTTTATTAACTTTTGAGTTAATTGACTCATCTTACAGTTTATTCACCTTTCCTTGAGTTCTTTGACCCCTTCCACAGATTACTTTCCTTGAGTTCAACAGTTTATTAAGCTCTCCTTGAATTTATTGAGTCATCCCACAATTCTCCTTGAGTTCATTGGCTCTTTTCAAAGTTTATTAACCTCTCCTTGAGTTTATTGACCCCTTCCACAGGCTATTAGCCTCTTCTTGAGTTCATTGAGCCTTTCCACTGTTTATCAACACCTCCTTGAGTTTATTGAGTCATCCCGCAGTTTATTAACCTGTCATTGACCCCTCCTATAAGTCATTAACCTGTCCTTGAGTTAATTAACTCATCCCACAGTTCTCCTTGAGTTCATTGACCCCTCCCATAGGTCATTAACCTGTCATTGAGTTCATTGACTCATCCTACATTTCCCCTTGAGTTCATTGAACCCTCTCATAGTTTATTAATCTGTCCTTGAGTTCATTGACCCCTCCTATAGGTCATTAACCTGTCCTTGAGTTCATTGACTCATCCCACAGTTCTCCTTGAGATCATTGACCTCCCTCATAATATATTAACCTGTCCTTGAGTTCATTGACCCCTCCTATAAGTCATTAACTTGCCCTTGAGTTCATTGACTCATCCCATAGTTCTCCTTGAGTTCATTGACCACTATCATAGTATATTAACTTATCCTTGAGTTCATTGACCCCTCCTATAAGTCATTAACCTGTTCTTGAGTTCATTGAGCTTTTCTGCTGTTTATTATATCTGGCCCGAAGCAGCCCCAGAAGACACAAAAGAAGAAAGAAGGATCCAGAGGTGACATGGACAAGAAGGAAAAGAACGAGTGAACTAATAGAGGAAATGTCCTCTTCTATTTCCCCCCTGACATCAATAAAAATGATTCGAAGCAGTCCCAGAAGACCCAAAAGAAGAAATAAGGATCCAAGTGGCATGGCCAAGAAGAAAAAAGTGTACTGATCGAGGAAGTGACATCAATAACAATGATTCCAAATCTGGCTCGAAGCGGCCACAGAAGACCCAAACGAAAAAAAGAAGGTTCCAAAGGTGACATTACCCAGAAGAAAGAGAAGGAGTGGACTAGTTTTTTTGTAGGTAGGTTATGATGAGTTGAACAATCAATTGAACAAGGCCACGTATGAAAAATGAATCAAGGAAGAGGCATCTTATGCAATTTATAAGATACCTGCTGTCGTATTCTTTGAGTTAATTGAGCCTCCATGGGGCTTATCAACATCTCGCAGAGTTTATTAACTCCTGCCGAAATTTAATCTTTGAATTTGAATGTCAGGGAATCTTTGGCTTAAAGAATGCTAGTTAAATTATCAGAGAAAAGTTTAATTAGACAAGGAAGGAAGACGATCAGGATTCATTCTTTTTTAAATTATTTCTTAAAATTATAAGAAAGCTGTTTTCTTATTATCTTTAAAACGATAACCACCACTACAATCAACAATTACAGATGATTTAAATAAAGCAAGCGTCAACCTTTGTTTTTAATCCTCTGTGCGTATGCTTCGAATATTGATCATTGTTGAAATAGCCGGGAGTTATCACCACTAACGATTTCATCTGGATTGCGTTCACAATTCCAAAAACGACGGGAGCAGAACGTGCATTTTTTTTATTTATTTATTTTTTTTTGAGTGACTGACTGATCTTATCGTGCGGATCAAGAATCACACGAGAAAGAGAGAAGGAGAAGGCGAAAGATCCCGTGGTATTCGTGAGCGGCTGTCGTTCAAATACCGAAAATATCTTGGCGATCAATGACGATCCAGAGGGTAAGAGATTTTATCTGGCGCGTCGTAAAAACAAACAGAAAAAAAGGAGGCCGATAAATAAATAAATAAATAAAAATTAAAAAAATAAAACCGGGTGTATAAAACTACTATTTTTTTTATTATTTCTTTTTTTTCTGTTTGTTTAATTTTGATTAACGAGACCGTCAGCTGTTTTCGGTGTAATTTACATAACTCGCGCGCGGGCCGAGGACCACACAAAACGGCCGGTGCTTCGTAATTTTATGGGGAATTTTTGTGTCGGAAATATGCCCGCACTGATGGTCGTTATCGCCGCGCGACCATCTCGTCTCGCTTGAAACACCTGAAAATCCACGCAGCTTTTCACATACTGTAAGTTCCATTTCTTTCTACTCAAAACTATGAAACTTTGACTTGTTAATTATTGAGGCTTCTACTTTATTGCACATTATGATTCAATTTTAATGAATGAAGCATTTTTTGAACAGACCATTAATATTCCACAACCCAGAAAGGCATATTTTGTTGTTAAATGAATTTCATCGCGATGATTTAGTTAAATTCAAAGTTTTTTTTTTAAATCGTATTAATCTACATTTAACTATAATAAATCGTTTTATCACAGTTAAATGTAGATTAATGCTATCTATAGTGGTAGTTATAATAAAACGTTTTATTATAGTTATAGTAGATTAATGCGATTTTCAAAAAAAAAAAAAATCAATTTAAATGTAGATTAATTCAACTAAATCATCGCGTTGAAATGAAATCGCCGTCTCGTTGCTACTCTACGCGAGCCGTCGCATTTCCTGAAACGATCGCCGTTAAACGTTGCGGAATTCATTAATTATATTTTCTATACGTCCTCCCGGAATCCGCGCAAAAAGGGGAACTGTTGTAGATCCTTTTTCTAACAGAGAGCGCGCGCCTATATGGAACTTTATGCTCAACAACTCGTTGATTTGTATCTCCTACATTTACGCTTTTTCTATACACAAACATACTCACATATATATATATATATATATATATATATAAAACCACCTCCTGGTTTATTCTTCACATCGCTTACATCTTCTTTTAACCAGTTTCGTTCTACACGTCGCTTCGATTTCTCTTCTTCCATCCAGTTTATTGGTTGCAAGTCGAAGAAGGACGGAGGAGAAGCGGCCTCGCCGAGCGATCCGAACAGGACACATCCTGTCTGACTACTGTAGCATAACGTTATGGTTAAGGTATTCTTGTGTTATAAGAAATATGGTTATAGTTGTATTATATTTGTTATACACTATTCGGACTATCAATTGAAGGGGTTATTTATTGTAGATCGCTTTCTCTTTCTCTCTTGCGGATGCCGAAAGAAGCACAGATCTTTTAAATAATGATAACAAAAATTTAATAAAGTAAATAAAAAGTATTTGAAATAATTAATAAATCATTCCCTCTTTAGCTGCTGTGATATTTTGACTTATGTTACTTAAGTACTTAAAACAAATATTCACAAATGGACATTTGCTGTTGTTTGTTTATCTGTTTGTCTAAAACTTTTATCCGATAAAAAAAACAAACACACAAAGAAACATAGCTGTTAATTATTTGTTAATATTATTTAAAGAAGCTCGTAATAACTAGCATTAAGTTTATTTCGATCGAGACATCTGATATGATATTAATACCGTTGATTAAAAAGATGTTACAGTCAAAATTAGGCAATACGAATGACCTAGGGAGACGTTGCAGTCAAAATTAGGCAATAATAATGACCTAGGAGGACTTTACAATCAAAATTAGGCAATACAAATGATCTATGGAGACATTACAGTCAAAATTAGGCTATACAAATGACTTAGGGAGACGTTACAGCCAAAATTAGGCAATAGGAATAACCTAGGGAGAGATTACAGTCAAAATTAGGCAATACAAATGACTTAGGGAGACGTTACAGCCAAAATTAGACAATACAAATTACCTAGGGAGAGATTACAGTCAAAAATAGGCAATTATAATGACCCAGAAAGATGTCACAGTCAAAATTAGGCAATACGAATGACCTAGGAAAAAGTTACAGTCAAAATTAAGCAATAATAATGACCTAGGAGGACTTTACAATCAAAATTAGCCAATACGAATGACCAAAGAAGACGGTACAGTAAAAATTAGGCTATACAAATGACCTAGGGAGACATTACAGCCAAAATTAGGCAATACAAATGACCTAGGGAGACATTACAGTCAAAATTAGGCAATATGAATGACCTAGGGAAATGTTACAACCAAAATTAGGCAATACAAATGACCTAGGGATACGTTACAGTCAAAATTAGGCAATACAAATGACCCAGGGAGACGTTACAGTCAAAATTAGGCAATACAAATGACCTAGGGAGACGTTACAGTCAAAATTAGGCAATACAAATGACCTAGGGAGACATTACAGTCAAAATTAGGCAATACAAATTACCTAGGGAGACGTTACAGTCAAAATTAGGCAATACAAATGACCTAGGGAGACGTTACAGCCAAAATTAGGCAATACAAATGACCTAGGGAGACATTACAGTCAAAATTAGGCAATATGAATGACCTAGGGAAATGTTACAACCAAAATTAGGCAATACAAATGACCTAGGGATACGTTACAGTCAAAATTAGGCAATACAAATGACCCAGGGAGACGTTACAGTCAAAATTAGGCAATACAAATGACCTAGGGAGACGTTACAGTCAAAATTAGGCAATACAAATGACCTAGGGAGACATTACAGTCAAAATTAGGCAATATGAATGACCTAGGGAAACGTTACAGCCACTATTAGGCAATACAAATGACCTAGGGATACGTTACAGTCAAAATTAGGCAATACAAATGACCTAGGGGGACATTACAGTCAAAATTAGGCAATACAAATGACCTAGGGAGACATTACAGTCAAAATTAGGCAATATGAATGACCTAGGGAAACGTTACAGCCAAAATTAGGCAATACAAATGACCTAGGGATACGTTGCAGTCAAAATTAGGCAATACAAATGACCTAGGGAGACGTTACAGTCAAAATTAGGCAATACAAATGACCTAGGGAAACGTTACAGCCAAAATTAGGCAATACGAATGACCTAGGGATACGTTACAGTCAAAATTAAGCAATACAAATGACCTAGGGAGACGTTACAGTCAAAATTAGGCAATACAAATTACCTAGGGAGACGTTACAGTCAAAATTAGGCAATACAAATGACCTAGGGAGACGTTACAGCCAAAATTAGGCAATACAAATGACCTAGGGAGACATTACAGTCAAAATTAGGCAATATGAATGACCTAGGGAAACGTTACAGCCAAAATTAGGCAATACAAATGACCTAGGGATACGTTACAGTCAAAATTAGGCAATATGAATGACCAAGGAAGATGTTATAGTCAAAAATAGGCAATAACAATAATCTAGAAAGACGTTAGTCAAAATTAAGCAATTATCATTTAACTCTTAGTTTTATTCCGCTTAATGCTACTTCTTTTTGAACAAATTCTGACTTATTGCGCACTTTGTCAATTGAATTACGTTTGTTTCCGGATAATTTTGGGCTGTTTGTCAAATTCTGGTTTCTGTGATTTATTGTTAAGATTCTAAACAAGATCGTTTCACTCACTCAACATTTATTAAAATGCAGCGAACTCATAACGAATTTAGAATGTTATCAAGGATTTTCTAATTGCACATCCGAACTACACCAGCAACAACAGTAACAAATAACGCAAGCTATATCGCCTATCGGCCGACACGATCTCCTCGCAATACGCTTACGTCCGACGGTTTCAGTGCGTATTTCAGCCGATATGGAAACGGACACGACGTTAACAGCCACACCTGGATATCTGTTGAGGAACTGCGGATTTATCAGCGCGCACCGCACTTTTATCAGAGCGACACTCTTTCCGCGAGTCGATCAATTGCGGTTCGTATGTTAGCATAATGGTGGGATTATATCCGATCCGGATTAATCTGATTCATTTACTGTTAAGCGTGTTTTGTCTTATCGAAAATCTTTGCAAATTTGTAATGCTAATTTATTGCAATATTTTTATTGTTGCAATCCGTAGATAACTTAAACTGAATTACTAATTTCAATTTGATAAAGTATAAGCCTCAACAATCAACATGTTTATTTTTTATTTGTTTTAGAGTCGATTAAACATAATGAAAGAATCAACTCGATTAATTTAATTATGTTTAATTAATGATTAATCAACTCTTACGATGGTGAAAACACATACTCGATCGACGATGGGAAGTGTATTTACCAGCAAGTCATCCATTCTCGAACATTAAAAACCACACGACTGAATAAATATTTGTGCGGGCCAACAAAACCGTCGCTCGCTCGCTCGCTCGCTTCTTCGCCAAACAATCCTATAATTTATCGTCGCTTATGATGAACGCGATTGTAAACAAATTCCCGTGAAAAGTCCAACAGTCGGCGTCGCGGCATTCCGGTGGCGCTGGATAAAATCTTAATCCCGGCCCGCGATTTCGAAACGCATGAAGCGCAAGCAAAGAGAAAAAGAGAGGCATTGCGATAAGTGTACACTTCATAGATTACCGTAATGAGCTATTACAAAAGGCGGGAGACAGCTTAATGCAGCGAACGGACATTTCCCATAATTCACGTTCTCGAATAAGACAGAAAGAATAAATAAAACAATAAAATAATTAATATTCAATTCCAACGTTTCATTTTCTTTACAAAGAAACGATCAAAATGAAAAAAATATTTTTTTTATATAATGAATAAATCCATACTGTTACGGAATTAATAATAATAATCTTTATTAACAGCAAAAAATATTAAAAATTACAAAATCAAATGTATATTTTATATCTGTTACTTGGCTATCGACCAATGGTCTTTCCATCTGGTGAATTAATATTAATAAGGTTTTTGGAATTCAATTAGATTATTAATTTTATTTATTAGTTTTTTTGTAAATGATTTCATTTAAACGAAGCTTCCGTAAATAAGTAAATAATTGCGAAAAACAAAAATAAAAACATTTTGTTTCTGGATGTGATTAATTTTTTATATAATTAATTCGTTATGGATTTTCAAGAAATATTATATTGATCGATTCTAAAAGATACTTCGTGACAATTGAGATAAGAACATTTAAGTTTCCCAGCTGAATTAAATTTATTTCCCATAGAAGGAATTTTGTGTCCCGGCGCATTCACCATTTTTGCAGCACTTTTTTCCTCCGCGAGAAAATTTCGTTTAATTAGTAAAAGTTTGTTTCTTAATTCATATTAATAATTCGACTACATTTAAATGTGAATAATGAGTTTCATCAATGGAATTATAATATTTATTTTATATTCCCTCGTTATTTCTCTCTCGCTGAACTGAACACAAGCAGAATACAATCCGCCCCAATCAAACAAACCGCATCTCCACAAATCCGCAATTACAATTAACCATAAATTATACCTCGACTTGTAAAAAAAATCCGTGTGTGAATGTGTGTGTTAAAACACCCCGAAGATCCTCGCGCAAGCAAGCAAGAGAGATGATATAATCAAGCGCAAAGTGATTTATGCACCCGCGCTCAGTTCGACTCGGGCCGACTCAGGTGCTTATAATTATAAGCAGTGTGTCCAGCAGGAAGTCCGCGTGATTTACTCCTTCTTTCTACGCCGAGCGCGGAGAAGAGATATCACTGCGTTTATAGAGGCATCGCCGTGGAGGAAAAGAATCGTAATTGGCTGCGAGCGGCCATGAGAAAACACCTTTGCGTCCGCCAGTTGCTGCTGCTCCTGCGATGAATCTTCTGTGTCTTCAACATTAAAAAAAAAAATAATAAAAAAATCGAGTAATACATTGTAGTGTGTAGGAACAAAAGGCAATAAAAATGACTTAGGAAAACGTTACAGTCAAAATTAGGTAATAAGAATGACCTAGGACGACTTTACAGTCAAAATTAGGCAAAATGAATGACCTAATAATACGCTATAGTCAAAATTAGGCAAAATAAATGATCTAGAAAAAGGTAACAGTCAAAATTAGGTAATAAGAATGACCTAGGAAGACGTTACAGTCAAAAATAGGCAATATGAATGACTTAGGAAGAGATTACAGTCAAAATTAGGCAACATGAATGACCTAAGGAGACGTAACAGCCAAAAATAGGCAATTAGAATGACTTAAGAAGACGTAACAGTCAAAATTAGGTAATATGAATAACCTACGACGACTTTACAGTCAAAATTAGGCAAAACGAATGACCTACGAATATGTTATAGTAAAAATTAGGCAAAACGAATGATCTAGGAAAACTTAGTAGTCAAAATTAGGCAATAAGAATGACCTAGGAGGATATTACAGTCAAAATTAGGCAATAAGAATGACCTAGGAAGACGTTACAGTCAAAATTAGGTAATAAGAATGACCTAGGACGACTTTACAGTCAAAATTAGGCAAAACGAATGACCTAGGAATACGTTATAGTAAAAAATAGGCAAAACGAATGATCTAGGAATACGTTATAGTCAAAATTAGACAATAAGAATGACCTAGGAATACGTTATAGTCAAAATTAGGCAATAATAATGACCTAGGAATACGTTATAGTCAAAATTAGGCAATAAAAATGACCTAGGAAGACGTTACAGTCAAAATTAGGTAATAAGAATGACCTAGGACGACTTTACAGTCAAAATTAGGCAAAACGAATGACCTAGGAATACGTTATAGTAAAAATTAGGCAAAACAAATGACCTAGGAATACGTTATAGTAAAAAATAGGCAAAACGAATGATTTAGGAATACGTTATAGTCAAAATTAGGCAATAAGAATGACCTAGGAATACGTTATAGTCAAAATTAGACAATAAGAATGACCTAGGAAGACGTTACAGTCAAAATTAGGTAATAATAATGACCTAGGACGACGTTACAGTCAAAATTAGGCAAAACGAATAACCTAGGAATACGTTACAGTCAAAATTAGGCAAAACGAATGACCTAAGAATACGTTATAGTCAAAATTAGGCAATAAGAATGATCTAGGAATACGTTATAGTCAAAATTAGGCAATAATAATGACCTAGGAATACGATATAGTCAAAATTAGGCAATAAGAATGACCTAGGAAGACGTTACAGTCAAAATTAGGTAATAAGAATGACCTAGGACGACGTTACAGTCAAAATTAGGCAAAACGAATAAGCTAGGAATACGTTACAGTCAAAATTAGGCAATAAGAATGACCTAGGAAGATTTTACAGTCAAAATTAGGTAATAATAATGACCTAGGACGACTTTACAGTCAAAATTAGGCAAAACAAATAACCTAGGAATACGTTACAGTCAAAATTAGGCAAAACGAATGACCTAGGGAGACATTACAGTCAAAATTAGGCAATACAAATGATCTATGGAGACATTACAGTCAAAATTAGGTAATAGGAATGGCTTATGAAGACGTTATAGTCAAAATTAGGCAAAACGAATGACCTAGGAAGATGTTACAGTCAAAATTACAAAAAACGGAGGTGATAGATTATATATATTTTTCGATTTCGTTAATCAAAAATACACAAGCACGTTTTAATCGCGTGGACTCTTTTTTTTTCGGATAGGAAGGATTCCTTTTCTGGGTGTATAATTTCGTTTAATTCGTAGAAAAAAATAGTTGGGGTCAACCCGGAGCCGACGGTACCGGTTGTTTTAATAACGCTTGTTTAGAAGAAGGAACGGCCCCGCCGCCCATACATCCGCGCCTCGTTATGCCCAGGCAACGGAAGGTGCACGTTGCCTGCCTGCTCGACTGCCTGGTTGTTGTTGCCTCGGGTGGGGACGGTGTCGAAGTCGCCGCACGCCCTCGCGCCGCCACGGACACTCTTCCACCGCTGATAATCTCCAAACGAGACGGGGAACACGAGCGGAGCTCACCGGTTCGGTTCGCTTCGTGAACTTCTCCATCGAGACCACTCCACTTCATTTCATCTTCACAAAGGTGGCTTTTGAGGTCCTGCTAACAATGGCCAGTCGAGTGGTCCTCAATCAACGCCTCGGTCTAAATACGATGGGTTGTTGATGGGTTACGGATATAGTCAATCAAAATTGTCGACAATGGCTTTTATTGTTATCATCAACGTGTTCTATATTTATAAAAGCTATGTGTCCATCATAGTACTTCTCCAGATGCGTATTATTACCGTCTTTCAAAATTGAAGCAAAATAATTTCCCACCTTTCATGATTTTTTTTTTTTCTTCAAAATATCAATTAATATTGTCCAAACAATTGTGGAAAAAAAAAGCTAAGAGTACTTAATGATAACCAAAAGCTTTCTAGATCTTGGAAATGTTATAAAAAGTTTATATGCAACGTTTGGATTCAATCCACTTAGCTATTTTTGAAAACACAAACATTTTTCAAAAATCGATGGAATGGACTCAGGGGATCTCAAAACGTTTATATACATTTGTCTGTTACTTTCTTCTCATTAATCACTTGGTAAAACATTATGAATAATTACGTTGAAATAAAAGATTCGAAATATTTCACGAACACAATACTTTTCCTCAAACAGGGAGGGTAAAATTATGGAAAAAAAATAACTAAGAATAAAGTTGCATTTAAAACGTTGACCATTTTGCCAGCCAGGTTTTTAATCACTTCTACTTTAGCGAAGCACAAAATGAAGCAGAAAACCTGGAGATTAATCAATTCCTCCGCGTTTTGTAACCGTCGCCGATGACGCGAGCGATTGCGCGTTGAAAAATTGCCGCCGCGCACACAATTTTTTCCGCTTCTTTATTTATTCGTTTCTTTTTCTCGCCTTCTTGTTATTCTTATTCTTCTCTATGCGGCGATTAGAATCTCCGGATGATGTAAATTGTAAACGAGTTGCCGCCACGGCTACCGCCAAATTCCGAGGAGATAACGCCGCCCGATAGAGAGACGGTAAATTATGAACGTTTATTATTCGGCCTACGCGCGAGCCGGCCTTCTAACTGTTCATCTCTCAAATTTTAATCAAAACAAATTGAAACCAAATAAAAATATTAAGAAATTATTATTATTATTATAAACTTCTTGTACTCTTTCGGGTGTTGAAGTTAAAAAAAATAAGAAGAAATTAACAAAATTAAATTTTGTTAATTTCTTCTTATTTTTTTAAATATATATAAATCTTATAGCGATTTGATGTATTTAATATTAATATATTTCATAAATTAAATTTAATTTCATTTCATTAAATAATTAACTTATTTATATTTTCTCCGACTAGTTTCGACCTTCCTCCCTGAAGATGACCAAAGGTCGAAATTAGTCGGAGAAAATATAAATAAGTGAAACAAACCAAGTGTTTGAATTTTAATTAAATTAACCTGAATTAATTAAAAAATGTTTTGTGAGAAATTAATTAAGCCTTGTGAATAATATTAGCACGTTCTGTGCTAAGTCTAAACGTAGGATTTTTCTTCTTGTTAGAGAAGATTGTAAAGAAACAACAATCGTTTTTTTTTTGTTTTAGTATGTTATTATTATTATTAGTAGTATTAGTAGTAGCTTTATTATTATAGTCACGATGGTTTTGACAAACTGTAATCTTCCACCACCTCAAATTGATATCAATCTCACACCATTGTTGTTTTTTTTTATTATTTAATTTCTTACTCACTTTTATTTTGTAACGTGACTTCGCCGCATTTCACATAAAATCACCCTGTCTTATTGTCTCCACCGCCGACATCCTGCGCTTTACATTATCACATCCTGCGCACGTGAACAATTTCATCAACAACACCCGAAAACTACCAAATAAACAAGATAATCTTCTCGGTTTTGTAGTTAGCCAGTCGCCTAATTCCAATTCAAGCAACCCTTTCCGCCAGATGCCCGAGACGCGATAATGTCGCAGCGGTTGGCAGTCAGTCGGCAGTCGCCTCATAAATAATTCCGCGCACGCACTTTCCGCCGAGCAGCGGTTTTCAGAAAACATAAATATAAAGAGCGTCCCACGGGAGTCGCCCGTGGAACATATTTATACTTTAATTAAGTTTCCTTTTTTTCCTTTCGTCCACTTATTCTTCTCCGCGAAGAAAGAGACGGTCGCGAGTTATGATTTTCGCATTTTTGAGATTCTGACATGTGTTCGCGACGGATTTACGGCCGTATGGATTCGAATAATATGTCCAGGGGTTTATTTGTAATCTAAATGCGAATCGATTCGATGAAATAAAAATAATATCGCATTTTTATATATTTTTTTTGCTTCTTCTACTCATCAATCACTTGGGAAATCTTGAAATAAATTTTATTCTTATTTTACTAGACGATGCAGGAATGGCCAAAAACGGTGAAAATGAGAGATTTACTTGTCTCGGCACTGTTAGCTTATCTTGATGATGTTGAGTTTAACGTGTACGTTATTTTTAATCATCACAGTCTAATCACTATATAGTTTCGAGTTTACATGAAGTGATTAATCACAAAATAGAGACTCCGACAAAACTGAATTAAGGAATAACAATATAATCAACTTTTATAATAGATATGCAAATATATAAAATGTGAAGTTAATTAATAACGTACACATTAAACTTGAAATTTTCTGTACGGAATTACCACGAATGACGCTGTTGCGGCTTTGCCTGATATTCATCCGTAGCCCAACCCTCATTAACATAAGTTTGCGCGTTTGTAATAGGCCTGGGAACGGTCGGGCGGATTGCGGCGAAACGGGAGAGATCGTGGGAAGCCGTATTGAGCCATACCACGCATGCGCTTTCAATATACAAACGCAGATTCGAGTGACACCCGTGGAAGAGATGAACACGAGACTTCACAACTAATGTATAGTTAGTATAAAGCAATATGTATTTAAATGGACTTACCGTTAATAAACAATAAACAATCAACATCGCGACGATTATTGTACATTGTAAATGATATAATTTAATATACATTGAGTTAAATCGAGTAATAATTTCATTTAAACGGTCCTATAATCAAACAATAACAGACGCGTTGTTACTTCAATTGAGTTCGCGTTTAGTTAAAATAAATCGAGTGCGAACACTCAACTGCAGTAACGTCACGTTGGGGCAATGTAATTAAATTTCATACCCCTTTCGAGGTGTATATATAAGGATTTATGTCCGACTGAAAAGGCTCACCGTTTTCCGGACGCGGGCGTAAAAAGCTAGAATGCACAGAATAAAACCATAGAGGAAAGAAAGAAAAAAAATGAAGCAATAATTAACGAAAACATACACGGCGAAAGCATGTAAAACGTCCCGTCCCTTAAATGGTGAAAATGGGGGAATACGTGTTATCCCCGATCATCGCCACTCCGGCATACAAATGGCTAGTTTGATATTTTTTTCCCAACCCGCAGAAGAGGTACGTACGGAGAATCGAGGAGTTTTGAGTCGTTGCGCGCGGTGGTATCTCTTAACCCACGCTCGGTATCTCCGATACACTTGTAATTATCTCCGGGCCGGAGAAGAGAGGAAAAACCGGACGACGTGAAGACAAAATGGGCACTGCGATGCCACGGCCTGCTTGGTTTACTGCGCTTGTTTGCTTTGTGTGTGGGAGAGCGAAATGCGATTCTCAAACAAGCATTCCTTGCAGATAGATAATAAAAAAATTAAATCACAAAATGTTGACATCATCTTGTAAACCTGTGGAATTGGGCCGAAATTAATCATCGATTATTTATTTAAGAAATACAAAATAAAATAAAAATTTAATTACCTCATGGAAACAGTATTCTTAATAATTTTGGTTGAGTTTTTTAATCATATATTTCACAGAAACAATACATTTATAATTCGATTATCAAAAATATTCCATTATTGAGATAATCGATTTTGCCCATAACTGGTCGAAATATGTGGTTAATTCAACTCTACAACAGTTTTTTTATATTAAAGTTAAATCTAACGATCCACAAGAATTTAAAAAAAAAATCAAATTACTGTAAAGAGGTTGGTAAATGCTTCAACCAAATAGTGTCATCAATATTTTATACAAGAGTACTGTGAAGTAGTTGGAGGGTGTTTGAGGATGCCCCAACCTCTTCACAGTACTCTGGTGTAAAATATTGACACTATATGAAGGGGTTGAAGGAAGTTACAGAAAGCTCCAAAACTTCACAGTATCAATACTTTGTAGTAGAGTATTATGAAGGGGTTGAATAGTATTGGAAGATGCTCCAACCCCTTCATAGTGTCAATATTTTCTACCAAAGTATTGTAAAGGGTTTGGTGGGTGTTTGAGGATGCTCCAACCTCTTCGCAGTACTCTGGTACAAAATATTGACACTACGTGAAGGAGTTGAAGGATGTTGCAGGATGCTCCAGCACTTCACAGTGTCAATACTTTGTAGTAGAGTATTATGAAGGGGTTGAATAGTGTTGGAGGATGCTCCAACCCCTTCATAGTATCAATATTTTCTATCAGAATATTGTGAAGTAGTTGGAGGGTGTTTGAGGATGCTCCAACCTCTTCGTAGTACTCTGGTACAAAATATTGACACTACGTGAAGGGGTTGAATTGGATGCTCCAGCACTTCACACTGTCAATCCATCCAATGAATCGGAGTATAAAGGCTCCGAATGGAGCGGTAAAACTCCTTGTGGAGTGGAAAAAAATTATTAACTAAATTTGGATCATCCATTCAAGTATCCTATTTATAATAATCTAAGTTAAGTCAGACGACCAGAAAATTAAATTGAAAAACAATCAACTTGAAAATTCTTAATAGACATAAAAAAATGCATTTTCGTTGACTAGATGATGTATCTGTATGTGTGTGTGAAGAAAACTTTCGAATCCGTCACGGTCCATCGGACGTACGAACGTTTCCCTTTTAATTATTTATAACGCGGGAGCTAATTTGTAAGCGATTATTTGTTGTACGGGGCATAACGAGGCACAGACGCGTCCGGTAATTGGACTGATAAATTAGTTGACAGGTGTTTATTGGGCAGTAAAAGAGAGGAGAAGATTTAGTGCCCCGGCGCGCCACGGAGTACAATTTAAATTTCAAAATGCGCCCGTCGAAGATAACTCATCGGGAATATTATCAACTCACACAATCGAATCATTAAATAATAATTGTAAAATAAATTAAACAAGAATTTAAAGAAATAAAGAGACAACTGGGGAAAAAATTAAAAATAGTAAATAAAGTGTGCTTGAGTGTGTAAAATTGAAAGAAATAGACAACTCGAAAAAAAAAAAAGTAAATAAATTGTGCTCGAGTGTGTAAAATAATTTAAATATCGCAGAAAAGTACAGCCGTACTCCACATATAGAGTTGGTTTGTAAGAAATAGTCACAATGGCAAACTAGTAGTTGGATTCACAACAAAATACAAATACCTGAATACCCCCATGAGTACCGGAAGGTAAACAACCCTCTGTAGAACCGAGCGAGACCGAGGCTGAACTCTTATATTCTTAACCGCAATGGTTTTAGAGAGCAAAGTAGGAAGAAAACGTTTTCTTTAGAAGGCCAAAACAACCTTAGCAAAGCTGTATAACGAGGTGACATTAAATTCGAGCAAGCCGAAAGAAGAGGAGGAAAAAAGCGGTCAGTTGGAAGGCGGGGAAAAACGGGTGGCACTCCGAAACGCAAAAAAAAAAATGCACGAGGATTCGAAACGGCCCGAAAAATAAAAAAAAGGAAATAAAACGAGGGCATAATGGGTAAAAATGATCCGAATGATCTCGGCAATGCGAGCCCATAATCCCAGGGAGGGCAGCTTTTTTCAGCACGTTATAATAACGAACCGTACGTGTCCAGCACTAACACGGGATGCCACTTATCGCGGCTACCGACCGCGGGGGTTATTACACCGGTGGTATGTCTATGCGGAGCGACTCCGAAATTCCATCACCTGAGAGGAGGAAAGAAACAAGGGAAAGAACACAAAATAAATAAACGAGAGGAGAAGAAAAAAAATAAATAAATGGGAAGGTATAAGCAGTTAGCCTCCCTCCCTTCTCCTCCTCCTCCTCCTCGTCTCCATCCGTGCACGATTTATACATTCGCTAACTGGGTCCGAACGTAAAAGATAAAACCCGTGTTTTCTTTATTGAAGTGCTGATAGCCTGCTATGCTATGCGGCCTCAAACCCGATACCGGCCGGCCGGCGATGTCGTGCTCATTAATTTTACCATATTTCACCGCCGCTAACTGCCGACACCTTCAACCAAAGACACTCTTATTTACTTTCTTTTTGTTCATTAATTTTTGTTTCGTGCTGCCGAATATTGGATTTCACATCATTTATCTTTAATTACGACAATCATTTTTATATATAAAAAAATGCATGTTTTCAATTTGATTTATTTATTACTTAACCATCGTTTAAACATATTTGAATCTAAATTATTTTCGAAGAAAGGATGCAAATTTTGAATCACAATATATTCGTAGCCATTTTGAATATGAACGAACGAATCAAGAAATAGCGAATGACTCCACTGCACTTGCTTCACTTTTAATCACTCTCATGTTAGTAGATGTGTTAAAGTGTGTAGTTGTACAAGATAAATGGAAGATTCCTTCTTACTTCACATTTAATTTCTTAAAACACTGGATGTATATTTCGAGTAGCATGAACTCAATATAATTGTATCAATAGAAAAGAGTATTCAAGAAAAGAAATAATCTATTAATTTTTATTTATTTTAATGTAATTGTACCGCTTTCAAGTCATGATAGGTAAAGCTAAGGTGTTGAATTTGCGAGGAATAGCAAACCCATAAAAGTTTTAACAAGTCTGTGTTATTGCCGAAGAAAGCAATCTATTTTATTACCAACTTTATTCTTATCTTTTAAATCACTATAAATCCTTGTTTTTTAAAATAATTTTGCACGCCTTTCCATTATGATCACCATTTTTTTATTTATTTTCGCCCGACGGTATCCTGCTCTTTCAGAATCGAGCACTCGACTTCCCAAATCATGTTTTAATGATGCGTGTTTGCAAAATCAAACAACAAAAATTATCGAGCGAATGATACGTCTGCACTCGCTTCACTATTAATCACTCTCGTAATTCGTACTTCTCTTTCTCTTATTGCGCAACGTGTAATTAGCGCCGGGATTGCACAATTGCGTAAGATTTACTTTTTGCAAAATTCTCTGCAATTAAATAAAAAAAAGGATGATAACACAAATAAGCGAACAAAAAAATGAGGCATTAGAGAAAGTTATAGAATTAATGGGTCACTCAACAAGTCATCCATAAAATTTTGACTCGTTTAAACGCAAGTTTTGTAATTTTCAAGACAATTAATAAAAACGAATATCATTTGTTGATTAAACACAATTAAAAAAAAAATTAAACACAATTAAAAAAAAATACTGTTGGAGCCACACAATAGCTTTACAAACATGCGTTATTGTGTATTATTTGACTTATAATTATTTCAGGACAAAACAGTTTTGCAATCTATTTTTTTTTTTTAATTTTCGCTTTAAATAATAATTAATCATCAACAGATTGATCTTTCGTAAAGAGAATAAATCATCGCTAAACAAACCGATCCCATTCACAAAACGCAGATCCGACAAAATACGGTGGAAACCTCATTGTTACGCCGCGCGTTGTGACTATAGCGGCGTGTAAATCCTGAAATTATGTATCTGATCCGGAGGCATAAATCCTGAACAAACAGGGAAGTCCCGGTGGATGATTTACGGCGTATTGTTCTCTCTTGGTAGGGAAGAATCCGCGGTGAAATTTGTGAAACGAGAAATTGTCTTACTCACCGGCGGAATTTCCACTTGCCCGCAGTTATGCATTCCCTTACCTGTAAAAAAAAAACAGAACAAAATATGAGAGGAAATATGCGTGAGGGATTAGGCGGTAATTTCGCGGCGTAAATCAGAGATGTTTTCGGTTGCGGATTTATCGCTCGACAAATATGGTTCATTGCGTTTCCCTCCGTTGATTTATCGTTGATTCTTCGGATGTTTCGCGCACATTGCTTTCTATATTCTTCAAATAGTTTAATGACATTAAGAATAGGAAGAAAATAACGCAAAAAATAATACATTATACAATATGTCATTGTTAGGCAACAGCAAATTTCTATTATTAGACTAATAAATTATTTATGTGACATAAGTCATTATGTCACAGTAGCTAAAGGAAAAATAATTCATTAAGTTATTATTTTCAAATTCTCTTTATTTAATTTATTTAAGTAAATCCTTTTTCCATCATTATAATTAATAACATTTATCAACAACTTTTTAACACAATTCCATCTATAAAAGTATTATTATAATAGCTATAAATCACTAGGAGTTTATAGTTTATTTTAGACAACAACGGAATGTTTGTGCGTTACTATAAGACAAATATAGAAAATTTGTTTAAGTTGTATTAGGAATTAGTTGCATTAGTATCAGGTTTGAGCGTGATGGCAAGCATTTTATTGGTACAGCTAAAGTGTTAGATTAGCAGCTTCATAAAAGCTCTGAGTTGACAAAACTTAGGTATCCGGTTTCCGAGCTAAAGTGAACGTAAAAGAGCTTTTGATCAGCCTAGCGGCATGTTTGCCAGCGATGAAAGCTCGTGATAGGTAAAGCTAAGGTGTTGGATTTGCGGGCAATAGCAAATCTATAAAAGCTTTTGATTGGCATAACTTAGGTGTCAGATTTGCGAAGGACGACAATACTACAAAAGCTCGTAATTGAAAAAACTTCAGGTTTGCGAGCGATGGCAAGACTATAAAAGCTCTTTTTTAGCAAAACTTGGGTGTCAGGTTTGCGAACGTCAGCAAGACTATGAAAGCTCTTGATTGAAAAAAAAAAAAAACTCCAGGATAGCGAGCTTAAGTAATTCTCTAATGGATATTAATCGTTAGAGCTTAAAAGACAAGACTACGAAAGCTCTTGATTGAAAAAAAACTCCAGGACAGCGAGCTTAAGCAATCCTTTAATGGATATTAATCCATTAATTGTGAACGTCGGCAAGACTATGAAAGCTTTTGATTGAAAAAAGAAACTCCAGGATAGCGAGCTTAAGCAATCCTTTAATAGATATTAATCGACAGAGCTTAAAAGATAAGACTATGAAAGCTCTTGATTGAAAAAAACTCCAGGACAGCGAGCTTAAGCAATCCTTTAATGGATATTAATCCATTAATTACGAACGTCGGCAAGACTATGAAAGCTTTTCATTGAAAAAAGAAACTCCTGGATAGCGAGCTTAAGCAATCCTTTAATGGATATTAATTGGCAGAGCTTAAAAGGCAAGACTACGAAAGCTCTTGATTGAAAAAACCACAAAAGCTCTTGACTGATCAGGTTTTCCAATGGTGAAAGCTCTTGATGAGCTTTGATGTTAGGTTTACGAGCGATGGGAAGTTGATTGATCGTATGTGCATGATTTGCGAGGTTTTAGGTCGGCTACCATCTATTATATAATCCATCAAACTGTCCTATAAAATCTTAAATTTAGTTCTAAATGATTTAATCGCAAGGGATGAGTTGAAGACACGAGGGGGCTTTGATGGATACAAATAGCAGTAGATTAATTAACTAAGCTGAATCGATATCACCTAGGGAATCATGGGGAGATTATGAAACGCCATGGCGATTCTAAGAGATGTAAGAATGAGGAAGATGAGAAAACTATCCTATACTTTCTAAAATAATATCTCGTTTTAAATGAGTGATTTTTTTAGTTAGGCTGCTTTGATATTAGGCGAATTTATTGTAAGATTTCTGTGTGAGGAAAGAAGGAATAAAATGATTCTTAGCATTATCATTTTTGACTCGATCTGAACTGTTTGCTCCGTTGAATATACGCGATATGTCGACGTTGTAAATATGGTCTTCTCTTCTGTTCGGAATGGAATGATTAGTGGTGTCCTTATTAAAATCACTGAGCGGACAGTAAAGAGCCCCGACAAGGACATGACAGCCAGAAGCTCGAGCTCCGGAGACATTCAATTACAAAACTGACCGCAATGAGATATTGTCGTCGTCGGCCCAGTTTGACGGCCGTCTCTTTCGCGCTCCTCTCCATCGCCAGTGCCATCTAGTTTCATCCATTCCGAAAGATCGGATCTCGAGTTGCGCGCGCGGAGGAGTTTCACTTTAAATGGACTATCGGCGGCCGATCCGAACGGATTATAAGGATTTGTAAAGCGATATTGCTGCTAATGTCGCCCGTGACAGACGTTCTCGTCCTCGTCGTTTCAGTTTGCTTCGGGTCTCTCTATCCAGTTTTAATCTCATTTGCCAGCTCGATGCTCAACCGACTGCGAATGGAATTTTTTTAGAAGAAACTTTTATCAACAATCCAATTGCTTTACACAATAAACCAAATACGTTTCATCTCAATTATATTTTCAAACACCTATATGTAAATAGATTTTAATTTTTTTGTTAAAACTATCTGACGATTCGTCAAATCGAATTTCATCTATGACTGCAGATCATAAAAAAAACATCAATACTAATTTCGATTAAAGGAGTACCCTCGCTCCTTTAACAATTTTTTTTCTATTATTTCGACTTAACCCACCAACAAAACTTCATTGCAAACAACCCTTATTTTCAATTCCTCCAATTAAACAAAAAAACACCTCGACTGCATTCAATTACCGATTTTCTATACTCCTGTTGATTTCAATTATTCATTTTTGAAGCGTGATGTTATTGGGAGAGAGATAATAATAATAATCGGTTGTTGTGTCGCGTATTTCATACCTCGATTCCGACATTGTTCTCGTTTGATGTGGAAGATTGGATTGGATTGGACTCGGCCCGTGTTGGAGAGCTCCTCGGGGGTCAGAGAGCACCACACTTACAATATACGCCCGGATACCAATACCGATACCTGTCTGCCTGCTCGCCTGCCTGCCTGCCTGGCTGGCTGGCTGCAGTCGCTGGTGATTTATTGTGTGCTATGTTGAGTGTTGCGGGGAGAATAAAACAAACTCACAGCCGCAGAGAAAATTTAAATGAGATAATAAAAAAATAATTGCGATTTTTTTTACAATTATTGTAATATTTTAGTTATTTTAAATTTCTTTCTTTCTTAATCTTATCCTCTTTTACCCGTATTGGGTGTCGAGGTGTTATTTTAAATTAAATATAAGAAATAAAAGTGTACGACAATGAAATTTTACAAAATTTATTATAACAATATGTACAATTGTGTCATGGGCTATCGATCATAGGTCTTTCTACCCAGTAAAAGTGTATTTTATTTAAATATTTATTTAACGTTATTTCCGTTACAAGTACAGTAAGTTTCTTATTTTTCCATCGCAAAAATGTATAGCCAAGGCTGTATATACGATTGTTTTGTGCCCACTTTATTTGCCTAAAAAAAATAATTAAGAAGGAAACAAATCTTTCGTGTGTAACCAATTTCCCGACTCCCACCCGTTCCACGGCCCTCGTTTAATATTTTTTATTTATTTATTTCTTTTCTCATTCTAAACGCGTGAATTATGCACGCGGCTTCATATTTGATTGAGTATCTCACGGGTCCCGGCTTGTTAACTTGTTGATATTTTATTGTGGTTATGCAACGGCCTCCCAATATGGCATCTCCGATGCGCGATGGTGCTATGATAAGGCCCCGCGAGCCGATCCGACCAACAGCAATCTCATTTTTTCCTCTCCTCTTTACTCCTTTTTCTTGTTATTCCTCTTTTTATTCTGCCAGGCAGTATGGACTGTATGGGTATACGTGGACGGGTGTGTAACGCTGGACATAACTCAGTAGCGGCGCACATCAAATGAAGTAATTTATACAATAAATGTGCATAAGTTACGTTACGATACAACGCTCGGTGCATCGACTCTTGGTTGTTGCTGCAGCGCGAAAATTATCCTCATCATTTATTTCAACCGTCAGCTTGCAATTTTTTTAGAAACAAACGAAATCATAAGTTTTTGTGCAAATAATGTTTGATTTCGGATCGAAGGACCAGAATGTCCTGAATCACTAAATTTTGAGATAACTATCGAATTAAAAAAGAAAACCTAACTAATCAAAAGCAGCGAAAGTAACAAGAGTTTAAAAATCTTCAATTCTGTATGAAGAGCCCCTATGCTAAGAATGGAGACGAAAAATCGGAAACTATGATGATCTTAATCAAGCACTGCTAATACTCGTGAAATTTTGCATTACAGGAATTTCAGCAGTATTAGCAATATTGATTCTTTGATTTAGTCAGACCCTGATTGCTAGTTGGAGGGGCTCTCTTAATACTAAATTAAAGTTTTTTTAACTCTTATTATTTTAAATAAAAATAATTAATAAAATATTTAATTCGGTCACAGAGTTAAATTTTGAAATAATTTATTAATTATTTTCAAACCATTTTCATTTAATTCGAATAAATACTCTTTTCTACTACTACAATATCTTTATTCAAAGTTATTTGTTTTACATATATTTACAATTTATTATGGTATATTTCTTTCTTTCTTCCTTGCTTGAACAGGCTATTGACCTATGGTCTTTCTGCCAATTTATCTTTTCTTTTCTATTTATCTTATTTTTTATATTAATATTTATATAATATTCAAAACTATATACAATAGTAAACGTTGATTACTATTGTAATAATAATAGTAGTAATAGTAATTTTAGTAATCAACATTTACTATTGTATATGGTTTTGAGTATTATATAAAATTTAATCAAAAACTGATAAACTGGTCCTTTTTATTTAATTATTCATTTTAACGCCAAACTTAAACTAAATCATCCAACTAATTGCTTTGCAAAAGCGATACTTTTGCGAAGTGGAGTCGACTGAAGGCGAGCGCGCGTCTCGGTAGCGACTCTGTGAAATCAGAAGCACGGCAACAAACGCCATTACATTTTCCCCGGCAAATAACAGCAATACCCTTTTTGCGCAGCGCGGCAATAACAATAACAACAATATGTTTATAACCCTCCGCCTCGGCACGAATTTGCATTGCGAAACGCGCGCAAAAAGGTTAACGATCTCCCGCTCTCGGGAGGGAGACCTATCGATTCACTCTTCGTGGACCACACATACTTTGCAACTAAAACATTTCCTTAACCAGAAAAATAAATAAAAAAATATTAAATAAAACACGAAGTAGTATAAAATCAGGATTACAATTTAAACAGAAATTCATGTTTTTTTTTTTAAACAAATAAAAAACTACGGAAGTGTTTTTTCGCATATTCTAAAAAGGGAAGGTTTGAACAACACTTTCTGAAAATTTCACGAAGTTTCCCCGCAAAATAAATAAATTGTGATTTTTTTATTTTACACCTTACAGAAAATTCAAGGGAAAATCGTGTTTTTCACATGAACTAGAAAATAACTCAAAAACCACCCGAGGGTTATTTTTATTTTTTTGCATATTTTGAAAGAGGAGGGTTTAAATAATATTTCTTGGAAATTTCACGAAACTACCCCAGCACAAAAATTAAAATACGATTTTTTTATATCTAACTAATAGAAAATTAAATGGATTAATTTTTTTTGCGGAAAAACCGAAACTTGTGGATTAACTTAAAATTATAGCCAAATAATTCCTATTGAATGGGAGCATTAATTGTGTGAATTTGACTTACTTGAAGCGAACCGTTTTCGTACAGCAGGCGCGTAAAGTCGAGCTTTGAAAAACGAATGAAAAAATCGCCCAACTTTGCGGATGTTTATGGGCAAGCACGAAATTATCATTTTCATGAATCTATGGGGTGAATTGTAGACAAATCCTTGCTGAATCGAATTTTTCAAATCGCAATATTCTATCTTAACAATTAGCAAAGTAATTTTAGTTTAACCAACACTGTGTCGAAAAGCCCCAATCGGTGCGGTTCGTTCAAACCGTTCTCCCATGTAAATTTGACCTAATATTTAAAAAGTGCTTAAAAAATGTAAATCATTTTTTTCCGGGAAAAATAATTATCCCACGTTCTTTCTAACATATTCAAGAGTGTTTTAGAATTTTTTCAGATTTTTTTGGAAGAAAAAAATTTTCATCGAAATTTGAACATTTTCTAAGGGGTACCCCTCGGAAAAAAGTGGATTTTCGTGAAAAATCCGAAACTCTCGGAATAACTTCAAATTATACCAAAATGTTCCCAATGAATGGGAGCATCAACTGTGTAAATTTGACGATTGTGGAATAAATAGTTTTCGTATAGCAAGCGTGTAAATTGGGCCTTTGAAAAATGAGCAAAAAAATTCTTTAATTTTGAGAATTTTTTTAGACAAGCAAAAACGTCCAATTTTAATGAATTTTAGGTGAAATATAGACAAATCCTTCCTGAATTGTATACTTCAAGTTCTAATATTCTATCGCATCTGTGATTAAAGTTATCTTAGTTTAATTGACGTCATGTCCAAAAGCGTCGATCGGCGCGTCTCGCTTAAACCGTTCCCATAATACTACATGTAAATAGAATGGAATCAATTCAAATGGCCTTAATGAACCGGAAATGATTTTTTTTCGAGCAAAATAAATATCCCGCGCTCTTTCTAATATCTTTAAGAGTCTTTGAGATTTTTTTCAGAATTTTTCCGAAGAAAAAAAATTTCATCAAAATTTCGAAAAATGTGGATTTTGGTGAAAAATCCGAAACTCTCAGATTTACTTAAAATTATAACTAAAATGTTTGCAATGAATGGGAGCATCAATTGTGTAAATTTGAATAACTTGGAGCAAATAGTTTTTGCACAGTCAGCTTGTAAAGTTGACCTTTAAAAAATGAGCGAAAAAATTGTCCAACTTTGGGATTTTTTCTAGACATGCACTAAAGCGATATTTTAGTGATTTTATAAGAAAAATATGGACTAATCCTTCCTGAATGCTATGCTTCAAATCCTAATGTTCTATCTTATCCATGAGCAAAGTTATCTTAGCTAATTCAGCACCGCGTCTGAAAGCCTCAATCGGCGCGGTTTGTTTAAACCGTTCTCATGAGACCACATGTAAATTTGACGTAATATTTAAAATGTGCTTAAAAAGGAGTAAATGATTTTTTCGGGTAAAATAACTATCCCACATTCTTTCTAACATATTCAAGAGTGTTTTAGATTTTTTTCAGATTTTTTTGGAAGAAAAATATTTTAATCGAAATTTGAATATTTTCTAAGGGGTACCCTTGGAAAAAAGTGGATTTTCGTGAAAAATCCGAAACTCTCGGAATAACTTCAAATTATACCAAAATGTTCCCAATGAATGGGAGCATCAACTGTGTAAATTTGAGGAATGTGGAATAAATAGTTTTCATACAGCAAGCGTGTAAATTGGGCCTTTGAAAAATTAGCGAAAAAATTATATAATTTTGAGAATTTTTTTAGACAAGCAAAAACGTCCAATTTTAATGAGTTTTAGATAAAATATAGATAAATCCTTCCTGAATGCTATACTTCAAGTCCCAATGTTCTATCTTATCCAGGAGCAAAGTTATCTTAGTTAAATCAGCACTGCGTCGAAAAGCCTCAATCGGCGCGGTTTGTTTATACCGTTCTCATAAGACCGCATGTAAATTTGACGTAATATTTAAAACGTGCTTAAAAAATAGTAAATGATTTTTTCTGGTAAAATAACTAATCCACATTCTTTCTAACATATTCAAGAGTATTTTAGAATTTTTTCAGATTTTTTTGGAAGAAAAAAATTTTCATCGAAAATTGAATATTTTCTAAGGGGTACCCCTTGGAAAAAAGTGGATTTTCGTCAAAAATCCGAAACTCTCGGAATAACTTCAAATTATACCAAAACGTTCCTAATGAATGGGAGCATCAACTGTGTAAATTTGAGGAATGTGGAACAAGTAGTTTTCGTACAGTAAGCGTGTAAATTGGGCCTTTGAAAAATTAGCGAAAAAATTCTTCAATTTTGGGAATTTTTTAAGACAAGCACAAAACTCCAATTTTAATGAATTTTTGGTGAAATATAGATAAATCCTTCCTGAATCGTATCCTTCAAGTTCTAATATTCTATCGCATATGTGATTAAAGTTATCTTAGTTTAATTGACGTCACGTCCAAAACGGTCAATCGGCGCGCCTCGCTTAAACCGTTCCCATAAGACTACATGTAAATCTGATGGAATCAATTCAAATGGCCTTAAAGAACCGGGAATGATTTTTTTCGAGCAAAATAAATATCCCGCACTCTTTCTAATATCTTTAAGTGTCTTTGAGATTTTTTTCAGATTTTTTCCGAAGAAAAAAATTTTCATCAAAATTTGGAAAAAAGTGGATTTTGGTGAAAAATACGAAACTCTCAGATTTACTTAAAATTATAATTAAAATATTCACAATGAATGGGAGCATCAATTGTGTAAATTTGAATAACTTTGAGCAAATAGTTTTTGTACAGCCAGCTTGTAAAGTTGACTTTTGAAAAATGTGCGAAAAAATTGCCCAACTTTCAGATTTTTTCTAGGCAAGCATAAAAGCTGTATTTAAACAATTTTAGGAGAGAAATGTAGATTCAATCCGTAACTTTCCATCTTATCTACAAGAAAAGTTATCTAAGTTTAATCAAGACTACGTCTAAAAAAACTCAATCAGCGCGGTTTGTTTAAACCGTTCTCATAAATGGCACTCATTACATTGAGGATTGCGTCTGATACAAAATGTTGACACCATCTTATAGCTTAAGGAATTAATATCTAAGAGAAAATAAAAATCCTAAATGAAAGAGCTGTTTTACGAGGTGGTTATGGCCCATAATTAATATCGCCCAAATTGGATGTGCTGGAAAGGAATAATAAAAAAAGAAATACTTATTACCAATGGCTAATTTATTAATCGGAAAACGGGCAATATTTTCTAATCCACACCTATTCGGAGTCGGAAAGCCAAGCCTGAAAGGCAGGAGGAGATTTAAAGCGGGTTTCGCACATAACTTACACATTTTTAATTATTGACTTTGGCTGTTGGGAGCGATGGCTAACGGTACAATGGGAGGTTAGTTATGACACGCGGAGATGCCGAAAATTCTGGAGGCGTGAACGAAACGGAATGAATGAATCAATTGATGGATGGGGACTGGAAGTGTGTTTCTGTTATCGTTTTTTTTTAATTAGTGATTTGCATTTGCAATTAAAATCTTAAATAGTGCGATTGTAGATAACTTCATTTATTATTAATAGGCAATATATATCGGATTTTAAGCAAGTAAAGTTAATAACGTAGATTATGAAGATTTAAAAGGCAATGTAGATCAGAATTTTGGCAACTTTAAGCAAGAACATCGATTTAAATATATTTTAAAGTCAATACAATGATCTAGCAGGCAATGTAGATTATTTTTATGCAATGACAGCGATTTAGTGGAGGAAAATTAAGCAATTTAGATGCTATTTTGGGCAAACATAGGTGATTATGCATATGAATATTATTAATTAGAATTTTCCTCGTCGTTGCTTGAATCACAGGTTGGAATGGTTGAGAGTAAATGTGTTCGGTTCGAGGCGGCTCGGCTTTTTAAGCGTACCGCATTCCGCTGCGCCGCGGCGACATTTTCTGCAATTTACACAAACAGTTCCACAAATCTTGTGCGGGAATTGTGTGCAAATGAGACACTGGAAGCACTCCGTCAGAAAATCCGTCAGGATCCATTAAAATGCAAAAAGAAGGCGGCGGAATCCTAATTAATTAAAACGTCGCGGCGGCGCATTTCGCGAATGTCCGCCGATTTTTCCGGCTGCAACCCCTTTGAAATTCTGTTCCATATAAGCTCCCGCGCGATCCGCTTGTCTATTGTACGATAATTTCCGTGATTAGCTCTAGCTTAAAAAGTATCCTTCTCTTTCGCACAACATAGCATAGCATAGCCGGCAATCAGTTTAATCGCGCCGTTTATATGCATACGGCATTATATATCCGTTGGAAATTGCCTCCTCGCGCAGATTGCCGTTCTATACAACACTTTGTGCCCTTATCTATACTTAATACTCAGCTATGCCCACCGTTTCTCGGGACTCGTAAAGTACGTAATTGCGATACCGTTCGAGGCTTGCGTAAAATACGCATTGTCTACCGTTTTTCTATAAACTCTATAAAAGCACCGACTAATTCTGATTCCCTTCAATTCATGCAGCAACAACAAAAATAGAATTATTTTTTTTCTAAATAATCGTGGCTATTTTGTAAGGGAAATATTAGCTACACGTTAAACATAACATTTTCCATAAAGAAAAGTTCTACAAAGTTAACACTTCTAATTTGTAATTAACAATAAGCAAAATATTAAAAAAAAGAACAGCAATAGCTGTAAACCCGTGTGATCATTCCCGAATTTTACGCCCAGCTGGAGGTTGAGTGCTCAACCGATCGTAAATTATTCCGCCCAATAAAAATATGATTCTTAAAACGTAATGGTTTCTCTCTTGTGTGCTGTATTAGGGCCTTATTTATTTTACGCCGTAAAGGTGTCTCCTTTTTATCCATTCATTTTTCATCGCGAATTTATTTTTTCGACGGGAGAGTTTACGGTACATTTTTTTACAATCAATAAACGCGCTGCGAGGAATGATGAACCGAAAATTTATTGATACCCATAAAAGGTGGACAGGAAGAAAATTGCGAAACGCTACAAATTTTCAACAATGTTGCCCGCAACAAGAAAACACAGAAATAGATAAACGCGAAACTATTTTTTTTTTGTTTCGACAGAAGTGCAAAATCATTCACTTTACCCGCACACACGTAGCCTGGCGAAACTATAAACTGCCTAATAAAGTTGATTATAACACGTCAATACAATACACCGGCCGAAATGACTTGCGCTTCCTTCACGAGGCGGGATTTTGTTTGTAATGTATTGAATTACGCTCGTCGGATGATTGACGTGATTATATGCGGATTAGTGGGACGGACCATTTTTGACACACACAAACAAATATATATTTAAAAAAAAAGATTTTGTTTACGTAAATGTTGAATTATAAATTCTGCAAAACTATAAGCTCGCAAACTTGACATTAACTTCTATTAATTAAGAGACTTTCTAAGCTTGATATTAAGCTCTTTTAATTAACGACCCTTTTAAGCTCGCTATAGCTCGCAATCCTGTCACCTAAGCTTGGCCAGTCAAACGCTGTAAAACACGTAACCCACATAGTTATGTGTTTTACAGCGTTCGTAGGAGTTCTTCAGAAGAAACATAGTACTAAGATTTACCAGTCAGAAGCTTGTATAATAAGTAACAATGAGCTTTTACTGTTAAGAAGTTTTGCCAATCAAGAATCAAACTAGACATTAATTCAATGACTTATCTTCAATTTGATTCTCATTAATCACTTGAAGAAACATGTTTGCAATATTGATAATTAAATAAAAGAGTCGAAACTAGTCGGAGAGAATAAAAAATAGTAGTGAAACAAACCAAGTGACTTTTATTTAATTATCAAATTCAATGACGTTTTACTGTAACATTCACCACCACTCAAACTACACCATTACAGTCCACTCGAACTACAAGGGTTTCCACCATTACAGTCCACTCAAACGGAAATAAATAATGATTTGACAGAATAATAAAACAAACCCATGACGTTACGCTTTCTTAAGAAAAAAACAAGAAACACAAAGCCGGTATTGTCTATGTGAGGTTCATTCAGGTAAACAAGAGATTCTACCTGCTGTTTTTTTCGTTTTTGTTTCCTTTTTATAATTACTAGTTCACAGTGATAAATCTCGAAAGCAATTACACTTGTGTAAAACGCGAAAAGATCAAAAAGAGCGGTTCCGACGAGTGTGTTATCTTTAGGGATAAAGGAATCGAGTCGAGAGTCGAGTGTGATTTCCTCAATTAGGGCTTTATCGGCGGGGAGCAGATGTGAAGTGTTTGTAAATATCACGGGGTTTTTGGATAATGCCGCCTTTTTTTATTGCAATTGTATTGAGTTTAAGATTATCTTATTTGTCTGACACAAGTGTTTGTTTAGGAATACGAATTTAAGGGACTTGTAAACACAAAACAGGTACAATAAAATTAAGCACAAGCTTCATTTCTATTTTTTATAAAATTATAGTTGTATTAAATAAAAATGATTTGAAAATAATTAATAAATTATTTTCACATTTAGCACTGTTTTCTATTTATTATAGTTGTGTAATTCGGGTCTGATTTAATTTTTTAATTTCATTTTAATGACGCGGAATTTTGACATTAAGGAAATTGACTACTAATTTACCTACTAATTTCAGTAACTAAGAAACTCCACATTAATCGATAACTTATTTTGTGTGCTTAATTTTATTGCACAGAAGTGCACATTGACAGCTCTAAGTCTAAACAAGCGATTTAAGCATCGATACCAAATGAATTTTATTCTAAACAAAATATTAACGACAATAAAAAAATAAATTAAATAACTGTGACCAAATGAATAAATCCTATTATTAATTAAAAAAATATAGTTTGTTGTAACTAAGTAACATTCTCGACTCCAAAGTTTTTTTTTAAATATATGACAAATATCCTGTGACCTTGTTCATTTCATACTTTAACACAAGGTCTCTTTCTCTGTGTATCAGGGATCGTGTAGAATAAGCTGTAGCGCGTTTTTTTTTAACGACTGCAGGAAAGTGGTTGAATTGTTTCGTCTTGTTTACGCGGAGTCGTTTAACGCACGATTTTTCCTTTCGCCTTCTCCGTGCTCATTTATCTGGAAAATTATTTCCCGAGAAATGTTGGCTTTTCGCTTAATTGGCATTCCTCGGGTTTGCGTGCTAAAAGTGTAACCGACAGGGATATTGATTAAAATCAATATGAATTGTAATCAAGAGGATTATTTTTCTTAATCCAACAAGAATTCTAATCAACAGAAACGTTTTTATAAAGGTTAGTCACGGACTCCTCTGTAATCAAAAGGATTATTTTTCTTAATCCAACAAAAATTGTAATCAAGAGGAATTTTAAATTAATTGTAATCAACACATTTTAAATTTATTAATATAAGGATTTAATAAAGGATATTCATCTAGCGTGTAGCAAACTAGTGATGCCCATTTCATTTTTTCTAATCTCATCAGACCAGTGTCTTCATTAAGACATTGAACATGGAACGTTCAATGTCTTAATGAAGACAGTTGACCTGATATAAATAAGAATATTTTTTTTTTAATTCAACACGTTTTCAAAAATTCTGCATCGAGCGGAATCCCCCCCAAAAAAATTTAATCCGCGCGGTTTTTACAAGATTAAATCAGCTCGTACGAAACGAAAAAGGAAACTAATCCCGTTCGAGATTTACAAATCCCCAATAAAACCTCATGCGAAATTCCCGCACGGCATCAAACACGCAACGCCATAAACGGAGCGAATATTCGCAACTGGCTCACTCAACTTTTATGCCTAGGAATGTTTCACAGCGTTTACCGACGCGAAACACTAATTCCGAATTCCTCCCGGAGCATTCTGCAGATTTAATTCGCGAGAAATTTGAAGCGTCCACTCTAATTTATCTACTCGGAGGTAACGAGCGAGCGGACGCGCCGAGTCGATAATGGGAATGGTTGGATTAGGTTTATTGAATTTTTGCATTAGCTTGAAGGTTTGCCTGCGTTTTATGTAATTGTTAAATTTTTACCGAGATTTCTCGAATGACTTTCACTCGATTATTAAATTTAGTTTATTTTAATAATAATAATCTTTATTAACAGATATATACAGCAAAAAAAAAATAATAAAAATTATAAAATCAAATTTATATCTCCTATCGACCAATGGTCTTTCCGCCTATTTAATTTTATGGTGTGTATTGCGATTTTGTTTATTTTTTAGCGCATTTTAAAAATGCCAGTTTAATAAATTAATTCTCGATTTATTATGTAAAAAGTCAAAATATATTTTTGACTTTTATTACGAATAAAATATTTTTTAATAAAACGTGCGCAGAATTTGATTGTGGACAATCAAATATTATTTCCACAGCATGCTTAGTTTTTTTTAGGAATAATCTCTCAAATTACAGCCTACTTAAATTAGTATTATAGTAAAACTAATTGCTCCTTCTTTTTTTTGCTTATAACTTTTGAACCAAATAAAAATGAGCAACTATTCAAACTGTAAATTTATAACCGATGTTATAAGCTAAAAAAAACATTCTTCAATTTGTTGTTTAGTTCTGGTGTATAAAAGTAATTATGAATCAACAATATATGTATATACTCAGCATATTTATCGAAGCTAATAAATCATAAATCGCATTTCGATTTTTTTTTTAATTTTATTCAATGGACAACAATGGACATCATCCTCTTTTTTATAATTTAATTTATATACCCGATCGCCGCCATAAATCCTCCCGGCCACCGTTTATGCCCGGGCATAAATACGACGCGAAACCACCGGGTGTGGTGACACTGTAAATAAACCGGTGTAAATAATTTCGGGGGGCCCGCGCGCGGAATCGCCTTTTTGCCCATTAACGCGTTTATTTATTGATCATTAAGAACTCCTCCCACTCGGAAAAAATTAATAAATGAATAAATAAATTAAAAAAGAAGTACCCATTGTGCTTTTTTCGATCATGTTTTGTCCTTTTTGGTTTTTGTGTCTAGAGGATATTTCGTGGTGGACAATTGTTTGGTTGGATCGTGGGTCGCTGTCCAATTTGTCATAAATAACGAGAGAATTGCTGGAGGAATGAATTCTTGGGCGTGTCATATTAATATATTATTTATTTTCATTTTATATATATATATATATACAAACATCTTTATTCAGACAACATTACATAAGCTTAGACATATATTTATATTTACTTAACAAGAATAAATATTGTGTTAGTCTGTCCGGACTATCGACCCGGGGTCTTTATGATCTTTAATTTTATATTTTTCAAATAATAAATAATCAGACGTCATGGAGCAATATATGCTCAAAATAAATGTTTTAAAAATATAAAATTATTTATATTAATAGAAAAAAGTATTTATTCATTTGATCACAGTTATTTAAAATTATTTGAAAATAATTAACAAATTATTTTCACTTTTAGCTCCATCAAATTTTGACTTACGTTACGTAATTATTTAATTTAATTTATTAATAAAATAATTGCTTCCTTTTTTTCGTTATTGTAATAATATTAAATATTTTTTTTAAGTAATGAAATTCCGTGGTGAACATTGTTCGAAGGAAATCGTTTTTGAATAATGTCCGGGGGCAAATTGGTCATAAACCGCCTCATATTGACCCAGATAAACGAACCGTGGCGAGCGCCAATCATTTAATAACTTATTATTTCCTACTTAATAACTCATACATCATGCCGAATGCGTTGCACAAGACCGCTCTTGCTGGCATTATACCATTCCGATTGCAATTACATTCGCACACCACGAAACACAACGAAATTAAACAGAAAAAAAAAACTTTAGAATAAATATTTGGCCATTGAAGTTATACGCAATGGTTCAAAGTTAAAATTATGTAACGAGGACAATTAGCAGGCATTATCTTCACGTACGTACCGGTTTGGTGTGTGTTTAGTAGAGATGGACAAAATCGATATTTTTTTTTGTCACTGTAAAATTAAGTTTATTATCGCAATATTCTATTACTATAAATAATTGTTCCCCATTTTTATTGAGAAACAACCATACTTATTGAGTTCATTTATTTTAAAATTGCTCATTTAGAAATACTCAATTACTAATATTACTCGATTTTGTCCAAGTCAGGATTATGCCAACTTAGAACAATGTATAACGAAGTAGAAAGTTATTGAAAGTATTTTAATAAAAAAATATATTTATTTATTATTTTTAATAAATAAATATTAAATATACTTTAAAAGCAATAAAAAGTTTAGTGAAATCTCTAGAAAAAATATGCTCTAAAGGTAGTGTTTTTAATAAAGTATAACTCTCTCTTTTAAAAAAAATGAGATTAGTGTGCGTTGAGTGGTGAGACGGTAATAATAATGTAAATAAGCGGGGCGAATCTCCCATTCAAATTACACGTTGGCTTTTACGAGAAACAAACAAGTTATTAATTATGGTGAAATGGTACCGCGGATAGATAGCATAGCATAGCGTGGCATAGCATGGGAGAGAGATGCTATTAGAGTCTTGTTATCGCGTCCGTGGATCGGCCGGCCGGGCTGTTGCCTTGCCTTGGCTGTCTTCTCTCTGCCTCCTTTTGAGAGATTTATTAAATCCCTCTTACATAACCGACGCTAAATTACCGGGTCCGGGACTCGCAATTAGTCTCGGATTGAAGCGTCTCACAGATTTTCACCAACTGCCTACCAACCTACTATACAATTTGTCTAAGTATAGTTTCGGATCGGGGGATTGTGTAACAGAACAAACGAGCAGCGTAACGCATTAATGAAGGGATATATCAATGAGATTCATAACGTTCTCATGCTTTTTATTCTTTCTCTCTTTTACTCGATTTAAAAAAATAAATAATATGAATCTAGCAAGCTTTAAGATTGACTTTACAGTCAAAATAAATCTACACGTATGACATATTGTTACTTTACAGTCAAATTTTGATAATAAAATTGACTCTACTGTAGGAATAAATCAATAAAAACCGAAAATAGCTAATATTTTTTACTTATAACAACTTTAAAGTCGAAATTAGGAAACATAAATAACCAATAGTGATTTTTTAATATAAATTAGGCAATTAAAGTGACTTTTAAGTCAAAATTAGGCTATAAGAGTGACCTATGGTCACTTATAAGTCAAAATTAGGCTATAAGAGTGACCTATGGTCACTTATAAGTCAAAATTAGGCTATAAGAGTGACCTATAGTGACTTTTAAGTCAAAATTAGGCAATAATAGTGACCTATAGTGATTTGAAAGTCAAAATTAGGCTATAAGAGAGACCTTTAGTAACTTTTAAGTCAAAATTAGGCAATAAGAGTGACCTTTAATAACTTTTAAGTCATTAAGAGGCTATAAGAGTGACCTATAGTAACATGTAAGTCAAAATTGGTCTATAAGAGTGACCTATAGTGACTTATAAGTGAAAATTAGGCTATAAGAGTGACCTATAGTGACTTGTAAGTCAAAATTAGGCTATAAGAATGATCTATAGTGACTTATAAGTCAAAATTAGGCTATAAGAGTGACCTATAGAGACTTGTAAGTGAAAATTAGGCTATAAGAGTGACCTATAGAGACTTGTAAGTCAAAATTAGGCTATAAAAGTGACCTATAGTGACTTGTAAGTCAAAATTAGGCTATAAGAATGATCTATAGTGACTTATAAGTCAAAATTAGGCTATAAGAGTGACCTATAGAGACTTGTAAGTTAAAATTAGGCTATAAGAGTGACATATAGTGACTTGTAAGTCAATATTAGGCTATAAGAGTGACATATAGTGACTTGTAAGTCAAAATTAGGCTATAAGAGCGACCTATAGAAACTTGTAAGTCAAAATTAGGCTATAAGAGTAACCTATAGAGACTTGAAATTCAAAATTAGGCTATAAGAGTCACCTATAGTGACTTGTAAGTCAAAATTAGGCTATAAGAGTGACCTATAGAGACTTGTAAGTGAAAATTAGGCTATAAGAGTGACCTATAGAGACTTGTAAGTCAAAATTAGGCTATAAAAGTGACCTATAGTGACTTGTAAGTCAAAATTAGGCTATAAGAATGATCTATAGTGACTTATAAGTCAAAATTAGGCTATAAGAGTGACCTATAGAGACTTGTAAGTTAAAATTAGGCTATAAGAGTGACATATAGTGACTTGTAAGTCAATATTAGGCTATAAGAGTGACATATAGTGACTTGTAAGTCAAAATTAGGCTATAAGAGCGACCTATAGAAACTTGTAAGTCAAAATTAGGCTATAAGAGTAACCTATAGAGACTTGAAATTCAAAATTAGGCTATAAGAGTCACCTATAGTGACTTGTAAGTCAAAATTAGGCTATAAGAGTGACCTATAGTGACTTGTAAGTCAAAATTAAGCTAAAAGAGAGACCCATGATAACTTTTAAGTCAAAATTAGGCTATAAGAGAGACTTTTGATTATTATCAGAAATGTTCCTTCTTTAATTTCATTGTGTTTCTTATTAATTAATTCAATCGTGTTTGACTACAGAAGTGAATATTTTTTTTTACAGCTCCAACATCTATAGACAGTAGTACCAGTCCCAGTAGGCCTTCGGACAATGCTTCAGCATCCGGTAGCAGATGTAAGGAGAGCAATGGACCCAATTCCGCAATTCCGGTAAGTCTAAGTTTAATTAAATTGAAAACTGTTGACTCTCAGATTGAAATTGTTTTAAAAAATATTTTTAAAACAGCACTCGCGAATCGATGAAACGTTAACTAAATTGTAGGTTACAAATAAATGTATGAATGTTAACTATAGATGATGATTTCATTGGAATCATAAGAAACAAACAAACCCGCAACGAAAAAATTAATTAACCCAATCAATCAAAATCGAAGATCCGGTAATTACACCTTTCACGGGGTACTCGAAACTTTTAATCACAACCCGAAACCGCAGACAGAATCTTTCGCGATTCGATCACGTGGGAGACGGACATCGTTGCGGTCGATTAGATTTCCCGCAATTTCTCGTTAGTAATACACCACCTCGAAATCACGCACTCGACTCGATTCTTTATTAGCAAGAAGAAATCGCTGGAAATCTAATGGATCGCCGCAGGGGGAATTTCGTATTATTTTAGTCATTTCGCCCAATTTCGAAAATTACACGTCTGCGCACGACCAATCGCGTCGTACCGATCACCGGCCACTTATCCACCTAATTTATTATAATTTATTGCTTGTTTGCTCAGCGCGCGTATAAATATTAATATTGTTTGCGTTATTCTCAGAATCACCGGATTGTGAGAGTTAAAACACAAGAGAGAGAGAGACAGAGAAGAAATGTTGTTGGGTATTTAGGAAGGTGATTTGCTGGGAATTTGCATGTGTTAATTGATATCGAGCGCGGAATGCGAGTAGTAATTATCTTTATTAATATTTATGAGGATTTAATTAAAGACAGAAGGAATAAAGCTCGTGTTTTTACAATTATGATTCAACAAACGCTTTTTGCTTAACTATATTGATCTTAGATTAGACAACAGTAGTGAGATGTAGTAAATAAATAGGTATTTACAGTGTACTTTAGTTATATTAAAAAAAACTGCAAGAGTTTATTAATAAACAATCTCAAGGCATTCCACATAAAATGCAACATTCGTGAGTGTCCCACAATAATCACGGCAATAATTTATTTTAATAAGGAGACCATCGCGAACAATGGGAAATCTTAATTTACAAACACGTATGTACCGGTCCTGTGTGTTTATAAATAATACCTCGTTGAGGACTGGCGTGTAATTTTCGTCGCGGCGATCGTGAATAATGCCGGACGAGATAACGAGGCCTTAAAAACGTGTAATTAAACGAGAAAGGAGCTTTTTCTGTGCTTCCATTTTAAATGAGCTTACGAAGTTCCAACTAGGAACAATATACGGAATAATCGGAAACTTCCTGTGCCGCACGTTAATCGGGTAATTCAAGTTCGAGCACCTGATGAGGGAAACTTTAAATTCGACGCTCGTTCTTACTCGAAATGAGGAATCAGATGGAAATCAAAATAGAGGGCATGCAAAAGATTGAAGGAATGAAAAACAAAGATACAAGGAAAGAATGATATAAAGAAAGAAAAAATGGGATTATTTTGTCTCGCTATTAGAAAAAAAAGATAGAAAGAAAGAAAAAAAAACCGAAAGCAAAAAAAGAAAAAAATGAAAGAATAGCAAGAATTATTATGTCTCCAAATTATCATTAAAAAATATAGAAAGAAATAAAGATGCAAAGAATGAAGAAAAGATCATGGATCACGGATGAAACAAAGTATTGTTTCCTCCATGATCACTAGAGAAATGGATAGGAAGAAAAGATATAAAGAATGAAAAAAGACAGGGATCCTTTTGTCCCCTACGTGATCTTTAGTAAGAAAGATAGAATGTAAGAAAATTAAAAGAAAAAAGAAAAATACAAAGAATGAATGAAGCAAGTGTCCATCATGTAATTCAATAACTGGCGGGATATTTTCTCGAGAAGTAGTTGTATTAATATACTTAATTACTTGCATAACGTAAGTCAAAAATGTACCAGATGCAAAAGAGGAAATAATTTGCTAATTATTTTCAAATATTTTTTTATTTAATTATCCTTTTCGTCCTTCCCATGATGATTATTTGAAAACAAGTACCGAATTGGAAATAGTTTTCCCCTTTCTTATTTTTAATTTCCAAGTGTCAGGTAAATGTCGTGCGACCCGCCGGTGGGTTTAACGTGGCGACCAATTATACGTCCCGATGGACGCCGAGATATCCGGCTATTTTTCTTTTTGGTTCGATGGGGGGTTGCAGATAACGGAATTACGTTGAATTAAAAAGCCATTTCCGAAAAGGCAAAAAAGAAGGAGTGGATGGATGTGTATCAAAAGCAAACAGGTAATTTCGTATTAATTAACCAGGTGCTCATGTTCTGAGTGGATTGCATATAATTTGAGTTAATGATAAATGGGAGTTGGAACGAGAAGAGGTGCAATTATTAAAATAAATTTAAATTTTGGAAATAAATAAATAAAAAAATATAAACGTTAGCTAAGGGAAGTCCGAGGTGGTTCAGGCAAAAAGAGATAAAAGTGGAAACAATCAATCTGATTGGGACAACAAACAAAATGAGAATATCTCGAGGGATTAGAGTAAAAAAAAGTTAGCTACTGCTACTATTCTATTGGACTTTATAGATACTAAAACAAAAACACAGCTAAATTTGAAAATAATTTATTAATTGTTTTCAAATCATTTTTATTTAAGATACTAAAACAGTTGACAATAATTATTGTCAACATTTATTATGAAAAAAAAAAACATATCTGTCGTATTGGTAAATGAAGGTAATCCATCATAATAACAAAACCAAAAAAAAAAAACATACCTGATAATAATTATAAATTACACCGGACGGAATGAAACAACAACAAAAGAAGAAAATAAAGCAAGGAAAGGTGGACCAAAACCTATAATTAGGAGGTATCGCATAGGTACATATTGAAATAGGGCCGTTTACGCGCGTCATGGTGGATGGTGGTCGTAATTCTAGGGCACGCCGCGACCGGCCATAAATCTACCCTCTCGCGCGCTCATTTTTTGTTCTTTATTTTCGAGAGGCGTGGGGTATAATTTTACTTTCGCTCTCAGCGACCGGAGGCCATTAGTCACGAATATATTGGAACTAATCCGGGCTGTCGTCGTGGAAATGTGAAAATTACAACCGTTTATTGCGCGATCGCTTCCTTGCGTTAACACACAAAAAGAATTGGTAAGAGAGAAAACGAGAAAAAAAAAATCAATGATTTATAGGCTGTAATTAGTGTTTTAATTGCTGATTTGCTTGACGTTGTTTTTGATTTATATCACGTATGCGCAAAAAAAAAAGAATTATTAATTTAAAATCATTGATTATTAAGGTAATGGACTGTTGAAAGTCAGTCCATATTATTTTAATTATTTAACAAAAATTGCTAGATGTTAAAAAAATGCAATTTCTACAGCGTTATTGTTTTTTTCTTAATTATAAAACTCAAACTTATTTTATTTATTTTTATTCCGAACGCGAAATGTTTTTTGAATTTAAAAAAAATTAAATTATTTACAAACAAAGTGATTTTTATTTTTGAAATAATTATTACTAAAATATGTTTTACCAAGTGAACAAGACTCAACTGAACAATATATTAAATTATTTATTTTATAACTTCTTTTTAAGCTAAAATAAAACATTTTTTTAGTTAAAAAAATAACTACTAATTATTTGTTTTAATTCCAAATGAAAAACGTTATTCATTCGGAATTAAAATAAATAATGTTAAGTTTTTTGTAACTTCAAAAATTATAAAATAAATAATTTATTGGTAGCCGATTGACAAGAAACTTTTACAATTTCCATTTTTTTTTAAATACTGTCATTATTATTGTAGACTAAAACTTGTCAAATATGTGTAACTAACTAACTAAATAATTTAAGATGTTTTTTTTTTCTTTTTGAACTTCAAAAAACGTTTCGCGTTCGGAATAAAAATAAATAATTTAAGCTTGGGTGTTTCAGAGGAAAAACATCGCATTCACTTAAAGAGATGAAATTTTATGCGAGGAGCGCACCGGACCGGGGACATGTTTATGGTAATTGAATGTAACCCGGATAGTTAAAATCGGACTTTATTGGAATTCGAGGAAGCGGACTCGCATTATTTATCGCGTCTAATGTATGCAAAAATGCCACTCGTAATGCGTCCCCCGAAACGGACGAAATATTTATGACTAAAAAAAAAATAAAAAAAATTAAATGGTTCAGGAAATGACTAGGGGGGATGGATTCAGTATAGTATTACGACAGCAAGTTGGAGTTCTCTCTAAATCAATCGCTCCAACATAGTTTTTACTCGCAATAGACGAGATCGACTCTTTCTGAATCCATCACCTTCTTGCTAAAATATCTTTACCAAAAAAGACCTCATTCAGAATACATGTAATCGCATGTTACAAAACGTATGTTCTGTATTCTAATTTTGGGCAAGCAGCAAGCAAAAAAAGAGACCCGATTAGTCCATTAAATTAAACGAGCTTATTACCGTTGCTTATTTGGTTCTCCGCCATCATCATCATTACATTTTAACGTGCATCGCATATCCATCTCGTTTTAGTCTTAGCAACAAATGCGGGCTCGCGTGTAGAAACGCGAACGCTACCAGTTAACGACATCAATTATTTTTGTATTTTCCTACGGTCCGCAGTACGAATCCCCCGAAACGCCAAAAGGAACCGCCGATTACGTTACGGGAATTTTAAGGAACGGATTTTTTAATTCGATGGAAACATCAATTTGATTACTTAATAACATAGATTTGTTTGTACCTTGTTCGTCCTCCCCGTTTATTGATCTGAAAAGAGAAAGAGAGACAAACTAGTAATATCGACCTGTGGTCTTTCCGGCATTTTTATTTTTATAAATTATATGATTTTTGAGTTATAGACCAATTCACAATCAATTGGTATTGTTGGTATCTGCACGACTCTTCTCTCCAACCAACAACCAATCCCACCTTGATATCTAAAGATTGGTGTTGCGTTGGTTAGAACAATGTTTGATCATAACGGTGGAATAATATACATTCGCGCGCGGTGTGAAAGAATTCCTCTCGAACATCACGGTGTCAAAGGGTATTTACGTTGATGAATGGTTTCATCCCGAGACGCGGGCTCCTCTAATTGGTTGTTTGTGTTCGGAGCGTGATGGTAAATCAAAATATTGGCACATCCAGGTGGTGTTGACGCAATAAGGCTGGAGGGATCCCATTCATTCATCAAAAACCGCGCTCTCCGGTGGAGTGGATCTTGTTAGATGACAATGGCGGGCGCGGCCGACCCCGCCGACCCCGGCTAAGACAATGGCCACGTAACTCATCACATTATTGGCATACATTATATAAAGTCATAACAAGACTCTTTTTTTTATTATTCTTCCCTTCCTTACACTCGTTCTTAATATATCACGCGCTATTTCGTTCCCGTTTCTGCTTCGTTTCGTTTTGTCTTATTTGAAATGTAAAGGAGTCTCGCGCTTTATATGGCGCTGAATTGTGTCGCGGGCTTAATTGAAAGAGATCCTTGCGTCAAATTTTATGCCATCTTCGCGCTTTTTGCGGTTCATTCGGGCGCTCTCAAAGATTTCATTTCCACTCGTCATTAATTAAAAGGCGCGCGCGCCGTGAATTCGCAATCGCCGCCGCTGTTCATAAATCAACACTTCGACGCATCAATTATACGCAATTACAAATTTATTGGTTAATTACGATTATTGATGCGGATTACCGCACATTAACGCACACTCACAAACACACAGAGACATCAATCCTGAGATTATTAATTACGTACAGCGATTGTAATTAATAATTAAATCTTGACTGTGAAATCAATGTATAATTCACTGGTATATTATCCCCCCCATAATACACCAGTGAATGTAAATCATGATAGATGACGTTTTCGGACGAGTCGTAGGCGAGTGAAGACGACACGGATTTTCAACAAAAATTGCCACCCACTAAAGTAAGCAAATTTGTGATAAGTCTAGATTCAGCATATATAGCTTTAAAATAAATAATAGCCTCCAGTTAGTCGCAATTAGCAGAGCATGCATATAACTGATTATATCTAACAATATGAGCGCAACTCACCGAAACAGTGACTCATTTCATCAGCTTGTTTCTAGTGGACATCCCATTTTTTGCTGTTTTTAAATTGTCTGCAAATTTTGCTATAGATAAATCTAATTTTACACTCTACGTATTTTTTTTATATGAAGCTAATATCCCTTCATTGTTACGAAACCAATCCCAGGATAAACGATAATTTAGAAACTAGTGGCGGCTCCCAGCATTCCACCCGCGTGGTCCGTCTTTAGCTGAGCTGAGCTGAACGGCTGGAAAAGCTACGCGTTCATTGTTTGAACGCCGCCCGTGAATCGTAATTATCCGTTCGCGGCACACCTTCGCCTCGTAAACACAATAATCACCCGGAGATAACTGCATAATTTCTGTCATTTACGGCCAATCGCATTCAATATTACCTACTGAAACAGAGAGAGAGAGAGAGAGAAATTGCTTCCCTGCTTTTCTCGCCAGCCAGCATTGTGTGTTCACAACTAATTCTACATAGAAAACAGGATCATTAATCCCGATTGGCTTATAAATAAATCGATTTGTTGGGTATCGCTAATCCTCCCAGTTGCTGATGCTAATGCTGCTGTATACCACGTCCAATAGCTTAATAGACACCTACGATCCGTACATGTTGAGCGTTATTTTTTTTGCGTGATTATTTCCAATAGCATACCCAGTCATTTCTGGACCAAGTTTTCAACATCAATTGTCTTTAGTTGGTAGTAATAGATTTAAGTTGGAAAGCCTGGATTACTTTAATTCAATTTGTTAAAAGAATCTGAAGCCGGAAGCCTAATTCTATACCGGCTACTCCGATTAACAATAAATTTGGAGCGATACCGAACCACGAGAATTCCGACTCGCAGTTGCAACAGTTGTTCGGAATTCTCTAGCTAATATTTTTGAAGGATTTTCCGATAAGAACACGATGTTGAAATGGAGTGAAACAAGCTGTGTGTGCATTAACGAAATTTCATTTTTACTTCAAAGATTTAACAGACGCCACCAGAACAACATGGCCATCACAGCCTGTCAACATCAACATTGGAAAACCCTGTATATTATACTGGTAACTGCAAAATTCTCAACAAGATTAACATATATCTTCCAGTTCGATGGAAATAATCAGTAAATTTAAGCATGAAAATGTACTATTTTTTTGCTACCAACCCCTGCTAGTTGAGAATGATTAAACGATGTTTTGATTAAGGCATCAATTCGTTTTGACATTAAATTATCTTTTTTTTTGCAAATATTATTGGCAGGGAATTTTTACTTGCTGTTTAAATAATTGTAGTAAACGTCGTGTGAAATAATATTTATACACTACATAAATTTCACATTCAAACTCGCATTGGAAGGCATCAAATATGCAGCGAGCAAAAAAAAAAAAATAAATTTATAGTGTGGCGTTTAACTACCCATAAGTTTCGTACTTTATTGTAACTGACGTGATCGTATACGCAAATACATACACAGATAAACATAAAAATACTCACAAATAAAAAAGGACAGCATAAAAATGCGCATACACAACATACATACATAGATAAATACAGAAATTCTTAGGTATACATAAAATTGTGCATATAAATATGAGAGAACGTGTGTTGGTTGGTTGCGGGTCGCAACCGTGCCATGAATCGACGATCGGGAAACTGTTACAACGTGCACACGCATTAAATCCGAGAGCGAACAATTTCCATTCCTCAATTACACCTTATGCGCGACATTCGCTTTTATTTACGAGCGAGTAAGCCAAACCTCGCGCTACTATCTAGGAAGTAGTCGGTGTTATCACAAATTTTATTTATTTATTTATTATTTTCATAAATCATTTATATTCAATGTATATTTTTCGTATCGAATCGGATATCAGCTGTGAGATTATTTCGTTCTTTCCCATCGTCAATATTTATTGCAGAAGAATTTTTTATTGATAGAAAGCCTACGGGGCTTTAATGTGCTGAGAAACGCACCGGCGGATTTCAATTGGCGATTTCGCGTTTTGTTGCAAGTGGAGCGTGATTGCTCCATAAAATGTATTCTCTTACAATATTATATTAATTATTAAAAAAAATTAAAAATAAGATTTTTATTGGTTTACAATCTACACTTAAAAAATACTAAAGATGCGTGTTCTTTGTTATTGTCCCTTTCTTTTTTTCTATAAAGATTCTTGCGTAGGTTTTTCTACGCTATGATGTATTTTGTTGTTTTCTGTGAAGTAACCAACAGTTATGTTGATATTTCATTTCAACGGAATAATCATAAAAACCAATTTATATATAATAGTTTGTAAATCCATTCACTTTTGAATCTAGCCGAAACTAGTCGAAAATATAACAAAATTTTATTAATACAAAACCAAGTGATTTCATTATAACAAACTCTTATTTTCATTTCGGCTTTTAGTCAACGATTTATGGCTTACAGATACTTTTTGTTTCTAATTTTCTCGAAGCATGGTCTATAAACGAAATAGTATAAGATAACCCAATTCTTCTTCTTCTTTTTTTTACTTTGTGTGCGTGTTTTGTTCTACTTTTTTTTTTTTGATTTTCAAAGAAATGTGCACTCACACATATTCGAAGCTTATACACCGTAGATATCTAATCAATGGATCGATGATGAATCCGAAGCGCGACCGGCCGATATCAGTGATCGCTGTGTAGACCGACCAAACGACCGGTCTGGTCAGTATTTCAACCCCCCTTCCGCCCCCCTTCCATTTTCTCTCACACGGGCCTTCAACCCGTACCAGTACCTGACTTGCTGACTTGGCCGGGCAGTACAGTTGCCTCTAAACCTACCCAAGTATCCGAGAACCCAAGGCAGCATTCGTGTTAAATACTCTAAAATGAATGAAAATAAGAAAAAAATCTCAACACGGGCGCACAATTTTTTTCTTTTCTATGAGAAAATAAAGAAAAATATGAAAAGTGGAAAAATTCAATCACAATAAATTAAACAAAACCATGAAATAATATTTAAAAGGATGTTTAAATATTATTTCGTGGTTTCAGAAATGGTATCGCTTTCATGGTATTAATAATTTTTGTCTACGAGCAAATTTGATAAAAAAATGAAAAGAAAAAATGGAAAATCCGTATTCTTCCACTATTTTTTTTAATTGAGGGACAACGAATCACAATAAATGAACTGAAGCTAATATGAAAACACTTTGTACACCTTTCTTCACTTATTTATTTATTAACAGATGTACATTTCGATCACCATGTGATCATTATCAATGTTTTACAAACTGAAGCTATAAAATAATATACAAATATTTTTATTCAGAGAAACAAAAAAATATTCGTTTACAATTATGTCCCATTTAAAGATGCATCATAGCAAATACCCATATAATTTAGAAAAGAAATATAGGTTTTATCTCCATAAGTTATTTTATACAACCATGTAGTTTGCTTATTACAAGGAATATATTAATACAAATTTATCTTTATTCCATTCAAGTGAATTATCTTCTTCTGTAATTGGCTATCGACCAAAGGATTTTCCTTACACTAATATTCTGAACGGTATATGAAATTAATAATCCCCCCTCCAAAAAAAAATTGATTTTACCCGCAGGCTTAATCTAATCCAAAACAGACGGTCGCTCTAATCAATTCCGCCGATTTTATTTTTTCACCTTCTTTAACATTCCCATTATTATAATTTTATTTGATATGCGTGGAGAATTGTAATCCCCGGGGTATTGGATTTATTGGTCCGAGCGAGAGGCGTCTTAATTTCCACGGTGATTTCCACGCTGTTGTTAACTCGCGAGGCGTGCGTATTTCATCATTGACTAATTTGATCACTGAAATTTATGGCCGGATAAAATGTTTATTATTTGGGCAAATATAAATTATGGAATATATGATTAAGGCCGTGAGTCGAACGAGGCGCGCTGTGATTTTTATGTAATGTCCATTTATAGAAGTGTGATTTTTATGACTCGGAAACGAATTGAGTGTCATTGGAATATGTAAATTTTAATTTTGTTTTTATTTCGCCTTTATTAATCTCGGTTAGTTTATAAATACGGCCACCTTATGTAATAATTTAATGAACACAATTCCGTTTATTGATAAGTAACAATTTATTAAAGATATTTGTTGGGTGAGTAAGTAAAGTTTTCTTGATAGTAATATTTTACAATTTATAGTTGACAAATTATTTAAAAAATACTCCAAATGGATTTTAGTACTCCATAAATATATTTTTTTGTAAAGCGAAACATATAGTACAACGCTAAAGTATTTACAATAAAATATTCCACACAAACCGAATTTACATATTCCAATTTTCGAGCCGCCATGCCGTCAACTCCAAACAAAAAAATAAATAAATAATGGCGAGGAGCGAAGCCTCGCTATTAATTTTTTTATACCGTTTGCTTCAAAGTTCAGACACACGGGGATATGACCTCAACACACGGTAATATTCCTCCTCGCAAACATGCGTATACACAATCATCATTCACAATAAACACAACTCAGAATTTATCATGAATAAATTGATTTTTTTTAAGATGCGGAGATAGGTTTTGAAATTTGTGGAAACCCGACTCGTTTCGAACGGTGACACCTGCGCGCGTAATCATGAAAATGTGCGATAATGTCTCAATCGAGGGGGGCCTAATCCCCGGCTTTAGATTAATGGGCCGATAACGCTCCCGGGAATAGCGTCTCGTGATAAACGCTGGATTGACGGTATTGGAATTAACATGATAATTAATTGGAATGTGGGATTAAAAAAAAAACTCGACAAGTTTTATGATGCAATAACTCATCAAATATTATTTTAATAAAACTAATAGCGTATTTAATTAATCCTTCTGGGGAGTGGGGGGATTGGCTTGGACAGACATGACACAGACAAAAATTGCCAACCACCGTCTTGAAACTAAAACTGGCCGAACACTTTAATAAAATTCGTCGATTTTTGCATTCAATTGAAAACCAAGAATGGAGATTTTTTTTTCCGTTTTACAAATTCTAAAACAGCAAGGTTTATGCAGTTTCAGGAGCAAGGGGTCAATTATTGACTGTATTACCCACTTTGTCCTCCCTCATACGTATTTCGCTATTTTACTCACAAAACCTTTTTTCATAAAAGAGACCCCTTTAACTGAAATGGGCTGAAACTTGGTGCAGAGATAGTTTAAAATATGCCGCAGTCAGAACATTTTTATTCCGCTCAGAAATATATATTTTTTAATTTTCAAACTTCGAAGGAAAGAAGTTTAGGCAACTTTCAAATAGAAATTATACAGTATATACTTAACTAAAAATTTAAACTTTAAGATCCACAATTACTCATTTTTGTTGTTTGCTTCAGTTCGTGAAATATTGGGATGCATTTTCACCGTAGAAGAAATCAATCAACTGACTAGAGGACCCGAGACAGGAACTGCATGGACAATTTTAAGTTCCCGCAGTTTTAGGACAAGAAAAAAATCCCGTTCTATCGACGTCGACAACAGGAGCTTGGTACAGCAGAGACCGTCCGTTTCATTATACTAACCCTATTTTTATCACTATTCGTTTTTTGTTATTATTCAGAGCTTTTGTTGAATTTGCAAAATTGTTTATATATTCTCTAGTTAAAAAATCAATAAAAATACATTATTTATATTGTGATTCAAATCAAATTTGTGCTTATTTTGATTCCTTGCTACGCTTCCAATTAATTCCTCATCCTGAACACGAATCTTTTTAAAATTTTCAGATTTCGTCAATTTTTAGAAAAAGTTTATTTAAGGATAAAATGAACTGAAACTTTCTCAAAATATAGTTTACATAATGCAGAACAAGAATCCGTCAACAGATTGTTCGAATTCCACCTAGAAGTATTTTTTTTTTAATTTTTAAAGTTCTGAAAAAGTCAATCCTTTCAACAACCTCTTTGAACATTATCGATTTTGATCAAATTTTGAAAAAAGTTTATTTATGGATAAAATGAGCTGAAACTTTCCATAAATATAGTTTAAATAATGCAGAATAAGAATCCGTCAACAGATTGTTCGAATTCCACCTAGAAGTATTTTTTTTTAATTTTTGAAATTCTGAAAAAGTTCAAAGGGGGGACCCTTTGGTTTTTCAAAAAGTTTATTTATGGATAAAATGAGCTGAAACTTTCCCAAAATATAGTTTAAATAGTGCAGAATAAGAATCCGTCAACAGATTGTTCGAATTCCGCCTAGAAATATTTTTTTTTAATTTTTAAAGTTCTGAAAAAGTCAATCCTTTCAACAACCTCTTTGAACATTATCGATTTTGGTCAAATTTTGAAAAAAGTTTATTTATGGATAAAATGAGCTGAAACTTTCCATAAATATAGTTTAAATAATGCAGAATAAGAATCCGTCAACAGATTGTTCGAATTCCAGCTAGAAGTATTTTTTTTTAATTTTTGAAATTCTGAAAAAGTTCAAAGGGGGGACCCTTTGGTTTTTCAAAAAGTTTATTTATGGATAAAATGAGCTGAAACTTTCCCAAAATATAGTTTAAATAGTGCAGAATAAGAATCCGTCAACAGATTGTTCGAATTCCGCCTAGAAATATATTTTTTTAATTTTTAAAGTTCTGAAAAAGTCAATCCTTTCAACAACCTCTTTGAACATTATCGATTTTGGTCAAATTTTGAAAAAAGTTTATTTATGGATAAAATGAGCTGAAACTTTCCATAAATATAGTTTAAATAATGCAGAATAAGAATCCGTCAACAGATTGTTCGAATTCCACCTAGAAGTATTTTTTTTTAATTTTTGAAATTCTGAAAAAGTTCAAAGGGGGGACCCTTTGGTTTTTCAAAAAGTTTATTTATGGATAAAATGAGCTGAAACTTTGCGTAGATATAGTTTAAATAATGCAGAATAAGAATCCGTCAACAGATTGTTCGAATTCCACCTAGAAGTATTTTTTTTTAATTTTTAAAGTTCTGAAAAAGTCAATCCTTTCAACAACCTCTTTGAACATTATCGATTTTGGTCAAATTTTGAAAAAAGTTTATTTATGGATAAAATGAGCTGAAACTTTGTGTAGATATAGTTTAAATAATGCAGAATAAGAATCCGTCAACAGATTGTTCGAATTCCAGCTGGAAGTATTTTTTTTTAATTTTTGAAATTCTGAAAAAGTTCAAAGGGGGGACCCTTTGGTTTTTCAAAAAGTTTATTTATGGATAAAATGAGCTGAAACTTTCCCAAAATATAGTTTAAATAGTGCAGAATAAGAATCCGTCAACAGATTGTTCGAATTCCGCCTAGAAATATTTTTTTTTAATTTTTAAAGTTCTGAAAAAGTCAATCCTTTCAACAACCTCTTTGAACATTATCGATTTTGGTCAAATTTTGAAAAAAGTTTATTTATGGATAAAATGAGCTGAAACTTTGTGTAGATATAGTTTAAATAATGCAGAATAAGAATCCGTCAACAGATTGTTCGAATTCCAGCTGGAAGTATTTTTTTTTAATTTTTGAAATTCTGAAAAAGTTCAAAGGGGGGACCCTTTGGTTTTTCAAAAAGTTTATTTATGGATAAAATGAGCTGAAACTTTCCCAAAATATAGTTTAAATAGTGCAGAATAAGAATCCGTCAACAGATTGTTCGAATTCCGCCTAGAAATATTTTTTTTTAATTTTTAAAGTTCTGAAAAAGTCAATCCTTTCAACAACCTCTTTGAACATTATCGATTTTGGTCAAATTTTGAAAAAAGTTTATTTATGGATAAAATGAGCTGAAACTTTCCATAAATATAGTTTAAATAATGCAGAATAAGAATCCGTCAACAGATTGTTCGAATTCCACCTAGAAGTATTTTTTTTTAATTTTTGAAATTCTGAAAAAGTTCAAAGGGGGGACCCTTTGGTTTTTCAAAAAGTTTATTTATGGATAAAATGAGCTGAAACTTTCCCAAAATATAGTTTAAATAGTGCAGAATAAGAATCCGTCAACAGATTGTTCGAATTCCGCCTAGAAATATTTTTTTTTAATTTTTAAAGTTCTGAAAAAGTCAATCCTTTCAACAACCTCTTTGAACATTATCGATTTTGGTCAAATTTTGAAAAAAGTTTATTTATGGATAAAATGAGCTGAAACTTTCCATAAATATAGTTTAAATAATGCAGAATAAGAATCCGTCAACAGATTGTTCGAATTCCACCTAGAAGTATTTTTTTTTAATTTTTGAAATTCTGAAAAAGTTCAAAGGGGGGACCCTTTGGTTTTTCAAAAAGTTTATTTATGGATAAAATGAGCTGAAACTTTGTGTAGATATAGTTTAAATAATGCAGAATAAGAATCCGTCAACAGATTGTTCGAATTCCGCCTAGAAATATTTTTTTTTAATTTTTAAAGTTCTGAAAAAGTCAATCCTTTCAACAACCTCTTTGAACATTATCGATTTTGGTCAAATTTTGAAAAAAGTTTATTTATGGATAAAATGAGCTGAAACTTTGTGTAGATATAGTTTAAATAATGCAGAATAAGAATCCGTCAACAGATTGTTCGAATTCCAGCTAGAAGTATTTTTTTTTAATTTTTGAAATTCTGAAAAAGTTCAAAGGGGGGACCCTTTGGTTTTTCAAAAAGTTTATTTATGGATAAAATGAGCTGAAACTTTCCCAAAATATAGTTTAAATAGTGCAGAATAAGAATCCGTCAACAGATTGTTCGAATACCGCCTAGAAATATTTTTTTTTAATTTTTAAAGTTCTGAAAAAGTCAATCCTTTCAACAACCTCTTTGAACATTATCGATTTTGGTCAAATTTTGAAAAAAGTTTATTTATGGATAAAATGAGCTGAAACTTTCCATAAATATAGTTTAAATAATGCAGAATAAGAATCCGTCAACAGATTGTTCGAATTCCAGCTAGAAGTATTTTTTTTTAATTTTTGAAATTCTGAAAAAGTTCAAAGGGGGGACCCTTTGGTTTTTCAAAAAGTTTATTTATGGATAAAATGAGCTGAAACTTTGTGTAGATATAGTTTAAATAATGCAGAATAAGAATCCGTCAACAGATTGTTCGAATTCCGCCTAGAAATATTTTTTTTTAATTTTTAAAGTTCTGAAAAAGTCAATCCTTTCAACAACCTCTTTGAACATTATCGATTTTGGTCAAATTTTGAAAAAAGTTTATTTATGGATAAAATGAGCTGAAACTTTGTGTAGATATAGTTTAAATAATGCAGAATAAGAATCCGTCAACAGATTGTTCGAATTCCAGCTAGAAGTATTTTTTTTTAATTTTTGAAATTCTGAAAAAGTTCAAAGGGGGGACCCTTTGGTTTTTCAAAAAGTTTATTTATGGATAAAATGAGCTGAAACTTTGTGTAGATATAGTTTAAATAATGCAGAATAAGAATCCGTCAACAGATTGTTCGAATTCCGCCTAGAAATATTTTTTTTTAATTTTTAAAGTTCTGAAAAAGTCAATCCTTTCAACAACCTCTTTGAACATTATCGATTTTTATCAAATTTTGAAAAAAGTTTATTTATGGATAAAATGAGCTGAAACTTTCCATAAATATAGTTTAAATAATGCAGAATAAGAATCCGTCAACAGATTGTTCGAATTCCAGCTAGAAGTATTTTTTTTTAATTTTTGAAATTCTGAAAAAGTTCAAAGGGGGGACCCTTTGGTTTTTCAAAAAGTTTATTTATGGATAAAATGAGCTGAAACTTTCCCAAAATATAGTTTAAATAGTGCAGAATAAGAATCCGTCAACAGATTGTTCGAATTCCGCCTAGAAATATTTTTTTTTAATTTTTAAAGTTCTGAAAAAGTCAATCCTTTCAACAACCTCTTTGAACATTATCGATTTTGGTCAAATTTTGAAAAAAGTTTATTTATGGATAAAATGAGCTGAAACTTTCCATAAATATAGTTTAAATAATGCAGAATAAGAATCCGTCAACAGATTGTTCGAATTCCAGCTAGAAGTATTTTTTTTTAATTTTTGAAATTCTGAAAAAGTTCAAAGGGGGGACCCTTTGGTTTTTCAAAAAGTTTATTTATGGATAAAATGAGCTGAAACTTTCCCAAAATATAGTTTAAATAGTGCAGAATAAGAATCCGTCAACAGATTGTTCGAATTCCGCCTAGAAATATTTTTTTTTAATTTTTAAAGTTCTGAAAAAGTCAATCCTTTCAACAACCTCTTTGAACATTATCGATTTTGGTCAATTTTTGAAAAAAGTTTATTTATGGATAAAATGAGCTGAAACTTTCCTTAAATATAGTTTAAATAATGCAGAATAAGAATCCGTCAACAGATTGTTCGAATTCCATCTATAAATATTTTTTTTAATTTTTGAAGTTTCGGCCAAAATCTGAAAAATGTTAAACCTCTACAACTTTTGCAATTTTCATCAAACCTCAAATGGATTGAAGTTATGCAGATATAGTTTAAAATATTCTGAATACAAATCCGTTGTCAAAATATTTTTAATCTGCTTAGATTTTTTAATTTTCTAAAAAAAATACTGTTTGAATTTTGAAAAGACAATTTTTTTATTCAACTTAGAAAATATAAATTACAATAAATTTACAAAATTGTCACTTTCAGTGGTTTGTATATTAATTGAAGCATGTTGAAGCGCTGGAGACTCAACTGATGAACATCGAGGCGCTCGTTTCTTATCCTTGCAAATTGGCCAACTTGACGAACATAGTGGCCAGATCAGTGGCTACGTTAAATCCTTGCGAAGACGGCAACTCTCTTTCCAGGGCTCTTTCACAGTTGGCTGATACTGTAGAAAATATATGCATACGTTAATAATGTATAATTTCTTTTAAAAATGAGCCAGATTTATTGAAAAACGTGATTAATAATTAAATTCTCACTTAATTAGTTGCAGAAATATAAAAGTGAAACAAACCTAGTAGTTTGTTTAAATAATTCCATAAGTGAAATATTATTAATAACGTCACAATCTAAGTATGCATATCAATTATTAGACTCGCTTAGACTGTAACAATAAAGAATAACGTGTATGTTGAATATAATTTTGCGTATTGAATGCGCTTGATTATTGTATAACTTTTAATAAGCCAACACCGATTTGTTCATCCTGTGCGAGATGCTGAAAGATTACCTGGGGTTGCTCAGTTCAGTGCCGGGCACATGAGCGAACAAAGCCGTTCCAACTCTGGTAACACTCGATGCCCTTCCTGGGCGGATGAAGATATTTCAACTTTGGTAACACCCGCAACAGATGCTAACTAGGAAGCGGGAGGCAAAGGTTAAACTGGAGCTTCATGGGCAGAAACAGGAGTGGAAGTGATCGAGTAGGATGTAAAAGTGGATGGTGGCCAGGAGAGCTTCAAGAAGATTTCCAAGATGATTAAACTGAAAATGGATATTCGAAAAGTGTCACATACATGGTTTTAAAGTTACGTTTGTTAAATATTTTTGAGAATCATATGGAACACGAGGCACAGGTTAGTTTTTCGAATATTTTCTTTAGTAATATACTAGATAAGCGAGCTATAATAGAAAAAACTGTTTTTTTTTTTAGATTATATAGAGCCGTTATTTGAAGAGCTGGAAAAAATATTTCAAATAAAAGTTGTAGAGATGTAAATTCTCTGCAACTTTTAGTGAGTTTATTACGTACTACTGAAACTTCGGGCCAATTTCAGGAATTAGGGATTATTCCATACAGAAAATGTTCATTTTAAATTGTATTTTAACGTCACATTCTATGTATATCTATTAAAAAAGTTGCTTAAACTATGATGATAAATTAGCGTACACGTGCACTTAACATTTCTCTTACAGAACAGTCTTAAAAATCTATGAATTTCCACATATGGGCGCAACAGGAATCTCTTCTTGATTTCCAGCTGGTAGTTTTGAACCGGATATAATTGACAAGGTGTAATTTGGCGCTCGGTGCTTATTTCCAAGGAGGCTAACGTAATTGCTATCCGCTCGCACGGGCCTCTCCGCTTTGCTTTATCAACAATTTATTAAGCGGATTTATTGGCCGTTGTAAGTTGCGTTAGGAAAGAGAACGATTTTATAATAACCCGGCAATAAATTTATTTCGCCAACAGACTTCCGTCATCTGCAATTATTCGCGCAGAGTATACATTAAAAACACTCTTCGAAATAAAAAAATAATAATGATGATAATTTACGAGGGGATTAATAAACGGCATGAGATATACAAAAATATTTTTGTTTCTTGTAATTAATCCGCTCGTAAATTATCGCTGTTTTTAATAAATGTATAATTTCATCGAGGTGATTTTGTATTAGCAAAAAATATCCTATGATTTATTAATAAAATATGGATAAATCTTAAGCGAATTTTATAATTAATGTAATCAACAATTAGCATCCTTGCAGATTTTTTTTTTGCTTAATATATTTTGTTTTATTGGAAATTACAAGAATTTAATGAAATAGCATGAAATTATGTATTTTCGTCCGTGTCCAGATAATCCGAAGAATTTAAAGTTATTCATTTTAATCTGTGCTTTTATTTATTTTATTGGTAGATTTTTAATATTTTTTTAAATGAAAAGAATATTAAAATTATTTAAATTAAGCACAAAAAAGGAAATAACGAGGAATTTACGTGAATAAATAATATATTTTTTGCAAGCCTCGCCCATTAATCCATCACACAACCTAATTTATCAATCAACAAAGTCTTCATGCCCGTTAAAGAAAATTATTATAATAACAAATTGCTAATAATAATATACTACAATAAAAATACCTCTGGTAATAAAAAAACAACAATATAGAAATAGAATCTTGGAACATATCGTGACTTGCATTAAAAATTCCGTCCGATTTGCATAATTTTGAAATAATCGGAGCCGCAATATTGACTTTAAATTAAATTTCAAAGTCAATACACCCGGTTGAGATTCTAAAATATGCAAATCGCTGTAAGAAGGCTTACTTTGAATAACTATGTACACGCAACGCGGGGCAATTACAGTGAGAGCCTGGATTAATTAGCTCGTATTTGGACAGCGTTTCAAAACTGCTAAAAGCTGAGTAAGTACGCACACACGTACTTGTTTTTCGATTCCTCTGTCTTCCCGGGAATTGGGAATACTTATAACCAATTAATGCTTTTCTTAAAATATGTGATTTTGTTTTAATTTAGTTTGATTTTTGTAAGTGTTTGTTAAGCGCCGCAGTTTTATTATGAATTGCGAAATATTCTCGGAAAAAAGAGAGGAGCTCATTAAGCCGGGCCTCTACAACATCCAACTATATAAATTGAGTAATGGCCAATTAAACAAGCCCAATATAATTAACTTATCAATAAAAGCTCATTCGTTTGGGGGATTTTAACGCGGGCATTTGAATAAAGATAAGGGCATTACCGTTGTTTCTTCGAAACGAACCTTACCGAAACTGGAATGTCTCGTCTCGACTCGAGTTTGAGAGGTTCTACAACACAGCATTTAAATATTTTTATTTTTATTTGCGTTTTCTCATTACTTTACTTTCCGATCGCTTCTTCTTCTTCTTCTTCTTTACGATCCTCTGCGCAAACGGGAAGCGAAAGCGAAAGCAACAGTTTTATTGGATCGTATAATGATAATGATAATCTCCTTAACTGAACTCAACTCTTTCAGGGAGTGTTTTAGATAAATAATAATTTTATTAGTGCGCGAATTAATTATAAGCGCCGCGTTAAAATTTCCGATGATCAGCGGATTAATTATTGATGCCATAAATAATTAATACCGGAGATGAGCGTTTTCTGCTTTAATTGAAAAGCCGGGCCGTAACAGGAAATATCTTTTCGGATAATTGGAAAACGTTTTGACCGTTTATGGGCAATGGATCATTAAAATTGGAGGCTATCGTTTAATTAAACCAAACGTTCTTCAGCGTTTATGGTTTAATCATAGCGTACACGAAAATAATATAATAACAGTTTACTTAATACTGTAAAATGCTCTCGTTGATTGATTATTAATTTATGCCTTTTAATAAAAATAAGAATACGAAATACACAAGTCGAGGAAAAGAACTACAGATACATGAAGATAAGGAAAGTTAGAGAGGTGTGGGCCGTAAAAACTCAAACCCTTCTTTGTCCTTTTTCGAGCTCCCTATTATTTTCGGTAAGAATCGCCCCCGGATAGTCCTCGAATTTTCTCCTCCTTGATAATTTTTCAAGCTCATTCCAAAACTTAAAATTAATAAAAAGTAAAATTTAATTCCATCACTAATTCACTAAAAATTCGATCACTTTTTTTCCACTCTGCAAAAAAGGGAATGATCCAAAGCCAACTGAATATTTTTTTTTTCTTTCATTTTCATGGGATTATTATTTTGAAACGTTGAGCTGATCACAGATAATTACGAATAATTACGAAAAAAGGATTTTCGCGGGTTCACGTAAGCGAAACGTGGCCTCTCAGGCGATCGCAAACGGAGATTGAGGCCCTCGTTTAAAGCGGCAATTCGAATGTTATTCGGGTTAATTTGCGTTATAAAATATTTATCATTAATGTCATCGCTGGACATTTCACTTTCACTCGCTGGTTTTAAAAAAAACAACAAGTTTTATAGTGTAATCTCAAATAATAATAAATATTAAAAAATAAAATAATTTCTGTAAGTTATATATTATAAATATCAGAAAATGAATTTAATATTTAGGTCTCATAACTTTAAAAATTCCACAACTATCGTTTTTTTTTTAATCAAACAAGTGTTTGACCGATTGATTGTTATTTGAAATTATAAAATAATAATAAATATATAGCCGAAAGACTTCTGGTCGGTGGCCATTTTCTGAGGCTTAACTGGTTGTAAAAATTGTGATTTTAATAAATAAGAAAAATCCATATACAATAAATGTCAACAACAAAAATCATATAAATTTATTTTTTAACCCCAACGATTCCGAGCATAACTTCTCCCAGATCCATTATTATTAAATTAACTCGCGGCGATAAAATAATACGTGTTAATCGTCCTGGATGAGGCCCCGTTGTCGAAGAATAGAGTCTTTAGCGCCGCGGATTGAATTTAATAACACTGGAGGTAATCGACACCAGAATTTATCGAGCCTCAATTACATAAAGCTCGCGAGCTCGCTCACGGCTCACTCTGTTCCCTCCGCGGCCGCTCGCTCACTTGCTCACTCTCGCTGTCTGTCTGTCTGTCTGTCTATCAGTATGTGATTTGAATACAATTTCAGCGATCCTATGACAAGAAGAACAACAAGACGAAGAAGAAGCAGATGCAGACACCTGCGATTTACGATGACTCGCGCATATTTCAATCCGTAATCGCACCACTGCGACCTTATCAAATGTGAAACGGCAATGTTTTATAATCCGGTAATTACTTTAATGAAAAATAAAATAAATTAAAATCCGATGATTGCGAGCATATTTTTTGAAATTTCAATTTGTCTTGATCGTGCTTGTGTTTTAATCCTGAAATAAAGCCTCTTTTAATATATGAATATGCATATAATTAAATACTGCTTTGTTTTATTTAAATCCCGAGATAAAAGCTCGCTTCGTTTAATGTGAGAGTAAACCCTGTGCTATTATTAACGATTTTTTTTTAAATTAAATTCAATGATAAAAGCTCGTTTAATGTGTGTGTAAATTTTAATTAAGGATTTTTGGAGAGTTCGCCCCACCACCACCTGTAACTCTCCGGCTCTTAGCCTGCCCGGCAGATGGGTTTCTTTTTTTTTTCTTTGATGGCTGTCTGATCAATTAATTAGTCCGATCGGTTCGAGTGATTAATGTTCCCTCGCGCGTCAACCGCTTGATGGAATTATTGCCTCTCCTTTCCGACGTTTTAATATCCGATTGTTGCATTATGTTGTTTTATCACGAAACATTAGCTTGAATTAAAATTGTATTAAAAATAATTAAAACTGTACTATTTTTTTATTATTATAATTAATTCATTGGAATTTAATTTTAATTAAAAATTGTTAATACAAATTGCTGCTGGATTAATTAAACTACATGAATCGCTTAATTAGAATGTGGACTGGAAGATAATATTAAATATTTTGTACTAGACACACCCTCCAAATAAAAAAATTATCACAAAATTCATGATGGGGAGTTCAAAAATTTTCACTTTTTTTTTATTCAAACTTTAAACATTAAAAATAAGTATTTCTAAGCTTGATAAACACTTTCTGTCAACGAATACGTATTCAGCATACTAAAGACTATCTGTTTATAAAGTTTCAGTCCATTTCAATCAAAAATATTTTTTCATGAAAATTGCAAAATTTTAAGAGGTTTTCATTTTTCTTTGAAAATTCGAAAAAAATATTTCTAGGTGGAATTAAGACGTTCTGAAAACGTGTTCGTGTTGAGCATAATTTAAACTATCTCTCCTCAATGTTTCAAACCAATAATAAAATTTTAATGAAAATTGCAGAAGTTTTAAACTTTTTCAAATTTTTTAATCGAACTTTGAAAGTTAAATAAATATATATATTTCTAAATGGAATAAAAATGTTCCAACAACGGATTCGTGTTCAGCACATTATAAACTATCTCTGCATTAAGTTTCAGCTCATTTCAGCTAAAAATAATTTTTGATGGAAATTGAAAAAGTTGTAAGGGGTACCCCTTTGAACTTTTTGTGCTAAAAAAAGTATTTGTCTCCGATTGAGCTAAAAATTGACAGAAATGTAGAATTCAATACACTGAACAAGAATCTGAAAACAGTTGTGCAAAATTCCATCGGGATTTTTTTTAGTTCGAATTTTTTTTATTCGAAAATTAGAAAAAAAAATATATTTCTAGGTGAAATATGTGGAAATAATTTATTAATTATTTTTAAATCATTTTTATTTCATTTACAAAGTTGATCGCAAAAAATGTCTCCAATTGACGCTTTAAATTTGTAGTATTTTCATATAAATTGTTAGATTTTGTTCCAATCAGAAATTCAATTTGTGATATTTTTTTTTTATTCAGAGGGTACATCCAGTACAAAAAAAACGTGCCAGCTCATCGAGGGTGATTAGCAGCTAACCACCAGTAAAACAATTTCCTGTGCTGTGTTACGCTCCAAAATGAAACCATTAACAAAAATTGAAAAAATAAACAATTTTTCCACCATCGAAGTGTGACGATATTAATGTATAACGGATATTGCTAACAAGGTTGTAAAGTTATTTTAAAAAAGATATAAAATTAAATTTTATTGGCTCAACTGGCTAATTGGCAATTATGAGTGTAAAATTTAAAATATACCTATCCGGCACCTAAAAGGGAATAAGGATTCGATAAAAAGAAAATAAAATCCCCTCTTTTTAAAATACGTCGTTGATTTTTTAAATTCCTCTCGCCCTTTCTATCTATCTATCTTTCTCTATGTGATTTTACAAGAAACAATAAAACACATCAGAAACGAATTTATATTCCCACTCAGTAAGCAATCCATCAGAAGTGCACCAATTACAGCATTCCTCTGCATGCGATGAATATGAAAGCAGGAAAGCTCGATTCCGGTAAAGCTCGTAAATATAAAAAAATCTAACGCACCTGTCCACATACTAAATTACGGAATATATAATAAAAAGACTGCAGGTGGAATTTCTCGTGCGTGGTCGCGTTTTGAATATTAAAACCTGTGACAATCGCACGTATGTGTGTAATAAACAGTGTGAGTTATATGAAGTGATGTGTGCGATGAATAATTGAAGAATTTTATTTGGATTCTTGAAAAATTGCGCGAAGAAATGTTTTGAAGGATTCTCTTCATTTGATTTTTATATCCTCGTTAATCAACTTTCCCAGTCTAGTGCGTTTGATGAAATACAGGCTTACAAACGCACCGAATAAATTATGATAATCTTATCTCGAACTTTTGTAAGCCGGGGAGGGCTTTATTAATGTAATTACGCGCCCGTTTTGTTGCTCGGCTCAGATGACTAATTCGTTTAATGCTCAGTTGGGCGCAGGAAGGAAGCGAAGGAGCAACAGTTAGTATTTTTGTGCCCGCGCCCATTGTCTTCCTCCCTCCTGCCAACACGCGTGTAATTTCTGGGCGCGCACCGCGAATCATACATTCAAATCGGGCGAAATTCAGGACGAACGATTTGTTATTCAAATTCGTAACGGTTACTCAATGCTCATCTGTGTAACGTGAAGGTTTCGAGAGTTCAACAATAGAGGAGGCATCAATTCGATGTAAATTCAAATAAAATATAAAAACTTTATTAAAATTCACTTTGTGAATATCAAGTTCTGATAATTGAAAAAGGATTTATTCATTTGGTCACAGTTTTGTTTAAATAAATTAAACAAAAAGATTATTTTCGAATTGTTTTTGTTTAATTTATCAACTTCTGATTGAATTTTCTACGAATTATTAAATATTTTTCAAAAAAATATGATCTGTTTCTTGTAATCCTTGCTGGGTATCTTAAAGAAGCTTTAGACATTTCGTTTCTTTTTTGATGTAGAAAGACATAAATAATAGTTTTCACTCTGTCTTCGACATGCATCCATTTTTGGAAGAGTCCGACGAGATGGAAGATCGTAATCGCTTCAGACGGCGCAAGTGTTGAAAATTCCAATTAGTGACTGGAAGTATTAAAACGTTGGAAAGAGGAATAAATTGAAGCGGTAGTAAATAAGTAGAAATAATAATAAGCCGGGTAATTGGTCAGGAGGTGTTAGAAGCAGCACACAGAAAGACTCCACGAGAGTGAAATCTCGAGTATCTGATGGTGGACGATAATTATAAACGGCCGGTCGGCCTTTTCCCCTTTCGGAGGGGTATGAAATACGGCCGAGGCCGTTACCTGTACCTCTAAAAGCCCCGTTTACTTTATTTACAATCGAGAGGGGGGATGTTTTAATATTCCCCCAGAGATGGCTTTTTCGTGTAGCTGGATTCCTCGTGCTCGTTATTAATTGGGCAATAACCGCCCGAGACTCTCGCTCGCCTTGTCTCTCTTACGACCGACTGAGTCTGTCATTGTCTTGAGCCAGACTCGAGACCTTGTTTGTCTGATTTTATTGCTCGAGTCGTTCGGGCGTTCGCGCCCGTCTTTGTTAGTTTCGGTTTGTCTAACAAGGGTACCGACTCCATTTATCAACGGCCGTCCCGCGGAAAATTAAATCGCTGATTTATTCACGTTATTATTTGCGTGCGCATATTTTACGGGACGGAGCGTTAAAAGTTTTCGTTTTTTTCTTCTTCTTTGGATTGTTGCTCGCGCGAGCCTTCGGGGGACGACTACGAGTCCTTACGCTGAAGACAATTACCATTCCCTTTCGGTGTGTTAGATTGTTTCTGTTTGCCAGCAATTAAGTTGGGGTTAAAACGATTATTTTTATCAGCTTGATTAATAATTAACAAAAATATTTTTGTTCCTTGAAATCCTTAACGAAGATTTTATTTTGATAATGAATTTAATATTCATCAAATTTTGTTTAATTAAAATCTATCTCAATTATTTCCTTATTTTAACTTTGTAATCGCAAAATGTTCTTATTTATCCTTAAAATATTTCATCACTAATAAATGAGTAAATGGAGTAAATTATGAATAAAGAACAGGTTGTTAAATTTTCAAAGTTGGGTCCGGGCGGGCATTCGGGCAGACAGGCGGGCGCACATTATACGAAGCCAGTTAGATATATCTTTCGGAAAGCCATTCCAGTTCGTACATCATAAATAACGAAAAGATGAGATCGAGCGAATGGTAAGCGAGCGGGCAGCGATTTCTTTTCCTCGCGCGGCCGCTGCGGCGTTACAACTAATTAAACAGCACCTCCTGCGACGACCGCTTAATAAAATGCAAATGTCCCGATGGACACTTGTCGGAATGATAATTCGAATATAATTGTTGGGTGGTGAGTTATCGGCCACCCCGCAGGGATTCCCCAACCCGGACCCCGAACCCGCCCCCCCGTCGACACCACTTAACCACACACTCGAGGTACCAAAATCAAACACCACAATAGGGACGAGTGTAGTACGATGCACACTACGGCGTGTTATATGATTCCAAAGCCGCCTTTTAATCGATATCATTTTAATATAAATCATAAGAGTTTTCTATTCTTTCTTTCGTGCCAAAAAAAAACGATAATTCAAATTAAAACAATTGTTTTTTTACTGAATATGTATATAACATCTGTATTCAATCAGAATTAATATTTTACATTGCTTTTAAAAAAATAAATTAGGAAAATACGCAATTCTTTCGGTATTTTAGTTCAGAACAAGTGAAAGATGTTATGTTGTCTATATACTACGTACAGTGCCGCTACAGTCATAAATGGGCAATGATTTTCATAAATAGCTGCCCGAAAGTTGAATTTAGGTAATAAGAGTAACGTCGACTCAGTGCTCTCAGAGAAAGACGCACCATGCCCACATTGGTATATATGAAAATAAGGGAACAGGCTTCCAAATATACTCCAAAGACGCAATGCGATTTTAACAATGCATTTTAAGTGGTCATAAGTGACCGCCAAAGCCTTATTCAGAGTATTGAGAACCTGGACGACAGGAAAACGTCCATATGGTACACCGATGCTTGCTAATTGCTTTTAACAATTTTACTACTTATCACTCTTATCGCTTAATTTCGACTATGATGACGTCATAATCTTTTCTCGAAATGTTCATTCATTTCAAAAAAAAAAGATTATGATGTGGCTTGAAAGCGCTTCCGTCGCGTCGGTTTTCCGTTCTTCCACCGCCCCGCTGGAATCGACGGGTGTTAAACAATGGGATCCGTATCGAGGCACGTCGAGATCGACGCAAACAAAAAGCCATTAGTACCGATCTAATGGGTTTATGACCGACTGGCTAGCCTCTCTCTTGTTTTCTTCGCGGGAGTCATTACGCGTAAAAGATGTCATTAACACGTATTTTTCGAAATTGAAAATAATAAAAAAAAAATCCTGTACGTATAGTATGCTCGAAAAAAGTGTTGGATTTGTTTACTTATACTTTATCAAACAAATAAAATTCATTTTAAAATATTTCATTTACGATTTATTAAAATTTTTGTTGGCGGAAAGACCTACTCAAGCAAGCAAGAAAGAAACAAAAATACTATTATTTATTGTAAATATATCTAAACCAGGCAGAAAGGCTTTTAGTCGATAGCCATTTAACATTTAATTAATTTTTGTGTGATTTACATAATCAATGTTTATTACGTTATTGTAAACTTAGATATTGCAGTAGTAGTAAAACGTCTGATTTTGACCTTAAAGTTATTATTATCTCTTTCTTTTTTCAAAAATCTCAAGAAATTCTCGTTCAATATAGTCTTTTTGAGAATTTAATTCGTAATGGATTCTATATGGAAAACAATTAAGGAAGGATGGGTTTGAATACAGGATCGTCTGGCTTATATTACGTTTTCGTGTCGTGGGCTTCCTGTCTTTCTGTCTGCATTAAGGACAAAGATCGGGACAGGAGGAGCCGAATTTCATGAGCAGTTGCGCGTGTCGAGTCAGCCGCTCGCAGGTGAACAATATCACATCACGGTATCACTTTGTGTCACGGGGGCTAATGTCACGCTACGCTGACAAGACGGGACGGGGCGTCTCGTTTCGTCTCGCCTCTGATGACTTTTAAATCGCTCAACCACGAAACACCAGACAGTACTATAACTATCGACGAAAAGACGCGATTTGATAAATAAATTTAATTACAATTAAAGATTAAACTTCAGTTTCGACTTAGAATTCAATTTGAATTAAAAAAAATGAGTAATTAAATTGTGTTTTCTAATTAATTCAAATCTTGCCTAAATTTTCGTTGAAAATAAGAATTTGATTATCGACAAACTGATTATTGTTGTCACAATTCTATTAATAATAATAATCCAATTCTTATAATCAACCAAAATTTAGGCAAGTTTTGAATTAATTAGAGAACACAATGTATTTCGACTTAACTGAAGTTACATAAAAAAATCCATAAAACCTGTTCGTAAACAAAATTAACTATGATTTGCGGTTTCTGTTTTAAAACTTTAAGGAATTTTCGAAACAGCGCGGTGCTAATTCTCGAGCGCCAATTAAATAAAGTGATTTACCGCCGAGACGAGGAGCTTGGAGCTTTCAGGCGACGCGACGACAGATGGCCGTAAATTCGCGGTGTTTTTTGCTCGTTTTTCGGTCCATCGCGGATCGTGTGAATCTCCACGACGATAGGATGCCATTTTCCAACCGAGAATTTCTCCAATTCGGAACGCAAATTAAATGCACAACGCGAAAATAAAACAAAGTGAAGCACTATTTTGTTGACTTTTGAAAATTCCGAGCCATCTCGAAAGTATGAGTGATTTGCATTTAACAGACGTTTCGAGTCTGTTTTTTTTTTAAGAGCGAAAATTGCATTGACTTATGGATTTTCGTTGCGCTTTGGTTTTCTTTGAATATATGTATAGTTAGTATAAAGCAATATGTATTTAAATGGACTTACCGTTAATAAACAATATAAATAAACAACGAAAATTTAATGAAAATAAATTGTGATATACAATGGAAATTAAGTAATAAAAAATACTCTATAGTCGAAAGTATGAAATAAGAGCGTAATTTAATGACTTCAAAGTGAAAATTACGTAATAAGAAGGACGTATAATACACCTAAACTCAAAATTAATATATAACTGTAACATAGAGTGACTACAGTAAATAATGATCATTAATTATTATTTACAGTGACTGTAAATTTCAAATTAGGCAAAGAGAGTACGGTATGAGGAGTTTAAAGTTTAAATTAGGCAATGGCTGTGACGTAAAGTAAGTCAAAAGTCAAAATTAGGCATTAAGAAGGATATTAAAAATTATGATAGAACTCTCACGTTTAGTGAATAATCATAAAGGAATTAAAGCAAATTGAAAATAATGAGAAGAGAATGAGAGATTTGTCTGAATTGAATTACGACTCTCTATCATAAATTTAGTTAAGCTATTTAAAAAAAGAGGGAGAAGAAAAGAAGGGTGGCTTTAAAAAAAAGTAAGAAAGAATTATTATAATATTGTAGAATTTAATTAAAAAGAAAATGTGACGTTTTAAACATCACCACGATTAATTTAAACTTAATGGAATACCTTTTTCCACCTTCAGCTAGTCTTAATCCAGTTTATTAAAATTCTCGAGAGTGTATTTTTAACAACCGGGAATTTTAATAAACCCATTCCATATTTTCCTCTAAATCATTAGCTTTCGGCTTCGTTACAAACCGATTTTTTTTTAAGTAAAATAAATCTCCCACTTATAATCCTTTTCGGGTAAAAGATGTCCAATTTGTAATCACTTTATCTAACGGAGGCATCGTTGTTGCATCGTTACGCCAGAAAGAAAGAGAGAGAGAGGAGAAAATGATTAAAACCCGATAATGGTATTATTTTAGCGGCATTAGAATAATAATCTCTTATTCGTTTCCTATCCGGATTTATTCCGGGCAGGACGAAATTATTAAAAAGGCATTCTTGATATCCTCAAATCCCTTCCACGAGATACAGCTCGCGATATATCGATGGCTATCTGAGCCCGGCTCAGAAACCACGTCAGAGGCTTCAACGTTTTCTCGTTTATCCTTTTTTCTTGTTGTTTCGGTTCGACTGAAAAAGGAACGAAGCGCCGCTCGTTCACACGCTGTAGGATTAATATGTGTCGTTCGCTTCGGATACGCGTCCGTATGTCTTTCGAGACAACGAGGAATGAAAATGAGAATTTAAAAAAAAATTTAATAAAGAAAAAAATAAACAACAAGCGATGTTTTTTTATATATTCGAGCGATTGATTATTTATACATTTTTTTCTTAATTCACAGTGAAGTTTGGAAAATAATTACAATTATTCAAATCTATTCATTTTCAAATTAAATGATGAAAATGAAAAAGAAAATTCAAATGTTTTCTTTTTCATTTTCATTTCGTTTCTCGTATTCCTGGTTTTTAATTTATTCCATAGTCGTTAAGTCCGTTTTTATTTGACGGCAATCAGTGTGTGTGTGTGTGTGTTAACTATTTTTCCATTATTGGGAAACCGTTTTATTGGCGTCCCATTAATAAATAAACTTTTACACCCGAGTTTTTCGATTGTGTGACAGCCGCACGGAAAACATCGCCACAGCCAGGGATTATTTATGCGTTTTACATCACATAAACGTCCCTCCTGTACGGCGTCGTAAAATTATACATATTAATATAAAGCCATCCGTGTCGAGGCTTTAATAGCGCCTGTGTTAATTTGTAACGGGTGACACAAATTAATTAAATCATTTAAATAAAAATAATTGTCCTTTCTCCGACTTACTTTTTATTGAACTTTGTTGAAATTTAATAAAAAATAAGTCGGAGAAAGGACAACTAATTTTATTTAAATAATTAAAGTCTCCAAAACCAACAACCAACATAATTAAATCAAATAGAAAAGAGTATTATTTATTCATTCAAAAGTCACAGAGCTAAATGTGAAGATAATTTATTAATTATTTTCAAATCATTTTTATTTAATATATATAATTAAATCATGTTATTAATTATTATTTGATATATTTATTTTAACACTCCATTAATTTGTTTTCCTTTTATATATACACATATTTTTATACAAATTATACACAACAAATAATTTATTACGATACAAGTAGATGTTAGTCTAGAGTTAAGTTTTTCTACCCAAACATTTCTATTTTATTTATATTAAAATATGTTGTTTATTTGTTGTTTATTGTTTATTAACGGTAAGTCCATTTAAATGGACCATGTTAATCATTTTGTAGATGTTTTACGCATATTTTTGTTTCTTTATATTACATTCCCTGTAATTGGATGTATTGTCTGTTGGGAATAAATAAATAAATTCGCAATACATGCTGTCTGGGATGTTGGTCAGAATTAAATCTTTCCGCCTTTTTCTATATTGTTTTTTTTTTTTTAATTTAGTCATATGTGATCCAATCGGTATTTAGCCTAGTATAAATACAATATACATATCATAAAATAAACCGAGAAAAGTATCAATCGATACCCGCTTAACACAAAGAAGCATTAATTAGAAACATTCACCGTTACGTTACGTTTTGCGTTTCTTTCATTCTAAGAACCAGAACGAATTATTCTAACAACATACCAATTAATTTCACTGCCTGTATAATAACAAAAATCAACATTCCCCATTTGATTGAGGTACTAATGAGGCTATTACCTTACAATCGAGCAAAAAAAGCGCGCCAATGATAAATACACAGCGCGATTAGTTTGCATAAATCGACAGCAACGTTATAAATAATGCATCGCCATTTCCATAATAATCATATCGAGAGTGTTGTTGCGTATTTCTCAACGTAAATGAGTAAGACAAAAATTAGTAAAACGTATAAAATATGTTGATGTTTTTTTTTTAATATGATTTTTCATTCTATGAAGGTTTTGGAATAAAAACAATTGGTTATTGTTTTATTCAAAAACATCCATACAGTAATAATCATGTTTCAGTAAGTATTAGATGAGCCTAAAGTGTATAGTCAATGATTTTTCATGTTTTAAACATTTAGCGTTGGGTAATACTTTATGATCGAGAACTTTTTTCCTCTGGGTTGCTCAGATTTTTTTTAAACATTTGTTTAAAGTACATATGTAATATAAGTCACGGTAGCTAAAGAGGGAATAATTTATTAATTAATTATTTTCAAATTATTTTTAAAACCGACACCGAAACGTATAAGGCATTTGGAATAAAAAAAACCTTTTTATTAAATAAAACACTTTTTTTAACGTTGTATAACTTATTTAAATAATTAAAGTCTCCACAACCAACAATCAACATAAAGTAGATTTGTATAACTTGTTATTTTATTTTAGTGACTATAGTTTCGAAATATAGAGCTTCATTATTAAACAAGTTCTAGCTCTATTTCGGAACTATAGTCACTAAAATAAAATAACAAGTTATACAAACAGTGTTAAAATAAACTTAAAATCTATAACCAAGTGAAAGCCTTAACAATTAAGAAAAAAATCTTTTTAATTTAATTTCAATATTTTTTTGTTTATATACAAATTTAATTTATTTTTCTTAGTTTTCGCAATTTTCACTATTCAAATCAATGCATGAAGCGGACATTGATTAGAAAAGTAAATAATTAATTAATATAAAAGGGGAGAGGAAATATTACACGGCGTGTATTAAACCGTATTAAAGGGTGACCCCCCTAGAAAGGTAACCCAATCTTCGGAGGATTCGATTACACGCGCGCCTTCTCCTCTATGTAACATAACTGCGCGTCGAGCAAAGCAGAAGATAAGATTGTGATCGGATACATTAGATTCGAATATGGGGATATGAGGGACACGGGGATCTATGCATGTGTAAGTCCCACGCCAATGTAACGCCGGGGTAATTTAGACAAAAATTGTTTTGAAAGAGGCGAGCACTCACTCCATCTCGCATTACAAAAAAAATAATAAACAGAGGACTGTGTATTCTGTCTTTATTTTTTCTTCTTATTCTTGTTGTGGGATGATTTATTAGGTGGATTATCATTAAAGGATACGTGTTGGGAATATCGGGTTACTAATTAAGAGGAATTAAAATAATAGGTGGATTGTAATTAATTATTCATATTCTTTTATTTCCTAAAATATCCTCTTACTTACAATGATTAATTAAGGAAAATTTGTAGCAATTTATTTTGCATATTATTTTTATTAATAAGGATTATTTATATAAATAAAAAAATATGATTTATTCACTTGGTCACGGTTATTTAAATAAAAATTATTTAAAAATAAATGATTAATTATTCCCACATCAAGTCACAGAGCTAATTGTGTAGATAATTTATTAATTTTTTTCAAATCATTTTTATTTAATATATTTAAACTGTGACCAAGTGAATGAATAAATACTCTTTTCTATTTATTTTTCAAAAGTCACGGAGCTAAATGTGGAAATAATTTATTAGTTATTTTCAAATCATTTTTATTTAAGTTTATATATTATTTTATAATATAAATAATCTTATTCTTATATTACTCGAATTATTATAGTTTCAATTTTTCATTCCGATTTTCTGTTTAAATTAATTTTCACAAGAATCTTCATTTGAATTAAAAAATATATATTATTTGCAATATTTTACAAAGAAATAACTTCTTAATTTCTTTCCTTCTTCGATTTTTATTAATACCATTTCTTTATTTTTTTGTTTTGTTTTCGAGAAGGGAATTCATCTTAACCACGTGACCGTGGAAAACAATTATTTTCTTTCTAACCCAGTTACCGCGGTCGCCGGGGCAGCGAGGCAACAGCAAGTGGACCATATCGCAATCAAAGGAGAGCATCTCCGTCGCCCGGGATTCAATTCGTTTTCGGAGGTGTGCCCACGCTCCACACAAAAAAAAACGAAAAGAAAATGTAATAACACGCCAAATTGTACACACACCGATTGTTAATACAAAAAAAGTAATAATAATGAAAACCGTTATTTTATCCGGTTCATGGATTGAAATTCTCTATGGTACAAATTAATTGGGTTTGTAATGAGAAATATGATAAAATTTATTGTCCATTGATGTATAATATAAATGCATACACATAAAACATTGTCAAGTGTTACGAGATACAATATGTTTAGGTTTTATTACTGCAATAATGATAATAAATAAAAATATTTTAATTTTAATACGCTAATATTAAGCAGCGTATTAAAATTAAAATATTTATTATCATTATTGCATTAATAAAATATGAAGGTAAAAACTTGTATTACGCAATTGATTTTTTTTTATACCGTAACTAATCTAGACTTAGTATAGTCATTATGAAAAAGATTAATAATGGTAATTAAAAAAAATGATAAATTGAATACTGGTGATGTTTTGTCTATCCTATACCTGGAAGAGTATACGGATTGGAGAAGAAGAAGTAAAGTTTTGCAAAGCCAAACTGAATTTTGGATGAGGATAAACGGTACGTTAGTTATTAAAATCGGTGATGGAATTAATAACCAGTAAGCAGTGATGCGTGGAGTAGCCTAAAAACTGAAAATTGATTCATATTTCGAGTTCAGAAAATAAATAAATGATTCTACACTTAAATAGAAACGATCACAGTAATTTAAATTAAAAAAAAAATGATTTAAAAATAATTCATAAATTATTTTATTTAGTTAGAAAAGTACTTATTTCTTTACAAGCTTATTAATCGCAGAGACCTGCAATTTAAGAATGATCGAATTTTATTGACCCTTAACATAAAAGTATAGTCTGCAACCCGCATGAAATAACCCAGTGCTTACTGCGCGAGCCGAAGGCGAGCCTTACAATCCCAAATAATAATAACTCTCATTCCACAACACACTAATTCCAATTAATAATTTACATCGACAATATTATTACCTTGCCTGCATGTTTGCGTTGGGTTTAATTTAAGGCATGATTTATTTAGCGCGAGCGTAATTTTATGCTAATTGATCGGCCGCGTCCTCTGAATGTAACAATATGAAGCGAAAGTCCGCTATTAAATTATACAACGGACTCCTTAAGATCCCCGAACGAATTTGCATAATCATCGCGCTAATGATTATTTACGATGGACGCAAAGTTACGACGCTTAATCCGACACTAATTAAACATAGACGCAATAATTAATATAAATAAAACTTGAGCATTTAATTTTACAACGATGCAATATATCTAGAAGAGTTTTTGTTAGTTTTTTTTTTTTTCAGAAGGCGGAAGTTTTTAATTTTTTCTTCTACAAAATAAAAATTTCATTTACCCAGAAGGTGAAAAAAAGAAAAGTATCTTTGGTATCAGAATGTACTTATTTTTTTTTTAATTCCCTTGATTAGGTTATTATAGTCTGCTGCCTTTGTTTATTTGAAGGTTTTAGATTATCTGGTTGTTAAGAAGTGTACCCTTTCGTTTTTTTTTTTCAGAAGGCGAAAGATTATTTTTGAAAGTCTTTCAATAATTTTTAAAAACGTCCGAAAGTAAATTCTGTATTTTTTTAAAGGAAACACGTATTTGGAATCCATATTATTATTTATCTTAAGTCCTTATACCTTTTCGGATATCGTTTTTTTTTTGGAATCCATAAATTATATGCATCATTTCTAGCCTGCTCGCAGTTCTATTTGTAAAATTTACGATTAAAATTGATAAAAATGTTTAATTTTTTTACATTTCTGTTATCAACGTTTATAACTAAATAACAAAATTCCCGTGCGAGTCGCATCAACGAAAGTGACAAGATACGAGTTGACGCTAATGAATGGAGATTAAATCATCCGGGCCCGGTGAAAAGGAGGCCGAAAAAGAGATTCTCCGCTTATCAACAAGGAACAAAAAAATGAGCGGAACGAGCGGGATTTATTAAACGTCTATTAATTACGCCGATAAACATTCTACGACTCAAGATAAAAAATTCCACAAAAAGAAGGAAAGAAATAAAATAAATAGGGAGAGACGAATGAATGGAATGATGCAAAGGAATAACAGAAGACTTCGATTTTGTAAATTTTGATTCCAATTTATATTATTATTACTCTTTTTAAATTTTGTATTTGCATTAATTTACAACTCTGTGGAACGAGTCGAGATTCTCGAAAGCTTTTCAACAACAACACCAACGAAGAAAGAAAAAAAAAAACGCAATAACTAACGCACATAAAGCCTTGAATATTGTAATTTAATTTGTGTTTTCTTTGCGGGCAACTCAACTGGGAGGTTGTTCTCGAGCCGAGGAGAAGAGAAGAAAACGAGGCTGCGAGATGTAAGCGCTGTTGACTCGTAGGTTGTTGGTGTTGTTCTTTATCCTCTCTCCCATGAAGAGAGCCGCTGTTGGGCTGTTGGTGTCGGTGGTAAGCCCTCTCGACAATGGCATTACCAGTTGTATTAAATTCATTAATAGACGGCTTTTCGCGTGGAGCGTTTCAACGGCCGTAATTGATTTTCAATAATTTATTCCTTTCGGTTTTAATGCCTCCGCGAGCCAACATGGATTGGATTGGATTGGATTGTGAGCAACAAAGGATGCGAGCGAGCGATTCTTTCGTCTCTCGAGGGGAAGTGCTTTACTGCTTTACGGTCCTGGATCCCACACTAACAACGCGTCTGCTTCTTTAAGGATAATGTATTCATTTCAATTTCAAAACTGCGTTCATTCATTTATTTAAAAAAAAAACTTTTTTATTGCATTGCGATTTTTATTATTTCTATTTAATAATCTCATTCTTTTATACAAATTATCTTTCGTTAAGTGTTTTCTTTATCCTAATATTGAAAATGTACCACGAAGAAAGCGCCTCAAAGATTCAAGAATTAATCATTTAATCTAATGATAAAAAAATCTACATGACTTATCCCCCTTTTTATATATATATATATACATGTTTACGACAAATACAATCCTCGTAGTCTGAAGGGAGACATAAATAATGTTCACTGGACGCACGCTTCACTCTTCCTTTTTTTTTCTTCCTTCTGAGCGCGTTGATTTAACAGCGCCGGCTTTTATCCTTGTTATTGTGCGCGCGTTAAAAAGTGCGATAATCGCGTGTTTGTAATTTAAATCGGCCGTTAATTTTATGTTAACTGTGATTGAGCGTTTCGGCATAATGTCGCCTAGTTTTTCATCCGTCGGGGCTCTCTCGTGTTAATCGCCGGCCAACAAACCGTGACTAAAACGCGACGAGCTCACTATTTCATTCAGCGTTCTTGTTATAACACACACACGCTCAGCTCGACACTTGAAGAATCGTTCAATTATTACACACCGGGGATTTATTTGATTGTACGCCAGGATTAAGGATAATTCGATTAAATAATATTAAACAAAAAAAAAAACGGAAACAACAACGTCCTTTAAATCATATTTCCATAAACAAACGTATTACGCATTTTTTTAATTTACTGAAGTAAACAAGAGTATTTTTTTAAACGTTTTATATTGTTAAAACACTAGTGTATTTACAGCATTATGATAGCTATAAATCACTATAGGTTTATAATTAATAAAACACTAGTGAGTTTATAATTAATAAATTTGATGAAATAAATATGAATAAATTATTAAAAATGAACCAATAAAACACAATTATAATAATTATTCACAATTATTATAATTGTGTATTTACTACAGAACTTTTATTTTTTTTTTGCAAAATTTTTGTATATTTAGAAAAATTATTATAATTTTGCTTAATTATTTCATGGTGGAATAATTTGTAAGTGAAATGTAATCGTTGCTGGGCATTAGCACCCGTTTGTACGTACACAGTTGGCAATTACTCTCGTTAGAAACTCTTGACACGGTAATTCGTCGATTCGTCGAGGAGGAATGCTCATGGGAATGTTTATTGCAGAATCCTCCTCATTGTGCACTTTGCGGCGTTTTATGCCGAGGAAATTGTTGCGTTATTTTATTAGTGTAGCGAGAGACTTGAACAACGGCAACATGAATATTTATCAAATCGCACGAAGAGATTCCGAAACGGAACAAATTGTACGTTTGGAAGTAAAATGCTCGAGTGTTTATTGTTTAATAAAAAAAAGGAAATGTAAAGAATAGTTTGTTTTTGCGGTTTATGATCGTAAAAAATTTACTTTCCGATTTTATCGGTGCCTGTTTGTTCAACGAGGGTGCAAAAATATTGTTGAAATTAATTATAATAAATGAAAAATGACGCGAGCGCCATCTTTCGCCTAATTTGATGTGACATCACAAAGATGAATGGTAGCTGAACATTTTATTAAATAAAATATATTGGGTTGTATGGGAATTAAAATATAACGCATTCTTCACGTAAGCAGATTCACGGAATTTTCAATACTTGGTCGGAGCCAAAAGTTGTACTGAGAATTAGGAATGGATTTTCAGGAATAGAATTCTTTGAATTTTATAGGATTAGAGATTGTTATTTAAACTTATTATATATATATATATATTTATGTTTATTAAATGTATATATATATATATATATATTTAATAAACTTAAGTTTAAATTACAATCGCTAATCCTATAAATTTCAAAGGTCGATAGCCCAAACAGACTAATCTACATGTATTCTAATTATTTATATTATATCCTTTTGTATTATTGTATTATTTAATTAAAATATACGTAGGTGTTAAACTATTTACCAGAGAGTTTTTTCTGCTCGTTGATTATTATTTTGTTTGAAATGTGAGCATTTACAAAACCAAAATATTTATTGAGGCTATTAAGAAAAATTTCACACCAATAAAAACATTAACCTTTCCCTCTCCGTTCATCCAGAAAACGTGATCCTCTCGCCCAATAAAATATTTATAACACTCAACAAAGCCCTTCCACTGGGATCATTGCGTTCACATTGAAGGGACGATCAACCCCCCGACAAAAGGAACCGAAACGAGCGTAATAGTATTATTGCTAATTCAAGAAAACCGGCGCTTTTGTCGTCCGTCTTCTCGGATTCTCAAAAGGGCCCGACGATTCATTATACCCGCATTACAATGACAAACGGGGCTACCTGACTTGTTTGCCTGGGATATTTACAACCCCCCGCTGGAAAGTTTGTGCGCTTGTGGTGGTGTTCGCAGCGCACAAAAGACTAATGGTTTTATAATATTCTCCGTTTGTCGATTTGGGTTTATCGGTTGCTTATTTTAAATTGCGTTCCGCGAAAAATGAGTCGAGTTTTCGGACATCTGGTATGGTTCAAAAATAATAATGATGTTTATTGGTTTATTGATGGTTGAGGTTTCTGCCTCGTTATACATAGTTTCGAATTATACAGAGAGAATTTTATTTTATTGAACTGTAATAAATCTTCTTCTATGAATTTAATAGCCCTGCCAGATTTGAAAAATCCATCTTGATGTATTTAAAATAGGGCGTTGTTAAATAAAATATAATCCCCACTGTAAATCAATTTATATAAAATTTGATATAATTATTCTGTGATTATATTTATTGGTGTTCATAAATTATCTTTTAGATAAATTTACAAGGAAACCTCAAAAAATGTGTCATTTTGAAATATTGCTCTTTTACAATGCAATAAATATTCATAATCGAAAAACCCAGGGGTGTTGGGTTTTAATACAAAAACAGACAATATTTCTGTGGATTCATAAATTTCGCTTTTCGGATTTTGTGTGATCATTTTGGGGGAGTTTCGGTTGGATTTCCATAATTACATATCGTAAAATTTAGGCCAGGAAGAACAAATTTCATCCTGAATAGAAATACGATGCCAATAAAGGAAATATTTCATGATGGTTTTATATGATGTGCAACGCATTTTATTGTATTTATTAGAGATTTTTCATTTAATGGTTTTATCTGTAAACGAAATACGATTTTGATGGTACTAAATTTTATTAGAGAATTTTCTTCAAATGGCACAAACGAAATATAGTTAAAATTTCTTGTCATTTTATAAAAAAATTATCGTCATATATATATATATATATATATATATATATATATATTTTTAAATTTCTTGTTAATTGAACATTTTTTTTAAATGAAACAAGAAAAAACGCAATAACATCGTTAATAAATTTTATTGTTTTGTAGTACAAATCGTCCCACCTTTACAACCATCAAATTCCACCAGTAAAAATCCAACAACAGCAGTTTTGTCACACAAATCATTTTACAGCCCACAATAACGAAATTAGATAGACAACAACGCCGTTTTCCTTCCTTTTATTTCTTCTTCTTCTTCATCTCCTCCCAGTGTCCAGGCGTATGCATGTACACATTCCGATTGCGCCTTCATATTTAACGAGGAATAAAAAGTGTAATATTTTTATAGCACCCACCGCAAGCGAAGCGACGTTTACGATCCGATTGCCCGCTGCCTTTTTCAGAGACACTTTTATTACACGCCGTCCACCGCGGAAACCAATAAATTCTCACAGCCGAGCGTTTACAATAGACACCGTGTTTTATTTGACGGTTACACAAAAGGACGACAAAAACAAAATTAAACATGTTGATCGTAAGAGCGAGCCTGACAGTTGTACGGTTGCGCAATTCGAAGATGAATGATTAAGATTGCTTCGAAAATCAAAACAAACAAAAATCTTCGCTGCACTAATTTTATAAAAAAATCCCAACCTTTACTTTGACAGTTGTGTACTTGTTATAAATCCCAAGTGATTTATTGCTTCAAAATGCTTCTATAGATTTCAACAAATCCACAAGCGTGTAAATAAACCTGATATTATGCAGTTTGAGAATGATTACCGTGTAGTCGAAAATAGCATTATACAACTCTCTGCTAGATAGATGTTATAGATGTAAATCACAAGGGATTTATAATATGTGTTAGGATAAAGAAAACACTTAATAACTTTTTTATACCACTTCGCGAAACTAGTCACAGTGAAATAAATCCTTAAGTGGTATAAAAAAGTTATTAAGTGTTTTCTTTATCCTAAAACGTATTATAAATCCCTTGTGATTTATATCTATAACATCTATCTAGCAGAGAATTGTATAATGCTATTTTCTTTTTTTCTGTGTTAAAGTGATGGATGGAAAATATTGCATTTTAAGCACACACATAAATTATCCTCACAACATAATGCAGGCCACTTTTCCAAACCCTTTCTTCTCCTCCCGTGCGTTGTAAAAACTTCTCGGTTTCGTTTTATTATTTAATCTGAAGCGGATGGTTTATTTTATATCAGTGAACGTACGTACGGCCGTTTATGGTAATTTAAAAGAGATAACTAGTAAAGATACGTCCGGATTAAATTTCACAGGGAATTTCGTGTCCGCTTTGTGTTCCCCGTCTATTTTCCTCCAGTAACCAAATATATACAGCTGCTAACGATCGCTGCCCGTTGTTGCTACACGGAGGTATTTAAATAAATTGCCGTGCGTATTTTATGCTGCATTTTATCGGAAACAGAAATGAACCATTGTAATATTTTTCAATTGTATTTGCGATCGTTTTAATATTTTTGTAACCAATTATTTTAATATTGTTAATTATTAACATAATTGATGAATCAAAAATATTCATGTAAATATTAAAATGAGAAATAATTGTGTTTTAATATTTCTTAAATAATTTATTAATTATTTTCAAATCATTCCTTAAATGGTTGTATCACTCGGTGAAATATTTTGAACTATTACTGATGGAGGTTTAATTAAATTACAATTAGTTTGTTTCACAATTTCGACTAGTTTCGCTTAGTACTGAATTATTAAAGTTTGGTTTGTTTCACAACATTTTCTTTTACTCGATTAAGCGAAACTAGTCGAAAAAATTGCGAAACAAATGAAGTGTGATTTAATTAAAGCTTAATCAGTAATTATTTTTTTTTAATATTCGATTACTAATCGAAATGTATACAACAAACTCGATTAATAATCGAATATTTCGTATTTAATTCAAAATAAGATTTTTTTTAGTTTCAACTTCATTTAAAAAAAGGAATTAAAATCATATAATTGAGAATAAAATTGAAAATGCAAATTCATTGTGAATTAAATGGGTTTAAAATTTAATAATTCATCTCGTTAGTAATATTATTCTTTACATACATAAATTTATTACACTTTACGCTTTAAATTAGCACGATTATTAAGTACATGCTGAATTACGCCGTGTAATAAAGCAGAATTAATAAGATAAGTGCTGAATTCTTGATAAATCTGCATTATGCAAAAAAAGAGCCCCATTATAATTATCTTTTTGTTTTCCAACTCGATCTTTCGCGAGTTACGCGTGCGTTTTTTCCCCGAGCAATTATCGCCATAAATTACACACAATTAACACGAAAGAAGAAGAAGACGGGGAGAGTTGAAGAAGAAGAATCGCGCATTATATCCGCGGCTTAATTGAAACGGACAGACCGAACGCATATCGAAATAGAAATGGATCGTAAACGCGATAATCGTCGGAATTCCACGCGGCGATAATTAAAATATTCACGTCTAATTAAATGATTAAGGCCGAGCTCCCCGCGGATGCGTCCACGGATTTAATGGCGCGCAATCACAATAACAGCGATCCCGCGTATTAATGCAAATATGCTAATTAGGCGGAGGCTTGTGTTAATGTGATAATGCGGTGATTTCGCTGCGGTTTAAAGAGGTTTCGTATAAATATGGCTTAATTAGATGGAAAAATCGATTGCAAAAAAAACTTCTGTGTGAAAATCAAGTTCGTACAAGGAGTTAATTATTTGAAGAATTCATTAATTTTTAAGGATTTTACTTCGTTGTGCATTTTTATTCGATTAATGAAAACACGTTCAACTTTGGTATATGTATAAATCATTTACAATCCGCAAATGAGGCGTAAGTAAGTAACTTATTCGCGGAATAAAAGTTGAGATCTATGATTCTTTCCATTTTATTATCAATAAGACAGTGCTGCCAACCGAATGAAAAAAAATCAATAGTAACGATACCTAAAGTTTGTAAAATTGGACCTTAATAACTAGTGATGGGCAAATTCGATTGCTAAATTAAGTATATTATAATTTTATAAATGTTACTTGTTATAAAAATATCAAGAATTAATAAACAAAAATTTGAAATCACTTTTTCGTTTTAAATACTTAAAATGACACTCGATTACTAATATCATTCGATTTTGCCCAACACTATTAATAACGTCGATTTGCTAAAGGTACTTTGCTCATGTTGTAAGTAAGCTGGAATATACATTTGGAATCCTATTTTTGCTAACCAGTGCTCTAATCTTGATAGAATTCATATAAGAAAAAGGGATTTATTCACTTGATCACAGTTATTTAAATAACAACTTTGCAATTATATAAGGCACAGCTGTACTGATGAGGGATGAAATCGCGAAACACGTGTTATCTGTAGACACGTGTCTACAGTGTTTCGTGAAATCGCGAAACACGTGTTATCTGTAGACACGTGTTTCGCGATTTCATCCCTCATCAGTACAGCTGTGCCTTATATAATTGCAAAGTTGTTATTTACACTGCCTTGAATTCAAAGAAAGTTTCTTATAATTTAAGGAGGATGGAGTCTATCCAGCAATTAGTTGCTCTCAGTAGGTGTTATTATCGAGGCATGGGATGATGATTTTTTTTATTAATAAATTCTAAAATAAAAATAAGCGTATAATTTGTTAAATAAATAATATTATTATTTTATTAAACTTTCCCTTATCTTCATACAATGCTGATGAAATAAAAGTAACAAAAATTAATAGCCCTGTTGAGTCATGCGTGTCATGTCACTCAGCTCGCGAGATATATTCACCTATTTGGTCATCATTATTGCAAAGTGGGAGATAAATCTGCTGTGCTTATGCTAAGCTAAGCTAAGCCGCGTTCACAACGGATGTGAATCGGATCACTTTCCCTTGTTAGTTTATAAAATAATAACGGACAATCGAGTGGAATTGTTGCGGGTAATTTCGTCATATTTTAATGGTTAACGATGCAGAAATTGCGTTCCGCGAATCAAACGATACAATCTCGGCATTAAGGCACTAATGCCCGCTCTTCAGACGAGTTTTTCTGGCTTAATGGTTTGCACAGTTACATCCATGATGGTTTATTAATTGTTTGTTATGTAAATATACAATTATTTTTTTTTAAGAAAATTAGTCCCGTTTTTTTTTTATTACATATTTTTTTATTAAAAAAAGATAAAGTGGCGAAGCAAACGGCTATATTGATTACGAAAAAAAATGCCATTCAGATTCATTCTTTCTTCCAACTCTGGATTGAATGAGTTTAACTTTGATTTTTTTTTAGATTTTTCTTTTCACCTGAAATATGACATTAAGCTCATCCAGTCAAAATTGTTTTATTAAGCTCGCTATTCGTAGAATGACACCTAAGCTAGGCAAGACAAGAACCTATATAAAGATTGCTATAGCTTGCAAATCTGAGACCTAACCAGTCAAGAGCTTTTGTTAAGCTCGCTATGGCTCGCAAACTTGATACTAAGCTCACTTCGCCCATTCAAGAACTTTTTATTAAGCTTGATATCTTTCGTAAAACCTGACACCTAAGCTAAGCCAACCAAGAATCGCTATAAAGCTCACTATCGCTAGCAAGAGCTTTTATTAAGCTCGCTACTATTGCTCACAAACTTGACACGCGATGATAAGTTGAATAATTATCATTTAATAATAATAAAGGTGTGTGTCGTGATGGCACAACTGAACATTGATCACTGATTAATAATAAAACCTTTATTTTAGGTACTTAAATGTTTCCTCATCCACCGCAATGTTCCCATTTTGAAACATTCAGAAAGATAACACCACGCAAAAGGAATTTTCTAAACCAGACAATTATTTTTCTGTATTTATTTTTTTAAATTCTTAATATTTATTACGACATGGGCGCATAAATTCCAAGCGCCCGTCGCCCATTCAGCTACACTCACTCATTCCGAGTCCTACTTGAAGTAAGTAACCACAACGACGGCAACGGCCACAACCACATGTAAGTAACGCGACAATAGACGCGACTCCTGTTTTAATTTATCTCGGCTTCCACGGCCATAAATTGCGGGGCGCCCACTGTGCATTTTTATGGGGCAGAACGAAATGAAACACAGCAGAGGAAAAGCTGAACGCTTGCTTGTCACGCGCTGGACACACTTGAAATTAAACAAACTTATACACTAAATAAATCCGCTCATTGCGAATTGTGATTTTGGAGAAAATATTGTTTAAAACACAGAGAATCTAAAAATCGGGTCTATTGTTAAGTTTAACGTGTAACTTATGTTTTATCATCACAATCAGAGCAGCTTTTTAAATAGATATATATTCATAGCATGTGAATTTAATTAATAACGTACACGTTAAACTAAACATTTTCTGTATGGAATAGATCCAAATTTCTTTCACAGCAAACGTGCTTTTGTTTTACTTAAGCGATATCCAATCACTAAATACATAATATAAACTTGTTAAATTGAGTGAGTAAAGATCAAATAATAAAGCACTTTCTTGACATTCTTACTTTTCTTACAAATGGAAGAAAAATAAAAACGCGAAGAAAGGATATTCGTACTTAATCATCAACTATAAAATTGTTTTCGAAAAATTCGGTAAGATTCCGAGAATGCAACAATTTTCTCGAGTCCCTCCCTAATCGGGTGGAAATCGCGAGGACGGACAAAAGGATAAAAGCGCTGACAGTGATGTTTATCAGAATCGAGGGTTAAACTCTCTCCGCTGATTCCGAAACGCGAAATTTACGTAGGTGTTGACGAGCGGTATCATGTTACGCGCCGATGGGGACCCGCGATTGCGGTGTAGGATTACGCGGATGATTTCGCGAAACGCGCGGGATTCGATTTTAATTGACACCAAGGAAAAGAAACAGAAGCGAGACAAAAAAACACAGAAAGAGAGTGAGAAAAAGAAAAAGAATAAATCATTCGATTTGTATATATAAATTAAATTTATATATGCAATCTATTGTACTGGAAATAAACATTATTATTATTATTACATTTCTAGAAAGAGAAATCCTTTTTCAAATCGAAATTCCTTTCATTTTATTCTCTAATTTCAAAATATAAAGTTTACTTTTTCCTCATTTATCACTTGGTGAAACATATTTAATAAGCGTTCAAAATATAAAACTAACTTTTTTCAACTAAAAATATTTTTTTGATTCAGGTCACTGTTTCCAATAAAGAGAGGAACAAAACAAACAGAAAATAAAGAGAAAACATGGAGCAACAAAAAAAAATGAAAATCAAAAATCTATAAACTACACAAAAATCGTTGCAATGATTTTTGTTTATTTCTTTTTTACTTTATATAAAAATATCTTTACTCAGATAAATTGTTTTTTATAAATATTGAGTATATCCTGGGCTATCGATCGAAGGTCTTTCTGCCTTTTTTTTACTTTTTCTTAAATTATTTGTTTATAATCCTATACATATTTTAATTATACATAAATTCCTTGTAATTGTATTTTGATTTATTATTACGTTGTTGAGTGTAAATAAACCGAAATTTCTCGGATGATTTCGTTCTAGGATTCCCATCAGCGTCGCTGGCGACTTCAACGAGCAATCAGAAAACGAAAACGCTCTTCCAGCGCTCAGAAGAAGAAAAAAAAAACACAAACTCTTCTCATGCAACAACTTCTTTCCTCCTCTCCTTCTTCACTCGATCTTCTCCTCCACACCGTTGCGACCGACGCGGTCTATTCTTAACCTGGCACTAAACCGCAAGTGCCGGCGATCTCAAGAAAAAACAGACAGAGACAAGACGAAAACGAAAGAGCAAGAAGGAGAGAGAAAGAGTTAGAAGGAGAGAAGGCAGGTGAGGTGGAAGAGAGAAGCTCTTTTCCCCTCTTCTCCTCTCCTCCCGTTCTTCATTCTCCACCGGCCGTGTGAGCTTGTGGCCTTGCTACGGTAAAGGTGGATTCAGTGCGGCGAAGAGCGGCGAGCCGAACGGTCGCGGTCACCGGTCAAAAACGATAACGAGACAGTAAAAATTTTGTACGATAAAAATATCGACGAGGAGAAATTTGTAAAGAAGAAAAGGCGGTTGTTAAGGAAGAAATCGTTTTAGTGTTTGAAACAAGAACAGTCGAGCAGTGAAGATGAAACAAAAATAACCACTTCTACAAACAACAACGAATTAGTGATTAAAACGTGAAGAGAAAATTAAAGACATTCGCGGAATTAAAGAAGAAAAATCGTTTACGTCCAACGAGGGTTTAGTGTTTGAAGAAAGCGAAATAATCAAGAACAAATCGCTATTTCAACAAGGCAAAAAAATGATTTAGGGATTGAAGACGAACAAGAAAATATCATCTCAAATGAGCAGGGAATTTAAAAAAAAAGGATAAGGAAAATCAGTGGTTGAATATCTTTGCAGTAATCTTCCAATCATCACCAATAAAAGTTGAATGCTATTTTTATCGAGCATACTTTTGGTTTAAAAAATCCTCACCACCAGCGCTGATTTTCGCGAGCCAAACATTTTTGGATCAAGGACTTTCCACAACCAATGATGGTTTTAGTGATTAAAGCATGAAAAACGCTATTTCTACCACCAAAAATGATCTAGTGTGCAAAATCGGAATCGAAATCTTCACCTTCCTAACCAACGATGATTTAGTGCTGGAAACACAGGAGCAGAAGAAATGGGCACCACGGTGCTGTGCGTCGTGCTGTTCGCGACGATCTTCGGCGTGCTCTCCGCCTCCCTCAGCAAGGCCCTGCGGTACCAAGCCCCCGACGAGTGCAAATGGGTCGTGGTGGACAGCGACGCCGAGGACGACGTCGCCCTGGTGTGCCGGCTGAGGACTATCAACAGCGAACTGGAGAACACCAACTTCAGCGTGATTCAACCTCAACACACAGTGAGACTCAGATTGGAGTGCAGTGACGCGTTGTTTTTTCAAAGCAGTTTAAGTGCGGGGAGTTTTAAACCGTTGGTCGAGTTACGCGAATTGACAATTGAGTATTGTAAAATCGGGAATTTGTCGGATGGTGCTTTTCGCGGGTTGAAAGAACTTAGGAACTTGACTGTTCGAACGCACAACACGGATTGGTCGGCGATGACGCTTGAGGTCTCGCCGAATGCCTTCACGGAGGAACTGCGGCTTTTAGAGCGATTGGATCTAGCCGAGAACAACATGTGGGGGCTTCCTGAGGGCGCGCTATGCCCTTTGTACTCGCTGGAAATTTTGAACTTGACCAAAAACCGCTTTCGGGAGATTTCGAGCTTCAGATTTTCTCAAAACCCGAACGAGCGTTGCGGTGTGAACCTCCGGCTTTTGGATTTGTCCCGCAATAACATCGAGCGAATTTCCTCGGGGTTACTCTCAGGATTAACACGCCTGCAAAAGCTGTATTTGCAAGGGAATGGTTTGACCCAAATGGCCGATCGAGCTTTGGAAGGCTTAGTCTCGCTGAGTTTGCTGAGGCTTTCAGACAACCGGCTCGTGAATTTACCACCAGAACTTTTTTCCGACACGAGGGAAATCAAAGAAATGTATTTACAAAATAACTCGATCAACGTTTTGGCCCCTGGTTTATTCAGCGAGCTTTCCCAACTTCTAGTCCTCGACCTATCACACAACGAGCTAACTGCAGAATGGATCAACTCAGCGACTTTTTCCGGATTGGTACGTCTAGTCGTGCTGGACATCTCCTTCAACCGGTTGACCAAACTCGAGCAATCAGTTTTCCGCGATTTGTACGGGCTTCAAATCCTCCGCTTAAACGACAATTTTTTGGAAACCCTCCCGGAAAATTTGTTTTCCGAACTTTACAACCTGCACACTTTAATAATTTCAAACAACAAGCTCACAAGAATCGAAGTCAACACCTTCAGCGGGCTAAACGTGCTCTCCCTACTGTCTTTGGATAACAACAAAATCTCCTCAATCCACCCAGAAGCCCTGAAAAACTGCTCCAGTTTAAACGACCTCCATTTGAACGGGAATAAACTACAACAAGTTCCCGAGGTGATTTCAAGCATCCCCATGTTGAAATCTCTGGATTTGGGCGAGAATCACATCGAGGCGATCAACAATCAGACTTTCGAGGAAATGAAACAGCTGTTCGGGTTGAGGTTAACCGAGAATAATTTGAGCAACATTACAAAGGGGGTTTTCGATAAAATGCAGGCTTTAAAAATCCTGAACTTATCAGGGAATAAAATCCAAAACGTCGCACCGGGAGCTTTTGATAACAACCTGAACTTACAAGCGATTCGTTTGGATGGGAATTATTTGCGCAACATTGATCAACTTTTCGCGAAGCTCCCCAGCTTGGTTTGGCTCAACATTTCCGATAACCACTTGACGTATTTCGACTATCTGTTAATCCCACCTGGTTTGCAATGGTTGGATATACACTCGAATCAAATTAAGGAGTTGGGAAATCATCTGGAGATTGAATCGACGCTTTCGCTGAGCACATTCGATGCAAGTTCCAACAAGCTCACTGAAATCACGGGGATTTCGATTCCCAACAGCGTGGAAGTGTTGTTTCTGAACGATAATCTAATTTCGAAAGTCCAATCGTATACATTCTTCCGGAAACCGAATCTAACCAGGGTTGATCTGTTCGGGAATAAAATCACGAGTTTGGATCCGAATTCCTTGCGGATTTCGGCGGTTCCCCAGGAAAAGGAACTCCCTGAATTCTTCATCGGAGGAAATCCCTACCAATGCGATTGCACGATGGAGTGGTTGCAGAAAATCAACACTAACGGAAACCGCGCGAGGAATCAACCGAAATTAGTCGATTTAGACTCGATTTACTGCCAACTCCTCTACAATCGCGGAAAGACATTCGTGCCTCTCGTGGAAGCTGCTCCGTATCAATTCTTGTGCACCTACCAAACTCATTGCTTCGCGCTGTGCCATTGCTGCGATTTCGACGCGTGCGATTGCGAGATGACTTGCCCGAAAAACTGCACTTGCTACCACGATCAATCCTGGAGTGCGAACGTGGTCGATTGCTCCTCGGCTGGCTACAAGGAGAAGCTTCCAGAGCAAATCCCAATGGATGCTACGCAGTTGTATTTAGACGGAAACGATCTGCGCGTTTTGACCAGTCATGCTTTCATCGGGCGAAAACGCCTCAAGGTGCTATTTTTGAACAACTCGAACATCGAGCTTGTTTACAATAGAACTTTCAATGGACTAAAAGATTTGGAAGTGCTTCATTTGGATCAAAACCGGCTTGGAGAGCTCCACGGGTACGAATTCGACGGTTTGGATTCGTTACGCGAGGTTTTCCTGCAACACAACAGGATTTCGAACATCAACAACACTACATTCACCCAGCTGAAGCATTTGCGGGTTTTGAAATTGAACCACAACAGAATTGTTGATTTCAACCTGTGGTACCTGCCGACGAGTTTGATCGAGGTGACTTTATCAGCAAACCCGTGGTCGTGTGAGTGCGATTTCACCGAAAAACTCCGCGAGTGGATGTTGAAAGCCGGGGACGCGGTTTTGGACTTGAGTGTTGTCAGGTGCGTCTACAATCTCTCAGATGTTGATTTCTACAACGAGAATATGTTCGCGGAAAATTTGGACCTGGGTTTCTACATCAAATCCGAAAATGGCACAGCTTGTACCGGAGCAGCGAACATCGACAACAGCATCAACGGGAATTTAACAGCAACCAAAACGATTATCAAACGCCAAGCCATTCAGGATTACCTCCCGCTTTTAGTTACGACCCTAACAATCTTCGCAACAATCGTCGGGTTGACTTTACTCGTATTCATTTTCCGGCAGGAAGTCCGGGTTTTCTTCCACGCGAAATTCGGAATAAGACTCTTCCAGAAATCCTCGGATTTCGACCGCGAGGATCGCGACAAACTCTTCGACGCTTTCGTCAGCTACAGCTCGAAGGACGAAGCCTGGGTTGCCGAAGTTTTAGCTCCCGCATTGGAGCCCAATTACAAACTCTGTTTGCACTACCGCGATTTCCCAGTTGGCGCATTTTTAGCGGACACCATTGTGCAAGCAGTCGAGTCTTCGAAACGGACAATCATGATTCTCTCCGAAAACTTCATCAAGTCAGAATGGTGTCGTTTCGAGTTCAAATCCGCGCACCATCAAATTCTGCGCGACCGCCGGAGAAGACTGATCGTCATCCTGTTGGGGGAAGTCCCGCAGAAGGACCTGGACCCCGATATACGGCTCTATCTGAAGACGAATGTTTATCTGCAATGGGGGGACAAACTCTTCTGGGAGAAGCTGAAATTCGCGCTGCCGGATGTTCCAACCAATCAGAGGAGGAGGGGCTCGCAACGGGGGCCTCATGTTCACCACCACGTGCACCGGCACGGGGTTCCTAGGACGCAGACGGGGAGTGCGGGGGGCGGGGGGAACAATGGGGCGCCCAGGACTGTCGCGATACACATCTGAGGGGGGCACCAACAGAAAATTCTAAAAATAACGTGAAGTGATTTTCGCTCTCTTTGGATTTAATCGTTTTCAAGAACTGAAAATCTAAAAATGCGAAGTGATTTTTGCCCATTATTTATTTTTGGATTAACTCTTTTCAAGAACCGTACTTATATACAAATATTACAAGTGACTTTCAACTAAAAATAATAAATATCAAAAATGAAAAATTAAAAGAAAAACTGTAAAGTTGGTTTAATCATTTCATAAACCTTAAGCAAATAAAAAGTAAAAAAAATGTGAAACGATTATTTCCGGTTTAATCATTAAATTAAAAAAAAAGAAAAGTGATCAATTCTGGATACAAAAAACCATAACCATTAAAAATAATATTTAAAAATATTAAGTGATTATTTTTCCTCGTTTCAATTTAAATTAATAAAAAAAATGTGTTTTCGTTTTGCCGAAGATCTGAAAAAATCTTTAAATTATAAAAAACTTGTGAATGCAAATCAGGATGAATAAAAAAAACGAACTCATTTTTTAAAATAAATCTGTTCTTTAAAAACCGGGATAATAAATAAAAATCAACAAACGAACTCTAATAAAAAATAATAAATAAGACAGAAAATTTAAATTCAATTCCGCAATGAAAGGAATTAAGAACGCCTAAATCGTTTATTTAATTTTTATTTAGAAATTAAGATAAAATAATATTCAACTCGACACTTGTAAAAAAAACAATAATTTCGGGAATTATAAAGATGAAAATCGTAAAGAACCGTCGGCAAAAAAAATATTTTTGAACGGGAATTTTTAAAGATAAGAATCTAAAATGTGCAACAAATTCTAAAGAAAAAATGCAATGATGAACTTTTGAAGAATCATTTCAAAATACAATTTAAAATTTTTTTTCTGGATTATGGTTTTCAAAATGTCGCCCAAACACATCTGGAATATTTAAAAAATAATAATATTTTTGTGGATTTCTGAAGACATCGCTTCGCATTTTTTTCTAACCCCAATCTTCTTGGAGATGAACTTTTTTCTACTGGATGGAGAAGGAATCCTAACATGTGATACTACGTAGTTAAAAAAACGACTTGTGAAAGTGCTAAAAGAGTCTTTGAGTGCGTGTGTTTGTAAAATGTAAAGTGCAATTGTGATATAAAAAAAAGAAAAAGAGGAGAGGAAATAAATCGGTTCGAGTGAATGTGAAACTCTGAAGAGTCTAAAACGAACGTTTCTTTAAAAAGGTTGTTTCGAAATTTGTAAATAAGGACTTTAAGGACTTGTATAAATAAGTATGTATACCGTCCATTATTTTCTTTTTTGAATTTTTGTCTTCTATTTATTGTCTTTTTCTTTTGTTTTTTTGTATATATAAACATTTTTTATACTGAAAATATTAAATAAAAAGATATATTAAACAAAATTTGATAAGTCGTGTGTGTAAATATTTGAAATGAAAAAAATAGGAAAAAGAGAATGAAGAAAAAATAATAATAACAATCTTGTGAATAATATAAAAGAGTATATAATTTTGTGATTGAAGCTCAGAATTTGTGATTAAATATAGGCTTTTAAAAATAAAATATTACCTTGTTTTTATGAATAAAATGCAGAGAAAGAAATGATCGTAAAAAAAGAATCTTGTGAATAAATTTAAAAAAAGGAGAATTAAAAATGTTTTGTCTTTCGACAGATTAAAGAAAACGAAAGAAATAAGACAAAAATACTTTGTGTAAATAAAGCCTTGAAAAAAACAACACTTCATTGAATTATAACGTGTACATGTTAGTAGAAGCAGATGGAGGATTATATTCCTCCATCTCATGTAAATATTTATTATTGTCAATTCAATGTGAATAAAAAATCACCCATTTCTTTGAGTAAAAGAAACAAAAAAAAACAAGAGTTTTCTTTTTTGTAAATTTCGCCTGTTCCTTAAAGAAGAATTAAAATTATTCCTTAAAAAAAATAAAATGGATTTTAATAGATGTTTCTAAACAACTTACAGTGTAAGTAAGTTTTGTAGAGAGGAAATAAATGGAGTGATCGAATTTTAGTGATCATACGCAGTAATATTTTCTTGTTTAATTTTAATTTAGCTAACTGAAGTGTGAATCATCTCAGTTTCTTGTTTAATGAAAGATTGAGTATCCTTTCTCCATCAATCTTTCAATAAACAGTATAGTTCATTTTCACGTAAATCAAAAATCATTAAGGTATCTCCGATTTTATTTTAAACCATACATTCTGGTGTAAATATAGACAACTTATTTGAGAAGAAAATTTGTTATTCAATTAAAATCCAGTGTAAAACAAAACAGAAAATTAAGTTCAACTTAGCAGTGCAAGGAAATAATGAGGCTTAAATTGATTATTTATTTTTTCTTTGGTTTTGAATATTAAGATAAATTAATATTCAATTCTTTCGAAAAGAAAATGAAAAACAATACATTCTGGTGTAAATACTGTGCCAACTTCTTTGATGTAAGAAAACAAATGAAAGGAATGCTTATTTTTGTGTGTAAAAATGACCTATCCTTTTCTTAAAAAAACAATAGAAAATATTTTTATGTAAATAATAAAATCCGTCCTTTTCTTTAACAAAAAGAAGAATAAAAAAACTACTATTATGTAAATATTAATCACACCGTTCTTTTCTTTAATATAAAGAAAAAATCAACACATTTCTTTGTGTAAATATTTATTGTAAATGTATATTTTTGTATTATTAACTGTAACCACTTCCGATATTTATTGTTAACCCCTATTGTTTTGTGATTTCCTATCGACGCGTCTTGAAAACCGAACGAACACTGAAAGCGCAAGAAATGAAAAAGACTTTGTATAAAATTAGGTTTTTAGTATATCTTATTTATATTTAATATCCTGTGAATACGTATATGTATATTTTTTTACAACTGAAAATATGAAAACTTTAAATAAAAAAAAAAACAACGCCGGTTTGAATAAAGCTGGATTATTCAAAAAAATATATTTGTGAGTTTTATTTCTTAACATTCAATACCCTTAAAAAACTTAGTTCTGATTATAACATTCAATGTCCTATAAATAATAAATAACAAAAACAGAAAACATTTCCGAAAAATCACACATCCATAACATCCTCACTTTTTTTAGATTTTATACAGTTGGTCTCCACCCTAATGAAAATATCTAATCAAACAACAGTAACTAAAACGAAAACAGCATTTGTCCATGTGGGGGGGGGATTAATACTACAACACATCCTTAATTAATTCAAGCGATATCCGTAGGCGTGACAGAAACTAATTGTTGAAAAGGAAATTAGCCTAATCTGATTAGGCACTCGATTTCCTCCCCTTTCCTTATCTCCGATAAATTACCCTGCCTGCTGACACTGGATTTCACGCTAATAAATTTCAACGTATCTCCAACGTTATCATACCATGAAAGAAATAAACGAAACAAAAATAACAAAGAAGAAAAAATACAGAGATAACGAAATAAAAAGCGTTTCCATTATACATATATAGATGCTCAGTTAAAAATGTTAATCCGTGCGTTTTTCTCGAAAATAATCACATTTTCAATTTCATTGAGAACGCACTGTATACTTCGACTGTATTGTGAAATGTAATTACATTAACTTGATCATAAATGATACTGCAATTACTAATAAGTTGAATATTGCGAAAAAAATGAACCGTTTTAAAAAAATTAACGAACTTCCACAAGCAAACCAATTGATTATTCCTTTCCTCCTCCTCGCCCGATGAATATTCATTGAATAATTAAGCGGTAGGCCCCGCTAATTATTAATTAATATTAACGCGCCGATTATAAACAACCGGCTGTCGAAGCAGGAGTAGAAGAAAGACGGGGAGTAAATCGTATTCGGTAATTAATTTTTCGTCCGGGATTTAATTAAACACGGCAATTACGAAACCGAAATTATTCCGGATAAATCCTCCGTCCGTACGATGGTCACGCGTTGCCCACTCCCCGAGCCATCATTAATCATCCGTTCGGTGAAAATCGAAATGAATGATTTTTTTTAATCAGTAATTTCTGTTCAGTTCATTTCGGGCAAGTTCAAGGAAATATATGAATATCTTTGTTTTAATATAAATAAGAAAAATATTTTAGTCAAAATTAGGCTACAGAAATAAAGTATAATGACTCTAAAGTCAAAATTAGGCTACAGGAATAAAATACAATGACTGTGAAGTCAAAATTAGGCAATACGAATAAAGTATAATGACTTTAAAGTCAAAATTAGGCTACAGGAATAAAATATAGTAACTCTAAAGTCAAAATTAGACTACAGAAATAAAGTATAGTGACTTTAAAGTCAACATTGGGCTACAGGAATAAAGTATAGTGACTGTAAAGTCAAAATTAGGCTACAGGAATAAAGTATAGTGACTCTAAAGTCAAAATTAGGCTACAGGAATAAATCATAGTGACTTTAAAGTCAAAATTAGGCTACAGGAATAAAGTATAGTGACTTTAAAGTCAAAATTAGGCTACAGGAATAAAGTATAGTGACTCTAAAGTCAAAATTAGGCTACAAGAATAAATCACAGTGACTTTAAAGTCAAAATTAGGCTACAGGAATAAAGTATATTGACTCTAAAGTCAAAATTAGGCTACAGGAATAAATCACAGTGACTTTAAAGTCAAAATTAGGCTACAGGAATAAAGTATAGTGACTCTAAAGTCAAAATTAGGCTACAAGAATAAAGTATAGTGAATGTGAAGTCAAAATTAGGCAATAAGAATAAAGTACAATGACTTTAAAGTCAAAATTAGGCTACAGGAATAAAGTATAGTGACTCTAAAGTCAAAATTAGGCTACGGGAATAAAATATAGTAACTCTAAAGTCAAAATTAGACTACAGTAATAAAGTATAGTGACTCTAAAGTCAAAATTAGGCTACAGGAATAAAGTATAGTGACTGTGAAGTCAAAATTAGGCTACAGGAATAAAGTATAGTGACTTTAAAGTCAAAATTAGGCTACAGGAATAAAGTATAGTGACTCTAAAGTCAAAATTAGGCTACAAGAATAAATCACAGTGACTTTAAAGTCAAAATTAGGCTACAGGAATAAAGTATATTGACTCTAAAGTCAAAATTAGGCTACAGGAATAAATCACAGTGACTTTAAAGTCAAAATTAGGCTACAGGAATAAAGTATAGTGACTCTAAAGTCAAAATTAGGCTACAAGAATAAAGTATAGTGAATGTGAAGTCAAAATTAGGCAATAAGAATAAAGTACAATGACTTTAAAGTCAAAATTAGGCTACAGGAATAAAGTATAGTGACTCTAAAGTCAAAATTAGGCTACGGGAATAAAATATAGTAACTCTAAAGTCAAAATTAGACTACAGTAATAAAGTATAGTGACTCTAAAGTCAAAATTAGGCTACAGGAATAAAGTATAGTGACTGTGAAGTCAAAATTAGGCTACAGGAATAAAGTATAGTGACTTTAAAGTCAAAATTAGGCTACAGGAATAAAGTATAGTGACTCTAAAGTCAAAATTAGGCTACAAGAATAAATCACAGTGACTTTAAAGTCAAAATTAGGCTACAGGAATAAAGTATATTGACTCTAAAGTCAAAATTAGGCTACAGGAATAAATCACAGTGACTTTAAAGTCAAAATTAGGCTACAGGAATAAAGTATAGTGACTCTAAAGTCAAAATTAGGCTACAGGAATAAATCACAGTGACTTTAAAGTCAAAATTAGGCTACAGGAATAAAGTATAGTGACTCTAAAGTCAAAATTAGGCTACAAGAATAAAGTATAGTGAATGTGAAGTCAAAATTAGGCAATAAGAATAAAGTACAATGACTTTAAAGTCAAAATTAGGCTACAGGAATAAAGTATAGTGACTCTAAAGTCAAAATTAGGCTACGGGAATAAAATATAGTAACTCTAAAGTCAAAATTAGACTACAGTAATAAAGTATAGTGACTCTAAAGTCAAAATTAGGCTACAGGAATAAAGTATAGTGACTGTGAAGTCAAAATTAGGCTACAGGAATAAAGTATAGTGACTTTAAAGTCAAAATTAGGCTACAGGAATAAAGTATAGTGACTCTAAAGTCAAAATTAGGCTACAGGAATAAAGTATAGTGACTCTAAAGTCAAAATTAGGCTACAGGAATAAAGTACAGTGACTCTAAAGTCAAAATTAGGCTACAGGAATAAAGTATAGTGACTCTAAGGTCAAAATTAGGCTACAGGAATAAAGTATAGTGACTGTGAAGTCAAAATTAGGCTACATGAATAAAGTACAGTGACTCTAGAGTCAAAATTAGGCTCAAGGAATTAGGCTACGAATTCCAGCTTTGTTTTCCTGTAATTCCTGCTGATTTCTGAAGTTTATTCGTAATCGCTTTATTTCGTTTCATTTTATTTTTGTATTTTTCGGATTCCTATGAAAACAAATTAGAATCTACAATATATTTACTCACTTATACATTTATTTCCATCAGCAGGAATTGTATGCATGTTTTTCTTTTAAATATTCCTTATATATTTTTTTTCTTTCTTCTATAAATAAATTACGAAATGTTTTGAGCACAGCACACATATGGACGATGGATAATTTCCTTCATTAATCATTCCTGGTTGGGATTTGTATCGTGCCGGCCGGCTCTATTACTTCCACGTGAATACCTTATATCATTTTCTGAGAGTCGAGTCGTCGAAGAGAGAGAGAAAAAAAAACGCGATTTCCCATTACTGGCCGTGAAGAAGGTGAAGAGGAATTTTGCGTGTAATTTATAAGCCATTTACATATGGGATTATGTTAAAATGATACATCGTTGTTTACGGCCGATATAAAAATCTTGTTCTAACAACATCATCAATAACGAACCGGCCATAAATTGTATGTCCACGTTATCTTATTTCTATTGACCTTACAACGTTTTTTTTTTTTTATCGGCGAGATATATTGGGTGTGTGTGTGTTCAATTTTATAAAAATATATTAAAGTAAAGATTTTTTTTTCTAATTTATTCTAAAAAAAGAACATACTGTGGATTATAGGTGATTTCCAGAAAAAACTTTTTCGAGTTGAACGATCGCTTTAGTGAATTCGCAAAGAGTTTATTATTTTCAGAAATAATTTTATATTTAGTCAATGTCAGTTTCTGAAAAGTTTAATATTTTCAAACATATTTAGCGATTTCAAAAATTAACTAGGAATAATTAATAATAATAATAAATAATTTTCATTAAATATTTCTGAAAATATTAAACTTTTCAGAAATATTTAATGAATATTTTTTTTTCTATTCTGCCTTATTTTTAAAATACTCACTTTTTATTTATTTTACAATTGTCTGCCGCGGATTCGTAATAACCCAAACGGCCTTTCGAGCCCCGAGGATTTGAATTACGAAAAAGTCGTTGTTTTTTTGAAAGCCCGTGCATTTTTTTGCTGGGCATTAATTAAAGAGGCAATTTCGCGTTATGTTATTGCGTGCGCTTTGCTCGTTTCGCCCGCGGTCCTCCACGTTGCGTTCCCGCTTGCGCTCTTTTTTTGCTTTTCGTTTTTCGCGTTGCGCAACGCTAAACGCACCGCGTTTAATTAGCAATTAATCATTCCCGAATCATATCAATCATCGCTCGAAAGAAAAAGAGAGAGAGAGTAGGAGAATCAGAAATCAAGAGAGATAAAGAGAGAGAAATACAGCAAGAGAAACAGAGAGAGAAAGAGGGAGACGGTAGTGAAGTGAAAGTGGACTACTTTAAATATTGTCTGCACGGCTTCAAATTAAGGAGATCATTAAAGTACGAAGCTATGTCTGAGTCTGCATTTGTACCTGCGTGTGTTTGAATCTGTGTCTGTATTTTACTTTTGTATCTGTATTTCAATCCTATATATTTGTCTGAATGTCTGTTAACAAATTTCCTCTCTTTATCTTATATATTTATAATATTTTCTGACAAACGCCATACAATAAGTAACATAGAATATTACAATATATATTGTAAAAGTCTGTCAATTAGCTATCGACTACGTAATGGTCTTTTCTCGCCTGACTTTAAAAATTCATAAAAAATATTTCTGAACGAAATAGAGGCTTTTGGCGCACATATTTGAGTTCAGTAGACTTTAATCTATCCCTCCAGAAGGTTTCAGCCCTTTGTAGCACAAAATGAATTTTTCATGAATTTTGTTGGAAGGGGTAGCCCTTGGAACTTTTCCGCCTGACTTTAAAAATTCATAAAAAATATTTCTGAACGAAATAAAGACTTTTGGCGCACATATTTGAGTTCAGTAGACTTTAATCTATCCCTCTAGAGGGTTTCAGCCCTTTGTAGCACAAAATGAATTTTTCATGAATTTTGTTGCAAGGGGTACATATTTGATCTTTTTCGCCTGACTTTAAAAATTCATAAAAAATATTTCTGAATGAAATAGAGACTTTTGGCGCACATATTTGAGTTCAGTAGACTTTAATCTATCATTCCAGAAGGTTTCAGCCCTTTGTAGCACAAAATGAATTTTTCATGAATTTTGTTGGAAGGGGTAGCCCTTGGAACTTTTCCGCCTGACTTTAAAAATTCATAAAAAATATTTCTGAACGAAATAAAGACTTTTGGCGCACATATTTGAGTTCAGTAGACTTTAATCTATCCCTCTAGAGGGTTTCAGCCCTTTGTAGCACAAAATGAATTTTTCATGAATTTTGTTGCAAGGGGTACATATTTGATCCTTTTCGCCTGACTTTAAAAATTCATAAAAAATATTTCTGAACGAAATAGAGACTTTTGGCGCACATATTTGAGTTCAGTAGACTTTAATCTATCCCTCCAGAAGGTTTCAGCCCTTTGTAGCCCTGAATTAAGTATTTTCCTCCGTAGTTTTCAAATTATACTGATAAAATGTGAAGATCTTTAACAGTAATTATAATAATAATATAGTTTATTTCCATACAGTATTAGTTAACAATATGTACATTCAAAAAAAAAACGTCACAATTCCGCCTAGACTAAACTTAAACAGTCTATGTCAAAAGTTCCTGTCATATACTTTGTTTTATTTTATGTAATATTTACTTAATTATTTGTTTCTAATTTATTTCCTCTCTATATTTCTTTTTTTTTTAATTTCTGTATCAATATTTTTCTCATCTTCTTATTCTGCTGCTTCAGCTTCATTTATTTCTTTTCGTTATGGTTGTTTTTTTTTACGTACGGAAAGATCGTATCTTGCGGTACATGTCGTCGCCGTGGAATGTGAAAATGGATACCGTTGAGGAATCAAAACTTGTTTGTACAATTAGTCATTTGTAACAAAAAATATATACTAACTCTGTTTTTTTTTTCTGTTCTCTTTTCATCATCAAGTTTTAACCTTTTTGGGGGCTTTGAAAATCTTGAAAATGTTAAAACCACCTAAAAAAAATAGTACTTGAATTTAATGAAAGAAAAAAAATAATACGTTTCTTCGAGGCCGTTGTTATTTGTAAACTCCATTTTTACAATATGAAATATGATTATTTGCTTGTCCAGGCTAATATAGGCTATGATCGTGCTATTTTAGGCAAATTGGTTAACCTAAATATTAATCCAGGCTAATATAGGCTATGCCTGTGCTAGTTTAGGCAACTGTAGCCAACCTAAATATTAATCTAGGCTAATATAGGCTATGCTTGTGCCATTTTAGGCAAATTAGTCAACCTAAATATTAGTTCAGGCTATTATAGGTTATGCCTGTGCTATTTTAGGCAACTGTAGCTAACCTAAATATTAATCTAGGCTAATATAGGCTATGCTTGTGCTATTTTAGGCAAATTAGTCAACCTAAATATTAGCTCAGACTATTATAGGCTATGTCTGTGCTATTTTAGGCAAATATAATCAACCTAAATATTAATCCAGGCTAATATAGGCTATGCTTGTGCTATTTTAGGCAAATTAGTCAACCTAAATATTAGCTCAGACTATTATAGGCTATGTCTGTGCTATTTTAGGCAAATATAATCAACCTAAATATTAATCCAGGCTAATATAGGCTATGCTTGTGCTATTTTAGGCAAATGTAGTCAACCTATATGTCATTTTAGGCTTGTATGAGCAATTCAAATGCAAATTAAAACTAAAATAGGCTATTTCAAGCTAAAGTAGTCGAATTGCATGTTGTTTTATCAAATATATTCAACTTAGATTAGATTTTAAGCTTATATAGGTTAGATCCTTGTAATTTTAAGAATATATATGCTATTTCCGATCAATTTCGGTAATTTACATACATTTCAGGCAAACATAGACAATTATCATGCTATTTTAGGCTAACATAAACGATTTGCATGCCATTTAAGCCAAATATGGGCGATTTACATGCCATGCAGACAAGTCTATTCTATTCACAGGTTACTTTAGGCAAATTTAAGCAATACTAATGCTGATTTAAACTGAAATAGGCAATCCACATGCCGTCGCAGGTTAAAAGGGATGATTTACATGTTGTTTGGGAACATTTCTTCGGGCCGTTTATAAATAAAGCCTAGTTATCTCTGTAAATAACAGATTCGTATATTTTTTTGTGTAATTAGAAAATATTTATACTGTTTTATCTTCAATGTTGTCTGCGGATTGAATTTATGTAAAATTACAGTTTTGACATTAAGGATAAAATAATGCAAATATTTCCTGATTACACAAAACAAATAGTCAAACAGAGGTAAATGTAAAATCCGAAACGAGGTAAACAAATTTTTGCCCAATATTTCAGACTGGTACTCCTGTTATCATTTGCCTAAAATAATGTGAGCGACAACCTAAAATATTGTTTAGGCAATTAGACGCAAGTGTCTTCAAGGATTTGTTATTTATTTCCGTAACTAATAATATTTTATCTCCATAAAGATAAAATCCGAAACAGTATAAGATAAAACAATTGAAACTAGTGTGAACATTGCAAGTCCATTTAATTTTTTTTATTACGCCATTCTCAACAACAATCAAAATAAGAAAATAAAATCAGCATATGCTAATGAACATCCCCACAGTAATTTACTTTTCATCACGACTCGACCAAGATAATCACTGCTAAAAAGCAAAAAAAAAAACGCCAACCCAATTAGTCAACAAAGAGAGTGTGTGCAAGAAGGAGAGGGTTTATCCTCGTCGCGAGGGGAGGCAATAAAATCGCCGCAATTGAAATTTGAAGTGCACCTCATTTGTAATTAACTTAATTAACGAGCGTTGGCTCTTTTGTGCTAACTAGACTAGACGAGAAAGGAAAATAACATAAAAGAAAAAACACGCGCTTTTCTTCTCGTCTTGCGAGTAAACGTCGAAAAAAATAGTGGAGTACAGAGGGATTAATTGCTCTTTAATGGGAAAAAGATAACAAAAACGTAAAGAGGAGTCGGTAATTATTTATAAGCGCGCTCGTCGGGCTGGGATAATTAAAATAATTTATTTCGATGGGTTCGCATGCGAATGTATACACATCAAGATGTTCAATTTATAACGTTGAGCTTTTTATCTGCTCTTCGCTTTTCGCATTGTTAAGCATAATTTATAGGGTTTAATATTATAAATTATTTCTCATATTTAAAATAAAATCTGGTATTCGGTGGAACATATTACAATATGTAAAGCAATTTTATTTGAAAATGGTCTAATAAATCGAAACTAGTCGGAATTTAGTTTAATTTGTGAAATAATACCAACTCTATCTTGATTAAACCAGATATATATTAATTATTATTTAAAACCATTAATATCATTATTATTTTTTGTTAATAACAATAATGTACGCGGTTGTAAATAATTGCAAACAAAATCCTTTTATCCTGCGGTGAGGGTGAAAGGCGACGAGCCCAGCCTATATCGGCCTGTACCAGGAATTAGATCGAGCCTTGAATTATCAGCGGATAAATCTGTGAATGTCCGAGCGAGCGCACTTAAGGCTTTTTCGTGTGTGCATTAGCATATTCCGCAATGCTAATTAAAATCGCAGTTGTTGCCCACTTTAGATCCATATTTCGATAGTCGTTGCATTTCAACGAAAGCGAATCAACCGTTTAAAGTAAGAAACAAGAAAAAAACAAGAGTATTTTTTTATTGATTATGATTTTTTATTGTGTATTGTGAAAGGTTGCAATGCGCGGAAAATTTATGCTCACGATGAGACTATAGAGAAATGTGGACAGGACGCGGGAGGGAAGAGGGATGGGTCACGCTGACATTTACTGAATCAAATGTCAATATTTATCGATACGAGACGCGGAAGAAAGAGAAAAAATTGCTATAAAGGTAATTCACGACGGTGCAAAAATTTCTCGATGTTTATCCTTGCCACGGCTAACGAGTTATTTGCAATCGTGTATTCCTCCCGCTGTTTAACTTATATTAGTTATTTTTGCATCGAAACATCATTGAGAAATTCTTGGAAAAAATTACTTCTACAGAAAAATGTTTTAATGAAATTATTATCATAACTATAATATTTTAAACTAAGCTATTTTGTTGATCGCTGAGGCTTTAACTTTGTTATACGACGTAATTCACAACAATAAAAGACTTAAAACACTCTGTACACTTTTTTTCACTTTTCACGTCACGTTTCATTATAATTGAAGGTGATCGAAATGTACATTTGTAAATAAATAAAATAAGTAAAGATTAGTGTACAAAGTTTATTTTTCAAATCTTCATGTAACTCACATTTAATTAAGTGAATAAAAAAACGTTTAACTTTACCTATGAAAATGCTCGAAATGTACATTTAGTGTTGAATCCCTTGTGATTTATAGCTCTTATAAAGTGCTTAGTGAGAAAATTATTGAAGGAATTATTTCCCAACGTACATTCGTAAATGGCAAAACGTTTCAATAGACTTCAATTTAATGCATTTTTTCCAAGCGTTATTAAATCGCCTGCAATTAATTTAATCGCGCAAATATAGTCATAACCTAATTAAGAACAAGCATTAAATCACTCTCAACACTCGTTGCACACGCCTGATTAGATTATATCAAATTAATCAAAATATTTCTTTCCTCGTTTCGTTTCGAATAACATGCGTTTATTAAGTTTTTGTTAATGTAAAGCATTTGTGGCAATTAAACCAATGATTAGTGTGATTAATTAATAATTCAGTTGTATATTTAACTTATTTTTTAATCCGTAACTACATAATGTTCTGTATCGCAGACCCATGCCTAATCCAAATTGTGTATTTTGGATAAATTCTTCACTTAACCCGTGGTAAAATATTTTTAATTAATAATTATAGAAAATTATGAATTTATATATTTTAAATATAATAAATCCATAAAGGCTGAAAGACCCCTGGTCGATAGCCATTTTGTGAATTTTTGTGTTTATTTTTTAATACAACGTATTATTATTTTTATTAATTAAATGTAAATAAATTGTATACAAAATTTCACGAATAAAGATATTTAGTTAGTTAGTTAGTTAAATCCATAATCATAATTGCATTCTTTGAATTCCCCACAAACTAATAAAAAAAATAGAACAGCACGGCATTATTAATTAATTAATAACGATTAATTTAATTATAACATAAATATTACAGCAGTGTATCAAATAAATGATATTGAGATTGATTTTTTTTTTCATTCTCTCTGTATTAAATTATTTATTATTTATAAACAACATAATCCCAGTCGTAAAACGAAGCGTACGCAATCCGGTAATAATAATTAATTTTATTCACGGCGTAAAATATTTTACGACTGCTTGTAAGCTTGTAACGAGACACCGCCACTTTTATTTTACCTTCTTTTTTATCGTCCATCGCGTTCATAATAAACCGAAGAACGCAAGGAAACGAAACGAGACTCACTTTCTTCTTCCGAGATTTATTAATTGTTAAGGCTTCCAATTCAGTGATCATCGTTATATTGAAAAAAAATATATATGATTATCTAATAATAATAATAAAAAAAATAATAATAATAAATAAAAGTTTGAAATAAATATGAATAAATTGTTAAAAATCAACCAATGAAACACAGATTAGATTGAATAACTTTAAAATCTCGACTAGTTTCTGGTTATTCAATCTAATCTGTGTTTTATTGGTTGATTTTTAATAATTTATTCATATTTATTTCATACAATATGAACTACCAATGTTTAAATATTAAAACCATTAATTAAAATAAAAGTTGATAATCATTTCGCAATATCGTTTCATATTGCATTGCCTTTGATTAAGGAAATCGTAGAAAATAAATAATGTTCTGGAATTTGAAATCGACGGAATTTCATAATTTTACGAAAAGCTTGCATATCTGGCCATCTTAACAAATTATTATTATTTTTATTTTAATAAATATATTTTATAAAATGTAACTTGAATTGCTCTTCAAATAATTAATTATTTTTCACCAAAGAATAAATCCTGTAAATAAATCCGAAAATAACAGACTTACCGGAAGTTAGTAGAATTCAAATTAAGTCGGAATGCGTATCATAATTTCACGCAGCTTGATTGAGCCGATTAATAAGTGTAAAAGACTAACCTGAAATAAAAAAATATATAAATTTACTTCACAACAGTAATAATTCTGTTATAATTCATATTAAATTAAATTAATAGGACAGAAAGACTTAACTTTGGTCGATAGCCCAAACAGACTAATATATATTACTCCATTGAATAATTAATTAAATTAAATAAAAAATATTTCCATATTTAGCTCTGTGACATTATGACTTAATTCATTCTATCCTATTCACATGTAGTCTTATGGGAACGGTTTAAGCGAGGCGCGCCGATTGACCGTTTTGGACGTGACGTTAATTAAACTAAGATAACTTTCTTCACAGACGCGATAGAATATTAAATCTTAAAGGATGCGATTCAGGAAGGATTTATCTATATTTCACCTAAAATTCATTAAAAATAGAGTTTTGTGCTTGTCTAAAAAAAATCCCAAAGTTGAAGAATTTTTTCGCTCATTTTTCAAAGGCCCAATTTACACGCTTGCTATACGAAAACTATTTGTTCCACAATCCTCAAATTTACACAGTTGGTGCTCCAATTCATTAGGAACATTCTGGTATAATTTAAAGTCGTTCCGAGAGTTTCGGATTTTTCGCGAAAATCCACTTTTTTCCAAGGGGTACCCCTTAGAAAATATTCAAATTTCGATGAAAATTTTTTTCTTCTAAAAAAATCTGAAAAAATTATCAAATACTCTAAAAGATATTAGAAAGAGCGCGGGATATTTATTTTGTCAGAAAAAATCATTTGTGGTTCATTAAGTCCATTTGAATTCATTCCATCCTATTTACATGTAGTCTTATGGGAACGGTTTAAGCGAGGCGCGCCGATTGACCGTTTCGGACGTGACGTCAATTTAACTAAGATAACTTTGCTCACAGATGCGATAGAATTTTAGAACTTGAAGGATACGATTCAGGAAGGAATTATGTATATTTCACTCAAAATTCATTAAAATTTGAGTATTGTGTTTGTCTAAAAAAAATCCCAAAGTTGAAGAATTTTTTCGCTCATTTTTCAAAGGCCTAATTTACACGCCTTCTGTACAAAAACTATTTTTTGCACATTCCTCAAATTTACACAGTTGACGCTCCCATTCATTAGGAACATTCTGGTATAATTTCAAGTTATTCCGAGAGTTTCGGATTTTTGACGAAAATCCACTTTTTTCCAAGGGGTACCCCTTAGAAAATATTCAAATTTCGATAAAAATTTTTTTCTTTCAAAAAAATCTGAAAAAAATCTAAAACACTCTTGAATATGTTAGAAAAAATGTGGGATAGTTATTTTACCCGAAAAAAATCATTTACTCCTTTTTAAGCACATTTTAAATATTACGTCAAATTTACATATGGTCTTATGAGAACGGTTTAAACAAACCGCGCCGATTGAGGCTTTCAGACGCAGTGCTGATTTAACTAAGATAACTTTGCTCATGGATAAGATAGAACATTGGGACTTGAAGTATAGCATTCAGGAAGGATTAGTCCATATATTTCTTATAAAATCACTAAAATAACGCTTTTGTGCTTGCCTAGAAAAAATCCCAAAGTTGGACAATTTTTTCGCTAATTTTTTAAAGGTCAACTTTACAAGCTGGCTGTGCAAAAACTATTTGCTCCAAGTTATTCAAATTTACACAATTGATGCTCCCATTCATTGCAAACATTTTAGTTATAATTTTAAGTAAATCCAAGAGTTTCGGATTTTTCACCAAAATCCACTTTTTTCCAAATTTTGATGATTTTTTTTTTCTTCGGAAAAAATCTGAAAAAAATCCCAAAGACTCTTAAAGATATTAGAAAGAGCGCGGGATATTTATTTTGCTCGAAAAAATTATTTCCGGTTCTTTAAGGCCATTTGATTTGATTCCATCAGATTTACATGTAGTCTTATGGGAACGGTTTAAGCGAGGCGCGCCGATCGACGCTTTTGGACGTGACGTCAATTAAACTAAGATAACTTTATTTATAGATGCGGTAGAATATTAGAACTTGAAGGATACGATTCAGGAAGGATTTATCTATATTTCACCAAAAATTCATTAAAATTGAAGTTTTGTGCTTGTCTAAAAAAAATCACAAAATTGAAGAATTTTTTCGCTAATTTTTCAAAGGCCCAATTTACACGCTTGCTGTACGAAAACTACTTGTTCCACATTCCTCAAATTTACACAGTTGATGCTCCCATTCATTAGGAACATTCTGGTATAATTTCAAGTTATTCCGAGAGTTTCGGATTTTTCATGAAAATCCACTTTTTTCCAAGGGGTACCCCTTAGAAAATATTCAAATTTCGATGAAAATTTTTTTCTTCCAAAAAAATCTGAAAAAATTCTAAAACACTCTTGAATATGTTAGAAAGAATGTGTGATAATTATTTTACCCGAAAAAAATTATTTACTCCTGTTTAAGCACATTTTAAATATTACGTCAAATTTACATGCGGTCTTATGAGAACGGTTTAAATAAACCGCGCCGATTGAGGCTTTCAGACGCAGTGCTGAATTAGCTAAGATAACTTTGCTCATGGATAAGATAGAATATTGGGACTTGAAGCATAGGATTCAGAAAGGATTAGTCCATATTTTTCTTATAAAATCACTAAAATATCTCTTCAGTGCTTGCCTAGAGAAAATCCCAAAATTAGACAATTTTTTCGCCCATTTTTAAAGGTCAACTTTACAAGCTGGCTGTGCAAAAACTATTTGCTCCAACTTATTCAAATTTACACAATTGATGCTCCCATTCATTGCAAACATTTTAGTTATAATTTTAAGTAAATATGAGAGTTTAGCATTTTTCACCAAAATCCACTTTTTTCCAAATTTTGATGAATTTTTTTTTTCTTCGGAAAAATTCGGAAAAAAATCTCAAAGACTCTTAAAGATATTAGAAAGAGTGTGGGATATTTATTTTGCTCAAAAAAAAATATTTTCGATTCTTTAAGGCCATTTGAAATGATTCCACCAGATTTACATGTAGTCTTATGGGAACGGTTTAAGCGAGACGCGTCGATCGACGCTTTTGGACGTGACGTCAATTAAACTAAGATAACTTTATTTATAGATGCGATAGAATATTAGAACTTGAAGGATACAATTCAGGAAGGATTTATTTATATTTCACCAAAAATTCATTAAAATTGAAGTTTTGTGCTTGTCTAAAAAAATTCTCAAAATTGAAGAATTTTTTCGCTAATTTTTCAAAGGCACAATTTACACGCTTACTGTACGAAAACTACTTGTTCCACATTCCTCAAATTTACACAGTTGATGCTTCCATTCATTAGGAACATTCTGGTATAATTTCAAGTTATTCCGAGAGTTTCGGATTTTTGACGAAAATCCACTTTTTTCCAAGGGGTACCCCTTAGAAAATATTCAAATTTCGATGAAAATTTTTTTCTTCCAAAAAAATCTGAAAAAATTCTAAAATACTCTTGAATATATTAGAAAGAATGCGGGATAGTTATTTTACCCGAAAAAAATCATTTACTATTTTTTAAGCACATTTTAAATATTACGTCAAATTTACATGCGGTCTTATGAGAACGGTTTAAACAAACCGCGCCGATTGAGGCTTTCAGACGCAGTGCTGAATTATCTAAGATAACTCTACTCATGGATAAGATAGAATATTGGGACTTGAAGTATAGCATTCAGGAAGGATTAGTCCATATATTTCTTATAAAATCACTAAAATATCGCTTTAGTGCTTCCCTAGAAAAAATCCCAAAGTTGGACAATTTTTTCGCTCATTTTTTAAAGGTCAAATTTACAAGCTGGCTGTGCAAAAACTATTTGCTCCAATTCATTCACTCTTGAATATGTTAGAAAGAACGTGGGATAGTTATTTTATCCGAAAAAAATGATTTACCTTTTTTTAAGCACATTTTAAATATTACGTCAAATTTACATGGGGATTTGGATTTTTTTCGTTAAACTCAAATAACTGTGCTCATTGTTAAGATAGAATACTGCAACTTTAAAAATTGAATTCACAAAGGATTTATTCATAATTGAGTCCATTTCATCGATTTTAGAAAAATGTCTGTATGTGTGTCTATGATTTTTCGGAATTGAGCAAAATCCATAATTTTTCTTTTTTTTTCTGAGGTATAGTTTGACTTACACACACACATATATATATAATAATAATAATATATACAAATATATATAATATTTCAATATTTATATATATATATATATATATATATATATATATATATATAAATATTTAAAACATGTAGATATCAATAAAATTTCAATTTCCACACCGTTTCGGTTATTAAAAAGAAAGATTGTATATATACGAAGGTTTGTATATCTTGGGCTTACACATATTTTAATATTTTTTTGCTTCCGCATTCTTACACATATTTTCGAACGGTACATGATCATTTTTTTTTTGCTTTTGGGGTTTAGTTTGACTTCGACATATTTTTACATTAAAATCCAATCCAAAAATCACACGTAATCGTAATCCTGGCCACCCTTACGTTTCGATTTCTTTCAAAACTCCTCGTGCTTAAAATCCCATCTCCAGCAATAACAAAGGAACAATAGGAGAGGAGGGAAAAATCACCTTATTTTTTTTGTGCTTTTTCCCTCCTTTGCTATTCCATTTTTTTTATCCTCAATTTCGACAAATCACTTTAAAAATCTAACCAGTTGCAAATTAAACAATAATCTCCTTATCTTCTCTCTCTCTCTTTCTCTCTCTTTTTATCTCTCTCTCTCTCTTTCTGCAAATCACACTAGAATTCTCGCCACAATCCGTAACAATTTTCTGAAATCCCTCAACAATAACAGGTACAACAGAATCTCGTTTCAGGTAGGCCACGACTTTTCGAAATTCGGACGGGCCGAAACCGCAGCGTATTGTCTGTTGTTGGTAGTTTGGTTGAGACGTCTACGGGGGGTAATTACCGTTTTGCTTCACGCCCGGGCGACAATGCGATTTACCTGTGAGAGGTGTTCAGCTGGAATGGAAATCGATTTTGGATTCTTGGAAGTGAAATTACAATTAGTGTAATAACAAAAGAATGATAGAAAGACTGTACTCTTGATGGCATACGACAGATAAATGTTTTCATTTTATTCTGTATACTTGTTTTTAAAAATTTATGTAATTTAAATATAAAAGAGTATTTATTCACTTGGTCACAGTTACGCTTACAATTAACCGTTAAAAAAATATAATAAAACACACTGGCAAACAGAAAGAAGGAACGAACAATGCTTAAATAATCCACAAATTGCCGTATTCTTCGAGTGTGCATAAAAATGAGTTATGGCCGGGATTACACGTTCGCCTTTAAAACCAACAACGGCCGAGGAACGGAAAACGAGAAATCCTCATTCTTGCCGGGATTACGATCCGCGTTTTATTATCGGCCGGTTGAATTACGGCCCCTCGCGCTTTCGGGATTTCCCGCGTGGCTTTTTGTTTCGCCCGTTACGAAAACTCCGGTAAATCATTGAAATTTATCACTTTGAAAACGAGAAAAAAAAAACGAAGCGCGAAAAATGATAATTGTTTTATATCGACATTATTGAAAATCGTAGTCTTTGCCGAAAGAAGAATATTTAGTATTAAACTATTGATAATTGCCACTTTGTTTCCGAAATGTACATTCGGTTACAAATAAAAAAGAGAAAATAGAATTTGAAAATAATTAATTTACTCAATAGAATTTCAACCTCGAAACACAATATAGATAAAAGAGGATATATTTAAGTAAGAAATTCTTTTTATTAAATTAATTTTGAATAACTGTAACCAAGTGAATAAATACTCTTTTCTATTATTATAAATAAAGAAAGGTTAATTTTTTCTTACTGCAAAATTAACTATGTGACAATTGTACTAATGCAACATGTTCTATTAATATAGGTTAATATTCCCTATACCCCTACACCATCATTATGGTAGATGGGGATTTTAGATTATATATATATATATATATATATATATATATAAAAGAGGCAACAAGAAAAGGGAACACGTGGGAAGAAATAAATGAAATAACAAAGGACAGGAAGAAGTAGAGAGAATACTATAAAAATTAGTAATGTAAGCCTTACACCGAAAGGTAGATAGGCAAAGGAATAAATAAATAAATAAATATATATATATATATAATATTCCCTATTCATTGAAAAACATTATTGACTTTACTTACATAAAATTGTTCATATAGAAATATTCGATTACTAATATTACTCGATTTTACCCAACATTAGTATTAATCATCTCCACATAACTTCCAAAATTACTTAAAGCATTTATGCTTCCTAAAGTTGTGCAATGTTTCAAAAGTCAAGCTGGCCGTGCAAAAACTATTTGCTTACTCAATTCAAACCCCGAAAGTACCACAAACTAATGCAGCTTTAGTTTTATTGAAATCGAGTGAATTAATTAGAGATAATGGAATATTAATCATCGCCTTTAATTAATTAATTCACTCGCGCAATTTGTGGGAAGAGATATAATGCCGTTTTATGTATGTACGTACAGATGTTAAGAGCTTTTTCGTTGTTCTTTTCCGCTTTCGGGGCAGGTGCGTTTTTTTGATGTATTGTTATGGAGGAATGATTTGCATACATTACTTATTATTAAAGAAACCAAGAATGAAAAAAAAAGACAGTAACAGAGACGTAAAGTAAGAACAACTGACGAAATCAGGAATAAAAGAAGAAAAAAAAAAGACAGAAAGAATACACAGTTTGAGGATTACGAAGAGTTTTTTTGTATAGTTTTTGGTACATCTTTTCTTTATGTTCATGGTGATTTTTTTTATTTCACGAGGAATGAGTTTTTGTACGAATTAATTGCATAAATACTTATGTAACATAAGTCAAAATGTTATAGAGCTAATAATTTGTTAATTAATTCTGTTATACAAAAAAAGTGTTTTATTATAATCTTACACAATGTATAACGAAGTAGAAGCCTCAATGATCAGTAATTTAACTATTTTCAAATAATTTTTATTTAATTTGTTTAAATAACTCTGACCAAGTTGAAAAATCCTTTTTCTATTATTACGAATTAATAACATTTGGTTTGCCTGTTAGGCAGAGCTCGGTGGATTACTGAGCTTTTCCTGTCTCTTTTCTGTTATTACGAATTAATTACATTAACTTTGAAGGTTAGATAAAGCTCGGTGGTTTACTGAGCTTTGCATGATTATTTTCTGTTATTACGAATTAATTACATTAGCTTTGCAGGTTAGGCAAAGCTCGGTGGATTACTGAGCTTTGCCTAACATAGAGAGAAGAGGAAAGAGCCAAGGAGAATTTTAATAAATCAGCTTTCTTAAGCTCACTATCGCTCGAAAATCTAACAATCAAGATGCTTTTTTTATAAGGAGCTCTTTCGTTCTTTTTATTGTATAATTTTCACTTCTACTTGCCAGTAATTTAAGTTAATTGTAAATTTGTATTTTTTATTTCTAAATCCAATAAAGCTTATTATTGTCGTATTTGTATTGTCGTGGCAAAATGTTTATTATTATTCATATTATCTCAAAGTGTAAGTTGATGCTGACTTTACAGACAATTAGCGTCGTTTCACGGTGCGCGATTTAATTGCGCGAATTAATAAGCGGCTCATAAAAACCGCAAGTTAACGCTAAATAAACGCGTTTGGTTTTTTTATAACAAAAAAATATATATTGTAAGAAAGAAAAGGAAAACAAAATGTAAATTATGATTTTTTGCACGGCTGAAATAAAAATGATATATAAATAGAAAACAGTATTCATTCACTTGGTCGCAATTATTTAAATATATTAAATAAAAATGATTTGAAAATAATTAATAAATTATTTCCACATTATTTTATTGATATGCAGCAGCAGGTGTACATTATGTAATTCAATGTCCGGCGTGGGTATTTGCCCGGGAAGTAGTTGTTTTAATGTGCATTTGTTTAACGTACTTACGTAACGTAAGTCAAAATGTCACAGAGCTAAATGTGGAAATAATTTATTAATTATTTTCAAATCATTTTTATTTAATATATAAAAATGATATATTTTATATATGCGATTTTAGTTATTTGGTAATTAATTATTATTATTACGAAAATTCATCGGAATTGTTGGTTTATACGTAATTTGAAACCAATCCAAATTAATATCCTCTCTGTCTCTCTCTCTCTCTCTTTCTTTGCGATATCTCAATCGCTCGTAACGCGGAAAGCCAATTAATAAATAGGAATATTTAATTATCCCTCATGATCGTCTCGCGGTGAGTTAATTGAAAATTCAAATTCCTCTGCGGTAATCCCAGCAAACACCGAAGCAACACATACTCCCGATGGATCAGGAAGTGTTTATCGTTTATCACTTATCGGCGCAACTGTACATGGAACCCGAGGGGCTTTTCCCATTACAAGAAAATCCTCGACTCCGGCCGATCTGGGTCACGTGTATGCCGTTCTGTGCGGCTCGGGCAATTTCTGCAGGAAAAGAAGCGATCATAATTCGCATGCGGAATATTGTTGGGCGTCCCGACGGGATCAAACGAGAATGGGAGGAGGGAATGCAACAAGAAATGAGACGTTATGGTTATAACGGTGTGTGTGCTTGAACGGATGTAACGTTCAAGAAAAAATAATCTTTATGTTTAGACAATTATGTTTTTATAAATAGAAAAGAGTATTCATTCACTTGGTCACAGTTATTTAAATATATTAAATAAAAATGATTTGAAAATAATAAATTATTTCCACATTTAGCTCTTTTATTTAATATAATTATGTTTTTATAAATCAGCCTATTTCATTTTTTTTTATTTTTTTATTAAACAACGTTTGTCCTGTTTGTAAAGCAAACTTTTTATTTGTGATTAATAAAAAATCCCTTTATTCCCTATGAAAACTTCAACAGTGACTATTTGCGTAAATTAATTCATAGATGAGTATTCTTAATGAATTTACTAAATTCAGAAGCATTTCTTTTTTCAAGAAAAAATCCTTTAAAGGAAGTAAAAATTTATTTTTTCCCCTTCAAGTATAAATTCCTGCTTGTTAGCATTTCTGGCTACTCGCAACAAACTGCAGACTAATTGAAACCGCTTCTCGCGGCGCGCAATTAAATGAAAAGAAACTAATTGGAAATATCGAAACAATTATAATAAATATGAGCGCGCGTTTCTCCGGCACGGATAAATCAAACGGTACGTGAGACGGTTGGAAATAACTGCGAGAGCCCGGACATAATTGAAATGCACGTAATGTAAATAATATCCAACGTGATCTTTGCAATATTAAATGTTAAAATAAGCCACGGTTAATTTAATTTGCTTACTTTTATTTTCATCGAGTAGAACAATACTGGATGGAAATAAAACAGAAAACGGATATTCAATGTTGAAATAAACCACTAAGATAATTAATTTTATTTACAATAGAAACGAATATTCATTCACTTGGTCACAGTTATTTAAATAAATTAAATAAAAATTATTTGAACATAATTAATAAATTATTTCCACATTTATAGTACTTACATAACTTAAGTAAAAATGTCACTGAGTTAAATGTGGAAATAGTTTTCATTTTATGATAATTTAAACAAAACAAACTGCAAACCCAATCGATTCTGTGAAAACTATGAATACTTTATCGTCTGAGCTTTCGCGCTCCGTGCGAAATAAATCAATCGCGTATCGCTCGCGATATTTAATTGGCTGAGAAATTGCGCGAGTAGGAAGCGTGTGTTATTATTTCGCTTAACTGTGCGTTTCCTTTATGGGCGAAACTCCTCTGGCGAGAAATTGCTCCTTCGCCCGAGATTTATACTTTGATTACTGAACGCCGTACACTTTGATTGAAACAAACAAACAATTCAATTCGATAAGAATGGAAAAGATTTCATTCGCGTGAGTTGCTGTTACTTAAATTAATTACCGATATTTTTCAATTGCATTTTATTTTAAATACGTTTCCCTTTACCTGAAATATATTTCCCATTTATTTTTTTCTACACTTATTATCTGACAATATATTTCAAACACATTGAAGGTACATCAATAAGTTATAAAATTAATATTTATTAATTAATAATTTTTATACTTAAACATTGGTAATTTATAATGTAATTAAGTTATTAAATTTATATTTTATTTATTTTATTAGTAGATAAAATATTTTTATCATAACATTTTTTAATTATATTGTATTCCAAACTTTCTCAAACTCCACGATATTGTAGAGTTTGATAAAGTTTGGAATCCAATATAATTAATTTAAAAAATGTTGTGATAAAAATATTTTATCTAGCAATATTTTTTTAAGGGATGATGCAGGGCGCTTCTCTGCCTCTGATAATGAAAGCACATGAATTGTTGATGAAAATAATATTTTTTATTTAATTACAGAGGATTGAGAAGAATAACAATTTTTTATTTGGTTGCAAAAATTGTCACAAATCGATATTTAAATTAAACCCATTGAATTTATTCATTTATTTATTGTTGGCGATTTATTTTACTTTCGGTACTCCGATTTTAATTTGTCAACGTCGGCCCCGATCTGATCCGATCCGAGCCACTTTCCGGATTTACATAATCGAATCGGAACCGAATCGGCGAGCTGCTCGAAGAGGAGTAGGATGAGGATGAGGAGGAGGAGGGGGAGGGCAAGTTTTCTGCCTCCTCGGTTCGCTTTAATCGATGACGCCTTATCGGCTCGGATCTACATCATCTGGCCGAACTTCAATCTGCATATTATTTCCCGACGAAGATGAGAAGAAACGAAACGAGGAGAGAAGAAGAAGGATTGCGACGTTCGAAGAGCGAGATGGAAGGACGAGATAAAGGGACTAAGAAAAAAAAAAAAAGAAAAGGCATTTTGTGTTGCTTATTAAATTGCTTATTTTCTCTCCCTCCATTACTTAATTTTATTTAATTCAGAAGATCTCTTAATTATTGTTCCATGTTTTGTCTAATTTTGACTATAACGCCATTGTTATTACATAATTTTGACTGTAGAGTCATTTTTATTGCCTAATTTCAATTTTACAATAACTGTACGCCACACTCTTTGCCTAATTGTGACTGTAAAGGCATTCTTATTGCCTAATTTGAACTTAAAAGTTACTATACGTCACAATCATTACCTAATTTCGACTGTACGCCACAGTATTTGCCTTATTTTGACTGTAAAGTTATTGTTATTGGTTAATTTCAACTTTAAAGTCACTGTACACCACAGTTTTTGCCTAATTTTCACTGTAAAATCATTATTTTGGCCTAATTTGAACTTTAAAGTTACTATACGTCATAATCATTGCCTAATTTCGACTGTACGTCACAGTATTTGCCTAATTTTGACTGTAAAGTCATTGTCATTGCCTAATTTCAACTTTAAAGTTACTGCACGTCATAATCATTGCCTAATTTCGACTGTTCGTCACAGTATTTGCCTAATTTCGACTGTACGTCACAGTATTTGCCTAATTTTGACTGTAAAGTCATTGTTATTGCCTAATTTGAACTTAAAAGTTACTATACGTCACAATAATTTCCTAATTTCGACTGTACGTCACAGTATTTGCCTAATTTTGACTGTAAAGTCATTGTCATTGCCTAATTTCAACTTTAAAGTTACTATACGTCACAATCATTGCCTAATTTTGACTGTAAAGGCATTCTTATTGCCTAATTTAAACTTTAAAGTTACTGCACGTCGCAATCGTTGCCTAATTTCTACTTTCAACGCAAAATACGTCTCGGTTTTTAACTAATTTTGACTGTAAAGACTAGGAGTGTCTAATTATGACTTTACAGGCACTCTTATTTCCTAATTTCAACTGTATATCAACTGAACGTCACAATCATTGCCTAATCTTAACTTTAAAGGCACTTATATTACCTCATTTTGACTTTAAACTCAAAGTAAGTCACAGTCATTGCCTAACATTGACTTTAAGGCGCTCATAATACTTAATTTTGACTATAAAGTTGCCGAAATCGCTTAGTTTTAATTTTAGTTACACTGCACGTCATAGTTTTTAAATAATTTCAACTTTAAAGTCACTGTACTTTACAGTCATTGCCTAATATTGACTTTAAACGCACTGTATGTTTCAGTTCGTGACTATTTTTGACTGTGAACGAACTCTTATTGTCTAATTTCGACTTTAAAGGCGTTCCTACTGCGTAATTTCAATTTTAAAGTCACTGTACCTCGCAGTCATTGCCTGATTTTGACTGTAAGGCCACTCTAATTGTTTAATTTCGACTTTAAAGTAACTAAACATCAGAGTCATTGCCTAATTTCGACTATCACGGCATTTTTATTGTCTAATTTCGTCATTGAAGTCAAAGTACGTCACGACTATTATTTTAAAGTCACTGTACCTTACAGTCTTTACTTAATTTTCACTGTGAAGACGCTCTTATTGTGTAATTTCGAGTTTAAATGCACTTGTATTGCATGTTTTTAACTTTAAAGTCAATGTACGCCACAATAATTGCTTAATTTCGACTATAAAGGAACCCTTACTTTTTAATTTCGACATTTATTTATTTAGCCTTTATCACATTTCGATTTTACGTCAAATACTGTTTAATTTCGATTTTAACGTTGCTGTACCTTACAGTAATTGCCAAATTTTGACTTTATAGCCACTGTAAGTTGTAGTCAATCGCAATTTTCAGGCGGTCTTGTTGCTCATTTTCATTTCACGCTCAATAAAATGAAATGAATTCAACGTTTGATAATCTCGAGCTATTTACAAAGATTAAAATCCTGAAATTTACGTAAAAAAATTTACATACCTAACAAAACTCACTGAACGGCTAATTTAATTTAATCACATTTACTCCTCGCGAGAGAGAGAAAAAAACAAGACAATAAAAAAATCAGGAATCCCATTCAATTTCACGCCTTGCTCATTACGATTTCTTCGGCATTAACGCCCAGGCAGTAAAATACTTTAATTAACGACACCTGGGCGGCACTAAACAACGCCGATAACAATTGTTCGGGCCAACCGACTGGAAATGGGGGCTCGTGTTATTATTTAAATAAACAGCAAAGACAGGCGAGTAGTAAAATGAATTCGGAGCGGATGTTCGCTCCTTCGTCAGGAAAACCGATTATTCCCACAAAAAGAGAGGAACGGAATTAAGTGGAGTGGAGCAAAAAGGGAGGACGAATCGCAGGAGGTGGATTTATTAGCGTGTCTAATTATTCCCCCGGTTAATTTTACGAGGAAAAGTCTTGTTAAGCAGAATGCTCTTGTTTTTACTTTGAAATTAATAAACTCTATTTAAATCGTAAATATTTTTTAAAATAGTGATTTGAGGTCTGCCACTTTATGAAAAAATCTCTCGTGATCCTTTTTCTTTCAATTTAATAAAAATTAAAAATAAAAAAAAGCTGGGCAGAAAGACCTCTGGTCGATAGCCCCGATAGACAGACTAACACCTACAAGTATTGTAATTATTTATATTGTTGAAATTATCTATATAGTCTGAATAAAGATATATATATATATATATATATATATATAAAGCTGGATAAATGACAAGTTATCTTCAATATATTTAAAAGATATAATTTAAATATATTGAAGATAACTTGTTATTTATCTATTATTAAACATATTTCTATACAAAACTAATTAATCCAAAGTGAATTCCTGCGACGGAATCGAATAACTCACGAGTGAAAGTCGCGAGCCTGTATTAAATTCAACGAGATCTTATCGCGGGTAAAGTTCGCTTTGCAAATAGTTCACTGATATTTGTGTAACGGATTTATTTATGTATTACGCTATTTATAATAATTAATAACGGGCGGGTTATGCAAAGGTGCACAATCAGCGAACGAGTTACGCGAGATAAATTGATATTAATCCTTATTTATTAGTGCGTGTTCTGTACACGGCTCGGAAATCGCCGGATTGTAATAAAATCCAATTAAGTGACGGTTGTTTTGTAAATAATTTTCATTTGCGTATTTAACACACAACATAATAATTACGTACGAAATTCATTTCTTTCTTCCATTCATTCCAATTTGTACGAAACATTAATTCCACTATTTTTTTTTTAATTTAAAGGTAACTATTTACAAATGTCTGTCGGAGTACTTGCCCAATGTGTAGTTGTTTTAATGTATGTTTACTTTAAAGTACTTACAAAAATTTAAAAAAAAATCGTAGCTAAAGAGAAAATAATTATTAAATAAAACAAAATAAATCAAAATGTAGAACCAAGTAAAAGCCTTAACAATCAACAGAAAATAATTAATTAAAAATAATTTGAAAATAATTAATAAATCATTTTTATTTAATTAATTTAAATAACTGTGACCAAGCGAATTGATACTCTTTTTCTATTTATAAAAAATTAATTATTCACTTGAGTAATTTAATTATTTTTAATTAATTTGAAGTACAAATACTTTAAGACATTCACGAAAGAAATGGATTTCTTTATTCTTCCGATTACACTTATTTAAGTCACATCAGGAGCCTTACACCGAATTATAGACAAGGCAATCTTATATATATATATATATATATATATGTTACATCAGTTTATTCTTCTGGTCGTCGAAAATTAATAAATTAAAATCTCGAGTACACAGCGTAATACACTTTTTTGCCGAGCCGTGCGGTGTGGCGCGGTCGTAAATTGTGTACGCGTCTAAGTGGATAGGAATAACTGTCTCCTTTATGTATTTATCGTTGTGAAACTTTTGAGTCATGTACAGCATGGCGGGCACACCAACGCCAGCCTGTAATTAATTTAAATAATTGCCTTTTTAATATCGGTAGTTTACTATACGCCGTTCGGTCGCATAAATCATTACCCGGTCGGCTGCATTGTTGTCTTGTCCTGACTTGACTTGTCCTCACTCTCGATTGTAATTTTAACCCTCGCGTTGTTAATTTTTACAACGGTTGATTGTGCATGTCTCACTTTTATTATTATTATTATTACTATGTTCATTTGAGTCAGACTTAAATTGCTTTGAGTCATATGTATTACAAGTTCCAGTTTCGAAATACAACTTGAGCTATAATACTAAAAAGAATTTTAATAAATAAAAGACTTTTTTTTATTTTACCTGGATAATATAAATATTTTATTTTTTTATTTAACACGTTTCGAAAATTATTTATAGAACATAAAGGATATTAAATCTTTCCCGATTTGATTTTCACGTAACTCATTGAAAACTTCGCGAGATGAAAATAAATAAACGGCATTTCATTTGATATTTCGACAATACAAATATTAATCATTTAAATTCGTATTTTTCCATTCGTGATTTATCGAGACCTTTGACTCTGCCGTAAGTATTATTTACAAGAATGTCATCGCTTTGACAACAATGGCGAATAAACCATACGAGTTTGGGAAATGAGAAAAAAAGAAATAACGAATGCAGCCCGTTTTAGAATCCACCACCCACGCACCGTAATAATGTGAACAAGTGAAAGAGTCAATCGTTGACTCGACTAAATTGTTCAAAAAGATATTTTTTTAATAGACCATGCAAATATATGTGTAATATATTTAAGTTTTTATTTTTAATTGAGGTATAGCAAATTTATATAATACAGGGTGTCCCACAGAGAAATCACATTAATGAAGGTTATTCATTTGGTATAGACTTCTGGTAACAGCAGAAGTGTTAGTATCTTGAAAATATTTTCATTAAAAACAACATACTGGTAAATGTTTCGAAACAATCTATTATTTTTTATTTAATTTATTTAAATAATTGTGACCAAGTCGATGAATACTCTTTTCTATTTAAAATCTATTAATTGGAAGTCCACATACTTTTAATGTGAGACACCCTGTATATAATAAACTTATGACCCACGTAAGGAGATACAACTTGCTATTCTTATGAATAAAATAAATAGCACTTTCCAAGTCCATCTGCATAAATGAAACAAATAAACAAAACAAAAATTCGAGAGTCCATCTGTTTGAGTTTTTATTGTCACAATTTATAAGAATTCGCGCGAATGCCGAACAATTGAAATTGTTACGGTTTTACATAAAATTTGAAATTTATACAAAAACGCCAGCTGTTTGTTGTTTTTATTTTTTTGTGTCGCTTTTTTATGCCCACAGCAAGTGCGAAAAATGTCGCGGCAGTAAAATCCGCAAAAGCATGTCGTCTTTCGTTATCGTCGCCAGTCCATCTGACCCACCAGCACGCGGACGCATAATAACATGTCTGTTTTTTTCTTTTCATTTTTTTTTTTTTTCGAATGCCGGACATGAAAGATACATTTTAATCTACAACGCGATTCACGCTTTATTCCAACACTTTATTTTTTATTATATTATTATTATTCGTAGTTTTTTGCACCAAAATTAATTTCACTCTGAATTTTGATAGTTGAACTTGCTCAAAGCTGTGAAATTTGACAATTAAGCAAGCAAAAGCTCTGAATTTTGACAATTGTACAAGTGAAAGCTCTAAAATCTGACAGTTGAGCAAATGATAACTCTGAATTTTGGCAGTAGATAAGGGAAAGGTCTGAATTTTGACAGTAGAGCAAGGGAAAGCTCTGAATTTTGACAATTGAACAAGTGAAAGCTCTGAATTTTGACAATTGAGAAAGCAAAGGCTCTGAACTTTGACAATTGAGCAACTGAAAGCTCTAAAATCTGCCAGTTGAGGAAGTGATGACTCTGAATTTTGACAGTTGAGCAAGTGATCACTCTGAATTTTGAAAAATTTAGAGCCTTCACCTGGCACTGAAGTTTGACAATTGAGCAAGTGAAAGCTCTGAAGTTTAACAGTTGTGCGAGTGAAAGCTCTGAATTTTGACGATTGAGCAAATGATAGCTTTGAAGTTTGACAAATTCAGAGCTTTCACATGGTTCTGAATTTTAACAATTGAGCAAGTGTAAGCTGTGAAGTTTGACAATTGAGCAAGAGGCAGCTCTGAAGTTTGAGAGTTGAGCAGCAAGTGAAAGCTCGCAGTATCACTATTGTGGAAGGGGCAGCTCTGTACTTAAATTGAAGAATAGATGGAATGTATTATTCTGGAAAATTGGAAAAAGAAGAGAGACACCCAAGTTGTGGTTAGCATAAATTACCTCCGAAAGTGGCAAGAAGACCAATAGACAATCGAAAGCAATCGATTAAGCATTGGTTATAAAAGTCTAAGCAGTGATTTACCAGCGGGCACACGATCCGTCCACGGTAATTATTGGAGGCAATTAATCGAGACACGCACACGCATTGCCTGTCCTGTCTTGTCCTGTGCAGCCCATCAGGCAGTTTGTGTGTAATGCAATTATTGCGAACGGCGCGTCTCGATTTGGCAGGGAGAAATGCCGGAGCTGGTTCTCGTTACCATTAAAGAGAGGAAAGAGGAAAAATCGCGCGGCGAACAATTCGCTGTTCACTGTTACATCGCCGTGCGGTTATAAAGGTTTTCTGTTAACACGGGGACCGCTTTTTGCGCGCATTGTTCGATTCGAGCCCAAAAAAAGCCACGTAGAGAGACGCGCGGTCACGCTGCACTTAGCAGTCGCACCGCCTCGCAGGAATTCCTCCTGGGCTCGCTTGACCATTTGCTGCTCGCTCACATGCACCAAACGCAAAAACGAAAAAAATACGCAACAACTTAAAAAGAACTGCGCATTGTTTTACCCCCGCAAATTAGTAATGGGTGTGGAATGCCTGGGCTTCCTTCTCGGACAAAAGCTCCGTGTAAATATTTACTTTTATTCCCCGGACAGTATGAACGCCAAGTCTAAGTGCACAACTTCATTTGCATAAAAGCTGCGTGATTCGAATTTTTATTACTCAAAATCAAAAACTAAATTCATAAGATAATATTAAATATAATTCAACACTCCACATATTATAATCAAAACAATTATAGATGACAGCTGTCAATTTTTAGAACTAACATTTAAACAAGAAGAAGAAAAAAACGGAAATCTTCAACGAAGAAAGTGACTTTTCATCATTCGAAATACCACTTGTGATTTCGAATGATGAAAAGCCACTTTCTTCGTTGAAGATTTCCGTTTTTCTTCTTCTTCAATTCTCAGTGAAAATATTAAACTCAATTCAACACTCCACATATTATAATCAGAAGAATCATAGATGACAGCTGTCAATTTTTAGAACTAACATTTAAACAAGAAAAAAAAAACAGAAATTTTCAGTGAAGAAAGTGGCTTTTCATCATTCAAAATCCCAGTTGTGATTTCGAATGATGAAAAGCCACTTTTTCCGTTGAAGATTTCCGTTTTTCTTCTTCTTCAATTCTTAGTGAAAATTCTTTCATTTAGAATCTTCGTGGTTTCTATTGCTTTCCTGAAACTTAATTTTCGAACTGCTTCATTTGCTTCAAAATCTTCTCATACGACGAGATCTTTGGTGAATAAAAGGAACAATTTCTTTTTAAAAGAAAAACTTTTTTAGCTCTTTTTTTCTACCGACAGTTTGTCTTTTTTGGATAAAGCCTCTCTTAATTTCTCCTTCTTCTTATGCCTCATGGATTTTTCCAATCCTGCTTTTAGTGATTGTTATGCAGATTGGATTGTTTATGTTTTTTCAGTATTCTCGATGTTATCCATAAAGGATCTTAAAATTCTTTAAGCTTCGAACTGCAAAGAATAACTTCATCGCTTGAAGAAATTAATAATTTTTGTTTTTCTGTATGGAGTCGTTTGGCAGTTCAGCCATCCTGCACCGCAAACAATCTATTGTGCCGTACTCTTCTGTCTTCGTCCTGGAAAGAATCCTAATTCTTGAGCGAAGTCTAGGATGTCCTTGAGAGGCTTGGTTCGTACTTTCTGAGAGTCTGAATTGTCTCTTTGAGCCTCATAAGTGGAAATAATTTATTAATTATTTTCAAATCATTTCTATTTAATACACTCATAAGTCTACTGTGCGCTCCGAAATTTCTTCAATTGCGTCATCGTTTAAAATAATCCTTTCATAAAATCAATTCTATTAGAGCTACTTCTAATTTAATCCTTTTCCATATTTCATATTTTTTTAACCCCGAATCGTTTGCTTCAGCTCGTTTTTTTGTGTGTGTGTGATACGAGCAATAAACACGTTGCCTTAACTTATCTCTTTTTTACATTGATTAAGATTTGTTTAATGTTTGAACGAAACACAATAATTTATGTTTATCCAACCATTCGAAGAAAACGCAATGTTCATTTTATCCATTAAAATTATGATCATCTGCAAGGCGGTGCGAACGCTCGTCCGGCTCGTAGCTGTAAAACCTTTTTATTGCAATCACTGTCTCTCGAAATCGCGTAATTGTCTTTCAAATCCCGCGAAATTTACGATCGCGACGCTTTAACGGTACAGCTTCGCATCGGCATCGCAGCCTTGGGTGAAGAAGAGAAACATTAATTATCGTTATTCCTCGCATCGCAAGAAAATGCCCACTTTGTCTCCGCAGTTTATTAAATAACGTTTGGGTTTAATTAACGGTTTGCATCTCGGTTTGTCACGGTGCTGGATTTTGAAACGCGTGAAATTGTTTGTTTATATTTTTCACGAAGAAGAATTAACAGGATTTTTTTATAACCGGTGGCTTTCCTTTTTTTTACTGAAACATTTTCACAGTCGATAGTTGTCTCAGTTCGTACTATAAGTTAATTTAATAACTTTGTTTGTATAACACACTGTACAGTGTGTAATTTTTTTAAATATCCTTTAAATTAAATAGTGAAAATATTTTTCAAGAATCAGTTTAAAAAAAGTACACATTAAGCGTTTTAGATCGCACCATTTTTCAGCAGCTCACGTACTTAAAACGTGTGTGAATACAGCTTACGTGAAGACGCTAACACTCACGTACTTTATTATCATTTATTTTTTATTTACGAAGGAGGGTTGCTGCTGCAGGGTGGTCGTCTTAGTAGCGGCATCACGTAGTCCGCAAGCCCATATGATCGCCTCTCCGGTGAGCACACCATGTTTTATGAATCGACTTGTTTCTTGCTGTCGATGTGTACGTGCGTGCGTGTGTGTGTGTTGGAGCATGGAGCGCAGGTGACCCACACCATGGTGGGAGCAATGCACCTCGTGCACCTTACATAACGTTTGGACGTTGCCAAGGTCCGCTTCCTGTCACCAGATCATATGGAGTAAGTAGAGGAGATACTCTCTTGAGCCGGCCGGCCAGCCAGCTAGAGGTGAGGTTAACACACACCGAATGAGCATAAGTGAAGGAAACAAGATAACTACATTCCTATTCTCCACGGGGATATAATTAATCGCTTTCGCTATTCGCTATTCCCGCGTCTCGCGCCTTCTCTTCCTATTATTATACTCTCCCTCCCTTACTTCTCTTATCGTTCCTCGTTCTAATCAAATTAAAATTTAATAAAGCACAAACGATTCGTTCAATTAAGACGATTTAAAATTAAATAACTCCTTACACCTAACGGTAAAAAGGAAAAAGATTAAAAAAAATTAAATAAATAAATCCTATCATTAGTAAATCGTATTTTTGTTAAATCCTTACTATATTTATTTATTACCGAGAATTTTTTACTAAATTACGCAAGTAAAAACAAGAAGACATCGAGGGATATCGAAATCTGGAGCGTCGTTCCTCGTGACTGTCGCACCCTCCGTGTAAAAGTGCGATTCATTCGTTGCGAGTTTCTCTAGATTTAGAAATAATCTCGGCGCGATTTTGCGCAATTCCATTTTTCTGTTTGTTTTTGCAAGAAATTTAAATCCAGTGTGCGGTAAATGCACGCACGCACAGACCTCATTTCCCTTTCTATTCGACGACTTCTGCATAAACTTGCAACATAAATGTAATGCTTTTCCTATCCTAATAAAAAAAATAGGCAATTGATGGGTCTTCAATTGCCTATTTTTTGTATTCATCATTTAATTTAATTTTTATATGGTTCACTCAAAAAAAAGATCGATAGCCAATTTACCACACTGTTATAATAATGATACATGGATATGTAAATTTATATATTCTGTAAATAAAGATTGTTTCTGTTTAAGTTATATATAATACAGGAAACGGTCTTTTCGCCAATAAATATAATTAACGCTGATTTAATATATTAAATAAAACACTTGGTGTTGTAATGAAAGTGAGCGAGAAACTGTAAAGATCATTCTGGAATGTTCCAGCGAGCGCGCGACGGTAAACGCGGAAAGTTCCGGAAAGTTCGAAAAACAAGCACGGCGCTAGTGGCGCTGCATCACGAACATTCGAGTGCTCAACAGCTCGTTATAAATAAATAGTGACAATGTGATGTTAATAAATGTATTAAGTTTACTGTAATTAAATAAATAGACATTGTGTTACTTATTTCCGATTAAATCCGATTTCGCAACAGTATGTTTCATCAAGTATTCGATTTGTCCACAATTAAAAGTTCGCTATAATTATCTTAAAGTCAAAATTATGTATTTTATTGAATTCACAATCTTGTTATTAATTGAGGAATAAACAATTTTCACAGTAGCAAACAAGGCAATTGGCTGATGGTACGAATTTGTCATAATATGCCCATTGTGATTGAAATAAATGAGCATTGTTAGATAACTAATGGCCGCGCAAGTGGGACTTATAAATCAAGCCGGGAGTATAATGGACGGACGTGTGGCATAAAATTACCATCGGGGTGTGAGAATGACACGACACGAAGAGAAATATGAACAAATACGCCAACAAGGCAAGGCACGCCATGCCTTCGAATCTTATGCTTTACAATGGAAACACACTAACGGAGGATTCAGTACGAAATAATTAAAAGAAAATCATATAATTGGAGAGATAACATAAAACGCCATCTATTGTATAATTTATAAGTGTACAAGACGAACAAACAAAGGATGTTTCGGGCATTAAAGGAAGGCGAAATTGTCCTGTTTATGAAAATAGTTTTAGATTTTTTTTTAAATTAATACATCAAGAATCAAAAACAAAAATCACAGCTTTATTTAAGAGAGTGGGAAAAAAAAGAGCAAACAAATTACTCTATTTTATAATTAATCACACGAACCAATCAAGCTGTTTTAATTCACACATTAATTACGATTAATCACTCACGCGTCTAAATAAAGACAAAATAAGCGGACTCGGCCTTAATTGAGAGATAATTATTGTTATCTAACTGTCCCGATCCGCGTTTCGTCCTCGAGACTGTTAGCAGGTAATTCTCGTCGCACTTGAACTTTTTCTAAAGAGGGAAAGTGAACGGCAAACGGACCAAGTGCGCCTGGAGCCGCCTTTTTTTCAGGTATTTATGCGACTTTTCTATTGTTTGCGTTAACCCGGGGACAGACAAGTCGTGACAGCGCGGCCCGAGTCGTGATGTATTGATTAATTGTGTCAGATAGTTCGGCTGGTCCGTCAAACGCGAGTGCAAACAATGTGCTGAATCGAAATGATTTATTAAAAGAAAGAAAGAGAGAGAAAAAACAATAACAGAGTAATAATACGTCAGTTTACAAAACAGAATTTTGCATAAAAGTAATTAACAAAATATGAATTACAAATAAATTAAATAAAAAAATATTTGAATATTTGAAAATATTTAATTAATAAATTAAATAACAAATATCTATTGTGTAATCCAATGTCCGGCGGGGTAAATGCTCGGGAAGTAGTTGTTTCAATAGATGTTTGTAAAACTTACAGTGTAAGTATTTTTTGCAGTTGAAAAAAGGGTTTGATCGAATTTTATTGATCATTGCCAGAAATTTTCCTTGTTTAATTTCATTGTAATTTAAATAACTGCAAATGTGTGAATCATCTTTGTTTCATTTTATTTAATAAATTATTTCCTATTTAGCTACTGTGACATTTTGAATTATGTAATTCATGATAATTTGTGATATATGTTAAAATTAAAAGGTAATTTAAAAAAAAAAAAACGAGATACCAGCAAAGTGTTTAATTTAAAAAATACATTATTGATTAATAAATCTTTAATTATTAATCATGTTTCATTAAGTAATTAATGAGAACCAGCATTAATTACTTAATGAAACATGATCACAATGTTAATTAACTTAATTTAAGTAGTTAAACAAATCAAATGTATTTTTTCAACCTATTAATATTATTAATTAATTATTATCAAATTCTTTTTATTTAATTTATTGAAAAAAAAAATATATTTTACCACGAGCAAAATTATAATTTATCATTAAATTCCTATTAATTATTTCATTAAAATACAATTGTTTGCTTATTTATTTTTATTTGCTATAAAGGGAATGCAATTTAAATTTTATTGCTGTACTTATACTCCAAACAATAATAATAATAATTTTAATAAATCTAAAACATTCTGTATAACAAACAACGATATCTTAATACATTAATGAGCGTCCTACACGTCATAAAATGAAATTATACAAGTGAACAGTCGGGCATATGCACAACATGACGTGCCTCGCGTTCATTATTGAGCCGTAATGTTTGTTAGAAAGCCCCGGCAAATTTACACATAAATATTATTATGTGTGTCTATATATCACGCGGGCATTTTATGCCAACTTCCATTATGCCACGCGTACGAATAAATCCTTCGCGTGACGCACCGGCCATTAATAAACATGTATCTATGCGGCATTGTCACCGCAAAGACATAATCAACCTACATTTTACTGCAGATGTAAACACAGATCCAGAGTTATTTATGCGAGCAAATTTATTGCCCTTCGAGAATTGTTCTACAGAATTAATTAATTCACTTTTTTAACTTTTGTATGTAAAAGTGAAATTTATTTTATGACTAATACTGAGTAAATTAATTTTATTTAATTAAAAATAAATTTCATTTATAAAAAGTTAAAAATATCAACCAGATGAATAGTGGTTGAACAAACTGATGCTAATTTATTATTACAATTTCCTGTAATATGACTTTTTCTTCCAACAAACTCTACTCATATGCAAATCGCGCGCGATTTCGAGATAATACACGCGAGTGGTATAATTCCTCGTTGAATCAAGATAGCCAGAGATACCCGTTATCTTCTCTCCCGGACAAACTACTGCAATAAGCGTTAGATTTCTAACAAGCAAGCCGGCTTTCATTAACCATCCGACGATAGTGCTAAAACAAAACAAACACACATTACCCATTCGTGGAATCCTTCAACACTCGCTCGAGAAATAGCTAATCGAATTTAATAGCCACATTTTCTCCTTTCGTGTCTCGTGTCTGGTGTAATGAATCAAACACGCGAACGCTAAGGTCGAACCGTTGGGTTCGTTTTTTTTTATTAATTAAGCCTGCATAATTATAATTCGTTGTCAATTGGGATGGGTGTAAATTAATCCGGATGATTTATGAAAGGATTTCGGTTAGAGGCGAGTTTTACGTGATTGCGCAATGCACACATGTTTGAATTAAAATTAAATTTAATAAATTTAAATTTGTAGAAGAAAAACATTTTTTTAAAACTCTGGGAGAAAATTTATAATATGAAATTGATTTAAAAATATTGAAACACGTGGATTTGTATCAAGAGAAAAGAATATTTATTTGTTTAAACAAGTAAATGTAAATAAATAAATATTCTTTTCAAACAAGTAAATTTAAACAAATAAATATTCTTTTTCTATACAAATCCACGTGTTTTAATATTTTTAAATCATTTTCATATTTAATCCTTTTTTAAACAATTAAAAGAAATCCACGTGTTTTAACATTTTTAAATCAATTTCATATTAAATTAGTTTTACTAAGTTGTTAATAAAAATAACATATCGAAGATTTATAAAATTTAGCGATATTTTCATACTTTTCATCTATGTGAGATCCTTTAATTATTTTATGTGGAGGAGAAAGTTGTTGCGGAAGCGATTACATGACGTCGCGTCGTTTCACAGTTTGTTGGGGAGCGCTCATTTTCCGGCCGACTTGAGTAATAATCCGGAGATGAATGAAAATGACGGGATTACGTTACTTCCCATGATTCCGTTCGTTCATTTGTCCGTTCCGAGACGGAACGCCGCAACGCGCTTTATACACTCGGTTAAATTCGATAGGAAAACGCAGGAAGGAAGTCATTTCGCCGTTTTGCTTCGACGTGCCCCATAGAACACCGTAATATTGCCAAATTAATATTACGCAATTTACATTGTTTTAAGAAAAAAACAAATAACAAAAAATATTGCGAAATAATTAACAAATCCACTTTTTTACTCTACTAATTCTTAATGGAATAAAAACTTTGATCCGCTAGAGTGCTTCTATTATTTGTCGTCATTTTAACTCTGTCCTCATTAATAACAAAATAACCCCTTAAACAAACCATTCAATACATTCCTTTACGAAAAAAAAAAATGGTGTTATCCCCTTATCCCAAAGTTTGCCATAAACCTCTCAGCCCAGAACTTTTAAAACTTCTCTGTATTACACCCCTTCAAAATTGAAACATCCCCAATCCATCATTCATGAAATCATATCATCATATTTTTTAATCCCTGGAGCTAGGATCTGGGAGGAAAAGCTAGCGGATCATATCACACAAAAATAAATTTAATAGTTGGGTATAATAACTTTAAAGTCAAAATTAGACAATGACTTTCAGGCATGATCACTTTTTTGTTATTATTAAGTAATAATACTTAAGCACAGTGATTTTAATTTTTTTTCTGTTAATAATAGTGACGTACAATGATTTTAAAGGCAAATTCTGGTAATAATAGTGACTTATAATGACTTTAAAGTCAATTTATGGAAATGGTAGTAATGTACGGTGACTTTAAAGTCAATTTCTGATAATAATAATGACGTACAATGACTTTAGAGTGAATTGATGAGAATAATAACGGTATACTATGACTTTAAAGTCAATTTCTGACAATAACTGTGGCGTACAACAACTTTAAAGTCATATTCTAGTAATAATAGTGATGCATAATGACTTGAAACTCAGTTAGTGGCAATAATAGTGACGTACGGTGACTATACAGTCAATTTATGTAAATTATAGTGATGTACGGTGACTTTAAAGTTAATTTCTGAGAATAATAGTGACGCACAATGATTAATAAGTTCATTTTTGACCATAATAGTGACTTGTAATGACTTTAAAGTCCATTTCTGGTAATAATAGGGACGAACAATGACATTAAAGTCAATTTACCGAAACAATAGCGACATACGGTGACTTTAAAGACAATTTATGATAATAATAGTGACGCACAATGACTATAAAGACAATTTATGACTATAATAGTGACTTACATTGACTTTAAAGTCGATTTCTGGCAATTATGGTGACGTACAATGACTATAAAGTTAATTTCTGATAATAATAGTGATACACAATGACAATAAAAACAATTTCTGACTATAATAGTGACTTACAATGACTTTAAAGTTACTTTCTGGCAATTATAGCGACGTACAGTGACTTTAGAGCCAATTTCTGACTATAATAGTGACTTACAATGACTTTAAAGATAATTTCTGGCAATTATGGTTTCGTACAATGACTATAAAGTTAATTTATGATAATAATAGTGACTTGCAATGAGTTTAAAGTAAACTTCTGGCAATTATAGTGACGTATAATGACACTAAAGTCAATTTATCGAACCAATAGTGGCGTACAATGACTATAAAGCTAACTTCTGACAATAATAGTGACGTACAATGACTATAAAGTTAATTTCTGATAATAATAGTGACTTGCAATGACTTTAAAGTCAATTTATGGTAATAATAGTGACTTACAATGACTTTAAAATCAACTTTTAGCCATTATAGTGACGTACAATGACATTAAGGTTAATTTAACGAAACAATAGTGACGTATGGCGACTTTAAAGTCAATTTCTGACAATAATAGTGATACACAATGACAATAAAAACAATTTCTGACCATAATAGTGACTTACAATGACTTTAAAGTTACTTTCTGACAATAATAGTGATGCACAATGACAATAAAGACAATTTCTGACTATAATATTGACTTAAAATGACTTTAAAGTTAATTTCTGGCAATTATAGTGACGTATAATGACATTAAAGTCAATTTATCGAAACAATAGTGGCGTACAATGACTATAAAGTTAATTTCTGACAATAATAGTGACGTACAATGGCTATAAAGTTACTTTATGATAATAATATTGACAGGCAATCACCTTAAAGCAAATTTAGCTGAACAATAGTGACTTACGGTGACTTTAAAGTCAATTTCTGACCATAATAGTGACTTACAATGACTTTGGAGTTACTTTCTGGCAAAAATAGTGACATACAATGACATTAAAGTCAATATTTGACAATAATAGTGATACACATTGACTATAAAGTCAATTTCTGATCAGAATAGTGACTTACAATGACTGTAAAGTCAATTTCTGGTAACAATAGTGACACACAATGACTATAAAGTTAATTTATGACCATAATAGTGACTTACAATGACTATAAAGTCATTTTCTGGCAATAATAATGACATACAATAACTTTAAAGTCAATTTAGCGAAATGATAGTGACGTACGATGACTTTAAAGTCAACTTTTGACAATAATAGTGATGCATAATAATTATAAAGTCAATTTCTGGCCATGATAGTGACTTACAATGATTTTACAGTTACTTTCTGGCAAAAATAGTGACATACAATGACATTAAAGTCAATATTTGACAATAATAGTGATACACATTGATTATAAAGACAATTTCTGATCAGGATAGTGACTTACAATGACTGTAAAGTTAATTTATGACCATAATAGTGACTTGCAATGTCTATAAAGTAATTTTCTGGCAATAATAATGACATACAATAACTTTAAAGTCAATTTAGCGAAATGATAGTGACGTACGATGACTTTAAAGTCAACTTTTGACAATAATAGTGATGCACAATAATTATAAAGTCAATTTCTGGCCATAATAGTGACTTACAATGATTTTACAGTTATTTTCTGGCAAAAATAGTGACATACAATGACTTTAAAGGCAATTTCTGACAATAATAGTGACGTACAATGACTTTGAAGAAAATTTATGGCAATAATAGAGATATTACAATTAATTTAAGTCAATATAATAACTTACAGTGACTATTAGGTGAATCTCAGCCAATATAGATTGGGCATAATGGCTAAACAGTTAAAATTAGGCGATAATAGTTAAGTTCTATCAAACAAAGCGCAAAAGACATCTGCTCGTATTGAGCACATTTGTTCGTATTTGTAAATAGATTAAAATGAGACATAATTAACACAACAAATTTAAGAAAAACCCGTGTGAGTTCTTTCCTCTGTTATTCCTTAAATTCATTATTAACAGAAGCCAGTTTTATTGTTCGCCCAAACAAAAAACGGGAACGAATGCACGGCTAATTTGTAGTTTCAATTAGTAATTCCCATTTGTGTTCGGAATTAACGCTTGTTAGCGCTCAAATAAAAGGTAGGAAAGAAAGAAGAGCGGCTTTTAATGCCGGCTCAGAGGAAAATGTTTGTAATTCAATTCTCACCTCAGGGATAATTAATACAATTGATACAGTTGTTGCTCGAGAGCTCGCCTCATTGTTGATTTGCATTATTCATTGCGTGATCCGGTGTTGATTCATATGTTGCTGTTTGTTGGGATTATAAAAGTGTGTCCCTGTTAGAAATGGGCACCTGTTAAATTAACAGCTCGCCCTATTAGATTATTATTATATGAAATTAACGGGGAATGTACATCGCTCATTTTTTTATGAGTAATGATCGATTCAATTACACGCAATAAAAAATAAAATCCCTATTAATACCAGAAGTGTATTCATTACGTGAACTAATGATGCGTCCGAGTATTTATTTTAATCTGGTCTGATTTCCGCTGTGGCCGACTCGCTAATTACCGGCGACGAACGAAAGCTGAAAGCTGGATCTGGGAAAAGTCCCGTTTTCTGGGAAAACGCTGCCCGTTCCGAGTTTGCTATGCTAATGCGACTTATTAGAACCAACGCCGTGCTTCCTGAATAATTCATGCGTTTGCCATAGGATAACGTTACACGTTGCAGCAAATATGATTTTGATTCACGATGGAAGCTGTGTGGTTATTATTATTATGTTAGATATTATTAGATTAATTAGATACGATTTACGTAAAAACAAAACTAAAGAACTTTAAGGTTCTGTAGTGTGCAATCATATATTGGTTACTTTTCAAATATAATTTTGCACACTGCACAAATTTTTTTTTGAAAAAGTAAAAATGATCCATACATTTGCAGTTATTTAAATTACAATTTAGTGATGGAGTAGTAGTGTTGCGGTTTAGCATTTTGTTTAATTGTTAATATTATTTTTATAAAGTTATATATGATAAAATATGAAGTCAATAAAAATTATATTCAGTGGTTCTTAATACTTATAAAAAAATCCAAGCAAGTAAAAAGACTTTCTCTAAAAAGATATTTTTATTTACTTTTTTGTGTTTGAAAAACACATATATTTTGGAAGAAAGTCTTTTTATTTGCTTGGATTTTTTTATAAGTATTAAGAACCATAACGAAAGCATCAATTTACAATTTACCGGTCGAAAACTATAAAATTCATAACTTCCTCCTTTATCAAATTTAAAATCCTTTTTTTAATGAAATAATAATTTACACAGAAATCCGGAAATGCCTGCGCTTCCTTTTCACCCAGTCGATTCCATTATTTATCACCATCTTTGGCAACGAGAGTGAACGCAAAAGGCTCTCCTCTTTGCTGTTCTTTTCTTTTCCCATTAGGCGTGTGTATCTCGAGTTCTCCAGTTCTCCGGCTTTTACGATATATGTTCTCGTTATTTTTGGGCTGTTAAATAGATATAAACGGCGAAAATAATTGCCGCTCGTTATTTCTGCATTCCCTCCTCTCTTTCATTCTTTGTTGGCTGGTTGGCTTGTTGGTGTTAATTTGTCGATTATGGTAGTGCCTCTCGGTTTAACGGCCATTATATTATGCGGGAAACTCTCCATTCTATCTATTTCGCTCATTCCACATCTGGAGTTTATTATCATGGGAAATTATTATTTTTAAATAAATTGCAATTTTTTTCGTTGTACGGTAGAAACTAAAACGGTGGTGGTGTTAGCACAACACTACGATTTACTCGTGTTAGGTCTAATTTTATTAACAGTTTGTTATAATGAAATCACTTGGTTTTGTTTTACTAAAATTTTGTTATATTTTCGACTAGTAGAATGATGATTTCATTCTTGAAAATGGCATCTAGCCGAAACTAGTCGAAAATATAACAACAGTTTAGTAAAACAAAACCAAGTGATTTCATTATTACAAACGGTTATTGAATATGTTTTACCAAGTGATAAATGAAAAAAAAAGTATACAATATAATTTATAAACCTCAAGTAACGTTACTCTTGATTTTTTCATTCGTTTGGCAGCAGTATCAAATGGAGAGAATCATAAACATTTAACATAACATGTTATATTAAATTTTGTATTTATTGCTCTGTAATTGGGTTTTTGGGCAATAAAGATTATTATTGTTATTAAAAAAATGAAAATAAAATATTCGAATAATTGAGTAGAAAAGAAAATAAGTGTAAAACAATGTGCGGAAATAAAATTTCACGCTCATGGTGATAAATATTTATCGGCTTGCATTTCCACCGAGGATCAATTATTTATAAGAGGCATAATGGCGCAATTAAAACGGCGTGGACGTGACCCTGGCAAAAGGGTGGAAACAATCCGCGCGTCTCCGTGCGTCTAATGTGGGCCGTTGTTCTATTGTTATGCACCTTTTCTCCTCACCAGCGAACGAATGCGCATATTTACCAGCTTCAGCCACGCATTGTAGCTTTTGCTGCTTTATTTGTTTAAACCCGAGGGTGTTATTCGTAGCCTTCCATTGCGGATTTTTATTTTTTATTTTGAAACTTTATATTTCTTTGTCTATGCAGAATAAGAAAAAAATATTAAAAATTAACGTTCTCGCTTTAAAAAAAAAGGCGACACTGGAAATGAGCACATGTTTTTAATACATGAAATTGAAATTGCTCTCATTAATTAAAAAATGCTTTATAGTGTGTGCGGTTGGTTTCATTTTTTTAACTGAATCTATACCCTCCGCAGGCATCCCCTTTCAATTCATCCCCCGAAAGAAAATATATTTATTTTAAATTGTTTCATGTATTGCATATTGTAACCAAAATGAAAAAAGAAACTGAAAAGATCATTCTGGAATGTTCCACAGAGCGCACGACAATAAACGCGGCGTCATCGAAAGTTTATTTTATATAAAAAAAATACTGCATAAGAAACCACGTTGAAATTTTCGACAAAATTATAACCCTAACTACAGAGCGTTTTGGAGTATGGAGTGTTTAGATTCTACTCCTGTTAATTATGATCATATTCGCTATCCACAGTAATATTATCTTTCATAAATTACCGGCGGTCTCTCGTTAATCAGAAATTGCTTCATAGTGTGTGCGGTTGGTTTTAATAATGAAGCGACGAGAAGAGCGAGAGCAAAAAGGATCCGTCGGTAAACACGAGTTAACGGTGCGGGGGTCAAAGAGCGTCCTCTTAATATATATTATAGCGAAATATATTGCCACACATGAACGGATCGGAACGTGTAAAGAAATTAATGCAACGCTAAACCCACGATTTCAATTCACACAGCTTTTTACAATAAACCTAACAGTTTCAGGAAATTTTTAACATTCAAGAAAGAAATCTTGATGATTAAATTTAAAAAAAAAAACAGTTATTTTAGTAAGAAATTTAATCGTTTTCTTACTAAAAGAACAGTTTTTTTATTTAATATACTCTTCTCATCTATTTTACAAATTAACCAAAGTTGGTAAAGTAAGCAAAAAAACATCTATTTTACAAAATATTCAAAGTTCGTAAAGTACTTGCGTAACATAAGTAAAAGATGTCACAAGGAAATAATTTATTAATTATTTTCAAATTCCGTAAAATGAGTTTTAGTTTCTTCTTATTATTTTCATAATTCCGACAATGAACTTCTTGCTCATAGCCATTAAACAACATCCGAGAAATAGAGTCGAAATTAATTCCGTAATTCCAGCGGCACGCATAAAAATGCCATCATTATTCCCCCCTTTAATGGCGTAACTGCATTTCGTATTTAATAAAGCCGGCGCGGCGCGGCGTTCGTTCCTGGTCTTTGTTCCGGGCGGTAATTGCGGAAAATTATTAGATGGAACATATTTTGCAAGAAAATCAACATGCAATTGCGATCCCTCTTCTTACTCCATCAACGGCGTTCAATTCCCGTCATTTAACAGCAGTACATATGAGCAATTACTCGCTAATTGTCCGAGAAATGAACCCTTTTTATCCATGTGTTGAAGAAGAATATACGGAATTAATTAGAGCTGAAATTATTATAATACGCACAGTTGAGGTTGCGTAGAAGATTGTCTACTGAAGAAAATAATTCTGCATCAAAATAGATTATTTTATTAACGGTATAGGTAAAATAATCTACTCTGGTCGTGAAAGCTAGCCAACACAGTTTAATATTCTACTCTGATACAGATTTATACCAAAAATTATATTAATTTATTAAAATTATTATGTTTCGCAATATTCTCATTTTTGAAACATTACACTCATATATTATTATGAAACCTTCAATCGATAACCGTTTCTCTCAAGAAAATATATTTATTTTAAATTGTTTTAAGTATTGTATATTATAAGTGAAAAAAGAAACTGGAAAGATCACTCTGGAATGTTCCACAGAGTGCACGACAATAAACGCGGCGTCATCGAAACTTTATTGTATAAAAAAAATATTACATAAGAAACCACGTTGAAATTTTCGACAAAATTATAACTGTTGCGGCCCTAACGAGCTTATTACCGAGCCCTCCGTTGAGTCGAGCAGTGGAGAAAAAGTGAGCTTATGCAATTATGGAAACAGGTGCGTTTCTGCAAAAATGCCAGGTGGTTTTAAGGACGTCCTTTTACGTACACCGTGGCCACTAGACACGGAGCGTTCGCTTTTTGTCCGTTTCGTCCGGTTTATTTCGCTTCTAAGTATCTCCGTGAAAACTGGTATTTTACGAAATTGTATGAAATTCACTCGAAGGATAATGAAATACGACAACGCTTTTGTTAGTCGTCTGCGTGAAAAAACAGTATGGTTGTTGTAGTTGTATAATCAAACACAGACATCAAAATGAATTCAGTAAATATTTCTTAAATAATAAACCTGTGGTTGATGAATTAAAAATAAAACACTTTGTATTCATTTCTTCCCTTAATAAATTAATGACGACGCAAGCGCCATCTTTTGCCTAATTTCAAGTGGCATCCTCAACGATTTGGGTCTACAAGAATCATCCACTAAAGGAAGGTGAACTTTCTTCCCTTGTTTACAAAGGGTTTTATTTTTAATTGCTCGAATCTCTTCACGTAATTCACGACAACACATCTGTGGTCGATGATTAAATAAAATAAATGTTCTTTTTATTTAATCATCAAGACAGAATGGAAAAAGAAAGAAATATATAAATAATCAATATTCCCATTGTACCCTTGCAGGTGTTAAAAAATTAAAATAAATCGAATTAAAATGAATTAAATAAATTTTAGTTATACGAATTAAAATGTGTTGTAATTAATAAATACAAGTGATCTAAAATATATAAATAAATTCATACAAAATACGCACTGAAACGAAAGGAATCGATTTAATAATCCTCTCATTTAACAGTTGACGTAACACACCACTAATACAGGAAATTATTAAGCAGTGCTCATTTTCGCGGCGATTATTTCCTTTATTACTATAATACCAGTTGTCTTCTGTTTGACATTACGCCATAACATTCTGGTATTTACGGGCTCTCCGAGCGGCCAGCGATAATTCATTGATTTCGCACGTGACGACCTATCAGAGTGCTGACCTTTAACAACAAACAATTTACACGGGCCGCTCAAAAAAATCATGTTTTTAAAAAAAATAGATTTAATTATATTTTATTGTTTTTCATTATATTTTATTTTTGTTATTGTTAATGTTTATAATGATATTTTGTTAATTACTCTGTAATTGGGCTCTTTGTCTGTTGGGTAATAAAGTTTATTATTATTATTATTTATTTATTTATCTATTAGTTTATACACTGGTTTCTTTTTTTTTAGAATTAACGGTATAATTACAAGTTTTAATTCTTAATTATTGTAAAAATCTTCTCACTGTAGATAGTGTTGCAAGAATAGTGGCCTTTATTATTATTATTATTACTATTAAAAACATGATCTTTAAGTTCAGTTTAGTTATACAAAGTTAAAAAGTGTTTTCTTCAATCAATGATTATTATTATTTAATAATTTCGAGCAAATTTAATTAAAAGATTATCTTTTTGGGAAATTTTCTCGTGGAATTAACTTTCGAATTTTCGTCGTGATCGCGCTTTCGGAATTTCGGGATTGCGCGCTCTTTATCGGTTTTATTTATCGGTTAATTCGGAGCTAACGGGCTAACGTCCCATTCAGACGTCGCTTATTTTACGGAATTAACGAGATTATCTGCGCGGTTGGTACTCTTTCCTTTTCGTTGTTGCTGTTGCTGTTTGGTGGTTCATTAAAATGGTGAATTACGAGGCACTTTGATGAGTTGAAGAATATAATAAATCCGTCGGAGGTTAAATGGGTTTTGTATTGTGCGATTTTTATCCAAATATTTATCGAAATAACAACAACGAAAATAATAATAATCGTGATTCTGTTATTTTTTTATATTATATTGATATATGATAAAATATAAATTAAATTCAAAGTTCAATACAATTTTGAAAGTCTAAAATAGAAATTTAAAACAAAAATCTGAATTAGCTCAGCTAGGTCCCCCAGAATAAAGTTAGAAAGTTATGGATTTCAAGTCAAAATTTTAAAACTCCATCAAGTTCCTTCTGTCAAAACTTTTTGTTTATTCACTGTTAACTAAATAAATTATGCAAAATCCCACTCTCTTTCTTTCCTTTTCTTTTCTTTCCATCCTCGCTCACAAGTTATAAATCACGAAAACATGCTAATTATAATAATCGCACTTTATCTAGATTAGATTTACCGGCGACTTGCGCGAGTGTAGCAAAAAAAAACACGAAATCTCTTGCAAGATCCAATTTGTGTATCATTACCATATAAATTAATTTTCGTGGCGATTGCTCGGCCGGTGAGTAAACATAAGTGCTAGGAAGTCGTCTGAATACGTACGTGGGGCAAGCCTTTTATGTGTCCGTGTTAAATTAACGAGCCTACTTATTGCGACTGCCCAGCTCCTTTTTTTTACTTCGAAGTTCGTCTTTTATTTCTGTTTTTGACTTGAATTGCATCTCTTTTCTTAAATTGGTATATTTAATTTTGAAATTTAGTATTTTCGTCTGCCTTTTTTTTTCATTCAATAATTAAAAAAAGAAAAAGGAATATTGTAAATTTCTCAACTTGTTTCTATCTTTATTATAATTATATAAGAAACAATTACACATATTCTTTTAATTTTTTTCACCTTCTTTTCTGTATTGAAACATACGCGTTTTAATCTTTCTTGTTATCTTTTTTTTTTCATTAATCTTGTTTTCCTTCTTACTCTTTTTTCCGATTTTATCTGTGGTTGTCAGGCGACTTCGACACTTAATCGGAATTTGAAAATTATGCGAAATACCGGAATCAATATGATTGCGCCGTAATTTTATTACAGAAGAGAGCCGGCCGGAGGAGTCGATGGCTGCTGCAACCGGCAACAGGTTTTCTGCTGAATGATTGGATTACGGCGGTAAAAGAGTTTATACGCGCTATAATTTATTTACTGTATCATTTTATCGTTGCTTCCATTTACATAGTCGTTCGATTGTTATGATCGGATTAAATTAAACATTTATAGAAAAATTGCACACCACGCAGAAATAAATATTTATTTTTTATTTATTCCTTTAAATTACACAAGTTTTTAGAAACATTACTCCCTTTAAAAGGGGAAATTATTTACATAGTGTTTAAAATACGCGCCTCAATTACCCTTCCTATCCGATTTTTATTTCTAGCGATCGTGATAAAATGACATATGTATATATACACTTTTTTTGGTTGTTATATTGTGGTTTAATTTAAATGAAATTTTGTGGAAAACGCGTCGATGATGAGAATTTATGCGCGCCATTAAAGTCAACGCTGCGCTGTTGTTAATTTATGCATAACGAGACCGTAAATGATGGAGCCATCGACGTCCGAGCGAGCTTTTCACACCTACTGTACCAACATTTATATCTTTCGATGCGCCCGGAATAAAATATTAATTACTCGAGACAATGTTAGTCCCGCATCTAATTACAACTCACAAATATGGAGAGTATTAATATAAAAATAATAATAAATAAATTCTGAAATATAATAAATAATAAAATGATGATAATTCAGGATTTAACTTGATGAGACTCTATAATGACTGTTTGTAATTGTATTTTTTTTTAAAGTTTACAAAAATGTTTATTGTGGAGCAATCTTCTGCTTGGTGATTCCATTGTGTGAAATTCTACATTATTCGATTATATATTAAATAAAAATGATTTGAAAATAATTAATAAATTATTTCCATTTTCTATTTATATTGATTCGATTATATATACATATTTCGATAAATAGCAATTGCTAGCCTATATTTTACAAATATAAGTGATTAGTTAATAGCCTGCAAATATAGATAATTAAGAAGCTACATTACACAATAACAAACAAAAAATACATATCATTGGATTAACTAATTTAAAATCCTGTTTACAGTGTGCTTGCTCATTCACGGATCACCAGTGACATATTTTATGACTCTCAACGTATTATATTCTTCCTGAAACATTAAAGTGTATCATTTTACAATCAAAACTCGAGTGAGTCTCTTCTTTTGCTCTCCTCGCCTCGCCTGCCCGCGAATACGAATACGGAATCAAGGCATTGATTACACGCACGACTGACCGCGGATTTCTCAATCGCCCCATCCTTCTCGCCGGTCCGCTCTTATCTTCAGCCCCATACCGACCTAACCTCATTCCATCCCGTTCGTGTTATTATTTAAACGAACACTTCATTGAAAACTTCATTTTTTCTTCCTCGAGGAATTTTTCTTCTGCCCTTTTGATTTATGAAATTTTCGCTAGGAGGCTCTTTTCTCGGCGGATACGTCAAGGGTGCGCAGCAATGCGTGCTTTTTCGAGAGAGTCGGAACAAAAGACTGCGCTACACTACACGGTGTTACAGAACCAGTTGGTTGTAACGCTTCGGTGGATGCAAATCTCATTTTTCTTCTGTTCCGATAGTTTCATCCGTGGTTACATTATTTATATACAAATATTTTGCTTGTAGTGAAATTATAAGAGAAAATATGAGAAAATCGATTAAAAAAAAAAAAAGTCAGAAGATTGTAAATTCCCGTACGAAATCAAATTCGCGTGGTCATATTATTATGCCTAATATAGGCTATTATTTACCCAATAAAGACTAATAGCTGCCGTAATGGTCTATCAGTTGTATAATATCGTCTATTATTTGTCTAATATAAGCTATTATCTGCATATTTAGACTATTATTAGTCTAAAATCTGCCTATTTAGGCTATCATTTATCTAAAAGTCTATTATTTACCCAATATAAACTAATATCTGCCAATATAGGCTATCAGTAACATAATGCAGGCTATTATCTGCCTATATAGGCTGTCATTTGTCTAATATAATCCATTCTTTAATCAATATAGACTAATATCTACCGATATTAGCTTTCAGTAATATAATGTATGCTAATATCTTTCGATATAGGCTATCAGTGGTGTAATATAGGCTGTTATCTGCGTATACAGGCTACCATTTGTTTAATATCATATATTATTTACCCAATATAGATTAATATCTGCCGATATAAGCTATTAGTAACATAATATAGGCTATTTTCCGTCTATATAGGCTATCATTTGTCTAATATAGTCTATTATTTACCCAATATACACTAATATTTGCCTACGTAGGCTATTATCTGCATATATAGCCTGTCATTTGTCTAATACAGTCTATTATTTGCCCAATATAGACTAATATCTGTCGATATAAGGTATCAGTAGTATAATATAGGCTAGTTCAGCCTGTATAGGCTATCATTTGTCTAATATAGTCTATTATTTACCCAATATGGACTAATATCTGCCGATATAGGCCATCAGTAGTAAAATATAGGCTATTATTTGCCCAATATAGACTAATATCTGCTGATATTGGCTATCAGTTGTATTTATAGGCTATTATTTGCTTAATATAGGCTAATACCTGCATATATAGGCTATCATTAGTCTAATATAGGCTATTATTTGTCCAATATAGACTAATATCTGCCTATATAGGCTATCGATAGTAAAATATAGACTATCAGTTGTATTTATAGGCTATTATTTGCTTAATATAGGCTAATACTTGCATATATAGGCTATCATTAGTCTAATATAGGCTATTATTTGCCCAATATAGACTAATATCTGCCTATATGGGCTATCGATAGTAAAATATAGGCTATTATTTGCCCAATATAGACTAATATCTGCTGATATAGGCTATCAGTTATATTTATAGGCTATTATTTGTTTAATATAGGCTAATACCTGCATATATAGGCTATCATTAGTCTAATATAGGCTATTATTTGCCTAATGTAGATTAATGTCTGCCGATATAAGCTATCAGTAGTATAATATTGGCTATTATTTGCCCAATATAGGCTAATATCTGTCTAATAGGCTATCAGTAGTATAATATAGGCTATTATTTGCATATATATGCTATTAGTAGTATAATATAGTCTATCATTTGCCCAATATAGACTAATATCTGCCGATATAGGCATCAGTTGTACAATATAGGCTAATATCTGCCTATATAGGCTATTATTAGTCTAATATAGGCTATAAGTTTCATATAGTTATGTATTTAATTAAAAATTAACTTAAGAATTGGCAGAATATTGCTTATATATGTTTTTTTTTTCAATTAAGCTTATAGAATGCCAATATTTGCCTAAACCATCGAATTAATTACAAAAATAGATTACATCGTTGATTGAAAAGTTATAACTTTTGAATTATCTTGACAACTAGTCGAGAATATGAAGTTATTCATTTTAATCCGTCTTTTTATTCACTTCGTTTTCACATTTCCAATACTTATTATATATTTATGTTAGATCCAGGTAGCAACTAGTACGTGATTATTTATTATTATGTATTAATTAAGAAAGTAAAATCCATCACGCAATAAATTGGTAACAACAGCCTACAACAAATGGGCGAAAGCAGCCATAACATTCATTATTATTATAACTTATTAATCAACAGTAAAGTTTGGAATTAGACATCGTTTCATCGTAGTATTTCTATTTCAACGAAATAACATTTTTCTTAATCCGAAATGCAATTCCAGAAACGAGCGCATAAATAATTTCTCGTTATGTTTCAATTCACTCCACAGAAGTTATTTACGATAGAAAACACTGTCGAGCTCACCGTTTTGTTCTGTTCTGTAATCTGAGTCAGAGTCATGAATATGCCCACGACTTACTTACTTTACTCACTCACTCACTCGCCGAGTCAGCAGTGTCGGTAGGTATTAAACAGATAATGGTACCGCCGTTTAGCGTTTCAGTTGCGCCGAAACGAAGGCTGGCCGAGCAATAAATAAGAAGCGAAACCATGCCGGTATTGTACTTTCGAATGTAACCTGGATGGAAAAGTCGCTTGTAAGTCAAAAAAGTGCACAGCACGCAAAATATTGACAGATATGTAGGTTGACATGATACTAAACAGAGAATTTATTTAATAATTATTTTTATTTAAATAAGTGTGAGCAATTGAATGAATACTCTTTTCTATTTAATTATAAATTTTATTTATAAAGAGAGGTACTTTTAGTATTTATCAACCTTATGAAACATAATGTAACACTGTAGCCAATGGCCTCCGTTAATTAAATATATAATTTAATAACTACAAATAACAATAAAAATTGCTTTTTGTCAGATTAGCAACTCTAAACTTGTGCTTACTGAATATTTTCCATTTAAACGTTAGTATGAGTAGTTCGGTTCGATTTTGTGGGAGGTATGCACAAACGCACAAGCATAACAAGCTACTATAATGCTTCCTCGCTTTGGGATAACAAAAAATCCTCAACACAGCCAATCCATCTCATCTAGGTCTTGTCTCCATTCTGGCCATTTATCACCCAGTACGAATCTTCTGTTGGACTTTATTATAGACTATTATTTGCATATATAGGCTATCATTTGTCTTATATAGTCTATTATTTACGCAATATAAGCTATCATTAGCCCAATATAGACTATTAATTACTCAAAATATACTATCATCAGTCCAATATTAACTAGTATTTACTCAATATAGGCTATCATCAGTCTAATATAAACTATTATTTACGCAATATATGCTATCATTAGTCTTATATAGACTATTAATTACTATATATAAGCTATATTTAGGCCAATATAGACTATTATTTACGCAATATAGGCTATCATTAGTCCTATATAGACTATTAATTACTCAATATAGGCTATCATCAGTCCAATATAAACTATTATTTACGCAATATAGGCTATCATTAGTCCAATATAGACCATTATTTATACAATATAGGCTATCATTAGTCCAATATAAACTATTATTTACGCAATATAGGCTATCATTAGTCATATATAGACTATTAATTACTCAATATAAGTTATCTTTAGCCCAATAAAGACTATTATTTACGCAATATAGGCTATCTTTAGCCCAATATAGACTACTATTTGCGCAATATAGGCTTACAATAGTCCAATATAGACTATTTTTTCTCAATACAAGCTATCATTAATCCAATGTGGATTATTATTTACGCAATACAGGCTAATATCTGCCTATATAGGCTATCATTTATCTAATATAAGCTGATCAGTATCCAAGTCAGCACGATAATGTGTACAATATTGTCGTTTCACGACGATTTTGATTCCGTGAAAAGCCCGTCCGATTAAATCGACTCATTGAGAACACATTAACACGTAATTCTGTTTGCGGGGCGATAACGTCTGATTTATGCGTTTCATTAAAAGGATGCGATGGGTGTTACAGTTGCATAACGCCTGGCGCTGATACAGTCATTGTTTCGACTCTGATTAATTAATTATCGGACACTTAAGCGCACTCCTCGCTCGCTCGCCAGTTCGCTCCCAGATCCAATCAGATATTATCCGAGCGGGCTTGATTAATGAGCGTATATCACACAATGGACCAAAACAAAACAGCTCGTGTTTTGTGTTTGTTCGAAATGCACAAAATTCACATGAATTTAATTATCTTACAATCAAAACTCGAGTGGATTAAAATGAATAACTTAGAACAGGAAAATGACAACATAGATAGGCTGGAAGATCTCCGGTATAGCCGATTCATCTGCAGAATATAATTAATATTATTGTACATACATTTACACATTTTAATAAAGATGTTTAGTTAGGAATTTAGTTTCCTTCAAGATGAAAGTTCGCCTTATTTTAGTGGACGAAACAACGTTTATTTGGTTGTCTATCTGGTAGAACATTCGTTGATGATGCCACTTTGAAATAAGACAACAGATGGCGCTTTGTGTTATTGCATTGCATTGACGATGCCTATTAAAAATTAGGGGTTGCGATACTGTTATAATTTGCCCATTTTTCTTCTTATTCGGGCTATAAAATATCTCTGGAGATGATATGAGAGTAATTCATTCCTGGTGAGAAGTTGAGATGGAATACGAAGCCAAAAAAAACAGCTCCAGAACAATAACGACTCCTTTCTGTCCTGAATGTTTATATTCTGTGCTTACTAGCTAAATGGTTCTTGGTAATGAATTGTAAGATGTAATTATTATTTCACAAAATATCAATATTACGTTCTCTTAATAACTCCTAATACTCAGGTTTTAATTAAAATTAATGATCAACGCGTTTTTATTTTCCTATTCTTTTTTTTTAATCCCGACTCTGCTATCGTTTTCGTTTGTATTGCGTTTGTGTTGAAAGCTCTGAAAGCTGGGAGCCGCGATTGTGATGTTCAATTGATTGAATCGCCCGCTCCTCGAAACCAACTCGAAAGTCGGTTCCGTTTCTATAGGCGATAATGATTTATGTCCGTCCAGTCTCGTCTTGTCTGTTCGATGGAACTGTGGCCGCGTTGATATCTAGATAAGGCGCGCCAGCAGTCTTTTATTTCGGCGTTTCACAACACAAGAAGGTATTCCGGTTAACGTAATTAGCCTTTCCACACTCGTCGATAATGAATCAAACTAGTTTTTTACTTGTTAATTATTGGGAGTTCTAGTTTGTGATGCCACGTGAAATTAGGCAAAAGATGGCGCTTGCATCGTCTTCCATTTATTTCGATTCTTCTTGTTGAATTCGTTTAGATTGCATTTTGTTGCCAATCAACAAACGAGAGACAATCTTTTTCATCTTGAAAAAGTCAATGGTGGAATCGTTCCTCGTTAATATCACGAATTCGCGTTTAAGAGTAGCTCCGACCCAACGAGAACAATTGTCAATAAGGCATTGTGAGCGAGCAAACGAGCCTCGAATGGGTATCTGATGTGGAAGTCATAATCAAAAAGCGAAAAGCGCCGGGGTAATCAACATGGCTGCCCTCTTGATGGCCGATTCCCGGGAATGCCCGCTTGGCTCGGCTCGGCTTATCTCCCTCTCGCGTGCAGAATATTGCTGGATATGAATTTCTGTATTTGTACTCGGCTCTCGTCACGACACCGCTTTTTTCGTGATGCACATGTTGTATGTGTGTACCAGCACAGCACAGCACAACACCACGCTTTCGCTTCTTCTTCTCCATTCCGATCTTATTAGAGAAGAAGTAAGAAACAATATTCTCGCTTCTATATTATCAGTTACTCTCCATTCTTTTACGCCACAATCTTGTTATTCCATATTTATTTACTTTCCTGCTCGTTTGGAATTAATGTAGATTTCGTGCGAATTATCTTAGAATGTATTAAAACTTAGTTTATTATATTCTTAAACCAATTAAATTAGAGGTTAGGCATTCTTTTTTTCTTTTGACGTTTCAATCGCAATGACAGGCTAACCAACTAAATTAGAGGTTATGTATTTTTTTCATTTGTCGTTTCAATCCCAATGACAGGCTAACCAACTATAAATAAAATGTTTTAATTTATTGATGTAAAACACTTCACGTAAACTCGAAACAATTTATAGTTGGTTAGCCTAGTATTGTGATTGAAACGTCAAAAGAAATAAAAAATGCCTAACCTCTAATTTAATTGGTTAGCCTCTCATTGTGATTGAGACGTCAAAGGAAAAAAATGCATAACCTCTAATTTAGTTGGTTAGCCTGTCATTGAGATTGAAACGTCAAAAGAAAAAAAGAATGCATAACCTCTAATTTAATTGGTTAGCCTGTCATTGTGACTGAAACGTCAAAGGAAAAAAATGCATAACCTCTAATTTAGTTGGTTAGCCTGTCATTGCGATTGAAACGTCAAAAGAAAAAAGAATGCCTAACCTCTAATTTAATTGGTTAGCCTGTCATTGTGATTGAAACGTCAAAGAAAAAAAATTCATAACCTCTAATTTAATTGGTTAGCGACGATTCAAAAATACATTAATGATTTCTGCAATCAAACAAATCTAAATCCTCAAACCAAATCTAACTAATAAACAAAAGTGTTAGTAAATCCTAATCTTTAAACTAAACTCAACTGATATCTAATATTGTTGAATTTAAATATAAAGAATTTGATAAATAATAAAAATTTCACAGATGCAAAAAAGGAAATAAATATTTTCAAATTATTAATAATTAATTTAAACAATATTAGACCTTACATTAATAGTTCAATGAAAACAATTGCATTTTCTAAAAATATCGATTTTAATAATTATTCACTTCTTCGAAGTTATTTAACATAATTATTTAATATTTCGTTTGTTTGTTGGTTGAGTTCAGTTTGGATTGTGACGTGATGTGGTCGTAATTATTGTCCGCAAGTGCCCATTAGGACGTCCCCGGTATAAGTACGGAAATTATCGTCTAAAGAGCGGAGTAATTTAGATACATAACGCATTGCATCGTCAAGGAATGGAATGGAATGAAATACTAGAGATTAAGGTTGTTATTTGGTTGTGTTCGTACAAATTGAACGAGAGATAAATTTGTACGTTGGTTGTTGTCGCTAATGAGCTCCACTTAATATCAGAAATTTATTGTCTACAATGTTTGAAACAATTTATAGCCCCACAGAAATCACAATTTAATTATATTATTTACTTTCCCCTGTTGAAGCGTTGAAGGGGGAGTTTTTTTTTTTTCTAAAAATTCCCAATTTTTGATTAAATCCTTGCGGATAAAACATTTTTTTCTTGATTTTTTTTTTTTTCTTCTCCAAGGATTTAATTGAAAATTAAATTCATTCGTCTGCTTGATGAAGCCATTGTGTGGCGAAACAATTGTCGCAGATTAATAAAAAGTGTAATCTTAAAAACACTGTGTGTTTTTTTCTATTAAAGTGAGGCGATTTAGATTTTTTTTCTGCGATGAAAAATTAATTTTATTTAAAAAAAAATCCATTGATTGTTGAGGCATTCGATTTTTGAAAGTCCATAATTTTATTAAAAACAAATTGGTTCATGATTCAACAACAATAATTATCGTCGCAAATATAATTACAAGTCCAATAATATTTCTACGGTGGATGAGATGAATTTTTAAAATTGATTACAATTAATTAAAATTTTTAATTTTCTTTTTATTCAATTATTAAATGATAATAAACTAAATAAATAATAAACAGCGAATAAAATCATTTCCGTTATTAATTTGCTCTAAGTTGTAAAATAATTTAACTACTGTCATATCATAATCTTGATAATAATTCTGTTATTGCTTTTAAAAAAAGTTGCAATAATCAACTCATGAATATTTATTTGTGTTTTAGTACTAAACAGGATTTAATTGCTCCTTAAACAACAACAAAAAAATATTTTAATTAATCTGCTATATTAATTAAGCAGCGTGAAAAAAAAAATGCAAATCTATTCCGATACATTCTCAATGATTTCTTTTTTTTTATGTGCAAATCTACAACCTGTTCGAATATTAATTGATTAATTAACATGCAAATGAAAAATTTGAATTCGCAAAAAAAAAGAACATTAATGACTCGTTCCATTATGGCTTTACTGTTATCTAATCTAATCTGCGAGTGTAGGAAGAGAGGCACGTTAATTACAGAAGCAAATTGTATCACGTTTTGTTTAATCTTCGGCGGTTGTAAATAAAAACATTAATTACGCCTAGCGGACGCGGGTTTGTGCTTTTGCCAACGCAACGGGAACGAACGCGTTGCCCGCCACCGGCACAGTCATAAACAGATAATCCAATTAATCGGATTGTAACGAATCAATTAGCGTCGTTCGAGGTTTTGCGCCTGAAAATCGAGCATGGGGGGATTTTGATTGCGCTCACATGACTCGCCGTTTTCAGAACGGGGGGAGAATCTTTAATGCGTGAACAAAACGTGTTTTTGCGTTGGGTTGAGCTTTTTGTAGGTTTGTGAAATGATGATTTAAATTTCATTGAAGATAATTTAAAGTAGTAAAATATTTAATAAAATATTCAAACAGCTTTCATTTATAATTAATGGTTTTAATATTTAGACGTTGGTAGTTCATATTGTGTGAAATAAATATGAATAAATTATTAAAAATCAACCAATAAAACACAGATTAGATTGAATAACTTTAAATTCTCGACTAGTTTCGGGTTATTAGCCCATTTTCAAGAGAATTTAAAATTTGTTTTATTAAAATTTCTATGGATATAACCAAATAACATTATATTTCATTTAGTGTGGATAACTGGTGATGGCCATTTCGGTCTATCAAACTTCATCGGACCAGTGTATTCCATATATCTTAATTTAGATAGCTTAGATAATTGGTGATGACCATTTTGGATTAAACAGCATCAATTCTCAATTAAATCCTTTGAGAGCCGCATTCTTTTTGCAAAATAATTACTACATTTTTTAGTTGCTTGCGGTTATCACTGGATAAATCTGGGCGCCCTTAAAAAAAAATAAATTACAAAAAAGCTGTGCAGTGTCGCATGATGTAACATAGTTAAAGCAACAGCCGTAGATCAGGGATTATCTGGAAGGCATCAGCAGTCAGCGCCAAATTCCGAGGCGCGCGCAATGCACAACAATGTACCATTTCTCCTCCTTCTTCTTCCTCGTCGTCGTTTTTTTGCACTATTAACCTGCAACGACGAGGAAAAGAAGTGAGCGCTTACCACCGTACCACCGGCATTGACCAGTATATATCTGCTGCTGCACGACCCTCCGTGTACGGAATCGAGGAGGTTCTCACACGGTGCTTTTACATCCAACCAAATGAAACGGCTGAATCGATTCGATTGTTAAAGTTGCCACAAAACAGTTTGGTCGATTGTAGTTGCAAACATCAAACTATTATATTCCATTTGTTTTTTTTTTTTAAATCTCTCGGTTTTCTCGTTTCTTTTTGCGTGTAAGGAGCACATTGTCAATGCGTCCAAGATGTGTTTATTCCATTTATTCAACGCTCTTGATGATTTATTAACCATTTGGCTTGAAGAAGAAAAGGGTTTACAGAAATCAAAAACTCCTAAACAATCATAAGCTTTGCACATCAATAAAATATACAACAGATTAAAAAAAATAATAAGAAAAGAGTAACATTTCTGGTTTATCCAGCGTGACCCTCCTCGAAAATGGTACGTTGATTAATTTGTGGAAAGAGTGCCGTGTCTCAATTAGCATAATCGGCATGAAAATGGCAATTAAAAAACCCGTGCCCAGACAGACCGAAGCTGAAGCCGAAGCCGTAATTGATTGTCCGGGCGCGCTCTTTTCCTCAGCCCGAAAATACTATATAATCGCGCGCGTTACATAACTAATCGATTTCGCTGGGGTCATCGATTATCATTGGAATTTCATAATTGATTGATAATGACCAGTTTCTTTTTTGTACGATGAATGAAAAAATAAAGTACAAGGAATAAACAGAGCATACATCTGTAATTCGTTTTAAGACGAACAAACTTGGAGTTTCACTTGAGAAACTTTTGAAGTGAGGTGGGATTTCTTAAAATAATCTTTAAATTACGATTTCGCTTGGAAATTAAACAATATATATTGGTTTGATTTTTGTAAGATTTGCAGTAAATAAACGATTATTATTAATAGATGGCGCTTGTGGAGATTTATATAAGTATATGTTTATTTTTGCTCTATTAAAAAATAATTAACAATAGAATTCTTATTAAATTAAACAAGGAAAATTTCAGGAAATGATCAATAAAATTCTATCAATCCCTTTTTCCAATTGCAAAAAAATTATCTTTGTTTCATTTTATTTAATAGAATTCCTGTTAAATTAAACTTGTAAATTCTTCTTTATATTTTATATTACATTTTCAGCTATTTTATTTTAAATATACTTGATATTCACTTGGTTTAGTTTTACTTATGTTTATTTTAACTTCAATTAGTTTCGATTTAATGCCATTACCAATTCTTACATCATATTGCATGTAGCCTTTAAATAACGACTTGTCTTTGTCTAGTCTAGTTCTTACCTTTTCATTTAAAGATCATGATTATTAACATCTACGAGGGATTTATTAAATATTAGAAAATTTAGAGTTGATTTTTTCGCGAATATTTGTTTTTCTTAAATTAAATAAAACGAATTTGAAAATAATTCATTATTAAATTATTTTCCCTTTAGCTATCCTTTTTCAATTATTATTGTTTTTTTTTTTTCAATATAGTCAATGTGACACGTGTATAAGTAAGATGAAATCGATGTGAAAATAGAGAAACGCCATCTTATCCTATTAATTAAATGCGCCACGTAGGGAAGACGAAAAACTAATTTACAGCGCGGGGCATCAATTGTTGCGAGCGGAGCGCCGACTTCAAAGCCACTTATTACCGCTAAACAACTAATTACAAGCGAACCGGGAGTCGGAGAGTCCGGGAGTGAGTCCGGGGGCTTTGTATAAATGTTTATTGCGATTTATTCACTAGTTCCAGTTTGTACCGCGACGACACCGACAACTCGAAATACGTTAAAGCCAGCGACTCGCGCGGATAAATCGAAACACACAAACGCACACGCACACGCACAGAGTCATCCAAAAAGGAAAAAAAATAAAGCTAAATTCTAAGGGGTAACAAAGCACGCTTTTACAATTTATAAAATTATAATAAAAATATTATTTTGGATATTAAAAAAAAGTTAAATTCCGGAGTATCAGAGTCTACTGCTACAATTTATAAAATAATAATAAAAACAACTTTATTTAAATAAAAATAGTTATCCTTTCTCTTACTTAAATAAGTAGGAGAAGGGACAACTATTTTTATTTAAATAATTAAAGTCTCCACAACCAACAACCAGCATAAATAAGATTAAAAACAACTTTAATAAATTAAATAAAAAATGATTTGAAAATAATTAATAAATTATTTCCTCATTTAGCTCTGTGATATTTTGACTTACGTTAGACAAATGCACATTAAAACAACTACTTTCCGGGCAAATAACAGTTTTGTGAATTATTCATTCACAAGGCTGTTATTCTATTGAAAAACAACTTTTTTTAAAAATATATATAAAAAAAGCTCAATTCTGGAAGTATCAGAGTCGAGAATTTAAATTCATTTAATCTAATCTGTGTTTTATTTATTTTATTGGTTGATTTTTCAATAATATATTCATATTTATTTTTATTTATTCTTTTTTAATATTAAAAAAAATAATGCTCCTTGTAGAATATTGTATGTTTACTCCAAATAGTTTCAACAATTTACACTTCCAGTCATTATCAAACAACTGGTTGAAAAAATAATAATAACAAGAAAATAAAAAGACGAATATCATTCCCCATTCCATTACAAAAAGCAATAAGCCATTTGTCACACTTAAACACTCGGCGAAACAATAAGAGACCTACGTCGCGGCATGGGAATGGAATTAACGAAGAAAAGGAAGAACAAAAAGAACGCTTTTTTTCCTCTCATATCCCAGAAAGGGGAGACAAATTGCCGACTATTTATTACACACGAAAGACGTTGAATTTCAGCATTTCGCACGGAACGAAAAAAAAAATTAACACCCAAATCTTGTTATAATAACGAGGTATTTCAGGAAGTTATGTGTGCATAACGCCTAAAATTGTAGATTATCGAGAATCTGGGCCATTCTGTAAAGGAAATGTTAAATTCAACGTGTACCTTGTTGTCTTGAATAGCGCTGAATATCGAATACACATCGCGATTTTAATTTTATTAAAACGCAACATCCGTCGAGTATATTAAATAAAAATGATTTGAAAATAATTAATAAATTATTTTCACATTTTGCTCTGTGACTTTTGACTTACGTTACGTAAGTACGTTAAACAAATGCACATTAAAACAATGAATACTCTTTTCTATTTATATCCGTCAAGTATGTTATGTGACATTCAATATATACAAATTGATTAAAAATCGATTTTTTTAAGATAAACACCGCTGCGGTATGCAAATGAAAAATTCAGAAGATGAAAAATATCAACAATTACCAACGAACAACGTCATGGAAAAATTAATACACCACACGAAATTCGAATTGTCTCTTTTTTTATGAAGCAACTTATTGACAATTCAGATGAGGGGAAATTACTGACAACTATTTAGTCCGCAGTTATTTCTTAGGAGGTACGGCCGTGTGGGTATTAACGTTTCACGAAACGGCTCCGCGTTTTGTAATTACGTGGATTGTGGGAACGGTTATGGGGTGGACATTTGCATAAAAAGTTTATACGCGGTGCGGCCTTCGCACTAAAAAAAATAAACAAACAAACAAATAAGGCCGTTTTCGTCGTGCCCGTTCCCCGTTCGGTCTGTGTAAATGTATAGCATACGAATCGCCGCTAATGCGGTAATAATTGTTGAAATCGAGTTAGTACCTTATAAATCGCTCCAACACACGCCCCAACAACAACACCGAGTACAATTTTATTAAAATGAATAGAATAAAATATAAATAATCCATTTTAATCAAATTTCACTCGGTGTTGTTGCTTGAAATCGTATTGTGATTTTCCCGAATATGGCAGCATTCCCGCACTCGTGCCATAAAGTGCAATTTTAAGAGGAAACACTCTGTTTAACGTTTGGCGTTGTTTCGCGTTTAACGGGCAATCGGAGATATGTTTGTATTCTAATCGGAGCGTTTTAAGAGAACAATAGAATGGGCACAGAACATTTGTGCGCCCGTTCGAGCCAATATATGCACATTATAATTGCAAAAAGCGAACGAGCGCGGGTCATATTATTCAGAGCCGTATGGTTCGCCTAGCAGATACCATTGTTTTTCTGCTCAAATAAACAATCGCCAGCCTGTTCACTCACCGGCATTCCGATATTTCCGATAAAATTATTATGAAAATGAATTCATTAAAATTTGATCAAATAAAATTCTTGATAGAAAAACGGATTCATTCGCTTGGTCACACTTATTTAATTCAACTAATTCTTAGGTAAAAATTAAATCCGTGGTGATCATGTTTCATCAAGTGATTAATGAAAACCAAATCAAAGACAAAAATCTGCACAAAAAAATATATTTTCAGTATAAACTAATTAAATTTTGTGAGAAATATTTAATTTTTGATGAAAATAATCAATTTTTTTTCAATTTTGTTAAAAAATGGAATGATTTTAATTCCCATTAAATAGTTTTGATTAGAAGCGACAGATTTTTATAAAGAAATGTCGATAATTTTTTGTAGATTGTTGAGTAGCTGAAAGGGTATACCGCGAGTCTCCTTAATCGTTGCAAGAACAATGTAAAATAAACGTTCTGGACTCATTGAGAACCACCCCTGCAAAACTAGCAGCGTTTACATTCCAAATTAAGTACTCTGCATAAAAAAATATATTTTTATAAACTAATTAAATTTGGTGAGAAATAATTAATTTTTGAAAAAAAAAATCAATTTTTTTGTTAAAAACGTTTTTTTTTAAATGTAAATTATAAATCAAGTAAACAAATCATTGAAACGCGTTTAGCAGCGGTCTCAGCGTAAATCCCATTTGAATGGAGCCCCGGGAAACAAGTCTATCCACAAAATACACCGAGACAAGTCTATAGGAGCACTGTAAATAAAAGTAACCGCACATAAACAACGGCGAGAGCGCAGTATAACACTGCACACCGCAAAAAATCCTCTTCCTGGTCACAATTCCTTCCTAGCCATGGGGAATGTGACGTTTTCGCAGCAACGACAATTAACACAGTCAGTCGGAAACACGTCTGTCTGTCTGTCTCGGTGATCTCTCACTTGGCTCGGTGTACATAATGGAAACGGCGCATCTCTTATGAATGTCCGCCGTCCGCGGATGCCGTTAAGCGCAGAATGTTTCGCCGGGGAAATAAACAGTGTATCAAATGTATAACTTCTGTATAAATATGTAACAGTTAGATGTTAACAGATGCGGGCCGGATTTATGGCGTGCTTCGAATCGCGGAACTTTCCGTACGCTCAGTACACCATGGTGTCGGTTACCTACAAGAGTAATTATTGCTAATTCTCGCAAATTAGCCGTTACTCCGGGAGATAATTGATTGTCTTTAGGATGCATTGGTTTTCTTGCTACCGGGAATTCATTTTCACTGTCGACATTGAGTTATTATTTCATTTTTTTGTTTTGTTTAAAATAGAAGATGTATTCAGAAAGATCATTGTTAATTCAGAATGATTTAATTGAAATTAAAACACTTGGTTTGTTTCACTTAGTATTAAATAAGTGAAACAAACCAAGTGTTTTAATTTCGATTAAATCATCCTGAATTAATTCAAAAATGTTTCACCACGGGTTAAGTGAGAAATTAATTAAACAAGACCATTGTTGGTAGTAGGAAAAACGTGGGCCTTTCTGATATCATTAAGGATCTTTTTTTAGACTTTTTAGAGAAATTTCGACAAAATTATATAAAACACCTAACGACTTGATTTTATACCAAAATGTAGCTAAAGCATACTTACTCAATCTTGTTCAAATTCTTACAGCATTAGCAATCTTGTTAAGCATTAGCTGTAAGAATTTGAACAAGATTGAGTAATTAGTTTTGAGTAAATTCACTTGCAAAATGGGAGAAATTTAATTACGTTTTTATATATTTTTTTTTTCTGGCAACCAAAATTGAGTTAGAAAGATGCTTTTTAATGCTGAATTCTTTGAGAATCGAATGCTGCAGCCCGTTCTTCTAAATCGCTTTTGAGTTTAATAATTTTGATTCAACTGCCGACACGTTCAAAACGATCAGTTCTAGTAATGTTAATTTCGCAGTCACATAAGTGGCTGAAAATGATATTTTTTCAGGAAACTAAATAGCTCACGTTCTTTCTTACATCATAAAGGGTCTTTAAGATTTTTTTCAGATTTTTTGGAGAGAAAAAAAAAATTACTGAAAATTGAAAAAATCGTAAGGGGTATGCATGGAAAAAAGTGAAATTTCGTCGAAAATCAAAAAATCTCAAAACGGCTTCAAATTTTACTAAAATATAGCTGAATAATGGGAGTACATGGTGTGTGAATTTTAACAAAATTGAGTGATTAGTTTTGTGCCAATTCTTTCGCAAAGTTGGCCTTTGAAAAGTTAGCGAAATTTAATCTCGTTTTTACAATTTTTTTCTGGCTACCACAGATGACTTAGAAAAATGATTTTTCTTGAAAATGTAGCTGAAATCTTTAGGAATTCAATACAGAAAACCCCATTTTTCTAAATTGTCTATGGATTTATTAATCTTCATCCAAGCGCAGATAGTCCAAAACGGCCATTTGGCGGGCCCTCGCTAAACCGTTCTCATAAGACTTTATGCTAATTTCGCCGGAAATGGTCGAAAATGATTTTTTTTTCAAGAAAGTAAATAGCTCGCGTTCTTACTAACATCATTGAGGGTCTGTAAAAAAAAAATCAGATTTTTTGGAAAGAATTTTTTTTTTTACTGAAAATTGAAAAAATCGTAAGGGGTATGTATGGAAAAAAGTCGAATTTCGACGAAAATTCAAAAATCTCCAAATGACTTCATATTATACCAAAATGTAGCTGAAGAATGGGAGAATGCATTGTGAAAAATTGAGCCGTATCAAAAATTTAGTTTCGGCTCAATTCGATCGCAAAATGGGATTAAGAAAAATGGGCGAAATTTTATCTGATTTTTGCGATTTTTTTCCAGCGGCCACAGACTTTGTAGAAAGATGAGTTTTTAAGAAAATGTAGCTACGTTCTATAAGAATCGAATGCTGAAAAGCCCGTTATTCTAAGTCGTCTGTAAACTTTAAAAAAATCGCCTAACCGCAGATACATTCAAAACGACCATTTGGCCGCTCGGCACTAAAGAGTTCCGATAAGGCTTTATGTTAATAGTTGAGAATTAAAAGTTATTCAATTTAATCTGTGCTTAATTGTTTTATTGGTTTTTAATAAACTATTCATATTTATTTTATGCCCTATATTAATTTCACGTAAGTATTAAAGTGAGTAAAAATGATTATTTATCGGGAAAAGAAAAAAAAAACAGCATTCTTCTTCTACTATCATTTTTGACTTGTCTATTATTGTCTATAACGTCTATTTCTATAATAATAATTTATTAGTCTTAGTGGTTGAGTTAAGACTAATAAATTATTATTATTATTATATATTTATTTCTCAGTTTATACACTGGTTTCTTTTTTTTTAAGAATTAACGGTATAATTACAAGTTTTAAATTCTTAATTATTGTAAAAATCTTCTCACTGTAGATAGTGTTGCAAGAATAGTGGCCTTTTGTATTGTGTTGTGTATTTGATCGGGTAAATTTAATAGTTTTAAATTATTATTATTATTATTAAGATTATTTGAAATTTGTTTCAGAATTTTTTTGAAGATTTTTACAAAAAATCGTACAAACAATAAAGCACATCTCCTGGAAGCTCCATTACCGACTTAATTAAGCAAATCCACAGTGCATTTCGAGGGCGGAACTCGACTCGGGACGTAATTAATCGCCCGCGCGGCCGCGTTGATTGCGTCCGAAAGATTAATTGCGAGCTGGCTCCTTTTTTTAAACTGAAAAATCGTTTTATTAATTGCGTTTCACTGCTGAAAGTTGTGCAAGTTCGCGGTATTTTCCAGATTAAATTCCCAGGACAGGCGCGCGAAAGTTCACGGTGATTGCTAATCGTGAATAACGACGGGCTTTACTGTTAATTGTTATTACAGATAGATTGATAGAAAGAAAGAAATGATGGATTGTGTAATTTACTAAGTTTATAGCCGGTGAACTTGTCCTTCATGTTATGCTAGGATAGTTTCCTTCTGTGTGTGTATCTGTATAAAATTAGGAATTATTATTTTGTTCTTTATCCAATTTGGATTTAATTTTTTTAACAAAATTTCTTCATACTCACTATATTTCAATCGATACCGATTGTTCCTCCCATTAAACAGGCGATGCTGGAAATAAAGGTTTTGAAACTCACCTGAAATTATATAAAAAAAACATATTGTTAATTAAAAATAATAATATGCGAACTTTTTAATAAAATTATAAAACTTTACAAGGCAGAATGACCGACAATCGATAGCTATTTTCTCAGACTATCTAATTCAATAAAAAAAAAGAATATTTATTCACTTGGTCACAGTTATTTAATAAAATAAAAAATGATTAATACATTATTTCCACATTTAGCTCTGTGACACGTTGCATTCTCGGATTAAAAAAAATCTTGCATGATACAATATTTATTTGATATGCAGCAGCAGGTGTACATTATGTAGTTCAATGTCCGGCGGGTTATTTGCCCAGGAAGTAGTTGTTTTAATGTGCATTTACAAAAATTAAATAAAAATCAATAATAAATTATTTCCACACATAGATTTTTTTCACGTAAGTACTTTAAATACTTACGTAAGGTAAGTCAACATGTCATGTAGAAATAATTTATTAATCATGTTTTTATTTAATTTATGTAATTCAATGCCTTCAATGCCGGGGGGGGGGGGGTATTTCAGTTGAAAAAAAGAAAAACTATATACAGAGAGGTTTTTTTATCAGTATACATTAGGGGAAGTGTATACCTGCAAAAAACGCGAGTCAAACGCATTGAACCGATTAATGTGTGTATGTTGAGTTGATTATTTGGCATATGTGTGTTTAGTTGCGTGTTATAGGCAACTAAATACACACACATTAATGCATTTGATTCGCGTATTTTGCAGGTATACATGGAGGAAATGTCTACTGATAAAAAAAGCTCTCTGTATATATTATAAACAGTGTGTTATAATGTGTTTAAAATAATTTAAAAATAATTATTGTATCGTTTTTGAAACTCCATCGTATCGCTTCAATAAAGCACTTACATTAGCTAAAGAGTTATTTTCTCTTTAGCTTCAATTGAGTGGAATAATTAAAAACACTCAGTTTCAAAAATTATTTATTGTTTCGCCACACATCTACCTGATGAAGCCACTGTGTGGCGAAACAATTGTTGTACTACAATAAATAATATTTGAAACTAAGTGAATTTTAATTATTTTATTCAATTGAAGCTAAAGGGAAAAAAATCTTTAGTTACTACGACTTACGTTATGTAAGTGCTTTATCGAAGCAACACGATGGAATTTCAAAAACCATACAATGATTATTTTTACATTATTTTAAACACATTATAACACACAGTTTATAAAATATATATAGTTTTTTTTTTTTTTTCAACTGAACATTGTTATAGTTTCGTTTCATTTCTTGTCGTTGCCGTTGGTTTGTGACAGTAGTGTGGGTGTTTTATACCATTGTGCATACAAATCGTCTCCTTAATAGACCGACCGAGCCTTCGGGTTTTATCTGTCTTAATATACGGAACGTGTATATTAGACAGATACGAACCATTCGGGGAGATTCTTGTAGATAAGGAAACGGCCATATTTTATGCTAATACAACAACTACTCCCGGCTGGCCTGTTCGTTTCATTTCAATTCATATCCACGGGATTCACTTGCACCAAAGCAAATAATTTCATAAAGAATATTCATGATAATAACAACAGCCAAAGTTGAAGAAAAAAAAAACATTGATTAAGCTAAAGGGATTGAAAAGTGACGTAAATTGTTTAGAGTGTACGTACTTGAAACATAAAAATCATTTTCAAACCGCAATGCAGTAACTTATTCAGAAATTTAAAAGATTTCGAAATATACTTTCATGAGGCTCTCCGGGAGTTCAGTATTTCCCGCACGTTCCTTACTCTTTTTCCAAACCAAACAAAAAAAAAAACATAACAGTCCGAGATTTAAAAAGTAATCTCGAACTATCCCCGTTTTTTTGTTGTTGTTGTTTATTTATTTCACAAAGAAAAAGAAGCCAGAAACAGCAAGGAATAAATAAATGAAATAAAGAGAAACCGCATCGAAGTGAATTTACTTCGACTAGAATTTCGAATTTCGATGCGGCCGGTTCGCGTTCCCAGATTTATGGGCTTTATGTTTTCGTTCGTTCGGACTTTTTTTTTATTTGACCGCTCACTGTTTTTTCCGACAGAAACGTGTTTTATATTCGAGCCGAAGAGAAAAAGACGCTGCGTTTAATCCGTTACTCTGGTTATTTATTTATTTTTCTTCATGATTTTTTTTTCTATTTATTAATAATATTTATTACTGATCACATGAGTTGTTATAATCACATTACGATAATTATTACTGGTTTATGGTTACGCTTTTGTGGGAAATAAGCACAAACATGCATAGGCCACTTTAATCCTTCCTATATATATATATTATTTAAATAAAACACTTGGTTTGTTTCACTTTTATAATGCTTCCTCCCTGTAGGATAACCAAAAGTTAGTTAGGTGCGCTTTCATTGAGGAGACCTCGATTTTATCGTATATCGAGGCCTGCCTTAGTTCTTTGTGGCACTAATTACTTGTAATCAAATTAATATTTAGAAACATTTTCAAGCATTTTAAATATGTTTATATTTTTATAAAATACGTATATGAATCGTAATTAATAAAATGAATTTGTTTTCGCGATAAATAAAAGTTTGTTTACTTTAAACTTTTTTAAACTTAAAATTAAAGATCACTTTTTTAAATTTAATATCGAGAACCAAATAAAAGTTATTCAAACTTTTCTGTTAGCGAGTAAAAATTCTGTGTAAACATAAATCCCATCCTCCACAATTGATTGCCGAAAAATATGCGATATCCATCAGCCGAGAGGCGCAATTTGGCTCTGAATTAATTTCGGTATACATCTTGTCATCGTCGGGCGTTATTGAGGATTTATCGCCGGCATTTGCATAGAAAATGTGAAAAAAATTGATGGATTAAGGCCGTTAGTTGGTGATTGGAATCACTTATGCCCGCAACAGGGCAGATGTTGGTTAATTTTTTATTTTCATTTCGTTTTAATTCAATAATTGTGCAAAATTTATAACATTAAGTAAAAAAAAATAATAATTTAGACTTAGTAGTCATTGACTGGTTTGGTAATCTGTACTAAGTCGAAACTAATTACGGAATAAAAAAACAAGTGCATGATACAAGCACAGTGTTTTATTATTTGTTTACATTCATATTATTATCTCCTATGTTTAATAAATTTTGAGGCAATTTTGATTATTATACTTCACCTCACACTGAGAAGTAGAGAGGAACATATAACGATGTTATATAAGACTAAATAAATAAATTATACTGACGCTTTAACTTTTTGAAAATAAAGATATTTTTATTAATTATTATTAAAATATCTCTCAAACATTTTTCTTTTTAATTTTTATGGTGTATCTAAAATATTAACTTGTATTGTTATGTGCGAGTTAATTTTACTAATTTTATCCCCCTTACTGAAAATTACACGTTTCGATTTAAAATCCCCGAGAAAATAACAGGTTTTCGAGACGTGAACAAACCAGCGGGCAATTTTCGGGGCAACAATGGCCGAAAATTTCACGCGCGGGGTTCCCGAGAACGAAACCACCGCGACTAACGAGCGCCAGCTTCTATAATTAAACGCCAATTAACGACAAAACTCCACTTCCTTCCGGTAATCGACCCCCGTGCATTATTACATTACCTTCGTCGTCTCGTTAGTTAGCCGGTCGAAAGATACGTTTGGACTTCCACGAAAAGCGAGTAATTGTCACGTGATTAATCTGAACTGCTCGCACGCACTATGTAAAACCATGGATTTTTTCACTCGTTTTTTTTTTATTCCTCTTATTATAATCTTATTTTTTGGGGGAGAGACAAGAAAAATAAATAAATAATGGAGAGTTAAACTGGTTAAACGTTGCATGCAGTCACGACATTCTTTCATAATTATATAAATCGTTATAAAAAAAATATTATTAATTATTTCCAAATAATTTTTATTTTATTTAATGTAACAAAACTTCCTTAAGATTGGTGTAATGTAAGAAAAATTGTTTCACGATTGAATAAATGTAAACGAAAACTGCTTTGCAATTGAAGTAATGTAGCAAGAAATTCTTCAATATTAAACTAAAGTAACAAAAACTGATGTAAGGTACTAAAAGCTCGTTAGGATAAGGATTAATGCTTGACGATAAAAGTAGTTTTTGTTGGATTGTTGTCCCTTACGTAGGATTTAAATTATTTCGATTAAAATCATTTACATTTTAAATCCCCCAATCAATTACATTTCTCAATATAATCAATTTCGGATTAAATTACACGGGATTTAAATAATCGGAGAAAAGAAAAGGAAGAAGAAGAAGAAGAAATCGCGATTCGCACACAATAAACACCGCAGCGGAGCGACAATCAGAAGCGGCGCGCGAAAAATCCACCGGACACGCGATAAACCAGTCGAGTTAGTCCTCCTCCTTAATCCTTCCTCTTCTTTCCTTCGCGTGTGTATTTTTCCTCTCTTCTCCTTCTTCTTCTCCTCCATTATTTTTTGTTGTTTTCTTGTTGGAGGTAAAATATTACGGTCGCGGTAATTAAATGGCCCGGGCAATAAAGAGTAAAGGAGAGACGGGGCTTTTATCTGGTTTACAGGCAGGCGTTTTATATGTAAATATTAAAATTCCGGTCTGATTAAAAGTCGTGCGCTGATGATGACGGGCGGCGTCCCGCGGAGTCCGGGGAGTTCCATAACTAGTCGCGGGGATATTAAAATGACGCTCTCGGCGCGGCCCAGGTACCGACACCGGCCCACCGAGACCTGCACACACGTCCGATATCTTAATCTCGGGGAATCGACGACTGGACTGTCGATTGGGGCCGTTATAGATTCACACTTTTCTTCATTTCAGAGTTTCTTGATTATTAATAAAGATTTTATTAAAATTAATTGACAACTGGTAAGTATTATTAATATGACAATTATTATTAATATTGATATAAATCACACACAGTGATTCTTTAGTCAAAATTAGGCAATAAAAATGATACACAATAATTATTTAGTCAAAATAAGATAATAGAAATGACACACAGTGATTGTTTAATCAAAATAACGCAATAGCAATGACATAGAACGATTATTTAGTCAAAATTAGGCAATGAAAAGAACACACAGTGATTCTGAAGTCAGAATAAGGCAATATAAATGACACAGTGACTATTTAGTCAAAATTGGACGATGAAAAGGACACAAGGTGATTCTAAAGTAAGAATAAGGCAATATAAATGACATACAGTGAATCTTTAGTCAAAATTGGATGATGAAAAAGACACACAGTGATTCTGAAGTCAAAATTAGGCAATAGAAATGATGTACAAGGACTATTTAGTCAAAATTAGCGAATGAAAAGAATACACAGTGATTCTAAAGTCAAAATAAGGCAATAAAAATGACATTGAACAATTATTTAGTCAAAATTAGGCAACAAAAATGACATATAGTGACTTTGTAGTCAAAAATAGGCAAGGAAAAGAACACACAGTGATTCTGAAGTCAAAATAAGGCAATATAAATGACATAAAACGATTATTTTGTCAAAATTAGGCAATAAAAATGACATTGAAGGATTATTTAGTCAAAATTAGGCAAGGAAAAGAACACACAGAGATTCTGAAGTCAAAATAAGGCAATATAAATGACATAAAACGATTATTTTGTCAAAATTAGGCAATATAAATAACATTGAACGATTATTTAGTCAAAATTAGGCAACAAAAATGACATATAGTGACTTTTTAGTCAAAAATAGGCAAGGAAAAGAACACACAGTGATTCTAAAGTCAAAATAAGACACTATAAATGACATAAAACGATCATTTAGTCAAAATTAGGCAATATAAATGACATATAGTGACTTTTTAGTCAAAAATAGACAACGAAAAGAATACACAGTGATTCTAAAGTCAAAATAAGGCACTATAAATGACATAAAACGATCATTTAGTCAAAATTAGGCAATATAAATAACATTGAACGATTATTTAGTCAAAATTAGGCAACAAAAATGACATATAGTGACTTTTTAGTCAAAAATAGGCAAGGAAAAGAATACACAGTGATTCTGAAGTCAAAATAAGACACTATAAATGACATAAAACGATCATTTAGTCAAAATTAGGCAATATAAATAACATTAAACGATTATTTAGTCAAAATTAGGCAATATAAATGACATTGAACGATTATTTAGTCAAAATTAGGCAATATAAACGACATATAGTGACTTTTTAGTCAAAAATAGACAACGAAAAGAACACACAGTGATTCTAAAGTCAAAATAAGGCAATATAAATGACATAGAATGATTATTTAGTCAAAATTAGGCAATGAAAATGTCTAAAACAAATATGAAAGTTTAAATTATGAAGTGGGAATAATCTTGCAGCAACTCGGAAAGTAAAAATTGGGCAATGGGAATTACTTAACGATAGGAAGTGACCTTAAAAACAAAAGAGTTGTCAATAGTGACATACAAATATTCTTAGCTCAAACTTAGGAAATTAATAGAATCGGCAGTGACTGGATCTCTCATAGTGGAGTGTTTAATCGTTGATTACTGAGACACCTAATTTTTGAAAATCCATAATAAATTATTACGTATTAATTTCGATTTTCACAACACTGTATGACTTTTTTGGTGAGTTGGGATATATATCACAGTAGAAGCTTCAACAATCAACAAATTCTATTTTAATTGGAGTAACATATAATGACTGTACAGTTAAAATTGTGTGATTGAAATGACATACTGTCAAAACTTTTGTCAATTAGAATGATTATTATGAGTTTACAACAAAATAAAATCCTCAAAAATACACAAAATATTCGATTTTACCAACAGAAGCGGGATGTAATAAAGTGTGTTTCTAATGTAATTAATAGATATTGGAAACACACTGTATAACATCCCGATTGTTACGATTGAAACTCGGCCAATCGACTAGAATGACGTTTATTTTCGATAATTAAAACGTTATAAATAAAACCATTTATACCTCACGAAAACCATTGTGAATCGTGATCGGTGAGTCCAACAATCGTTTTTAATTACACAACGGCGCGCGGTGTTGTGTTTATTTAGAACCGATTCCGTTCGGCGCTTCCTACTCGATTTCAAAAAAAGTATAATTAATAACAAGAAGGAGAAGAATTGTAAGAAATGTGATGAATGCCGACAGTGTATCGAGTTCGAGTTCGAGTCGATGGAATGGTTTCCCATAATTATTGGACTATTCATCCTTCGGAGCCGAAACGGAGCAAAACTGATGGAATATTATCGGTGATTTATCACTCGTTTCAGTGGAAGAAATTAAAGGATGGAATTATGTGGAGTGAAGAAATGGGATGTATGAAAAATGTCCATACAAATAAATTAACAATAAGAATTTCGCCACACTTTTTTTTATAAAAAATTAATTGAGAATGTCATATAGTCACTTTTTTTTATAAATATACCTTAAAAAAATTAGGAGTTATTTTTTTTTAATTTCGACTGCTCAACTATTCAAATAAGCAATAATGTAAATAGAAAAGAGTATTCATTCATTTGGTTACAGTTATTTAAATTAATTAAATAAAAATGATTAATAAATTAATTCCACATGTGACAATTTGAGTTACGTTAGATAAATGCACATTAAAACAACTACTTCCCGGGCTAATATCCTAGCAATAATGTGCTGCAGTGTCAACTAATTAGCAGTTAACAAGTCCTGTGTTTATTAAATATTACTAAATTAAATTTTCGTGATGTAGCAAGAGAATAAAAAATAATAATGGATTCACTCAGAGCCTACTATATTTTAGTAAACATTCCTATACTTAGTAAATTCTGATTCACTCGAATTGTCGAGATAAAGCAAACAACGATCGATCGTTACTGACAGATAAAATAAAAAACGGAACGAAACCGCGGTTGAATACTTTATTAGTCCTGAAATTATAGATCCGCCGAAATCCAAACAATGCCGCCATAAATCAGCCGATGATTATAAGCTACGGCATAAACCACGCACGAAACGACATTCCCTCTTATATATAGAGTGAGAACTGCTCTCGTCCGAAGTGAACTGTGTGTGTGTGTATCTCGTGATATCATACTGTCAATCCCTTGTTAAGATTCCCAACAAGGTACACTCTCGTTTTCCATCTCTCTTCCTCCTGTTGCGATTCAAAACAAGATACACTCTTGTTTTCTATCTCTCTTACTCCTTTAAAATTCACAAACTCTTTCTTTCTTCCTGTTTTCTCTCTTCCTTCCTCGTGTAAACATAGAATGAAAGATGGAGAGAAAAAGAAAGATAATCACACTACAAACACATGCACTACATATAGAGTGTGATGTAATGTTACTTTCTCTCTTTCTCTGTACGTTCTGGTAGCTCTCTATCTTTCTTTATATCTATTAGTAATTGTGTATTATTTCTTTCACTTGCATCTACCTTTCTTCCATTTCTGTTGGTGTTTTTGTACATTTCTCTTTTCTTAGTATTTGTGTAATCTTTCTCTCACTTATCTCTTTATGTTTCTCTAACTTATTCATTTCTGTTGATGAATTTTTTTGTATATTTCTCTCTTCCTTTTGGTAATTTTATTTATTTATCTCTCTATTTCGCGAGTCTGTTGCTGTTTGTCAGCTATTGCCCTCTTTTTTCTCTCTGTATCTCACCCATATGTAGAAAGAGAAACAAACTACAAACACATACTCAGTTCTGTATCTCTTTCGCTTCCTTCAAGTATTTCTTGGAGTTAGTAGTCTGTTTCTCTCCCTCCCTATCTGGGTGTTTATAGTCTGTTTCACTCCCACTTGCTCTTTTTTTTTGGGTAGTCTGTTTCTCTTTCGCTCTCTCTTTGGGTATCTGTTGGTGTTTCTACTCTATTTATCTCCGTTTTTCTCCTTCTCTCTTTCTTCGGGTGTCAGTTGGTGTTTGCGGTGTGCTTATTCACGGAATCCAGAGGTAGGCTATGGGCTGAGGTTATGGGTATGCGCGCTTAGCATACGGATGTGGTGTTATGTGTTGAGTTGGTCGGATCGGATCGGAGCGGGCGGCCCAACTCGTGATCGCTCATATGTAATTATCGAGGAGAGACCTAAAACAAACATGCGCCGGTTGACTCGATGACCCTCCTTCTCTTCCATGCTCTCTACACATTTTCCACCATTCGTCTCTTCTTCTCTCTGTTTTCTTACGTTACGTTCTAGTCGTTTTGCGTTTCACACAATATTCATCGACATCGCAGGGGTATCTTTTGGGTTGCAAAATAAAAAAGATTGGCGCACTTCGGTTGTTATGACTGACTTATTATGACTGTGATCTGTCACTCATAATTTCCGATAGATGTCAATGCTTTTTTTACTAAAGCAAGCCGAGAACTTATCCTGTTTATGACCAGGAAACAAAATTCATACAAATTAAATCGTGTTTAATAACTACAAAAATATCAGTAGCCATGATATGGGAAAAATATATGTGATTCAATTTCGATAAATATAAATCTATAAAACCCAAGTCGATCAGTTTTTTCTTAACTATAAGAACAAATATTTCAGACCAGCAGAAAAATAGGCTCCAAAAAAAGGGGAGTATTTTTGTAATCTTTCTCACTCGTGTTTCTCTATTATTCTTCATTTTTGTAGTTGTTATTGATAATGAGTGCATAGCACTCGAAATATACAGAGAGATTTTTTTATAAGTATACATTAGGGGAAGTGTATACCTGCAAAAAACGCGAGCCAATCGCATTGAATAATTAATGTGTGTATGTTAAGTTGACTATTTGGCATATGTGTGTTCAGTTCCGTGTTATAGGCAACTAAACACACATAAATTAATGCATTTAACTCGCGTATTTTGCAGGTATACATAGGGGAAATGTATACTGATAAAAAAATCTCCCTGTATATCTAAGCATTAGAAAATAAAGTGTGAAGAAAGTATACAACAGTATTAATTATGTTAATTATTCTCTTCACGTAACTCAAAACCAACCATCGACCATTCATTTTTGCACGTGTTTCAATTATTTTGGATATTTAATTTTTTTTTTCAATCAATTAGCTTTGCGTGCAAGAACTCTTTGAAACACCAGTTCTAATTGACATACTTTCTGAATCACTTCCAGAATAAAAGAAAAAACCTTTATTTGGTATCCATAAATGATATTCATAACTTGTTATTTTTTTTTTCTGGAAAGATCAAATCTCTTATGATTTATCTCAATCCTATACACTAACAAGATAACGCGATGTGTTTCCCTATAAACAAAACTCGCTCTTTCTTTATCTTCCTCAACACATTCTTTCTTTTTGTTGGTTTGATTAAGCTCTGTACTACACAAAATACACAGAAACCAAAAAAAAAAAACAGATAAGATTTTTTTTCTTTCTTTCATTTTCGTGTAAACACGTCCGCGTTTTACAGGGATATCTTAATTGGGCGTTTTAATTAAGTGGAGAGCATCGTCGCGTCGAAAGACCCTGTAATTATATTTTCAGTCTTGACGAAGATCGAGAAAGAGTTAAGTAGAGGTGGGCGATAAAACAATTAGAAAGAAGAAACATAAATATATATATATATATATATATATATACACGTACATTTACTTATTTAAATGTATGTAGCTATTTTTTTTAATTGTTTTGTTCTTTTTAATAAAATAATTACATTATTAACGATTTTTTTTTATAAAAACGAGACATGAAAAAAATAGATACATAACATTTAATAATAATAAACTTTATTTGTAGAAGATTTGAAGACATTGTATACAGGGTGCGGCAAAACAAACGGCGCAGATTGGAACGCCCGTGTGGTGGGGGTACCTACCTTGGAAGGGTTCTCATTGTATCGGGGATAATGCATGATGTACCGATTAAGATAAAATAAACCCCATTTCTTTAAATTACGCTGTTTTTTTTTTTTCAATAGACCTTCAAAACTGCACTGTCTGTTTTCCCGCACCCTATATCTATTTACAGTACTTTACAAACCTTAAAGCGAGCAATAAGTGCTCAATCAATCTCCCATCTAAACCTTTATTAAATAAAAAATAACCAAAACTGGTGTACAAATAGTTAATATAATTTAATATAAACAGGACAAATTCACCTTGTTTCAGTGGACGAAACAATGATTCTTGTAAACACAAATCGTTGACGATGCCACTTGAAATTAGAAAAGATGGCGCTTGCGTCGTCTTTCATTTATTATCGTTAATATAATTGTTTGCATATTCATGCTTATTACAAATAATTACACAGATATTTAAAAATAAATAAATAAATGAAGAGACGACCCCCACCGGAAATCCCCACCCATTTCGAATTAATTACTAGCGGGACGGGACAAGACGAGTCGAGACAAGACAGGTACAAATTGTCAAAGTGCGTGAAGAGAGTCTTTATTATGCATTCCCGGTATTACAAGAAGAAAGAGTTGCAAGACTGAGCAGAAAATAAAAGAAGAGTCGACGGGGACGAGAAATGTGTATCATCATGTGAATTTGCTGGTTTAATTGGTGGAACGTCTCGTTTTTCGATTTCGCCTTTTTTGGCCAATGTCATTGCGGTTGTCGGGAGAATTAAATTATGTTTCAATTAAAAAGAATACTTCAGGTATTAATTTAGAAAATTATTAGAGATTGGCACAGTCGATTTTTATTACTGCAAAATTAAGTGTATCAAAATTTTATTAATGCAACATATTCTATTAATATCCGGAACTATTCACTATTTATTACAATAATAAACTTAAAATAATACTTATTAATTATTAATAGTTTAGGAATACTTGCCTGATTATATACAAATATGTAAATTATTGTATAATGTAATCAATTATAATGGAGAATTCCGTAAAATAAAGTTAAAGTTAAATAAAGTACAATAAATTGATGTTTATAAATTTATTGTACTTTATTTATTTAAATTTAAATAGTGTATTATTCGATTTTGCCCAACACTAAAAAATATATTAACTAAATCAGATGTTTCTGGCTTTTTTTTTATTTGTAGTCCAACAATTTTTGCTTTTAAGTAAAGAATACCAATCTTCTTATTTTATGATTAATCACTTTACGTAAATTCGAAACTATACAGTTAATAAATAACCCCTTTCGAATTTTGTTTAGCCTGATGAAATTTTTATATTCATCAGTGAATGTTTTATTTTATTTCCCAATGAAAAAAAAATCCTCAAGCGAGCAATAGCCACAATTCAAGTTATTTATTCGTTTACAAAAAAATTAGAAAACGAACATCCCTGGCGGGAATCGAACCCGCGACCTTTGGATTAGAAGTCCAACGCGCTATCCCCTGCGCTACAGGGACTGTAAAAAATTATAGCCTCAATGACGCCACTTTTCTCTCTTCTTCTTTATTTCCATTATTTTAAAACAGAAAGAAACAAATTTATAAAAACAGCTCCAGTATAATAAAATTCCATTTAACCAAGACAATTGTAAATTTGATTGGCATTCACTTTATCCATTTTTGAATGCAATAAATTGATCGGTATTATAATTGTGATGGATTTATGAAATCATTCTGAACACTGAATTTCCATGGATGAAAACTGTATGATTTTATGAAAAATATAACATTTATTTGGAACTTGCTGTCTTTTGTTAAAATAGAATATAAAGGGCAGAAAGCTCAACTCTAGTCAATAGCCCCGATAGACAGAGTAACACCTACATGTATTGCAATTATTTATATTATATTCTTCTCTATAAACCCTACACCGAAAGGTAAAAGGGTCAATGAATACAAAATATATATTAAATAAGTGATTTGTAAAAAATATATATTATCTGTATAATCCCAATAAAGATGTGTGTGTATAGAAAATTAAAAAAAAAATAGAAAGACTTTATTCTGGTTCCTTTTGTGGATATTAAATAATTATAGATAATTAATAAAATAATTTTGATTCATGTCGGAAGTCAGGGTATATCGCACATGAATCATCCAATTGATTACTGTACACAGCGAGTACAGGGAGGAAAAAAGGAGACTCGATATATCCAGCGAGCACCATTGGAGGCCAACATATGAGATGATTGATGGTGACGGATTGATTTATGCGTAATGCTGGAATTCGAGTGGCACGCCGCGGCAACAACACCGAGGTCAATTCTGGTTTCGACTTTTAGCTTCTCAGAAAATGTCCCGAGGTGCAAGCAGAATTTGCACATAATTTAATCTCCTTGCGAATTTATGAACACCTGGGGTACAAGCGCAAAAGCCAATCGATTTTCGCAAACTGTTTTGATTATTTCCACTGTTCAATACAAAGTCTTGTATTGATTGTATTTCCACTGTTCAATACAAAGTTTTGTTATTTCGAAGAAAAGCAACCCTTTTATATTTTATTTGGTTTACTTTTTGTAAGTTAGAAAGACAGTATTTGCAAGGATATAATTTATGTGCATATCTTAGGAGTGTCGAAATATCGATACAAAAATTTCCACCGATAAGAAAATGACATTTTCAAACACCCCATTTTTTTTGCTTGAATTCTTTACACATGCCAGAAATCACAGAAATCCAATAGAAGAAAAACTTACTCGCTCCTTCCATTAGTAAAGCTTTCAGTTGCAGTTTCCGTTTATCAATTTTATCGAATGCGATTGGGACAGTCGTAAAATTAGCATATCGAGCGAAATCGAAATTGCAGCTTTTATCACACGCGCATCATCCGCTTTTATTATTCAATTTAATTAAAATAATCAGAAAGCCATCAGCATCGAGGAGGACGCGCTTAATTTTATCATCATCGATGCCACGAAACGTCAGAGACGTTAATTAACGGCATTACCCCGATTTATACCAATATGCAATTACGCCCGAGTAACGAGAGATCCTTCGAAAATTTTAAAGGAAAAGAAATATTTTTTTCTCCGTTACTTCTTTTTGGTAGCTTAAGCGAAATAAAAAAAAATGGCTTTTGTTTTTCGCTTTGGAAACTGGTTTCGTTTTCCCGAAATATTTTTCTGCGTCCCGAACGTGTAATTTCGGCATAAACGCTCCGCGGCATCGAATCAAGATCCGATGATGCGCGCGGGCTCCGCTCAATCAGATAAGGATAATAAGGAGGTGATCCTTGGGCACGACGTATGCGTGAGACGAGGCAAGAGGAGATGGACGTATGAAACCGTTTTTGACGTACGTGTTTGCCTAATATATGCAACAAGTTCTCAAAAAAAAGATAATCCTAGAATTCGCATGTTTTTAATAATCGATGGTTGATGAAACTATTACTTAATGAAGCTCTATTTGTAAATAAATTATTATTTTTTAATTAAATAAAAATGATTTGAAAATAATCAATAAATTATCCCCTCTTTAGTTACTGTGACATTTTACTTATGTTACATAAGTACTCTAAAAAAATTCCTTTTTTTCTATTATTTTTTTATTTTATTTATAACTCGTGTAAATCGCGAAAATTATCAATAAAATTTCCCTCTATATAAAATATAACATTTTTTTAAAATACAAACAATTATTTTTGTATTTAAAAAACCAAAGTATTCATCACAAATTATTAAAAATATATATTTTTTTAGGGATTGTTAAGTAAGTTTCACTTGGTTTGTTTTACACCAAGTGAAACTTACTTAACAATCCCTAATATTACTAAAATGTTTTACCAAGTGATTAATGAGACTCAAATTGAAAATATATATTTTTTTATTAATGATGAGTTGAAAGCTTCAACTGAATCATAAGCATATTATATATACAGAGAGGTTTTTTATCAGTATACATTTCCCCTATGTATACCTGCAAAATACGCGAGTCAAATGCATTAGTGTATGTGTGTTTAGTTGCCTATAACACGCAACTGAACACACATATGTCAAATAGGCAACTAAACATACACACATTAATCGGTTCAATGCGTTTGACTCGCGTTTTTTGCAGGTATACACTTCCCCTAATGTATACTGATAAAAAAACCTCTCTGTATATATTTTTTCTGATAACTCTGTGTAATAACAGCATTGTTAATTTGAGCCTAGTGTAATTATATGTTAATTTTCGAATCGTTCTTCATTCTTATTTTGTTATCTTAAGTTTAGTAATCCATCTAAACGACGCATGCTCTACGAGCAATCTCACGTTACAAAACGTCTATTTTGCATCGATTATTACCATCCATCCCGTCGGTGGGCATTATCTCATATCCAGCAACGAGATAATAACAAACTCCCAACAAAGGACATGGTAATTCCATATCGAGCTCGTGTTGTTATTACGAATTTTCGAGGAACTCGCGCTTTTTGCAAATTGCTCAACGCGAATAACAAATGAGCGGCCGCGGCGAGGCGCAAGAAACGCAATCAGCCCGCCTTCGATGATAATGCGCCATAAAGGGGGGTATTGTCCTGTGAAACGCGAAACGGGATTAAACGCGAGAACGTTGAAAATCGAGGTTTATTACTTCCTGATTGGAAGTGGGTGTTCTTTACTAAATAGTTTACGGTTCGTTTATAATCTCTTTTCCTTTTTGTTTTGGCTTCTGTAAACTATTATAAAATATAAACAAGTTTAGTAGTACAAAATAAATCAGTGAAGAAAAAGGATACTTTTACATTAATTTAAACGAATCTTTAAATTATTTATCAATTAGATCAAATAGTCATCTAATTGATAAATAATTGTAAATAAAGATAATAATTTTCCGTAAAAAAATAACAATTTTTAACGCATTTTTTTTACAAATATTTTCTCCCAACATAAAAAAATATTGAGCAAGCTAAGATGTTGACAAGACCTCAATTAGCACGGCGCGTTCGTTGTTGTTGAGATGTTATCGGACTTTCGCTTTATAACAAATTGCCGGCCATTTTAAAAGGCACAATGCCTTAGACAGCGCTAATTAGAATTGTGCGTTATTACATGCACGACTAATCGTTATTGGTTATAAAATCCCATTCGTTATTATCATAACTGCGGAAAGCACGACTTGGCCATTTCATCGCCGTGCAAATAAACAAATTAATCACACAAATGGAATTGCATGCGATTCGATTATTATTATTAATTATTTATTATTATTATGCGTGAAGATTTTAACGCAAACAAATTGTTCGCGCATTAATTTTAGTTACATGTAACTCTACAGAAAATTAACTAAATTATGGATGAAAGTGTTAGTCTGTCATGAATCTTTCTGCCCTGTCATGAATTTAGAAATATTTGTACTAGACAGTTCAGATCTTGATTCGTATTGATGGGTGTGTATATTTGGAAAGGATGTTTGGATTTCGAGAAATACAAACTTTATAAGAAGGAATTTGTTGTAAGAATTTTTTGAAAGAGGATTACTAACCGTTGTATGATATAAGTAGATTGGTAGAGAGGTATTAGTTCGAGGGATTGTGAAGGGGTTTATTGAAATTGTTAATAACTGAAGCTTCAACTTCATTATACATTGTTTATCAAATGAATAATTTAAAAAATGATTCTCGTTCGTCAAGCTTGTAGAACCAAATCGTTGACGATGTCACTTGAAATTAGGCAAAAGATGGCGCTTGTATCGTTTTTAATTTATTATGATTAATTTGTATAACATATATATTATACAAAGCTTAAAGTGTTTTATTCATTTGGTTATTTTATTATTGTCTAATTTTCGTAAGGAGGATTGTGAAGGGGTTTATTGGAATGGATGGAAAGAAGCTCAACTACCAGCTACTATCACGGAAGCTTCGGATCGTACCTCCACAAGATCACAAAGTTGCCGAACAGGAACTGCAGATATTGCGGTGGAGGATACAGCTCGCCATTCCCTGGTAGAGTGCGAGGGCTGGGTGGAAGAAAGAAGCTAAGAAGGAAGATTGGGGAGGTAGAAGAGGAAAATCTAGTTGAGAAAATGCTGGAACACGGTAAGTCAATTGGATACACGATTCACTCTCGGGGTGGTAAAACTTGTGGAGGCTGTTAGAGAAAACCCTGAAGCAATGCCATGATGGCGATACCAGGAAGAGAGGGGGAAGGGATCAGAATCCGACACTATCGTCCTTTGCAGATTTCCCAATCCCCTCTATATAAAAAAAATATTGGAGTGTCTAAGTTTGGTGAGAATTCGTAGGGAGGATATTTCGAAAACTTGTATGTGTTAAAGAATGTGGTTTTATTTATGTCATTATTAAAAATAACTCCATTTTCTTAATCTTTAATAATAAACAAGCATTATGTCATAAATAGAAAACAGTATTCATTCACTTGGTCACATTTATTAATTATTTTCAAATCATTTTTATTTAATATAAGCATTATTTCTAATTGTTGTTATTTTTTCGTTATCCATTCAGCGAAATTTCCTTTTTTTTTGTTGCACTTTTTCCACTTTTTTATCCGCGTTGAATATGATGAAAACAATTTAAGGAAGAATGTTTTCTTTTAAAGGCGCAAAAAAATGATGAGGCGAGGAAGTGGTTTCGTGCACCAGTGAGCCGCGAATTCCCCATCAGTGACAGAGGTGGAAAAAAGGCACCGAAATGCCCAGCACAGCGTGAACACTGGCGAAAACAATTAACGGAATCGAATCCGATTAAAAGCAAATTGCCAATTATGCACACACCATAAACCCGGCGATTCTTTGGGAAAATTAAATTAACACAAAAATTAAACACGCAAAAAAAAAATCAATTAATCTTAATTGTTGTTCCTTTTAAATTATATTTATATCTATGAATTGTAGAAATTATCAATGTTTAATTTAAATTTAATTAAATATAAAGTGTAAAAGATGGGAATGGGATCAGAGATGTTTCTTGATAAAAAATAATCATTTCATTTCCTTAAGGTTTGATTGCTTTGCATTCCACTTATTACTTTCCTCGAACCTCCCCTGTTTAACTTTAAAAAATAACAATCATTTTTGTTCAATCAATATTTTTTCCTTAATTTTAAATGTTCACTCGTATTTTACCGAATTCACCATTTTCCCATGATGGACACATCACCATTTTTTTTTTTTTTATTGTAAAATTGATTTATGGAAATCAGTAGAAACTGCACTCAATTTATTTTACAGAAAATTATAGTTTTCAATTATTAGCGTGTTGTAATTTAAAATTTATTAATCACCCGTTATTTATTGTCGCATTACTCAACTGCCTTTATGGTGAATTGCAATTGCAATTTCCAAATTTCACGGTGCGCCTCGATCGAATGAGCCTCCTCCCTTAATCGAGAAGTAATGACGGGTTCTTTCCGCAATTTCACAACCAAGCTGGTAGCGCTGGCCTGATTAAGTTTCTCCAAATTTAATAAGACTCTTCATGCGTGGCTTATAAACCCGAAAAAAAAAAGTAGCTCTGTGTATGTGTACACTCTTCATATGCGTGGCTTGTAAACTATAAAAAAATGTAGCTCTGTGTATGTATGTGTGCTCTTCATGCGTGGCTTGTACTCTCAAAAAAAAATCTTTTTTTATTGTAATTCTGTGTTTGGATAGCTTTTCTGGCCCTGTTAGTGCAAACGATGAGAGCTTTCCTGCAATTACAATTGTAGCGGGGCAGGTAATGATGATTACATTGCGGTTAGATTTTAAACGGCCAGCTTTTACATTTAATGGACGTCCATCTTCGTGAATCACAGATTCAAACTTAATAAGCCCGCTTGAATACGTTTGCCGCGGGGGGATTTTCCATAAAAACAAAAAAACTTTTATTGAAAATATATTCTAATCTTCTTTATATTGGTTGTTGCCACAATGAACAACCAACTTTAATCGACGCACATAACTATTTCTAACTTCGGGATTATTTAATGAGGCTGTATTAATGTAATATACAGGGTGATTCAATTTTTATTTACGTTAGTTTACAAATATGGCAAACACATGCTTCGACTTTTTTTAATTTAGTGACGTGAAAATCACTAAAAAAATCCCCCAAAACAGAAATAAAAAACCCTAGCGAACGATCTATTTACTACTCGATGGATTCCCATTAGTTAATCGACATACAGTGCAAGCAAAATCCGTCGATTAAAATCGATCACGATCGGAGAATTTAATCGGAGTCGATGCAAGTGTGTTGATGAAAAGCCTCTGTGCTGTTGAAACAGGGATTGCAACCGTTCGCAGCAAACGTACCCTCGTTCAATCCATGAGGGCGATTTAGTATAAGATTGGGGAAAGAACTCATGACACTGTATTATTTTGAATTATATAACACCATCCTTGGATATTCGCTCCTAAAATATTAGCTACATCCTTTTATCCACAGTCGAGAATTCGAGAAGTTATTAGGGATTTGTTGTTACACTCGCGACGTGAAATAAATTCGATTTTAGTGAGGAGCTTCGTAAAGAGCCCACGCGCGTGTTCCAGTGGGCGTCCGCAGCGGGACACTTCTTATTCTTCTTCTCACATGCAGGTGTACCAACCGTTTAATTGCTTAATACACCAGGGGAATAATAGAGCAGAAGCCACAAGAGACGACTGTATCATATAAAGTCAGCTTTTCTCTGCCTCTCTTAAAATGAGCAAATTTAGGGTGTGCTCATTGCGAACAGTTGTAGGGTTGTATTAACAACATTACTGAATCGATTGATAACGTGACGTATAAATTATAACGTGCGAAAACAACAAATAAAAACAGTTTCTCCTACTTAAAATAAGTAAGAGAAAAGACTTTCCCCAGAGCCTTGTCCAAGGGAAAGTATTGTGATCGTAATAATTTTCGAAACGCGAATTTCAACGGATATACACGTTTTTATGTCCCCTGAGTACATTTCATCGAGTTTTAAAAAATGTCTATGTGTATAAAATACAATTTTTTTTTTTCAATAATGCCGATAGTTTTGTTCATTCGCTCAGAGACATATAAAAGAATGTTTTATTGAATAACTGCGACTACTTTATTTTTGTTTGTGTTATTATTTTGTTCATCTAATTTTGTGTTACTTTTAAAGTGATGTTACCCTTTTATTGGATGTACTCTATCTATTGGGTAATAAGTGAATAAAGATATATTTTTTCCTTTACTATTAAAAACGTATATTACAATGAAATTAATTTCATTGTAATTTAAATAACTGCAAACGTGTGAATCATCTTTGTTTCATTTTATTTAAAAACGTATATGACGGGAATTCACCATGATGGACACATCACCATTTTTAATATATATATATAATCGATGTCCTCTTTTACCAGTTGGTGTCGGGGTTCCATTTTTAATTAAATAATTAAAAGTCTCCACAAACAACATAAAGAAGATTACAAGAGATTTTCAACCTGAAGTATAAGTTATAAGCTGTCAAAATCATTAATTTGTAAATTAAATTCACTTCGTTTTGTTTCACTTATTTGTATTTTATTTTCTACTAGTTTCGGCTTGATGCCATTATCAAGAATGATCATATGTGCACGTTGTACACTTCTCTGTAATAAAATTAAGTCTCATAACATTTTTTCACAATATTTTAGTTGTGTAATAAGGGTTTAAGCATGATCTATTAATGTTTTAACGTTTTTCGTAGAAAAGCATAAACTTCATTATAGAAGTACAACGTGTGAAAATTCAAAAAAATTATACTGAATTTCGAAATTCCTTACGTTATAAATCACGCCAGTATAAACAAACCTGTAATCGCAATTGTTTCATTAAAATCCCATCGCATTGTGTGACATGTTATGCAAAGAGCCTCGTGGCGCTGTCCGTGTTTGTCAGGACGATCTCGATCTAAACGACTTGTACGTTGCGGTGCGCCCGGCCCGGCATTAAATTATATCCGAGAGAGGGTGCTGCGAGCCGAGTTGCATAAGCAAATTAAATGATGCTTATCAAATAATTGTCTGTTTTCTTTTCCGTCGACGTCACTTTCTTTTTCGTGAGCGTGTGATCGATTCCGATCGTAAAGGTCACAAGTTCCCGCGACAAAAGGAGAGAGGACGAATGTTTCATCCACGCTTTTACGTTTTTGATTTTCGTATAATTAATTATGGTGACCACAATTGGCCTTTCGGGAGTTATTACGTTATAATAAATTAAAGACGACGCAAGCGCCACCTTTTGCCTAATTTAATTAAGTTATTACGTTGTTATTTATTTAGAGGCTATTTTTACAATTAATAAAAATCTTATTTAAAACCCTACACCCATATGGGTAGAAAAGATCATTGAATATATATACAGAGAGCTTTTTTTATCAGTATACATTTTCCCTATGTATACCTGCATAATACGCGAGACAAACGCATCGATCTATGTGTGTTTAGTTGCCTATAACACGCAACTATTTGTTATTAAAATCTACTTAAATTTTATATATTAATAAATTTACAATTTGCAATGTTCATTCAACCTCATTCATCTTTCTATCAGAAGAATTAATAAACAAAAAAAATTAAAAAAATCTTTCTGAGAGAAAAAAAAAAACAACGAACAAACTGCGTTAAACGATTATGTTGTTGTTAATGGCTGATGAGAATAACAACAACGATGACGGCGAGGGCAACAACGTGAAAGATTATTAGTCGATCTCCTTAAGGATACGCCGTAAGTATTCCATTAAATCTCAAATTAATATAATTACAGATTACAGACAAGACATGAAAAAGAGACAGAGTGAGCCAGAGAGGACGAGAAGGAGCGAGCGAGAGAGGTATGCTCTTTTATTACAATGTTAAAGCAACAATTATGAAAAAAAAAAAACAAATTAAGGCGTGCCCCCGCAATAAACCCAAAATAAATAACGAGCCAGAAAGAACGGCACGGCGAGCGAAGAGTGGAACGAGGAGAGGATTGCCTATCGGTTTTTAATTTACTTATAATTACCGGTGCACAAAAAAATAAGCAGTACAAGGAAAGAAGAAAAAATCTTTAAAATAAATAAATAAATATAAACAATTAATTCTTAGCAGTGCTATTTTTTTGTTTAATTAATTAATTTTTTTTTAAATTTTCAACAAAACAAAAACAGTTTAGCACCATTACAGGTTTTGACTAATTGTACTAAAATATTTTTTTGTTAAATTAAATAAAAATGATTTCAAAATAATTAATAAATTATTTCCACAATTACCCCTACACCATTATGGTAGATGGGGATTTTAGATTATATATATATATATATATTTCCACAATTATTTTCAAATCATTTTTAATTAATTTATTTAAATAACTGTGATCAAGTGAATGAATACTCTATTTTGAATTAATTTCTCACTTAACCCGTGATGAAACATATTTAATTAATAAGTGAATACTCTTTTCTATTTATGTTTTTTTGTTGTTGTTGTTATCATCGATTACTATAATGTATAAAGTAGCAAGAAACAAAGCGGACCAATTGATATTATGTATATCTTAAGATACACTCAGGGCAATAGTAATTAAGTAACATTTTACTTAGCCCCCTCAAGTATAGTTAATTTATGTTTTTTTTTTAATTTTTATACGAAATTTCGAATCCTAAAAGCACTAGATTTTAGATAAACCATTGAAATTTTTGTGAAAATTTGAGAAATTTTTGAGAATAATTTGAAGCCCGCAAATTATTCTTAAAAGCACTAGATTTTATGTAAACAACAAATTTTCGGATTATAAAAAATATAAGCATAATTTCCATCGCCTTTGCTTCATTGCAACAACAATAAAAAAACCTACAAGTAAGACTTAATAATAATTGTTTTAAGCTTTCCCGTAGTTAAGTAATAACTCTGGATTTAATTGGTTGGGAGATGTCGACAGGAAAGTGATGGATGTTCAGCTTCTTTGTGTTTTTGTTACTCGTCACTCCTCCATCTGGAGTAAATCTGGTATGTGTGTGTGTGCGAGTGTTAGGTGGAGGCCGTTTTGCTTCACTGCTACCGAAGAACGCGAACGTGTAATTTTCCTCGACAACCTTTCAATTAAAAATCAACGCGAAAATATGCTATCTGTTTATTTACATCCTTAATAAATATTTTGCACTATTAAACAATTAAATCCGAAAGGCACAGTTAATTTAAAGTAATTCAATTTAATAAAATCCACAAAAGGGATTGATCGAATTTTATTGATCATTGCCAGAAATTTTCCTTGTTTAATTTCATTGTAAAATCCACAGACACAAATTATTCTCAGATTGAGAACATTCTGATATAAATTATCAGATTATTCTCCGATTGTGAATATTCTCATATAAATTATCAGAATATTCACAATCGGAGAATAATTTGTGTAAATTTGATCATATTTAAAAAGATATATTTACGATTTTGAATAAACGCCGGTTATCTCGTTTCGCGTTGGTAACGGAGGGAGGAATGAAATCGAGAAATGGTAGCCTACTTCCAACGTGTAATCAACGGCGTTCCTCGCGTGTACATATTCAAACAAGTTTGTAATTGGATAATTACGCTCAATAATATATACACACACACATGCCTGCATTCACAAACACATAAGTATTAAACGATGTCGTGTACTTAAGGACTGAACCGTTGAATACGTTAGCTACAAGTTGAAAGTATTCTGTAACTTGTTTGTAACGTCTTGGCTTATAACTAAAATAATTATTTATTTATTGGCAATATGTCCTACAATTAAACAATAATTTTAGTCTGTAACTACATATTGCCAATAAATAAATATTTATTATTAATCGAGCTGGCTGATAGTTGTTGAAAGTTCATATTTATAACTTTAAAGTTTTAGTTTATACAAAAAAATAACATTTATAGACCATTTAGGTACCGTAATTTCTGTGAACTAGAATGTGCTTCAAAATCAATACACACTGACTTTACTTAAAATAAAACACTTAATGATTTTCAACTATTTTTTGTGTATTTCACGACAATTGTTTCGCAACGTTGTTGCTTCTTCAGGTGAAGAAGAAACAATTGTCGTGAAATACACAAAAAAATAGTTGAAAATCATTATGTGTTTTATTTTAAGTAAAGTCATTGTGTATTGATTTCGAAGCACATTCTAGTTCACAGAAATTACGGTACTTAAATGGTCTATAAATGTTATTTTTTTGTATTTTAAGTGATCATGGATTGTCATAAATTAAGTGCCTCCACTATCTACAACACAATGACTTTTTATACAATCTTTAATTAATTTTGATGTAACGGATTTTTATCAAGTAACAACCTAAACAGTAAAAATTAATAAATAATAAGTTTTTTATCTTAATCAAATAAAAATAACTAATTTACTCAACAATTTCAAAATGTTATAGGGCGGAGCTGTACTGACGAGCGATAAATCTCGAAACATGGGTCTGCAAATAGCCTTTTGACTTACGTTTGATGATGTATTGTTAGTAACTAACTAAACATCTTTATTCATGTAACATTTGCACATTTACAATGTATTTGTAGAGTTATCTTCACATGTTTCCACCTTTGTCTTAGTATTAATCTAGATTTTCAATTTGCCAAAATTCTCGGGATTTACAAGAATCTTTTTTTTTTTGATAGGTCGTAGAACTCGAATGCATGCATGCTGGTGGAGTTTTGTGTGTGTGTGTATATAGAGTCTCCATTGTTATCTCCTTATTTAACCGAGATATAACTGACCGTCGATAGTTTTTTCTTTCGCGCACGATCTTCGGGATTGTTTAATGGCTACCGGTTTTCGCCGTGTGCACGACAACACGCAGACGTTTAAAATATCGTCGTTTTGTATTTTTTTTTAGATTGTTTTTTATTTTTTTGTACTTTCCGATTGATTTTTTTCCCGCTCCTGCGCTTCTGACATTTAACGGTCGGGGAATATCGAGATGTGTAATTGGGTAAATTTATTTATTTCGTCGCAGGCCTTGGCTTTTGAAATATCGGCGCGTCTGGGGAAACGTTGCTGCTCGCGCGGAATGCAGACGGAAAAATTTATGTCGGGCTTATTTTTTTTTTTTTTTTGTTCGTAGTTGTTGTATATATTTCATGAAACACAGAGAGCGATCCTTTTTTATGACAGAAATAACGTGGTTTGTCCAAAGGTAAAATCCTACGATTTTTAATTTAATCTATTGCTTCCTGTGTATTATGATACCACAGTATATGACAGTCTTCTGGAGTTTCATTTTGTTGTGACAGTCCAGCAAGATGTGCTTCCTCTTCGCTTTATCACTATCTATCATTAGTTCCTCTGTCTTCTTCTTATCGGTGCTGATTTCCCATATTCTGCCGTAGCTGGAGATTTTTCTTATTGCAATTGCTGTCTTTTCTTGAGTAGATTCGATCACTTTTTTCTGAAACTAGAATGGCAGTGTCGTCCGCAAGTTGATAAATGTCCCTCAACCATTGGTGTTTTGGGTAGGTCTGGTACGAATAAGTTGAACAGCATCGGTGATATGAGGAATCCTTGTGACGCCGAATTGTTGGAATTTATCTTAATGCAGAATTTCGTATTGTCCAATTTTATAAGAGGCCCTCCCTCCAGAGATTGTCATAGTCGTTTTCGACATCCAGGTGGTTGAAAATTGTGGACGTCTTCGGTCTGCCCTTAATTGAATGGCTTGATCCACCAATCTATACTCCTGAAGTCGAATTAGTTCATATGAATAAAGCCATTGTGCAAGACAACTTCCTCCATATATTTTAGAATGACCTCCACGATTTTGGACGTACTCGATAGAAGAGATGCTGATGATTGCGGCGTCCTTCCCCTGTTTCGGTACCATTATGATGGTCGCGATTTTCCAACGACCTATCATTTTTTCATTACTTTAATAAATTTCAGCCATCAGGCTATGATTGATTTCCTTTGGGCGGATCCGGTGTTTAAGGGAAAACACCGAATTTGTTTCATTTTTTTGCTAGGGATGGATCCCTTGAGTCGTATTTAACGAATTTAACCATTCTATAGAAGATTTGCTGGACCACGTCGGACCCCCCAATCATTATCAAGCTAATAGTATACATACTATATTTTAACACCCCGACACCAATTGGTAAAAGGAGGCATCGATTATATATATATTTTATTTTAACAAATATAACACCATCTATTGAGCATTTCTACACGTATCCTTTCTCTGATACTTCTCCTTTCCAATCGTACCGTTTCTAAATTCATTTAATTTCCTTCTGTTCTGTTCCGCTGCGTGTGAGAGCGATTCCCGATTCTCATTTGCATCATCTGTTATAATTGAGGAGTGCACCGGGAATGCTATTAATTAACGACGCTCGTCTGTTGTTAATTAATTTCATTAAAAAGTCGAGGTGAAAGCAATCTATCTTCGGGATCAGAAAGTGCATTTCGCCACAACCAATCCAAGCAGAAAACTAAAGGACAGAAATACTCACTCACCGTATTAAATGGTTTTACAAATGTGTGTTATGGTATTTAAATAATTTGAACGTCTACTAAGTGTTTTCTTAATAACCTTAAAAAACAACTGAATTTCTAATTCAATATTAGTTAAAATGTTTCAAGTGATCAATGAGAACCAAAAAAAAATTTTTTTTTGCAAAAAAATGATTTTTTTATTGCCAACCCCAAGAGTTAAGACTAATAACTTATTAAATCACAACTTTCATATCATAAATTAAAATCAATATTGGTTAACAAAAAAAAAGTTAATTATTTCTTGAATCTTCACACTTTTTTTTCGCATAAACTCCACAATAAACAAATCGCACTATTCAGAAATATGTAAATTCTGTAAATCGCCTCCTCGTTAAAAAGTTAATGACGCATGACCTATCCTAAAGCGGGCATCCGTCGAAGCTGGTATGGTTCACCTTGAGAGAGCGATAAACTAAAAATAGTTAATAACATAATAACAGTGTGATCCGTGGCTCGTAACTCGCAACTCTGGCCGCGTATTGATTTATTGGTATTAATTTCGGCCAGGTATTGACAGCCAGTTTTGCATGATTTACGCTCGGCATCGTTCACGGGAATCCGTTTCATTGTTAGGCCAACACTCGCAGCACATCTGTCAGGCCTCGACCTTCACTCCTTATACATTAATAATTTGTTGATTTTTTTTAAATATATCTAACTGGTGATGGCCATTTCGGTCTTTCAGACCAGTGTGTTCTATGTGATATATTACCAATTATATTTTATATATATACAAATATCTTTATTAACAAATTTTAAAAAAATAAGAATTTCAGAAATTTTAATTAATTACAATAATAAACGATACGTATTTTTTTGTTTTGTCATTATCGTAATTGTAATAAGAATATATAAACAATTGTGTCAATGCGGTTGTGAGAGTTGTGTTTACAAGCACGATTGTGTCACCGCGGTTGGATTTACGCGATTGTCGCTTTGATCCAGTTAATCAAAAGTCCGGGCAAAAATTATGGTATCATGTTCGCTTGGCTAAGTTATTACCCAGAATGATTTGCATGTTGCTGACGGTCTTTCTTTCCTCTCGTTCTCAAACGGGGCTGCCTTTCCATTGTCTTTGCTTGCGCCCGTGATCGGAACGTAATTAGCACAATCGCCCACGACGAATTAGAAAGGGATCGAGACTTACAAAAATGACAAATTCAGTAAAAATAATTTATAATAAGAAGCCATTCTTTGAATATTATTCACATTTCGAAAATTAAAAACCCCCGAGCAAAGGCTGTTATTCAGTTTGTTATTGATAATATCCACACTTATACAAAAACGAAAACCTTTTAATTCAATATATGTATTCTAATAACAGCTGAACCGTCATTAAAGCAACCTCCTAAGAAATAATTACAAGGTGTGTGTACTTTGCAGCGATTATCGCTTGCTCCGAAAATAAAAACCTGAATCGCCCCGGCGTTCGATCATTGAAAATTTCCGTGGCGTTTAAGAAAATGCGTGGAATTATGAGTAATTCTCGAATATTAAATTTTATCGTACAGTTTGCATGCATTAACCACCACCTTTTTTTTATACTCCCTGACCGTAATTACACCATCTGACCATAGATGTAACCCAACAAGAAAAAAAATGAAAGAAAGACAAAGAAGAATGAAAGAATGAAAAAGAATAATGCCGAATAGAAATAATTTTGAACACAATAATGTAACATATGCTAATTGTTAAAAAAAAAATTGTAAATTCAGATATAAAAGTAAATTACAGAGTCTTTAAAATTAAATTTAGGCAACGAAAATAAACTATAGTGACTTTAAAGTTATAAAATGTGACTTTTACCGTCATTAAAGGCAAATCAGGGCAATTGCACTGAGGAATAGTGATCTTGAAATCAAGATTAGGCAACAATAGTTTGCTATAGTGATATTATAGTCACGATTAGGCAATACAAGTAATTTGGAGTGACTTTAAAGTCAAATTTAGCCAATGCAAGTAACTTTCAATGACCTTAAAGTTAAATCTAGGCAATGGCAGTCAGCTATAGTGATCTTAAATGAACGGTTGGACAATAGTAGTGAGTAATAGTGACTTTAAAGTCAAATCTAGGCAATACAAGTAACTTCCAGTGACGTTAAAGTCAAATCTAGGCAATGGCAGTCAGTTATGGTGATCTTAAACCAACGGTTGGGCAACAGTGATAAGTAATAGTGACTTTAAAGTCAAATCTAGGCAATAGAAGTAACTTTCAGTGACGTTAAAGTCAAATCCAGGCAATAATAGTCAGCTATAGTGATCTTAAATGAACCTTTGAACGACAGTAGTGAGTAATAGTGACTTTATAGTCAATATTAGGCAATATAAGTAACTTGGAGTAACTTAAAGTCAAATCTAGGCAATGACAGTCAGCTATAGTGATCTTAAACCAATGGTTGGGCAACAGTGATTAGTAATAGTGACTTTAAAGTCAAATCTAGGCAATAGAAGTAACTTTCAGTGACATTAAAGTCAAATCTAGGCAATGATAGTCAGCTATAGTGATCTTAAACCAACGGTTGGACAACAATGGTGAGTAATAGTGACTTTAAAGTCAAATCTAGGCAATGGCAGTCAGCTATAGTGATCTTAAATGAACGGTTGGGCAACAGTGGTGAGTAATAGCGACATTAAAGTCAAAATTAGGCAATACAAGTAACTTACAGTGACGTGAAAGTCAAATATAGACAATGAAAGTCAGCTATAGTGATCTTAAACGAATGGTTGAGCAACAGTGATGATCAGAAGTGACTTTATAGTCAATATTAGACAATACAAGTAACTTGAAGTGACTTTAAAGTCAAATCTAGGCAATGGCAGTCAGCTATAGTGATCTTAAATGAAGGGTTGGGCAACAGTGGTGAGTAATAGTGACTTTAAAGTCAAATCTAGACAATACAAGTAACTTATAGTGACGTTAAAGTGAAATCTAGGCAATCGCAGTTAGCTATAGTGATCTTAAATGAAGGGTTGGACAATAGTAGTGAGTAATAGTGACTTTAAAGTCAAATCTAGGCAATACAAGTGTCTTCCAGTGACGTTAAAGTCAAATCTAGGCAATGACAGTCAACTATAGTGATCTTAAATGAACTGTTGGACAACAGTGGTGAGTAATGCGACATTGAAGTCAAAATTAGGCAATACAAGTAACTTTCAGTGATGTGAAAGTCAAATATTGACAATGAAAGTCATCTATAGTGATCTTAAACGAATTGTTGGGCAACAGTGGTGAGCAATAGTGACTTTATAGTCAATATTAGGTAATGCAAGTAACTTATAGTTACGTTAAAGTCAAATCTAGGCAATGGCAGTCAGCTATAGTGATCTTAAACGAACGATTTGGCACCAGTGTTGGGCAATAGTGACTTTATAGTTAAGATTAGGCAATACGATTAACTTGGAGTGACGTTAAAGTTAAATCTAGGCAATAACAGATAGCTATAGTGATCATAAACGTACTGTTGGGTAAAACTAGTGAGTAATGGTGATTTTAAAGTCAAAATTGGGCAATACAAAAGAGTTACCGTAACTTTAAAGCCAATTCTAGGCAATTGCGTTGAACTGTGGTGATCTTGCAAACAAGATTAGGCAAGAGCGGTATGCAATAGTAACTTGCAAATAATTTAAATAAATAAATAATAAATAGATGATAAATATACAATCCTTGAGAAGGGCGAAAGTCGAAACTAGTCTGATAAAATATACATATTTTAGTCAAACAAACCATTGCCATATTAAATATTTGAAAAATAAATTCTCAAATATTTAATATGAAAAATTATACGCAACAATAATTAATTATTTCGCAATTATAACAATAGATGCAGCACAATCGGTCAGAAGCGCGAAATGAATAATTCAAGCAAGTGTGAAAACGCCTCACAATCAAACAGGTAAACCATTCATAATAGCACAGAAACACAATGCAGGTGGTGATTACCGCCTAAATCGAGAAAACGGCGATACTCCTTTGAAAATCGCGCTTTAGCGTTAATCCCAGATGAATCAAGACCGCTACAGTGGCGGCGGCACGCACAAATAAAGCCATAAACTGTCGCATTCGGATTACGCCGGATTATTCGCATTTTTTTTCCATTCCCCTTTCGAGTCGCCAGCCGAGGCGAATCCATAATGCATACTAAAACACGATAAATAATACATAAGCGGTGTATGTAAACAGCCGTGAATCAATTATTTAGCGGTTCACACGGCTTAATTACCGATGAATTATGTAGAGGTGTCCCGTGTTCGGATAACGCTCAGATTGTCTCCGCGTCGACTTTATTAATTATGACTTTATTTATGGTGCGATTAATTCACCGGATTAATTAGGGTTCTCATCATCTGCGCGTGATCGATTAACGACAACTTTTACACCTGTTTTTTTATTTATTTTTTTAAACGATAACGAAATAATCAAGAAACTTTACACCCTATTAAAAAATGTATGAATGTATAAAAAATAATAACTATAAATATAAATCAATTAAAAGTGATATAAAAAAAGTAATTTATATACAATTTATATTGTATATATTATTATATATTTTTTGTAATATTGAAAAAGGAGAATTCCGTAAATTAATAAATAAATAATAATAAATAAATTAAAATTATTGTTCTTATTGATTTTGCTTAGTTTATTATTTATTTTTATACATATATTTTGTAATGTTTTTAGTTTTTCTTGTAAAATTTTTAATATATAATTATAAATTTAATTTGGAAATGGAGAGTCCGTTAATAAAGTGAATATATTATTATTGTTGTTGAAAATAAATAAAGTTTTATTTAATCATCATGATGTTTTTTTTTTGTCTTCATAATTATGGAAAATTTAAATTTGAGAGAAATCACAAGTTACATCAAATTTCAATTGTCAGGTAAACGAGCCACCGTCGCAAACAGTAACGAGCCCCAATTTACCTAAATACCAGGCAATGAGAAAAACGGCTAATTCGGCCAAATTGGGCGACAACGACGTGAACTCGACTTAATTTCGAAAGTAAGAGAGAAGTCGGACGTATGGGAACGGCGTTTAAAAAGTAATCGTAGTAATCACTCCAATTTGCCCGAAAAAAATACAACACAACCCGCCCAGAAAAATTCCCTCCTCTCTACTTTTCCCTTATTAACCTTAATGATGTCAAAAATACGATTTCCGTTTTGTATACAAGAAAAAAAAATGTACACACATAATAAAAATTTAAAAAAATTAAACAAGGAAAAAATAAAGAGAGAAGCATGAATAATATTTTTCGAAATTAATCGATAGCCAATTAACAGATATAAAATATACATATGATTTTGTAATTTCTTATATATATATAATCGATGTTCCCTTTTACCAATTGGTGTCGGGGTGTTTTGTAATTTCTTAATATTTATTTAGTATTTTTTTGCTGTATATATCTCTTAATAAAGATTATTATTTGAACTAGATAAATATGTGATATAAATGGAAAAGAGTATTCATTAATTTGTTCATAGTTATTTAAATAAATTAAATAAAAATGATTAATAAATTATTTCCACATTTAGCTCTGAGACATTTTGACTTACCTTACGTAAGTACATTAAACGTAATGTACATTAAAACAACTACTTCTCGGGTAAATGCCCTGCCAGGTATTGAATTACATATAATATGCGGTATATATCATATACTTACTAACCTGAAACAAAAAGAAAAGAATATCATTAAAAAGACAGAAAATAACACGAATGGAAATAGCTTATATTAAATTACACAATTTCTCGCTGTGTGATTTCGTGATTTCAAGAGAATTAGAAGCTAGGAATTACGCGTGGGCAGCCAAATGACAGTTCTATTAAAAATGCTTTCGTTCTTTTTTTCTTTTTTTTATCTCTCTCCTCTTCTCTGCTCATTAGAATTCCCGGCTCCGTTTAATCGGAAGGGACATCTCAACAGGTTCCTTTAATAACGATTTGAGAAATAGGGAATCCTCATCCGATAAATAAATAGTTTATATTTATTTATTTAATAACCCAACAAGCTAAACACAATTATATCACTTTGTACAACAATCTTTTTTTCTGGAGTGTGCATTGTCCTGGATCAAAAAAAAGGTCCAATAAGCTACCGCACCGCAGCGGGTTTCTTGTAACAGCTCCGGTCGGATGACAAATAATCATTGTCGCATTACAAAACGGCCCACTGATAAAAATCCGGAGCGCGGCGCAACAACGCAAGCAACGCAACGCAGATACGTCCATCAAGATAACAATGAATAAACCGACGTGCATAACATATCGTAGGAGTGGTTCATTCCTCTCCGTTCATTACTTTACTTTGTTCGACTTGACTTATTTTATTCGCTTTAATTGCACACCCATTGATTAAACAATTAATCAGTCATATTTTGAAACAATCTGATCGGCGGTCAGTGTTGATTAATAATTAACAACTCCTAGTGGGTGAATTAAAAATACAAAATATTGGTCACGGTTGTTATTTTTTCTTTGTCTTTTTATATATACATATATATCTTTATTCATACCATATGATAGAGAACTTTTCTCTTCTACAGTGCTTTGATTTTTCTTATTAAAAAAAAAATAAGTTGGCAATAAAAGTAAGCACATGCTATAGATTATGTTATTGTAAGAATTTGAATTAGTAAATAATGACAGATTAATAAAATGTTCATAAGAGACCTGGAATAATAAGATTAAGAAAGCGCTAAAACAAAAAGTACTGAGATGGGCACAGGCAAAGGAACTCCCAACGAATAGAAAGGATTGAATAAAATTCTATAAGGGATAGGTTAAGTGGAAGATCAGTAAGAGTTTAAGCTAACTGAACTTCACCTAAACTCATAAAATTTTTATTTTTTTCTATGATAAATAAAGATATTATTATTATTATTATTATTATTACAGAACACAATACGGGTAAAAGAGGATAGGATTAAGAAAGAATAAAATGTTCAGCCACCATTCATCTAGCGTATATATAACTATTAATTAATGACACATGTGAAGTTTTATTTGTATTTATTCACAACAAAATGTAAAATAATCTAGAAGAGAAAAATTCCGGATCATATGGTATATATGTAGATGAACTTTTAATGACTTTTCAAATCCATCAATCACGCTGCACGGACTTATATCCGACTATCGGACTGCGGACGATTATGCCCGTCTAAGGATCGCGGGAGGTTCCTTCGGGCCGCCCAAAACGTGTACCTCTCCTCGGGACCCCCCTCTATACAGTGTTAACAACCTCGCGAAAAAATCTACCTTTCGTACGCACTACAAATTAAACACGAGCCCTGCCCGCTCGCCGGAAAACAGAAACCAATCACCGACATCGATCTTTATTTGTTATTGTTTGCCCGAATGAAACAAGCAAAAAAAAACGACAACAATCGAAAAGGGGGATCGTTTGTCGTAGCTTATCTAAATTAGAATCTTATTATGAAATGGAGAAAGAACATGGATTTCTTGAAAGAAAGAAACAAAAAATAATTTGGATTTTATAACGGTTTTCTTTTTAAATAATCATTGGTTCAGGCTTTTACTTGATGAAACTCCATAATACACTATTTAAAAATGTTTTATTTTTTCTTGATATTATTTTCATCCCCTCTTTATAAACTTCCATAATTCTATAAGTAGCCGGCATAAATCTCTCCGCCTCGGAAATAACTCAACCTTATGCGCCGGGAGCGAGTTGTTAGTCGAAATGACTTCCTGCTGAGACACTTAAGACTTAAGACGCCCGTATATTCCATATAAGCTCTTAAGGGACGCTCCTAACGACCAATTTTCCGTATAAAACGTCCACCATTGTCGCGCATATTTATGGAGGCGATGAGACGCGTGTCCACTGTATATATATATTATTTTTACCTCTTCTTCGGATATTTTTTACTTCTTCGTAGGAACAGAGGACGCGAAAGAAAATAAAATTATTATTTTTAATAAGCTCAAGATGGGAAGAGCAAACATTAATCCAACTCGGTTAATTGGCCATTAAATCCCGAAGGAGTTGATTAAATTGAATAAATATTTGTTTCGAGGCGTAATTAATAAATTAATAGCGGTTTGAAACAAAACGCGTTACGTGCGTTCATCCGTCCGACCCATTCATATTTTAATCAAGCGTATCTTTGTAAATTAACGGCGGAATACCGTCTTCTCTTGCTCCTTGCCTTTCCTCGCCCGCCCGGCCGGGATTGAGCAATAACATTTAATTAACAATAAATCCGAATTAATTACGAAAAACGACGCGCGCGCAACACTCGAGGAAAGAAAATATTGTTTAGCGCTCACACAATTTTGATTAAATTTAATTAATAGCCGTCAGGACTATCATAAAATGAAGCAAGAAAATAAAACAAATTACATGCACACGACAACACATAATTGATTCAAAGAAGAAATTTGCTGAAGAAAAATCTAAATAGGGTGGTTTTGATGCTTAATAATGGTCGTATTTTAGTTTACACCTCGAAAATATTGCAGTATGTAATAACACATATTGTGTATAATTAATAATTTAATATATCCGAACATTGTCATCGATATCATCTTGTGTGGATATAACACTGTGTGAAATTAATGTGTAAATAAAACATTAGCGGTTGTCCGAACCGCGGCGCTAATTATGCAACGTAATTAATTGTTTTTACGGCCCCGCGAGTCGAGAGGAAAAGAGGAAAGGAGAAAAACGCTCGCGCTTATATTACACATCACGTACGGAGAGCCAATTAAGAATTATCTAATTCTATAAATATAAAAGAAACGCGGCTCATTAGCCAGCGTTTTATTACCTCAATAACACACCAGCCGAGGTAATAATAATAATTTTCGCTCAAATTCCAATCAATTTTACTATTATCATTATTTCTTTTTTTAAACAATTCAGATATATTTTATGATTTTCTTTTTTCAACTACCACAAAATACAGATCCGAATGAAAAATACGACTCTTTCAAATTGCATTTTGTATTCAGCTATTTGAGTGCGGATCAAAAAGATTCATTTAGCAAACGATTCTAAACAATGCATAATTAAGTCTGGTTTTTATCGTATTTCGTAATAAATAGTCGCTGGAGAAATATTTCCATCATATACCCGGCGCATTCACCATTTATATCCTCCAAAATACCAGTAATTACTATTTTTTTTTATTAAAAAAATAAGAACGTGTATAATTTTTAATAAAAATAAGCAATTACTGGTATTATAGATGTAATAAATGGTGAATGCGCCGGGCATTCCCGTAGAAATATTTCTCCAGCTTCGCATACATATTTAATAGACTATATTAGACAACTTATAAGCTCATTTTAAGCACCTACCTGCAAATTCTGGGCTATAGTAGGCAATTAACAACAATTTATATGCGTTTTCAGGAAGATGCAAAAAATTATGAGCAGTTTACATTCTATTTTTGGTAAATACAGGAAATTGTCATGCTATTTTATTCTTATGGACAGTTTAAATACTATTTTAGATAATTTTAAGAACATTTAGACACGTTGAATAATTTACAGGCAATTTTTTATGCTATTTTACGCAATTTCCACGTTATATTAGACAATTATCGTCAATTTGGATACTATTTTAAGCAACTGTTGGCAGTTTCAGACTACATTAGATAATTATAGACAATTTTAGGCAACTGTGGGCATTTTTAGACTATATTAGACAATTACATGCAATTTTAGATAACGTCTAGACTATAGTAGGCAATTCTTGTCAAATTCAATATTATTTTAGGCAACTGCAGCCTCTTTTAGACTATATTAGGCAATTATAGGCAAAATTTAGGCTATATTAAACAATTCAAGGCACATTCAATATTATTATAGGCAAGTGTGGCACTTTTAAGACTACATTAGACAATTATAGGCAACGTCTAGGCTATATTAGGCATTTTTGGTCAAATTCAATATTATTTTAGGCAACTGCAGCCTTTTTTAGACTATATCAGACAATTATAGGCAAAATTTAGGCTATATTAGACAATTCTAGGCACATTCAATATTATTATAGGCAAGAGTGGCATTTTTAAGATTACATTAGACAATTATAGGCAACGTCTAGGCTATATTAGGTATTTCTGGTCAAATTCAATATTATTTTAGGCAACTGCAGCCTTTTTAAGACTATATTAGACAATTATAGGCAACGTCTAGGATATATTAGGCAATTGTGGCCTTTTTATACTACATTAGACAATTACAGGCAAATTCTATGCTGTTTTACGCAATTTCTAGGCAACTTTCATATTATTTTAGGCAACTGTGGAAAATGTGCATGCTATTTTAGGCAATTACATGTAATTTCTAGGCTAAATTTGGTAATTAAGGACAATTTCCATGCGTTTATACAAAAATTCATGCAATTTGCATGCTATTTTAGGATAATAGGCAATTTATAGAATATAATAGGCAATTACAAGTAATACATGCTCTATTAGACAATTTGTAGGCTATATTAGACATTTATAGGCAATTTAAATACTATTTTAGGTAACTACATGCAATTTCTAGTCCACATTAAGCAATCTTTAGCTATTTTAGTCAATTGCAGGTTATTTCTGGGCTACATTAAGCAATCGCGAACCATTCAGATACTATTTTAGGCAAATACAGTTAATTTCTAGGCTAACACGCCCTTTTATGTCACTTTCTACACCATTTTTATTTGCTATGAAGTGCAAATATTACACATGTAGCCATTTTAAGTCGCTATAAAGTCAATCTCTAGAACTAATGATCAATTTTAATTGCTACAATAAATTTAAGCAGAATTCTTTCGCAAGGCAAATCCATCTGAAAGTTCGAAAATCGCAGACATTTCGAAATAGCATTACGAGAAATGTCAATACCGGGGAGATCGCAATCTCCGGGCCGGAGCGAAAACGCAAGCGAAATGTCGCATCATTGTTTGTCGTCGCGCGAGCGCTAGGAAATTGAAAAGCCGGGCGCTTTGTTTGCACAGGGGAGCGCAAATGGCAAAATAATTGCGAAATTGCGCCTATTTATGATAGCCAATTATCGAAACCATCCGTCGCACCGAATTATTCATCGTGCATTGTAAAATAAATGCGCGTCACACGGAGATTCATACAACGGGAAGTTTTAATAGATAAATTTCAGTTTTGAAAAAAAAAAAAAAGAATAGAGAAACCGATACACGGAAAGTGCAATTTTCTGATTTTTGCATAATGTTTTAATAAATTTCAGTTATACAAAGTTAAAAAGAGAGAGAGAAAAGAGAAAGTTTCGTCCTGTTATTCTGGACACATCGAGATCCTTAATATTGTAAAATATTTATCTTTTTTTTACTGAGCTCATTGTTGTTTGTCTAGGAGTGTTGAGAAAAGTTTGACAAAAAGAATAAACAGTAACAATAAATTTATAAGTGAGTGAAAAATATCGAAATTGTTATTTCTAACAACAGTAAAAAAAGTCTATACATTTTTGTAATCAATATCAATAACGAAGGAAATCAATTTTAATTGACACATTTTCATTCATTCGTACGTTCAATAAACAAAAACCTCATAAGAAAAAGAAAAATTGTATTGTCATAACGGGTCATTAATCTAACGGACGCGTCTCTGCACCATCATTATTAAATCGTCCACGTTTTCAAAGGAATTTTCTGATTGCGCAACTTTTTTCCGTCTTTTATTTCTCTACAAAATCATCGAAACTAATGAGGACAAGATATCCGTGTTACAATATTGTTACACCTCAGAAGGAAAAAAAAACGAAAGGAAATTCAAATGTAAAATTGGTAATACTAATTGTAGGTGCAATCATATTAATCGGTCTGTTAGTTAACCGATAAATCGTGTCGTTGTTAGTACTCGCGGAACAGAAAACTAATTATTATCCTTTAAAAGGATAACAACAAGCCGCTCTTGTTTCTCTGTGTATTTGTCTGTATTTACGTTACGTACATGAATGTGCATGTATGTATGTGTGTGTGTGTGTGTGGGTAGGGCCAGGAGTAATTAATTATTTATAAGGTACTTTATGGTGTTCCGAGCCGGAGTATCATTAGGCACTCGCGGAAAACCATAAACAATCTACTTTATTAAATAAATACGTTCTCGGTTTAACTTGTTGGATTTTTTTCTCTCCCCTTTCCCATTTAATTTCCAGCTCGGCTCGCCGCATAAAGAACATTATGCAAAACGCTGTATAATTATTGTTTCCTATGCCATTTTATTTATTCACTTTTTTCGTGGGGCTCGGAACACGAGATATATGCTATAATAAAGTGAGGTTTACGATGACAAACGAAAATTAAATTTAAAATGTTATTTTTTTTAATAATAAATTAAATATTAGACTAATGGCTAATTTTTGGTAACTGCAAGCATTTTTAGACTATATTAGGCATTTATGAGAAATTGCAATTTCATTAGTTATAAAATCAAACAGTTTAACTTTATTTTCACTTTCAATTGCCACAAGGTCCAATTTTTCGACTAATAGTCATTTTTAATCTGAGAGAACTCTTACTTTCAAACCGGTAGGTTTCAGATCAATATATTAAACTTGTAGTCATTCTCAGTTACTACAAAATCCAAATATTAGATTATTAAGTTGCTGAAAAGTCAGAATATCAAACTTCTAGTAATATTTGTTTGTTATAAATCCAAAATGGGCACTTTTATTTATTATAAAGTGTAAAACTATACTTGCAGTCGCTTTAAAATCAAAGTGTAGAACTATAAATCATTTTTAGTTGCTATACAGTCAAAATATTAGACATATAGTCAATTTTAGTTGCTATAAAGTCAAAATATTACACATATAGTAATTTTCAGTTGCTATAAAGTCAAAATATTGGACTTCTAGTCAATTTTAGTTGCTATAAAGTCAAAATATTGGACATATAATCAAATATAGTTGCTATAAAGTCAAAATATTGAACTTGTAGTCAAATTTAGTTGCTAGAAGTTCAAAATATTGGACTTCTGGTCAATTTTATTTGCTAAAAGTTCAAAATATTGGACTTCTAGTCAATTTTAGTTGCTATAAAGTCAAAATATTGGACATATAATCAAATTTAGTTGCTATAAAGTCAAAATATTGGACATATAGTCAATTTTAGTTGCAATAAAGTCAAAATATTCGACATATAATCAAATTTAGTTGCTATAAAGTCAAAATATTGGACATATAATCAAATTTAGTTGCTATAAAGTCAAAATATTGGACATATAGTCAATTTTAGTTGCAATAAAGTCAAAATATTGGACATATAGTCCAATTTAGTTGCTAAAAGTTCAAAATATTGGACTTCTAGTCAATTTTAGTTGCTATAAAGTCAAAATATTGCACATATAGTCATTTTCAGTTGCTAGAAAGTCAAAATATTGCACATATAGTCATTTTCAGTTGCTATAAAGTCAATATATTGGACTTATAGTCATTATCAGTTGCTATAAAGTCAAAATATTGGACTTGTAGTCATTTTCAGTTGCTATAAAGTCAAAATATTGCACATATAGTCAGTTTCAGTTGCTAGAAAGTCAAAATATTGCACATATAGTCATTTTCAGTTGCTAGAAAGTCAAAATATTGGACTTATGGTCATTATCAGTTGCTATAAAGTCAAAATATTGGACTTATAGTCATTTTCAGTTGCTATAAAGTCAAAATATTGCACATATAGTCAGTTTCAGTTGCTATAAAGTCAAATTATTGGACTTATAGTCAGTTTTAGTTGCTATAAAGTCAAAATATTGGACTTATAGTCAGTTTTAGTTGCTATAAAGTCAAAATATTGGACTTATATTCAGTTTTAGTTGCTATAAAGTCAAAATATTGCACATATAGTCATTTTCAGTTGCTACAAAGTCAAGATATTGCAGATATAGTCATTTTCAGTTGCTATAAAGTCAAGATATTGCACATATAGTCATTTTCAGTTGCTATAAAGTCAAGATATTGGACATATAATCAAATTTAGTTGCTATAAAGTCAAGATATTGGACATATAATCAAATTTAGTTGCTATAAAGTCAAAATATTGGACATATAGTCAATTTTAGTTGATATAAAGTCAAAATATTGAACTCGTAGTCAATTTTAGTTGATATAAAGTCAAAATATTGAACTCGTAGTCATCTTTAGTCGCTATAAAGTCAAAATATTGCACATATAGTCATTTTTAGTTGCTATAAAGTCAAAATATTGCACATATAGTCATTTTAGGTTGCTATAAAGTCAAAATATTACACATATAGCCATTTTTAGTTGCTATAAAATCAAAATATTACACTTTTAATCAAATTTAGTTGCTATAAGATGAAAATATTAGACATATAGTCATTTTTTGTTGCTATAAAGTCAAAATATTGTTCATAATTGCATATATAGTCATTTTTAGTTGCTATAACACTAAAATATTAGACTTGTAGTAATATTTAGTTTCTAAAAAGTTAAAATGTCAGATTTGTAGTCATATTTATATACCATGCTCACAATAATGTTTAGTTTCGCTAAGATAAAAATTTGGACTAATTTTTTGTTTGCTAAATTGTCAATATAAGATGCTTATAGTCATTTTATGTTGCCATAAAGTAAAAATATCCGTCTTAATAAAAAGACTATAGTCATAGTCAGTTTTGTTTTGATAATGACACTAAGGTTACCGAAACAAAAGTAGATTTGTTTTGTTTTGACAAACCACACGTTGTCGAAACTATAGCCAATAATAAACAATCCGAGTTATACAAACAAATAAAAAAAGAGGCGAATAAAAAAATCGCTGGGCATTTATTGCGTGTACGAGCATAAGCACGAGCACACGAACAAATGCGCGTAACAATAAATAAGCCGATATGAATCGGGTATATATTTAATGTGTGGTGGGCACAGATTAACACGTCGCGCTTTATATTAACCCAATAAATACGGCACTTAAACATGTCGGCCGTTTTATGGCCAGAATTTTAATAACAATCATAACTCAGGAAATTTATTCCGGCTGTAATTGGAATCACCATTAAAAAATTACACACATTCTGGACACTACAAGTATTGTCTTACACTCGTACTCGTTTATAAAGAATTATGTTATTAAAAAGAAAGAAAAAAAAACAATGTTATTACTAGTCTGTAAATATATTTGTCTTATTATTGAATGATGTTAGACAATGAAGATTATTATTATTAAATTAAATAAAAATAATTTGAAAATTATTAATAAATTATTTCCACATTTACCTCTATGACATCCTGACTTACGTTACGTAATAACGTACTTACGTAACGTAAGTCAAGATGTCATAGAGGTAAATGCACATTAAAACAACTACTTCTAGGGCAAATACCCACGCTTCAACTTTGTTATACATTAATCTTCTTTATGTTGGTTGTTAATTAAATAAAAATAATTAATAAGTTTAAAAGAAAAACTTTTAAATATAAAATTCATTGCAGTAGCCGTTTTCTTTCTTGACTTTCTTAATTAAAGTCATCCATCGAAATTGAAATTCGAATAAGCCGAAAGGAAGAAAGAAAGAGGGGAATCTTCTAATTCCGATTGGCGTTCGCCTCCTCGCGGCGCAATTAAGCAAACGGCCGTTGTTCCTCTGGGACGCGCGACGAGGAATGTGGAAAGAGTATTAAAATTTTAATTAGCGTCGATAAATTATCGGATTCTTGAATATCTGATAAGGCGAGGAGGAAAAAGGGAAGAAGAGGGAGAGAGATAGGCAATGGAGAGGGAAGAGGAGAGGACGACCGATAAATCTCCACAAATTAATCGAAATTATTTACGAGCCGCTCGACGTCACGGACAATTTACATAATTGTACATTTTTGTTTTATTATTATTGTTGTGCTTGTATGTGTTTGTGCGTAGAGTTGAGTCACTTTAAAATCACTATAGTTCGCTGATATTGTCCTTAAAACAACTTTAATTTGCTGTATATATATATATATACAGAGAGCTTTTTTATCAGTGTACATTTCCCCTATGTATACCTGCAAAATACGCGAGTCAAATGCTTTAATGGATGTATGTTTAGTTGCTTATAACACGCAACTGAACACACATAATCAACAACATATATACACACATTAATCGATTCAATGCTATTGGCTAGCGTTTTTTATATACACTTCCCTTAATGTATACTGATAAAAAAAACCTCTATATATTTAATCTTTATTATAGAATTTACATTAAGTATAATACAATACATTTTATGTAATAAAATATCGACCATCGGTCTTTCAGCCAGGAGTCCATGTATTCATGTCAGTTTTTTAAATTATTATGAATGAATAGTAGTTTCAGGATAGTGGAATTTGGATGAGGTGTCTGGGTTACGTTTAAGGCATAGTCGGTTTAAAGTCGGGATTTTTTGTCACAAATTGTTTAACTTGTTATTAATAACATCTTTCCTTTTTTGTTCCCTGATTGAGATAAAAGTTACGAAATAAAAAAAAAATACATTCCATTTAATAATGAAATATTATTATGAACTAACATTCTTAACTAAAGAAAAAATAAGAATGAGCAATAAATTAAATGTAAAAAAAAGTCGAATTGTAATTAACGATATTTATACCGTGTTGACATACGGTGTACAATCAGAAAGAGAGAGATAATTATCGGTTTCGAATCGCCCTGACCCAAAATTAATTAAATTCTCCTAAACAAACAACCAACCACAATCGAAACAGATTAATGTCTCGTGTCTGTCATAAGTAAACCTACAAGGTTGTAAAACTGCGCGCTTTTTTTTTGTGATATGAATATGCGGCGATTAACTGATCGCTATCTCAATGTTGAATTCTTACGACTTAGAAAAAAATTATGTAATTAATAATTAGTATTTATTACATGAGAATTTATTTGCGATTAATAATCGACTTAAGAAAAAGGAAAACAAAAATGTGATTGAATAATGAGAGAAATAATTGTATGACAATTAATAATTGCAGAGAAAGAAAAAGATCCGTTTTATAATTTATCCCTATTTCAAAAACAATCCTTACTTAATAGAAAAGAGTATTCATTCCCTTGGTCATAGTTATTTAAAATAAATTTGTTAAGCGGACGTTAGCTTCTCTAATATGTGTTTGACGGGTTCCAAGAAAATCCAACGATGTATAAACAAGTGACATGTATTTACAGGTATTTACAATAAGTGTTTTGTACCGTGGTACCAACTGGTCTGGCGCTCAGGGTGAGAAGCACCCTTGAAGAAACCTCCGACGTGCCGAGGCGGAGGGCGCGCGCAAGCGCTTAACAAAATTAAATAAAAATAATTTGAGAATAATAATTAATTATCTCAATAACATAAATAAAAATAAATAGTAAAGAGGAAATAATTTATTAGGATTTATTTATTTAATCGACGAGCGCCTTAACCGCGGATATTCCACGGATAAATATTGAAAATGCACCACGAAGTAAACTACTCAAAGATTCCAGAATTCATTTATTATTTTTATTTATGTTTTAGACTACTGTCACAGTAGCTAAAGAGGGAATAATTTATTAATTATTATCAAATTATTTTTATTTATGTTCCAAGATAAATAACAGATTTTTTTTATTTTCACTGTAATTCAAAACTACTACTCGAGCTTCGCCAGGATGTTACTCTTCTTATAAACGTAAACTTCTTTCTGGTCTTCTGCTAAATAAATATATTTTTTTAAATTTTTATTTATAGAAAAGTTGAATGCATTACGTACGGTTTGTGTATCCTAGAGAATTAGCGGAGGAGTCATCCATTTTTTTTTAATAATTTATTTTAAAAAATCTACGTTGACATTACTTTCGCAATTTCGCATGCGTTATCTGTTCCCTAGCTGAAAGTCGGACGAATGACACCGCGATCCTCTTAATTGACGCGTTTCAGTAAAAAAAATAATTACCTATAATGATCCCCGTTATGTCTAACAATAATCCATCAAACTCGACTAATTACCGCATTTTCTAGTTACACAAGGATTGATGTTTTTAAATTAACGTGAAGTGTTAATATTGCTAAGGGATAACATTTCCGATTCTTTGATTGAATTTTAATAAATGTCACAAACATTAATCACCTCGATTTACATTAAATCATCACTTAAGTCGTGTTTGTTAAGGTTAGAACCTAAGTTAACCAAGCAATCGCAACATTGCCTAAGCCAACTTAAATAAATTTAACGTAATCTAACCTAACCTAAGATAATTAACGTAATCTAACCTAACTTAGCCATCACAACAGAGCGTATATAAATAACGTAATCTAACCTAACCTAGGGACACTTAAATTAACCTAATTTAAGTCATTATAGCATAGCTTAACCCAACCTAAGATAATTAACGTAATCTAACCTAACTTAGCCATCACAACAGAGCGTATGTAAATAACGTAATTTAACCTAACCTAGGGACACTTAAATTAACCTAATCTAAGCCATTATAGCATAGGTTAACACAACCTAAGATAATTAACGTAATCTAACCTAACTTAAGTGTACTTAAATTAATCTAAGCCATCACAACAGAGCGTATGTAAATAATGTTATCTAACCTAACCTAGGGGTACTTAAATTAACCTAAGCCATTACAGCATAGCCTAATCCAACCTAAAATAAATAACGTAATCTAACCTAACTTAATTAAACTAAACTAAGTCATTACAAGACCTAAAATCGTAAATACCTTTAATATAGGTTATATTACGTTATTTGTCTAACTTTTTAACCTATCTTAAAGGTATTTAAATTAACTTAACATACACTATTGATACATAGCCTAACTCAACAAAATGTAATCTAACCTAACCTGAGAATACTTAAATTAACCTAACCTAAGCTATTGCTACATAGCCTAAACTTAATTTAAAGTAAATAATGTAATCCCACCTAACCTAAGGTACTTAAAGCAACCTGTTTTTGCGTGTTAACTACTTAAAACAACCTAAACCTAAGCTATTATGACATAGCTTAACTCAACCTATGTAAATAACGTAATATGAACTAACTTAAGTTACCTTAAGGCCGTGGCAACATTGCCCAACTCAACCTAAGGTAAATAACGTAACCTAACCTAATTTAAGGTACTTTCATTAATCTAATCCTAATCCTAACCTAAGGTAAATAAAACCTAACTCAAAGGTAATCGTAACTTAACATAAAATTTGCGAAAAAAAAAACACCATTCCTCAGTTGAGTTAATGACATGCCTATTAATTGATTCGTTATATTAATGAACTGTTTAATGTTAATTACAGGATAAAATTTGCATCCTCATTTCAATATTGAGATAAAGAATTTTCATAACACTATAAATAAGCGCTGATATTTTCCAAACTCCACACTCTCTCGCAAAAATGTATTCGAAACTTATCGTATTATTGGCAGCCGTCATTGGCGCGATAATCGCGCAAACTCCGGGCGTCAACGTAATCTGCGTGCCGAACGGCACTTGTATTCCCGGAGGACCAGTCATCGATCCGAGAATTGTGGTGAGTTAAATGTTAACTCTTTGAAAATCTGAGAAAGTTAAATAAGTCATAACTAACGTTAAAAAGCTGAAGTTTAAAAATTGCGAGCAATGAATGTAATTTTCTCAACACCAATCGAAATTTAAAGTATAAAATTTGTAAAGTAATTTTCTTAAGGCCAGGAGAATTTTTATGAGTCTAAAAAATATTCGTTGCATTTTTTTAGACTCATCAAAATTCTCCTGGCCTTAAGAAAATTACTTTACAAATTTTATACTTTAAATTTCGATTGGTGTTGAGAAATGTATATTCATTGCTCGTAATTTTTAAACTTTAGCTTTTTAACGTTAGTTATGACTTATTTAACTTTCTCAGATTTTCAAAGATTTTTCAAATCTCGACACAAATGAAAATCTGTAATGTACACCACTTTAAGAACCGTAGGTTAGGTTAAACAAGTGATAAACTATGCTTAGGTTAAGTTACTTTAAGTACATTAGGTTAGGTTAAATTATGTTATAAGTATTCGTCTGAAGAAAATTCAATTCCATTGAATGTGAAAATGTGACGTAAAACCTAATTTACTTAACCTAAGTATAGTTTAACACAACCTATGTAAATAACGTTATATGGACGAACTTAAAATATACATATATATTATCGAAAAAAAACCTTTATATCCGTGAGAGTGTAGGGTAACGAAATTAAAATACCTTAATTAACCTAACCTAAGCCAACCTAAGATAAATAACCTAAAAATCGTGACATATTTTCGAATCAAAATTACAACCATATTTAAAAATGTTTGCCGAATTTGAGGTCCCCACTTGTGCCGCCGGACAACAAGCCTGCAACGGAAACTCGGCATCGGCCAGTTGTGGTTTAAGACACGTGACCAACGCTGTCACCACTGACGGCACGAGCGTTTACGGCAGCTTCCCGTGGCAGGCGTTCATCAGAACCTCGACCGGATTCACCGCCTCCGGTGTCCTCATCGACAACTACCACGTGCTGACGGCCGCACATAAAGTCGTCGGTCTTAGGCAAGTCAACAATTGAAAAAAAAAACAATCAAAAAATCTGAGTCTTATGTAACTCTTTTGAGTTCATTACTCATTTCCCATTGATAGCAAACATTTTTTTGGAAATGATTAAAACTGAATGATTCAGATGAGCGAATTTTATTAACTGTATGTTGATTTTCTGACAGTGGTTTGACGGTGTACATGGGTGTCCACAATCCGGAGAATTTGACGCAGGCCCAAGCCAGAACGGTCCAGAATATCATTGCCCATCCGAATTACGAACTTAGCACCTTGAAAAATGATATCGCCATCATACGCCTGTCCTCGCCGATAGCTCTGGGCTATCAAAACAACATTGGCACTGCGTGTCTTCCGCCGAACGGAAAGTCATTTGTTGGACAAAGGTGAGAGATCAAATTGACTTAAACAAAAGTAGAAATCCAAAACCACAAAGGCCGTCGAAGCCTATATGATTGATATATCATCATTTTTTATTTTGTTTATTTAGATGTACCGTTTCTGGTTGGGGTTCGACTTCTTTCACGTCCAACGACGCCGGCAAAAGTGTCCAAAGGCAAGTGACACTTCCGATTGTCGATTACAACACGTGCAGGAACTCAATGTTGCAGCCGCATATTTTGGGACAGAGTACTGACATGTATCTGGATCCGCTGGGGGAGCTCTGCGCTGGCGGGGAATTGGGCAAAGATGCCTGTTCGGTAAGAACATCTGTTGACTATCAAACATCTAACTAAAAATAGCCCTTGATTTGACAAAGAACATATATTGACTATCAAAACATCTAACTAAAAATAGGCCTTCATTTGACAAAGAACATCTGTTGACTATCAAAACATCTAACTAAAAATAGCCCATCATTTGACAAAGAACATCTGTTGACCATCAAACATCTCACTAAAAATAGCCCTTCATTTGACTAACACAAATGGCTATTGAATTATAGCCTAAATGAAAATAGCCTATCGTTGAATTATAGCTCCCATTTGCCTAAGTCAAAATCATTTATACATAACTGTCATTTCCCTTAAATAAAATATTATATATTAGGCAATAAAATTGACTGTATACTTGAAATTAGGCAATAACTTAATTTTAAAGTAATCTTCTTCTTGTTTTTAGAATGATGGTGGTGCTCCTCTAGTTTGCCGCGACGCCAACGGTCGATTCGAGGTGGCAGGATTGGTGATTTGGGGCAAGAACTGCGGACAGGCCGGAGTCTACGGGGTCTACGTGGACGTCGCTAAATACAGGAATTGGATCAACGCCCAGATAGGCAACGGCATCGATCCACGATCAGGCTAATTACATTTGTACCAAACAAACAGAAATACATTAAAATTACTTTTAAACTATCTATTTACCTGAGAAAACTCTTTTTAGCCTAATAAATTTCCTATATTTCCTTGAAAAAGTGTGTAAACAAACATTACTTTTAATCCAGTTGAATTAATTCTTTGCTTATTATTTTTTTGCAGTAATAAATAAATCTCATCCGTCAAATGCAATGTTACATTATTTATATTTTTTTTTTTAAGTGGACACAATGCATTTGCATAACGCTTATCCTGTTATTACCGGTACTGAACTTGACACAAATTAAGGCGAGAAGAATTGAATCGAAACAGAATGCACATCCTACGAATTGCAACACCACTGGTGTGAAAAATCTGTCGACAATCGAATTAAACAAAATTAATCATAAATTGCGATGGAATCCTTGATGTCCTTTTCATTCGGTTTTGTCATTATTTCGCACATTTTTTTTAATTTATTTATTGTTGATTGATTCATTTGTTATTTTGCAATCAAATTTGATGCGAAATTTAGATGTCAATGTTGAATGTTTATTTTCAGCAACATTTTTCATTGCTGCATTTTTTTTTTTTTTTCATTATCCTTCTTTTCATTTTATTTTTTTCTAGTGGTGGGATTTTTTTCATTGTTATCATTGTCGTTATTGTTAGCATAATATAAATATTGCCGGAGGAAACATAGGTGCCATCACAACGGGTTTGTCGGCAGTGCTGTGAAGATGATTTCTGTGGTTGCCGTTTTTGGGTTCTTGCTGGGCGCATCGGTGGCGTTGGATCTTCCGAAAATTTTGGCAAAACAAGACTTTCAGAGGTTGCTAGATGTCGATTCGGAATTTGGATGGTCACATTCGTCGAGTGGCAGGAGATTTGCCAGACAGACAGCCGGAACGACGGGCATCTGCGTGCCGGCCGGAACTTGTCTGGGTGCGACCACACCCAATAACACCATCGACCCACGCATCGTTGTACCAGTAAGCTGTTAATTGTCAAAATTTGCACCTAACCAAAAATAAAACAAGATTTTTCCGTGAAACATCAAAGTGATTCAAATTAGTAATAATCGAACTTTCTTTCATTTCACGACAAAACATATCAAGTAAATCTTTTGGGGAATTTCAATTACCTCAAACTATTGATTTAAATTTGTTTACACAGCACTCTTCCATACATCAAATAAATAAATAAATAAATAAATAAATAATCATGAATATCTCACACCCACCTACAGTCGAGCAGGAAATACTAAACTTTTATGAAATTCTATCGTTTAAGATTTTTGTTTATTAATTATTTTCCTGGAATACAAGATGTGTGGAATATCTGTTATTCCAGGAAAATCATAAACAATAGAATTTCAGTTTAGAATAAAACAATTTTTCGTCAAAACAAGATAGTAATGGAAGAAAATTTACATTTAGTTATGACGAATTTTGATTTCTTCTTTAGGGAGCAACTACAACAGCACCACCAGTGACATTAGTCTGCCCAACCGGACAAGTGTCGTGCACTGGATTGGCTTCTGCTGTGGCTTGTGGTCAACGGTACGTTGCTAATATCGGCAGCGCCGATGGCAACACTGTCTACGGAGCTTATCCTTGGCAGGCTTTCATCCAAAATCAAACTGGATACACCGGGAGTGGTGTGCTTTTGGACAGCTGGCACGTCCTCACTGCAGCGCATAAAGTCAACTTAAACACGTAGGTTTGATACATGTCAAAAAAAAACAATCAATTTAACCTCACTGTCGCAAGCAACCCGATATTTAACAAGTAGGTTGTCAACATCGAAATTCTGATAAGTTTGCGATTTTTAATAACTTTCGTGGAATTCTGTTTGGACGAGATTGAGGTGAAGTTGGCTAGCCATAGCTATTTAACAGAACCTAAAATAAATCAAGATTTTGTTCTCGAAATTCTCAATAACTTCGCGAAAATAAAAAAAAGATCCCTGGTTCGAATTCAGGACCTGAAACGACGACTGATCCCAGTACTAGTCACTGGTCTTCGGAAGAGAATCCTTTTTCTTAATAAAAACCATTCACACATAGACGTAAATATGAATGGATTAAATCGTAAGATACATTCATACGAATGCCCTTGTGTGAATGATTCTTAATAAGAAATAAGATTATCTTCAATAACAAATAAATTTGCCCAATTTAATATTTCAGGGCTACACCAGGAAATATTCGTGTCTACATGGGAGTCCACAACCCGACGAATTTAACACAAGCCCAGATGAGAGTCGGAGCAAGAGTGGTGCTACATCCAAATTTTAACGCGGGAACTTTGATCAATGACATTGCTGTGGTTAGGTTGGCCTCTGCCATCCCTTTGGGTTATCAAAACAACATCGGCACTGCCTGCTTACCAGCAGCTTCAAGCAGTTACATAGGACAGAGGTAAGAATCAGCTACAGAAGAGATATCAAATCTTAACATTTCTGCAACTAAAACCCAAGGTGTTTGGTTTCCGGATGGGGGAGGAGCACCTTCACCTCCAACGACGCCCCGACCAATCCGCAAAAACAAGTGACGGTGCCGATTGTCAATTACGCCACATGCAGGACCTCGATGTTGCAACCGAATGTTTTGGGCAGCAACACCGACTTATATTTAGATCCCAATGGTGAACTGTGCGCTGGGGGTGAAGCGCAAAGGGACGCTTGTACGGTAAGTCAATAACTATCGAAAAGTAGATGAATCTAATTAATTAAAAGCACGAAAAGTGACATCTTTTGCTTGCACTATTTTTCCAAGTATATAGTAATTTAATCGCAAGATCCTTCATCAAGGCATTGCACATGGAACACACTGGTCTGACGAGCTCCGAAATACCGAAATGGCCATTACAAAAAAAAAATCGAATTAGATTATTTTATCGAATGATTTCTGATTTCTTGAACTAAAAAAAAAACAACAGAAACTTAGTTCGGTTTGCTCAAGATTTACAAGAAAATATAAGTTCAATTTTAATGTAATTTGTGTTGAATTAATATTTGCAGCAAGATGGTGGTTCTCCGTTGGTGTGTCCGGACGCGAACGGTAGATACAACGTTGCCGGATTGGTCATTTGGGGCAAGAACTGTGGCCAGCCGGGAGTTTATGGAGTTTACGTCGATGTTCCGAAATACAGGGCTTGGATTGACTCGACCATCGCCACCTTGAACGCCGGATAACTTAGTTTCATGTTGTAATTTTGGGAATAACATAGAATAAAAAGTATTCATAAATCAATAGTCTATTGAATTTATTTTAAAGAATCTCTTTGCCTGAAATAGCTTAGACATTTCTTTTCTAGCCTAATATAGCCTATAAATTACATATATTTGCTTAAAATGGTGTGTAAACAGTTTTTATTAGCCTAATACAGCTTAGAAATTGTCTATATTTACCTAATATAGTGTTTAAAATTGCCTACAATTATATATACAGCCTAGAAATTACTTTTTTAGCCTTATATACCCTATAATTACCTAAGCTGGTATGTAAATTACCTACAATTGCCTAATACAGCCTAGACATTACTCACTTTAGACTAAAATAGCCTAGAATTTACTTATATTTGCCTAAACTGGTACGTAAATTGCCCACGATTACCTAATACAGCCTAGAAATTGTTCTATTTAGCCTAATATAGCCTAAAAATTACTTATATTGCCTAAACTGGTATAGAAATTGCCTAAAATTTCGTAATACAGCCTAGACATTGTTCCTTTAGCCTAAAATAGACTAGAATTTTCTTACACTTGCTTAAACTGGTACGTATATTGCCTGCAATTGTCCAATATAGCCTAAATAATGCTCTATTTAGTCTAATATAGCCTAGAAAATACTATATTTGCCTAAACTGGTACGTAAATTGCCCACAATTACCAAATACAGCCTATAAATTGCTTTATTTAGCCTAATATAGCCTATAAATTACTTATAATTGCCTAAACTGGTATGGAAATTGCCTAAAATTGCGTAATAGAGCCTAAACATTGCTCCATTTAGCCTAAAATAGACTAGAATTTTCTTATACTTGCTTAAACTGGTACGTATTTTGTCTGCAATTGCCTAATACAATATTTAACCTAATATAGCCTAAAAATAACCTTTAATCTGATATGTAAATTGCCTAAAATTGCCTAATACAGCCTTGACATTGCTGTCTTTAGCATAAAATAGTCTAGAATTTACTTATATTTGCCTAAACTGGTACGCAAATTGTGTGTAATTGCCTAATACAGACTAGAAATTGTTCTGTTTAGCCTAATATAGCCTAAAAAGTATTTATATTTGTCTAAACTAGTAGCTAGGATTACCTAATATAACCCAGAACTTACCTATTAACAGTATATACCTAAAACAGGATTCAAAAAATACAAAGTTACCTAAAATGGCTAATAAGCGTGAAAAAGAGTTCAAATTGCTCACTTTCGTCCCTTGTAGCCTATAAATTATATGTTTTTGCCCAAAATAAAATAAAAATTGTCTGTTTTTACACATTTGACTATATGACTATATGCAAATTTGAAACACTACAAATAGTTTCAAGTGTACATTGTCACATTTTTGTTTTTGACTAAATATTCACGTTTCATTATTACCTAGGTGTTGTCACTTACAAAAAGTCTGAATAAAATATAAATAGATCATCCGTAGATCGTTATTAGTCATATATTTTCGTTGTGATTAAATGCTCACGGTTCATGAAGTGATAAAATATACTTTTTTTTAGATATTATGATTTAGAAAATGTTTGAATATAAATAACATAATTTTATTTGTGTTGGTAAATACCATATATTTGAACAATCTGAAACTAATTTAGTTCAATTAATCAAATTACAACAAATAGAACAAACATCAATTCCGCTAAAATATTTATTCATTCACGGTCCGGCGAGCTTCGCGCAATAATATCCACACGACACAAAAGACATAATTACCTTCGGAGTGTGGTGAAAATATTAAAAATAAAACCGAACCGCGACAATGCCATGAAAATATTGCAACACAGAGGACGAATAGCTGTAATCACCGGCGTCAGATCAAATCGATTACAATAAAACAGCAGCGGTGATCAGGAATTTCCAAAGAGGATCGGATTAAATACGGTGACCAGGGACGGATTGGTCAGTTGGACGGTTCGGGCCTAAACAATCAGATGAAAATGTTGAAAGCTAGAGTGTTGATTTTTTTGGCGGTTTGGGGCACGGTTTGCGCGACGCCCTGCTTTATTAAAGTCATCAAAATACAACAGAGACCGATGACGACGAGCACAACAGCAAGACCACCGAATGGGAATAATGGAGGAGGAACGATTGATCCACGTGTAAGTTGTTAGCGATTTGCTGTTTAATTTAATCAATTAAAATCTTTTTAATTAGTAGATAAATTTAAACAAGAAATAAATAATATTTCATTAATTGCCTTACTGAATCTCGTTTAATGTTTTAGCTAAGCAAATTAATAGCCTGTGACGACGTCACCGTTCCATGTGACGTAAACACAAAATCAGCAGCCGGAGCAACAATTGCTGCTGCGATTCCAAAGAAACCAAAATGCGGTTCTAGATTTATTTCATCTTTGAATCCCAGCAATGGAGAGACAACGCTGGGGGCCCATCCCTGGTTGGCCTATATTGTCAACCAGATGGGCTACACGGGAAGCGGAGCTCTGATCGACAAATATTACGTCATAACGGCAGCTCATAAGGTCATATTGCACATGTAAGTATTACATTATAGTGGATCAACTGGAACAAATTTGTTACAATTTGCAAATTGACACTTCTTTTAGGAACAATCCGAGTACATTAAAGGTGTACATCGGAGTCCATGCTCCGGCGAAGACTTTGGCATCAGCGGAAATGAGGAGAGTCGACCAAATTCACGTCCACCCGTATTTCGAACCGGACACTCTGAAGAATGACATCGCTGTCTTGAGACTGAACACGCCGATCACTCCGGGGTCCGGAGTTAACGTCGGGACTATTTGTCTTCCGGAAAACAGCGAAAATTATATTGGAAGAAAGTAAGTTTAACTTTTTGATCAACAGTTTTTTTTTATAGAAATTGCATTCTAATAATAATAATTAAAATTTGAAATTAAGCGATAAGTAGGAAATAGACAGAAAGATAGCAAAATCTTGTAATATTGTATATATAGGTGTTGTGTATTGTATTACGTTTATTAATTAAGATTATGTATATATAGGAAATAATTACATAATTACTTACAAATAGGAAAATTATGGAGTTAGATGAAAGCAAAAATAATTGCCAACATTTCAACCAAAAAAAGTTGACATTATATACTGTATCTGTTGGCTAATAAATAAATAAGTTTAATTTTGTTGGTCATTCAATTAGTTCAAAAATGTTTCAGCGCGTTAATTAAAAATATCAATCAGCTATATCATGTAGGTGTTACTCAAGTTCCTTATTTTAGGTGTTTGGTAGCTGGTTGGGGTTCTTCTTCCTACGGAACAATCAACGACCAAACGGCGCTACAGAAGCAAGTCAGGGTGCCCATAGTTGATCACAAAACCTGCTACAACGAAATGTCCCAGGAGAAAGCTCTTGGAAGTAATGTCAACAAATATTTAGATGAGACTCAACACCTGTGCGTCGGAGGCCAGATCAATAAAGACGAATGTAATGTAAGTTATATTGCATTGAACTAAACCAATAACAATAACAACAGCTTTTTAAGTTTCATAAAATATATTGTAGAGATACTGCTACAATAAACTTTGTGAAACTTAAAAAAAAACTGTTGTCTTATTTACAAATAGTGTTATGGTAAAAGCCTCAATCATCGATTAAATATTATTTTTTTGTTAATATATAGCAAGGAGGAGGAACTCCCCTGGTCTGCCAAAATGAAACAACAAAGAAGTTCAGCGTTGTCGGTTTGCTGTCATGGGGTGTCGGCTGCGGCAACAAAGGTGTCTACGAAGTCTTCGTCGACGTCTTCCAATACCGGAATTGGATCGAAGCAATCGCTAGAGACTTTTATAGTTAATTTAATTATCTATATATTTTATTCTGATTTTAAATTTGTAATAATAAAAAAAATTCTTCTGCTATGTATATTCAGTTACTCATTTTTCTATTCTAAATAACTTTTTGTAAATAACTTCAATTTGTTTCCCATTGAAACTAATTTTTAAAAACTTCTGAAATTAAACACTTGTTTAGTGAAACACAAACAAGTGTTTAATTTGAAAAGTTTTAAATTGTTGATAAATAAAACGAAGTTTTTTTTAAGTTTCACAGAACTTTTACTCCCTTACTCCTCCTTCTTTTTTTAAAAAAATTGCGCTCCTTCTATCATTTTCGTTGTAACGCAAAAAGTAAATGGAAGTGTGTTCGAGCTAAATTTCGAAACCATCTCTGGGATTCGAATCGGAAATTATACAGTCCGCACAGGCGTGATTTATCGACAGCGCGTTGACAAGTTAAGAACCGGCCTCAGTTGCCCACACGGTGTGTTGTGTTATTAAAGGTTGATATCAAAATTTACACTTACGCAATAGATCGTTCATTCTTTTTTTTGCCCGGTGATTACACGTTCTGTTCGCGACATCAATATAATTTAGTCGGGGGACGAGTTTGACATTAATTGAAGACGAATTTTTTACTTCCCTAAAAATTTACTCGACATAAATAGGCGAGTAATTTGTCTTTTTTAGGCAAACGTTTGAATTTGAAGAAATTGCAAATTATAGCATATCATAAAAGAGCTGAATTAAAAATAAAAACGTTTTTGTCATCGATTAATATTAGCCATTTGCTTTAATCGAGTCCGAGTGAATGTTTGCTACATTTCGTTGATTATTCTAACAATATAATTGAAAGTGGTTAATGACAGCGATGGTGGTTGCCGTAATTAAGCCGCCCCGGAGCTAATTTAAGCGTCGCGTCGCCGATTGACTGACTGGCAGTTATGTATTGGATGGGAGTATAATGAATCAATCATTATTATTGAAGGCGTTTCAGTGTGTGTGTGCCTACGTGGGACGCGGCAATTACTGCCTTAATTAAAATTGAAATTAGTATTAGGCCGAGAAATAGATAACTGTCCATCTGTGTGTGTTGCAACCCGCGCGAAACCGTAAAGGAATTCTAAATCACAATCAAAACAATTTTATTAAAGATCAGCAAAGCCGATCGTTTTTCTTACTGCAAAATTAAGTATATGACAATTTTATTAAAGCAACATAATTCGTACTGCTTGAATATTTCATTAAATAATTATTCTTTATCTAAATAAAATAAAAATATGAAAATGCAACGGTCGAATAAGTGTTGAGAGCGCCGAGGAGCAATGCGGGGCCGTTCAACTTGCATACATAATTAAAGATGGTCACGATGAAGAGGAAAACGAGTGGAGAAGAAAAAAGATAAAGAGACGAGCGAGCACATCGCGGTGAGAGTCTAGATCTCGTCCAGAAATCATCATATCGGCAATAAAAGGATCCCGGTTGTTACTAGGAAGTTCACTACGGGGATAACACGGCGTTTTCCCATCAAAAGAATGATGACAATGTCCGGGGGCGCTTCACTAATAACAAGACCGACCTTCCACATCACATCATCATCATCTTCTTCCACGCAACAACAACACCGATCGTACGCACGTAACTTATCCCGAACAATAAAGTGATCTTATCACATTTTTTTTTAATAACTTCGCACATACCCAGCTTAGTTCAAAACGAAACTTAACCTAACCTACCTATGATTATCCATATATGTCTAATATGGGGTGCTCTTGTAATGCCTAAATACTAAAAATCCTATTAAAAAAAATTATAACACCGCGGGATTAAAACAAAAATGAAAATGACATTTCCAAAGCAGGAAGCAGGAAGAAGCTGTCCGCATTATACAACTCAATTTGTCCGAGTGTGTGAGGATTTTCGTGATTGCGCGCCTTTTGTTGGAGGCGCGAAGACAAAAGGTCGCTCCACACGAGCTGCAAGCCGCGTGACGGATCGATTGTCTTTTATCAATTTGACGCGGCCCGCTTTCCGAGAATGCCACCGATGAAGCGCGACAATTAGTCGTTTTTTTTTTTAATTCTTCTTTTCTTCGGCGGCGTATGTTAAACGCAAAACATCGACAAGAAAGACAAAAGTAAAAAAGGATGAGACAAAATAATAATAATAAGCAATAGAAGAATACAGTCAATTATGGTGAAAGTCAAGAACAGAAGACTACAGACAATTATGGTGAAAGTCAAGAACAGAAGAATACAGCCAAATTGTGGTGATTATCCAGAACAGAAGACTACAGTCAATTATGGTAAAAGTCAAGAACAGAAGACTACATTCAATTGAGGTAAAAATCAATTACATGAAGACTTTCACTAAAATTGACTGTAATCATAGTCAATTTTAGTGAAAGTCTTCTTGACTTCTTCTTGAGAAGATAACAGTCGAAAGTAGTGAAAATTAAGAACAGAAGATTATTATTATTATTATAAAAGACGCATCTTTTTCAGATACAACAGATAAAACATTTCCCCACCGTACACATCTTTCCAATTCAAATTAACATAAGTTCACTCACCTGAAACAAAGAGAGAACGAATAAAAAAAAAACAATTTCAGTTATTCAAGTGTGTTCCCCTAATGGTGCAATGGGATTTAATTCTATCGAATAATGGAATCGGAATACTTTTACTTTAATTTCCAACCGCGTTTTTATTTTCATGAAATAATAATAATGACGGTGATTCGACTGTTTCCACGCTTCTTATTATTACAAGGAAGAATGTATAGTTTCGTTATTTCAAATGGAGGAATAAGAAAAGTGGATAAAAGCTGAAAGGATTTCTAGTATTGTGAAATTTTGTTGATTGTCGGATTATTTGATTTTGATCATTCCGAATGCCGATTGTTGGTATTGAAAAAAATTATTAAGATGGAATTCAGATTGCAACTGAATTCGAATTATGTGTGATTGTGTGCATTAATTTATTTCATTACACACGGTGAAACTTTTATGGAATGATCTTTGATTTTTATGTTGTTTTATTTTTATCGACTCATTATAATAAAGTAAACCTTTAGTAATCGAATAAAAAATTGGAAATAATTAATAAATTATTCTCAAATTTTTTTAATTAGAAATAACCGTTAATAAATCTCAAAGAAACCTTACGTGCTATCTAAGGTATCTCTCATATTTATCAACTATTATCCTTAATTATACTGTAACAAGATATCACATCGAAATGTCATCCAACAATAAATCACTCATTCATCCAATTAAATTATTTAATTTCGCATTTGCAAACATCTGCACCGCAAAAAAAATGCATCGCCTCACCCTCGCTGATAAGAGCCGCATTCCGGTGCATTGTAACCGTACCTCATATCCTAACAGCTCGATTCGATTTTTTGTTGGTGGATTTAACTTAAGTAATAATGAGTGAGTCGAAGGCTGCGCCGTGCATTGTAATGGTGTCAGGCGTGCTCTTAATCCGACTCAACAATAAATACCGCCCGTACCGACAATAAATAATCTTTCACTCCGCAGCTCGGCTTATTTGCATGCTAGATGGAGATGCAAAACTGAATTGTCGGAACTCGCGAGTGCTTTATTTCATGTTTGATAATTGCTAGGGATTTTTTAAAGTATAAAAAAATAATACAAATAAAAATTACGTCGATTATTCTGTAACTCAAGTTTTTTTTGGACTTTATAATCAAAAACAGACGATTATAGTCAACTATATTGACTCTAAAGTCAAAAACAGACGATTATAGTCAATTATATTGACCTGAAAGTTAAAAACAGACGATTATAGTCAACTATATTGACTTTAAAGTCAAAAACAGACGATTATAGTCAACTATGTTGACTCTACAGTCAAAAACAGACGATTATAGTCAACTATATTGACTTTAAAGTCAAAAACAGACGATTATAGTCAACTATATTGACTTTAAAGTAAAAAATAGACGATTATAGTCAACTATATTGACTTTAAAGTCATAAACAGACGATTATAGTCAACTATATTGACTTTAAAGTCAAAAACAGACGATTATAGTCAACTATGTTGACTCTACAGTCAAAAACAGACGATTATAGTCAACTATATTGACTTTAAAGTCAAAAACAGACGATTATAGTCAACTATATTGACTCTAAAGTCAAAAACAGACGATTATAGTCAATTATATTGACCTGAAAGTTAAAAACAGACGATTATAGTCAACTATATTGACTTTAAAGTCAAAAACAGACGATTATAGTCAACTATATTGACTTTAAAGTCAAAAACAGACGATTATAGTCAACTATGTTGACTCTACAGTCAAAAACAGACGATTATAATCAACTATATTGACTTTAAAGTCAAAAACAGACGATTATAGTCAACTATATTGACTTTAAAGTCAAAAACAGACGATTATAGTCAACTATGTTGACTCTACAGTCAAAAACAAACGATTATAGTCAACTGTATTGACTTTAAAGTCAAAAACAGACGATTATAGTCAACTATATTGACTCTACAGTCAAAAACAGACGATTATAGTCAACTATATTGATTTTAAAGTCAAAAACAGACGATTATAGTCAACTATATTGACTTTAAAGTCAAAAACAGACGATTATAGTCAACTATATTGACTTTAAAGTCAAAAACAGACGATTATAGTCAACTACATTCACTTTAAAGACAAAAACAGACGATTATAGTCAACTACATTCACTTTAAAGACAAAAACAGACGATTATAGTCAACTATATTGACTTTAAAGTCAAAAACAGACGATTATAGTCAACTATATTGACTCTAAAGTCAAAAACAGACGATTATAGTCAACTATATTGACTCTAAAGTCAAAAACAGACGATTATAGTCAACTATATTGACTTTAAAGTCAAAAACAGACGATTATAGTCAACTACATTGACTTTAAAGTCAAAAACAGACGATTATAGTCAACTATATTGACTTTAAAGTCAAAAACAGACGATTGTAGTCAACTATATTGACTCTAAAGTCAAAAACAGACGATTATAGTCAACTATATTGACTTTAAAGTCAAAAACAGACGATTATAGTCAACTATATTGACTTTAAAGTCAAAAACAGACGATTATAGTCAACTACATTCACTTTAAAGACAAAAACAGACGATTATAGTCAACTACATTCACTTTAAAGACAAAAACAGACGATTATAGTCAACTATATTGACTTTAAAGTCAAAAACAGACGATTATAGTCAACTATATTGACTTTAAAGTCAAAAACAGACGATTATAGTCAACTACATTCACTTTAAAGTCAAAAACAGACGATTATAGTCAACTACATTCACTTTAAAGACAAAAACAGACGATTATAGTCAACTATATTGACTTTAAAGTCAAAAACAGACGATTATAGTCAACTGTATGACTTCAATTGTTTATTTTTGACTTTAAAGTCGAAAATAGACAATTGAAGTCAATACTTCTGACTTGAAATTTGAGATAATAATATTATAATAAATAATATGGACTCTATAATAAAAAAAATAATTATTACAATGAAATCTGCCGATTATAAAGACAGAAACGAATAACTGTTTTGACTATAGAATAAAAAAATGTTGAAAAAAAAGGAACAATAGAATTTTAATGAACATTTCCAGTAGTTTTCTTTTTTTCTTATTTAATTTTAATGAAAATAAAGGTCTCTGGCATTAAATTGTTCGTTCCGTTTATTCTAATTGAGTCAGGTGTTTCGGCGGAGAACGACAAAAACTCGACAACCCTTTTGTGTGCGTCGTCACAATGCGGGAGCGATGATAAATGGGTGGGAATCCTCCAACCCTCACTAATCGTATTAAATTACAACCGAATGGGTGCGTGTTATGACATTATTAGTATCCAATGAAAAAAAAAAAGAGAAAGAAAACAAGGAATGATAGAAAAAAAAGAGGAAAAAAAAAACAAAAAGAGAAGAACAGAAATAAGAGAGAAAGAAGAAAAGGAATCGTAGAAAAAAAAGAGGGTAAGAAATAAAAAGAAGAAGAGAAAAAGAGAGATGGAATAAAGGGAATGATAGGAAAAAGGGGCGAAAGAAATAAAAAGAGAAGAAGAGAAAAAGAGAGTGAAAGAAAGAGAAAAAATAAAGAAAGACGGAAAAAGCAACGAACAAGTGCTTCTTTTATATTAACCCTAAACCCATTCCGTCGGTTCATTTTGAGCCACTGGACTCCTCTCTCGATCTTTTTTTTTTTTTTTTTTTCATTGAGACAGACACCGGATCCGGATAATTCCATCTCAAAAGCGGCCGCCGTTTTGCGAACCGGAGACGGGGCTGGCCAATTCCATTCTTCCGGCAGTAGCGATTCTCTCGCGTTGACAATCGTCGAGGTCTTAATCCGCAGTTTTGTGCGCGGCCCACACTTTTCGATTATCTGATGTATGAATGCGTTGTGTTCGGCGCTTTTTGATGTGCCCCTTCATCCCACGCCCACGATTAAACAATTCCGACGAAAATAAAGAGATTGTTTTTAAACGAGCATAAAGTGAGTGAGAGTAAAGCTACAATTGCGTCGGGATAGGAATTTTCGACAATTTTAAATTAAGGAATTATTTGAAAGATAAAAGGCAGAAAATTTCGAAAACAAAGAATAAAAATAATCGCGCAATTTATTGAAGGTTTGCTACACAATGTATTTTTAGATAAATTATGAATTTGTATAAAGTGGGGTCTGAACTATTACAAACTATTACTATGTTTTCTTTTTTTTACCACAAATAAAAAAAAGTCATTTAACTAAATTTATTTGGTTTTGAGAGGTAAAATTCTTTCAAGAAGATGAAAAAAAAAATGCTGGGTGTGTGGACAAATAATATTCTTTGGAGGGCGATTAATTAATCGGAACGTCGCCCGCGAGTTTGAGATATCGGAAAGAAACCCGTGTAAGTTTAAGATATGTAAATTAGGCAATGTATTTATCTAAAAGGCGCATACTATACGATATATAATGAGCGGTTATTGAGTGCATTAATTATGTTCTAATGAATGAACGCGTCGATACATTTTACGTGCAGGCCACCGCGCAGATTTGCATAACAATCTCGCTTTATTATCGACAATGAGATATTTCACGTGGTGCTTTTCATTTAAGGCCAACGCGCAGGAATTTCATTTGCCACGCGAAAAAAAATCTAGAAAATGCAATTAGTCAAAACCCTATTTGTAAATAAAACTGATTTTGTTTTAATTAAAAATATATATATATATATATATATATATATATTACAATTTTTTTTGTCCCCTACACCACCATTATGGTAGATGGGGATTTTAAGAAAAAAAAAGAAAAAAGAAAGAAATAGTGAAATTATAACAAAGTTAAAAGCCAACTAGCAATAAGATTTGACCTGACGTAATTTAATTTTAGTTAAATAATTGATAAATTAAATTAAATGAGAAAATTGGTTTAGGTAAAGAATGTAAACCCGTTGTATTTCTTTGTTTTTTTTTAGCAAGAACCTAATTAATTCCGCAGATAATAAGACTGCTTCCGTTCACCAGCTGGTTTACGTCGTGTCTTCTCCTCTCGTGGGCATTACTCAAACAGGGGTGTTTTTTATATTTATTTTGTTATTTGTATTTAATTTTAATAGAATAATTAGGGTTTCGAAGCCATCGCGTCTTTCAACACCACATGCTAAAACAAATTAACAAGGCAAAGCGAGTCGAGTCGTCCGTCGTTTCGAAAATTGCCAAATTACAGGTCGTCGAGTCTCGGCCGGGCAAATAGCAATTTTCGCTCAATTTGGGGCGGTGCGCCATTAAATTTTCACGACGCGGCGCATGCTATTTGCTATGCTATGTCGTGTACGGGCCCGGCGAAGCCCGGCCGGTTGGTTACTCGGCGTAATCAACCAATTAATTTTAATGATCGCATGATCCGAGAACAGAAAAGAGGAGAAGACTTGCCTTTAACATATTTGCTCATTGGAAAATATTTACTCGACCGTTTATTTTTTGCTGCTCGCAGGGAAACATCAAATAAATATACAATTGATTACCATTGGGTAACCCATTAAAAGTGGTATTTACCACTCGCAAATTTCAAGTACTTTGGAAATGAATTTCCAAACTCTTATACAATGAGAAGTGGTTTACGCTGTGGTTTTTGCTGAAAACAGCGAATCAATTCAATTTTTTAATAATAGTTTTGATATGGTTCAGGTATGAAGCTAACTCATCGCAGACCCGTCAATAGGGACATACACAAATCCAATTCAGGATACACTGTCAGAGAATTCGCGAGGATCTAAAACATGCTGATAAAATGCTACAAAAAAAACGTAGAAGGTTATTTTTCATCTAGCTCAAACTATTATTCAAAATCTATGAAATTGAAGAAATTGAGATATAATTTAAATATAAGTGGAAACAAAACATCTCTAATGGGATTTGAACCCATATCCTCCGATTTCTAGTCTGTACTTTCATTTCGAAATTATTAAAATTATTTTTTACTATTTACTGTTTTTTTGTTGTTGTTGTAGAATTTTACCAGCATGTTTTAGCACAAATCCTCGTGAATGTTACACTTCTCATCTCGCATCGCATGATTACATGGGACGCGTGTCGGTACACGTTGTACTTCACAATCGAAAGCAAGCGAGCAATCCTCTCTCCGTTTTACGCAAGACACATCACATCTCAATGCTTCCCGCTCGTTGCTTGCACGTATATATGTTAATGAAATGCCACGAAATCAGTGTCTTTCCAGAGTCGACACCGTTTCTCATTTGCATAAAGCATGCACGTAACGTGCTCCATATTAAAACCCAATTGCAACATTCCGAGCATTAGTCACAAATTTTTATTAGTTGTTTTTTTTTTGTTGAGGTTGTCGGTGTAATAAATTTAATTGAGCCAACAATGCAGCAACAGCAGCAAAAGCGTGTGCATGCATGCCAGTGAACACTACGAAATCTAAAATATTCACGACTATTCGGATAATAAAAAAAATTAAACTCTACAGTTTCAATAATAGATTATGGGCATTTCTGACTTTCGGATATATGTTAAGAGATAATGAAGTCGGTAGCCATTCGGCTGATAATTTTCATCAAGGCATTTCTGTCTTTAGGACCAGTGTGTTCCATCTGCAACACACTGGTCCTAAAGACAGAAATGCCTTGATGAAAATTATCAGCCTAATGGCTACCTACCAGTGTGTTCCATCTGCAACACACTGGTCCTAAAGACAGAAATGCCTTGATGAAAATTATCAGCCGAATGGTTACCGACCTCATTATCTCATAACGTCTAATCCGGAGAACTTCTATTGTTTGACCACTTTACCAGTTGGCCACACAACGCAATGATTATCGGAATATGTAGCAAAAAGGAGAGTATGGAGGGAAGAAACAACTTTTCGCACCGCTCGTTATGGGATAAATTACGATAATATGGTCCCATTTTGGTACGCACCATGTTTTCCATTCTGCGTGTGTGTTTGTGTGCGGTACGGAATATAGGAAGGCGCTGCGACGAGCCTTAAATAACGTTTTATGTCCGAGCGCAAAACCGGGGAGGGAAAAAACGCCGAGAAAACCGGGCGCAGTTTACTCCTTAATTTATTACACTCGCTGCTCCCCGATGTAGCATATAAAAAAAATAAAAGACGGCTGTTTGGTGAATTTGTAGTGCTAACGGACGCAATACTCGGGGAGAAGAATGTCGTGGAATTATCAACAATAAAATACGTCGGATTTGTGTGAAATATGCATTAATTGTTGAACATTCAAATTATTAGAATATAAACAGATGACAGACTACTAATTCATCTATATGTATTGTAAATATGAATATTTGTAAAGAATTACAATTCTGCTATCTGAATAAATAAGTTTGTATATATTAACAAACCCTACACCCATGTGGGTAGAAAGGGGTCATTGAATATATATATATATATATATATATATATATAAACAGAAAAACATGGCAGAATAATTGTATATTCAAAATTAATTTAGCTTTTAAAAATTGCAACTTTATCCACGCACTGGAAATTCCATAGTTTTCCATAATTACAATTATAAAACACAATTAACTGCAATTACGGAAAACTATTGAATTTCCAGTGCGTGGATAAAGTTGCAATTTTTAAAAGCTAAATTCGTAGGTTAAGTGGAAGACCAGTAACAGTTTAAGCTGACTGAACTTCACCTACACTCATAACATTTCATTTTGTATTTTTTTCTGTGATAAATAAATGTATTGTTATTATTATTATTACACCCCCTACACCACCATTATGGTAAATAGGGATTTTAGATTATATATATATATATTATTATTATTATTATTATTATTATTATTATTATATTGTAAATATTTTAAAGAAAATTCTATCAAAAATGTTATGAATATAATCGCTCCAATTATTGGAGGGAGTCGTGAATCTTTCGTTTCATTTCGTTTCGTTTTTTTTTTTAATTCATAACATTTTTGATAGATTTTTCTTTAAAATATTTACAAGCAATTATTAATATTTAGCGTTAACTATCAAACAAGGGTCTTTCTGTCATGTCTGAATCTACTATATTGTAACGAAAGTGAAAGAAGCAACTAGAAAGAACACTCTGGAATATTCCATCGAGCGCTCGACGGTAAACGTAGTGTCATGGAACATTCTGGAATATTCGAGAAACAAGCACGCTATATAAGCGCGCGTCAGCGTCGAGGCGGACAGTCTATTATAGAATCACTGAGATATTTTGTTTTTATTTTGTATAGGATTTCATTGGAAGGATTATTTAAATAATAATTGTTGTCCTTTCTCCTATTTATTAATTAAAGTCTCCACAACCAACAACCAACACAAAGAGATTTGGAAGGATTATTGCCAAAATTATTTGTTTTTATTTTACTTTCTGTGATAATATCTAAAAAATCATTTTTAATAAATGAAACACTTTTTTACTCCGTTTGTATAACTCGGATTGTTTTATAATTTCGACAACCTTAACGTGTAATTATCAAAACAAAATCTAAAAAAAATAGTCATCACGAAAAATAAAAAATAATAAATGAATATTATCATGTTAATTCATGCATGGCTCATACTGTACAATCTATTCAAAACACGTACGCGATTAACAGAATCTACGCCTATTGTACGAAAGCGATTTTGACATTAAATAACCATTCCCGGGGATTGGCGACGGTCGTAAATCCCATCTAGAGGGAACACAATTCGTCCGTACGTCGTGGCTTGCGACACCCACATACGCAGAAAACAGTGGGGCCGTTTTGCATTCGCAATCACGACTGTAACACAGAACAGCGCACGTTATTATACCGGAATCATTTAGCCACGCTGTGAAATATAGTCTATTATTATCAGAGCTAATTTCGCCACACGTACAACAAAACGTCGGAGGGGCCGCGCCTTCGCTGGCTCGCTTCGCTTCGCCCCGGAGATCGATTCACGCATCATTCAGGGTTCGCTAATTATGAGTAATGGAGTCAATGCGACAATGCGAGCGGACAATGCTGCTATAAATAAGAATCACGGAAATCTAAATGTTACAAAAGTGTGCTACAATCGAGATTTTATAGTCTTTTGTTTGCCAAAAAAAAAACAACATTAAAAATGTATAACATTATGATTTTACAATAATTTTATTGATGAATCATAAAACTTACTTAATTAATTATTTTATTACAATTTCCAACCTCTTTTGTCAATACTGTTAAATATCTAGAAGTAAACATAATATATTAAAGACGACGCAAGCGCCATCTTTTGCCTAATTTCACTTAGCATTGTCAACGATTTGGGTCTACAAGAATCATTGTTTCGTCCACTAAAGGAAGGCGAACTTGTCCTGTTTATGAAAACAAGGAAAACAAAATTCACATGAAATCTTCAGCCACCATTCATCTAGCATAATATAACATAATTAATTATTATTATTATACTGCCATTTATGTAAATTATTGTATATTTTCCCTTGCTGGATTCTTCCGTTGGAAAATAAAATTATTATTATAACAACAAAAACGTACGTCGTGTTATATTTTTACTCAAACAACAGTAATAACACAAGAGATTTTTCCTTACTTCACTTTTTATTTAACACGTTAGATGTACATTTCGACACACAAGGTGGTCATTATCAAACAACAAATTAGAATTTATATTTTGTCCTTCTTATTTCACAAGAATATCCCTAATTTTATTCATTTATTTATTTTAATTTAAAATTCTATTTATTTTTCCCCTTTTTATTTCAAAAAAAAATATATATTAAAACTGTTGAATTTGCATTTTGCTTGTTTTCGCCGTTATTATTGTTGTTTCAACTCTTCCTTTCCCTTGGTCACGTCTTGTTTGTACAAACGTTAATTGTTGTATTAATGTTAATCAGATGGGTAATTACACGTTGTCGGCGCGGAACCAGATTTCAGATTATGTTAATTATTTTTAAATTAAGTTGGCGCTCTCCGCTGCCAGCCGTCTCCAGCCGTCCTTTGCTTTCGTTCCTCTTGGGAAATGCATACTTCACTCACTCCGCCTTATGAATAAATGATATAATGCAGGTGATGAATCACAAACGGAATGACGGCCGCAATTGTTGCATTTATTATTATTTTTTTTAATGTAAAAACTGATTTTTTTGACTTACAAACCATTTTTTTTTTTCATTATGTTTAGTTAATTTTTGAACTGAATGTTGCGTGAATCGATCTTCGGGGCCCCTCTAACGTTTTGTTGTACGTGTGGCAAAATTACTTCTGACAATAATGTTACGTAATGTAAGGCCATCTGTAGACCCGTGTTTCGTGATTTATCTCTCGTCAGTACAGCTCTGCCTTATTAAATTTTCAAGTTGTTGAATTAAATTAATCAAACGCACCGTCCCTACAGCGACATTAGGCGTAAATGATCATTCTGGCTGATTCTGAACTCTTGTTGATTCATCTTTGAGCTCTTATTGATTTGTTGTGAACTCTTGTTGATTCATTCTGAACTCTTATTGATTCTTTTCGAACTCTTCTTGATTCATTCCATTGGTTCTTTCTGAATACTTGTTCATTCATTCATTCTGAACTATTGTTGATTCATTCTGGACTCGTATTGATTCTTTCCGAACTCTTGTTGATTCATTCTGGACTCTTATTGATTCTTTCTGAATACTTGTTGATTCATTCTGGACTCTTATTGATTCTTTACAAACTCTTGTTGATTCATTCTGGATTTCCAATGGTTCTTTCTGAATACTTGTTCATTCATTCATTTTGAACTATTGTTGATTCATTCTGGACTGTTATTGATTCTTTCTGAACTATTGTTGATTCATTCTGAACTTTTCTTGATTCATTCTGGACTCGTATTGATTCTTTTCGAATTCTTGTTGATTCATTCTGGATTTTCATTAGTTATTTCTGAATACTTATTCATTCATTGATTCTGAAATATTGTTGATTCATTCTGGACTCGTATTGATTCTTTCCGAACTCTTGTTGATTCATTCTGGACTCTTATTGGTTCATTCTGAACTCTTGTTGATTCATTCTGCACTCTTCTTGGTACTTTCTGAACTCGTATTGGTTCTTTATGAATTCTTCATGGTTCATTCTCGACTCTTATTGACCTCAGTGCGTAAAATAATTCACTTGCGATATTCATTTAAAGAGTCGACGCAATGAGAACAAAACATCCAGACGTAAATGAAAACCGTTTCCTTAATTAAAACCTCCTCTTTTCCACCGACTATATGAGATTACAGTAAAAAACAACAACAACCGGTGTAACATTACAAAATTACAACCGTTTACACAAACACACGGGAATACGAGAATATGCATTTTTTCTTAAATTATCCATAACGTGTAATTAAAAACCCTTTCTTATCTTTATTATCTTTAATATGCAATTGTTGTTTAAAGCGAGCGACACTGCTGTTTGCTTTAAACGGTTCGAAATGAAAGCGAATTAAAAACGGCGCGACGGAGACGATGAATTAAATGCGCATTTATTATACTCACCGCAGAAACACAAAATAAATATATAAATGGATGAAAACACGTTGTTTTGCGACGGTATTTCCTGCCATTATTCTCGCACTTGAAGTGAAGTTCAACGGAATGCTTCACGGAGCTGAATTGAATAACAGGAGCAACAAAAATAACTCGTAAATAAAATAAATAATAAAACACTTTTTTGTTTTGTTTGTGTGACTATAGTTTTCGGCAAGAAACATAAACTTTATGGTAATGGCAAGCGAAGTTGCAGAAAGCACAAAATCAAAATAAAAATGATTTTTAGATAATTAATAAATTATTTCCACATTTAGCTCCGTAAGATTTTAACTTACTTTAAAGAAATGCACATTAAAACAACTACTTCCCGGGCAAGCACCCCGCCGGACATTGAATGACATAATTTATTTAAATAATTCTGATCAAGTGAATGAATACTCATTTATTTTTATGTTAGAGACACTCATTATCAATAACAAACTTTTTATTTATGTATAATGAAATGGAAGCCTCCCCAATACAACAAAAAATTTAAATAAACTCGAAAGGGTATAAGGGTTATATGATAATATATATAAATATTTTAAGTGGCACAGTAATTACAAAGTAAGTTATTGAATCGTTTAGCACTTTAATCGAGCGTATCGATTGAGTGGATTTATTATGTTCGGAGCCGCAAATAAATTCCGGTCCGAGTCCGGGAGTCGGACACATCGCCGAATTACGAGCAATTAAGTCGGCGCGCGGCGTTAATTATAACCTCTCCCGAATCTCGACTCTCGAATCTCCCAAAGGCGAAAATAATTATTCCATCCCGACGAATATTCAGCCTCGCGTCTCGTCTTTATCGCCGGCCGATCGATTTCCGAAGCAGGAATTACACGCGGTGTTTAATCAGCGCGAAAATTTTGTCAATTAAGGGAAAGGGAGCTTAATTGTTTTCGAGAATCAATCACAATTTTCAGATGATTTTTGTTGCTTTACAAAAATTTAACTTTTTAAATTGAATTTTCAGATCGTTCTTTCAGTCAGCACAAAAATATTAAACACTTTCTTCATTTTTAATTTTTTTTAAGTGGAGAAAGTATTTTTCAATGTTTTTAATTCAATTAAAAGTGAAGAAACTGTTTATTTTTTTTAGTGTTTATAATTCCAAAAGTGGAGAAAGTATTTTTTAATGTTTTTAATTCAATTAAAAGTGAAGAAACTGTTTAATTTTTCAGTGTTTATAATTCCAAAAGTGGAGAAAGTATTTTTTAATGTTTTTAATTCAATTAAAAGCGAAGAAACTGTTTAATTTTTTAGTATTTATAATTCAAAAAAAAAAAAGTTATGAAGATCGCAAAATAATCAATTATTTTTTAGAGGGAGAATGTTTAACCAGCGTATTCTGTGTAGTTAATTGCAATACCCCAAAGCGGAATATTTTCGTTTCGAGCGGTTTACCAACAGAACATGTGTTGTCTCCTTGTCTTCGGTTCCTCGGTGCATTTATAAATTTACAATGCGGCCCCGGGGCTGAAGACGGGGCGGGCCGGGTAATTGCACGCTCGCAACACCCCATTGCAAATACAACGACCAGAATTACCAACAAAAAAAAGAACGAGAAACAAAAAATCGACGACCAGAATTACGTAAAAAAGGAAAATAATTAAATGGAATACCGAAGGAGAAGAAGAAGAAAAGGCGCCCTAAAGGCACTCGTTTGTTGTGTAATTTCGTAACAGATAAAGCTCCCTGCTTTTAATAATCGTGTACATACTTTGCGGAGAACATTCTTTTAACAAACAAACAAAAAACACGAAAACAAAAATATAATCCACACTTTCTGGTAGAAAAAAAAAACTATGTGGACGGCTCTGCCAAATACATTCTTCTTTTAACTATATATTTTCGAGTTTACGTGAAGTGATTGATCACAAAATAGAAAGACTGTTATTCCTTACTAAAAAGTAAAGTAAGGAATAACAGTCTTTCTATTTTGTCATTCCTCTTTTAAATTAAACAAAAATGGTTTGAATATAATTAATAAATTATTTCCACATTTAGCTCTGTGATGTTATTTTAAACAAATGCACATTAAAACAACTACTTCCCGGGCAAATACTCCGCCGGACATTGAATTACATAATGTACACTTCCGTGCAATAAAATTAAGCAATTTTTCACAATATTCTAGTTGTGTAATTCGGGTCGGTTTTAATTGCCTAGCAGCAGTTACAATAATTTTTTTTAAATCTTTTTCCTTTCTACCGTTAGGTGTAAGGAGAGTTTCAATAAATAATAAATGAAATTGTCATATTTAATTTTTTTTGTAACTAGGAAATTTAACATATTTCGTGTGCTTAATTTTATTGCACAAAAGTGTAATTTTGTTCTGTGAGTTTCCGGTGAAATTTCCGCCCTTGCAGTTTCCATTTTCATCGATTCGAACACTGTATAATCGAAGTTTTCGATTGCTATAAAATTAAGCACACAAAATATCTTATAGGACATGATAAATTTCCTAGTTACAAAAAAAAATGTAAGTATGACAATTTCATTTATTATTTATTGAAACGAACACTGTATAATCGAAGTTTTCGAATCGATGAAAATGTGTATTGTAAGTGCGGAAACACAACCAATCAAATTCGCAATTCAAAACATAGTAACTATAAAATATAAAATTTTAACGATTGCCAAAAGTGAATAATCTTTGTAGCGCGTGTATAAACAAACGGAATACCTTCCGAAATATTCCATTCGGTGTCGTCATCGTGGGCACATTCACGCGGAATTGATTGATGAGTTTTCTATCATTAGCGCTCATTGTGGGCCACCTGGATATTAATGCCTATAATGGCATAATGCCTAACGGTAACGCAACGCATCGACCCATCTTCATCGATATAAATAATTATTTCATTAATTGCGGTTTATTTAAGAGTTACACAATCCGAAAATTACCATTCTGCGCTGGACATTCCGACAGATATTTATTAATGATCCGAGTCGGGATTAATTATAACAATTTAGACGCGATGAAACGTCGAATAATTATTTTTTTTATGTGTATCAAAGGTGTATTACAAGCAAAAATAGGTTAGCACAAAGCGCCATCTTTTGCGTTGGTATTATCAACAATCGATGAAATATAATTACAATATTAAATATTTGAAAAATGTTCAACCAGCATTCGTCTAACCTATGGATAAATCAAATAAAAATAATTTATTAATTATTATCAAATTATTTTTTAGAGATGGGCAAAGTCGATCTTTTCGATCTTTTTTGTTACTGCAAAATGAATAATAATGTTATTTATAATATTAATATTGGAAAGTTTTGCATATTGATTAATAAACTCAATTTTATTGTTATTTATTAACTTCAATAAATAATAAATTAAATAAAAATAATAGTTATCCATAGGTTATAATAGAAAAAAAGGATTCATTCTCTTGATTACAGTTATTTAAATAAATTAAATAAAAATAATAGTGTTGGGCAAAATCGAGTGAATTTAGTAATCGAATATTTCTGAATAACCAATTTTAAGTATGTTATTTAGAAATATTCGATTACTAAATTTTAACCAATTTTAAGTAGGTTATTCAGAAATATTCGATTACTAAATTCACTCGATTTTGCCCAACACTATTATTTTTACTTAATTTATTTAAATAACTGTAATGAAGTGAATAAATCCTTTTTCTATTATAACCTATGGATATTTCGTTTTTTTCTAACCTCACCAGACCAGTGTGTTCCATGTGCAATGCCTTGATGAAAGCGTTTGAATGTATCGTGTTTTGTGATTATACCATCTGATGAGTACCATAATAATAGGAAGATGACACTAAATAGATGGCGCTTGCGTTATCTCCCAATTACTATGATTTAAAATGAAACACAAGAAAATATTCTCTAACGTATAATTGCCATTTTTTTAATTGGAAAAAGGAAAGAAAGAAAAAAAACTGGGACACGAGAAAATATTCGCAATTTTTGAAAAAATAAATCACACTTGCTTTGAATCATAATAATTCGGAGATAACGCAAAATAAACGACGCTCCAAATTGCCATAATTCAAAGCAAGTGTTGCTTATTTTTTTCCTAAAATTGCGAATATTTTCTCGTGTTCCAATTTTTTTTTCCTTTTTCCAATTCGAATCCTTATTGTGCGGTTAGTTCGCTCGTTATAATTGTAAATGAAACACAAACAGACACACACACACTCGGTAAAGTGAGTGACTTAATGGTCCCGAGAGATATTAACCCGCCATAACTGCATGAATGCTAATGCCACTTAATATAAATGGCGATGGCAATAACTCGCGCGCAAATCGCGAAATGCACAACGCAAATGAAAATCACGATATGCATAGACAAACCGAACGGCCTTTGCTTCGCCTCCATTCAAATGCAAAGGCGTTTACTTAATTTCTCTATTAACACATTAACTACTGACTTTAAGTTATTTAAATAAATATTAAGTTTGGATTATAAATGAGAGAAGAGCTAGAATGTCAAACGATATTTCAGGCAATAGAAGAAAAGCAATTTGGTTGGTGGGGATACCTACAAAGAATGGAAGAGACAAGACCAGTAAGAAGAATATGGGTAGACAAGATACAAAAGAATAAGAAAGTGGGAAGGCCGAGAAAAAATGGACCAGCATTGCAGAAATATTAGAAAGAAAAGGACTAACATGGAAGGACGCTACAAACGTAGCCAAAAACAGAACAACATAAGAAGTTTATGAAAAATTAAATCTAAGTATATCTGACATCACAATGGCACCACAATAGTACACCACCTATTGTGTGGAATTAAGATTAAAATCAATAAATTAGAAAAAAAATTATGTATAAAAATATTTTCCTGTTGAGAAGTTTATTAATTAAACAAAATAACAATTAATAATTTTTAATTTATATAAATATATAGAGAGAGGTTTTTTTATCAGTATACATTAGGGGAAGTGTATACCTGCAAAAAAACGCGAGTCAAACGCATTGAACCGATTAATGTGTGTATGTTTAGTTGACTATTTGGCATATGTGTGTTCAGTTGCGTGTTATAGGCAACTAAACACACATACAGTAATGCAATTAACTCGCGGATTTTGCAGGTATACATAGGGGAAATGTATACTGATAAAAAAGCTCTCTGTATGTATATATGTATATATATATATATATATATATATATATATATATATATTATTATATATATATATATATATCCTACACCCATGTGGGTAGAAAGGGGTCATTGAATATATACATATATTTAATTATGTTTTTACTTCTATCCGGAAAGATATTCTCATTTTGTTCGTTGTCCCAAGCAGGTTGATTGTTTCCAGAGACAAAAATCTTAATTATATTATTAGAAATTTAATTTATGATGTAAATAACAGTAAATGTAATGGCAACTTCAACTCTTCAAGACTTTATTTAATATGTTTTCGATTGTCCAATTGTCCGGGTAAAGTATTAACCGTTTTATTGCCATTTTAAGGGTAGCTTCGTAGAAGTCTTGGTCCCCATTAGTATAAAAATATGTCCGCAAATAATAAAATAAGATAAAATTCATTGCACAAAATCCCTCCCTTGCTTGATTGGGTTGTAAATCGTACGGCGTTATAAACTGGAGACGATTTGAATACCGTGCAGAGTGAGTAAGAAAAAAATGAATAATGCGAGAAAGCGAGAGGGAATACGAGAGCGTGTAATTGCGAAACATCCATATTTCATATTTATTGATATTTATGCGTGCGTATGAGTTGTACTACAAGGATACAAGGAATAACAGGTTGAAAATAAGAGAATTAGCGTGGCGTTTCGGTTTCGTGGAATACGAATTACGGTTATTGGTTTTTGTCGGTGTCCCTCTGATTCCGAGACTCTGCCTCCACTTCGGCCGGACGAGATTAATTAAAAGTGCTTTTCGCTGTGGTTTATGGGGTTTTCGGTGGATTCGATTTAAACCGCGTGGGCTTTTATTTGCACACCGTCCTTTTATTGCCGGTTCATGTTAATTATGTTTGTACGTAAATCATCGTAAAACTACTTCTTAAATTAAATTAATACTTTGATTCTTCCTTTATTTTTAACATCCTTAGTAATATTTATATTATATTCCTTTCTTCACTTCTTTATTTTACATATTACTCACTATATGTAAATTATTAATAGCTGAGGCTTCAACTTTGTTATACATTGTTTATCAAATTAATATAACACTTTTGACTTTGTTTATATAACACAAAAAAAACAAATTTAAAAATGTTTTATTTAATAATATCACACCTACACCACCATTATGGTAGATGGGGATTTTAGAATATATATATATATATATATATATATTCAATGATCCCTTTCTACCATAAGATCATTTAATCTAAGCAAAAAGACCTCGGGTCGATAGCCATTGGACAGTGATAGGGACAATTACAAACAAATAATCTTTCTTTCTTTCTTAATCTTATCCTCTTTTACTCGTATTGGGTGTCGAGGAACAAATAATCTTATTACTGATATATTGTATGTAAATAAACATTGTCAATTTTCTGTCTTAGCCAATAAAAAAATACACACTATAATTTTAATAATAATAATTAAAATAATGTGGCAATTTGAAGATTTCTCAATAGTAGAATGTTTGTAACTTCACCTTCAACAGTATAAAGCATGTCTTTATTGCCGATATACAAAATAGAAGATGTATGTGAAATGGATCTTACTCTCAAAATATATAATCATAGAGAAAAAAATACACTCCTTCCTCTAGGATATAATATTTAATTTAACATCTGCGAATTTTTGTCCAATAGACTCTCAGCTAACATTACGTATACTAAATTGACGAGTGCATCAATTGCAAAAAATTATTTACTTACCACCCAATAATCTTCTCTTCCAATCTTGGAATAAATTTAAAAACCCATTTTTTTTTTTCAAATACACATGATACGATAAGAATTCCATGACAATAAATTAACTTAATGTCACGGCACTCTTAATTAATTTCAAGACGTTAAGTTAACTTAATATCATGGCACTCTTAGTTATTGAGTTTAATTTCCTAGAAAGCTTGCAGTCGATTAGCTCATTGCCATGGCACACTTAGTTCTCGAGTATTATTTAAAAAATAAAAAATGCATTGCATGTAACACACGAGCCAAAAATAAACTCTTGAGATAGTTACAATGAAATTAAACAATGAAAATTTCTGGCAATTATCAATAAAATTCGAGATAGTGTTTGTTTTGAACATTTTATAGGGAGTGAATTCCATATTATATATCGGTGTAATCTTAAATAATAACTTTATTTGTAATGCGTAATATAATTTTACTTGGCTGAAAGACTGATGGTCGATAGCCATTTAGTAAGAATATTATATAAAATGTATTGTATTATACATAATGTAAATTCTACAATAAAGATTATATATATATAATTTTACAATAATATAAAAAAAATAATATCTTTTGTTTGTAATTGACGATTACACTAATATAAAATTCCTACCAAATAATTTGGATTCAGTCCCTAAAATTGTAACTACTCTCATTTTATTGTGTATGTTACTGTATAAAATGGCCTCCGTTAAGTAAATAAATAAGTTATAAAATTTCTTATTAATGTCAGCCAATAAAAAAAAATCAACACACTTCACTGTATACCTTATTGATCAATTAAACCAGCTGCTCGTGCGTGGGAGAAGACTAAAGACTTGCATATCTATGCGAGCGCATTCATATTTTTACGACTGGAGCCTTGAACACGATACGGACTGTCTGTTTCTGGCATTACAAATTGAATTGCGGCAGATGGTTTCAATTATTTATTATTGGTAGCCACTCGAGCCACTCAATAAATTCCTTACAAACGTTGCGTGCAAACGCAAAGATTCACTGACCTGTTAAATGATTCCCGGTGAACTCGAAGTCGTCGTCCTGGTCCCAGTGCTTCAGCGAGAGATTCGACAGGGGCGTCGCGTTGGCGAATTCCAGGTTCGCAAAGTGCCAGTCCAGGATTTGCCGGTCCTTCGATGATAAGTAGACATCGCTGAAATAATTAAAAAGACAAAAAACGCTGGTTGAACATTTTATTTTTTATTTATATATAACATCGTTATATGTTCCTCTCTACTTCTCAGTATGAGGTGTGAACATTTTATATATGAATATATACAGAGAGCTTTATTTATCAGTATACATTTCTCCTATGTATACCTGCAAAATACGCGAGTCAAACGCATTGATGTGTGTGTGTTTGGTTGCCTATAACACGCAACTGAACACACATATGCCAAATAATCAACTAAACATACACACATTAATCAGTTCAATGCGTCTGATTCGCATTTTTGCAGGTATACACTTCCCCTAATGTATACTGATAAAAAAAACCTCCCTGTATATATTCAAAAATTCACATAAATTCCCTTCACAGGGTGTTTTCGAAGATTTTATATTAAATGTAATAACGATTAATTTTTCCACTCTGGGTTAAATCATTGAATATATAATGCATACAGCTATTTCTCCTCTATGGTTAAATGAAGCGTACAGAAATATAAATTTTAACCCATCAAATTGTACAATTATCTAGTGCTGATATATATATATATACATCAAATTGTATTTCCTGTGAGGCAATTTCGGTTGCTCAACGCAAGAGCTGATCCTTTCTTGAGATAAAACGGGATTTTCCGAGAAAATCAATCGCAGCGGAAAGAGCAATCAATTAGAGGGCCAAGCCCAGGCTCAATTGTAACAACTTCATTCACAATTAATATTAATGGAGTGTGTCCAAACAGACGTGGCGTTTCAACATTACAATATGCAATAAATATTAATGCCCATAATGGAGAAAACAACAAATGAATTGAATATGCGTTAATTCTAATTCGAATAGGAGCATAAATAACATTCGGAACACGCTCTTTGAAATTATATAAAGAAACAATATATTCTCTTTAAACTTACGTTGATATTATTATCGAATACTTTAATTTATTTTATTTAGTTATCGTTATATGTTCCTCTACCCTACACCCATGTGGGTAGAAAGGGGTCATTGAATATATATATATATATATGTTCCTCTCTACTTCTCTGTGTGAGGTGATACTTTAATTACTCTTTAAATATTCAATTTTTAAATATTGTACAAACTTAAGATAAACCATTCGGATCGTTATTTCAGATATATCTATTTTTTAATAACGTTACAAGAGTTTTGCGAAGCTCACCTAGGTGGATTAGCTTCCAAAGCCTTCAACTTCTCCTCAATCTCCCCCGCCTGCTCTTGCAGCTGATCCCACTCGTTGGCCAGAGCCCGCATATCCTTCATCGCACTCCTGTAAGCAAACTCCAACTCGACGTCCCTCTTCTCCAAACCGGCCAGCTCCTTAACCTTCTCGTCCAACTCCTGCATATTCTCCTTAACCCCGACCAACTGCTTCTGGTTCAGCTTCAACTTATCCTGCAGCGCGATCACGGACTGCAGGTGCTGAATCTGCTTCTCTTTATTGTGCTTCTCTTGGAGCTTAATCACCCATTCTAAAGCCTGCCCCAGGCTGACGGGTTTGTTGCCCGCGTAGTTAAAGTCGAGTTGGTGGGACAGATAAGAGGTGGCTTCTAAGAGCCGGTTGAATTCGCGTTCGACCATCTCGTCTTTGTCTTTGTCGACCGTGACGCCGCTGGATTGGTAGAGGGGGCATTTTTGACGGATTCGGTGGAGCTCCATGTCGATTTGCTTGCTCAGGACGGTCACTGGGTTGCCTCCAAGGCCCGTCACGACCATTGCTCCGAGGTCAGCGATGTAATTGCCTGAAAAACGATTAGCCAAGAAATATTAATTTTCAGTTTAAATAATAAAGTGTATTATTTGAGACTCTCTTGTGAACCTCACTTTTAAAGTTGGCAATGTAATTGCGTGAAAAACTGTAAGTCAAGAAATATAGTCTTACACCGAATTATATATATAAGTCAAGAAATGTTAATTTTTTCAGTTTAAATAATAAAAAGTATTATTTGAAATTTTCTTGTAAACCTCTTTGGAGGTTCTATAAAAGTTATAACCATTCAATAGCAACTTGATTATGATTGAAATTTACCCTTTCTGAAAGTAGCGATCCTCCCCCCGACTCTGTCCCTCGCTTCGAGCACAATGACCTCCAAACCGAACTGCTGGAGCTGCTGAGCGGCCGCCAAACCGGCGATCCCAGCCCCGATCACGATAACTTTCCCATACTTCTTCGCCGGCAACGGCTTCAACCTCTTAAACACCCCGAAATTAATAAACCCATTCCTCTCCAAGAAAGTGTGCACCCTTTTCAAGAGAGTCACATCGCTGTTGAAAGGCGGCTCGATTCTCTCTACAGCCGCCTCGGCGATCAACTGTTGCTTCGGATTCTCCAGCCACAGCTGCAAGATCCTGTTGCGGACGTGCAAGTAAAGCTTGACGGTCTGCAGGGCGGCCTGCGCGATGTCCGGGAAGCAGGCCGCTTCCGTGGAGGTCATCTTGTCGAAGGGCATCCGGCTTTGAAACGCTGCTCCCTCCAGTCCTGAAAATAAATCTTTGATTACAGGATCGTCCAGCTCCGAATCGGGCTCGTCCTTCTTCTTCTCGTCCTCGCGTTTCACTTCCTCCTTCTTCACTTCCTTCTTGGCCGGCTTCGAGGATGTCGCGAGCTTCTTGTCCGCGGCTAAGACTTTAGTTTTGTCGACCGAGTCCGCGATTTCTTCCTCAAGATTGTTATATTTGTCTTCCATGTCTTTGTATTCGACCTAAATCAAAAAAATATGACGGAGTTTGTTTTAAGAAAATTTACTCAACGATAAATATTTTGATAATTTACTTTTCAAAAACAAATTATAATTATTTAATAATAATTATAATGGCCTAAGTGGGCGCGGCGTGCCAGCTGCCCTCCCAACCCTAAATCCTTAATAATAATTATATGTAAATTATAATTATTTAATAATAATTATAATTAATGATAATTATAATTTTTTTTTAATCTTTTTCCTTTCAACCGTTAGGTGTAAGGATAAAATTATTTAATAATAATTATAATTAGGCAGAAAAAGCAATGGTCGATAGCCGTTTTTTAAAGACAACATATAACATAGTATAAAAATTATATTGTTGATTTATTGTATATAAAATTGTCTTCAGCAGAAATAAACATGTTATATATATAATTATAATTATATAAATAATTTTTATATAAAATAATCATATATTCTGCCCATTTGCAGGTGAAGGGTGTCAAAATAATTTTAATTAATTACTTATTTATTTTTTTTATTCATTAACCCTTTTACCTTTCGGTGTAGGGTTTTTAATGCGTTATGAAAATTAAATTGTTAATTATCAAACTCACCTCACACTGAGAAATAGAGAGGAATATATATATAAGATTAAATAAATAAAAATAATAATTAAACTGAGTAGGCTTTCACGAAAAGTGATTAAAATTGTCGATTTCCTGGCTAGTAGGCCGTGGAATTTAAACTGTGATCGGCATCTTCAGCGGTTCCGTGGACGAAGGGCGTATAAACTCAGGTTTCCGAGGAAACATCGAAGAGTTCACAATGACCCTTTCTACTCATATGGGTGTAGGGTTACGATTTAATTAATTTTTAATTCACTTCGGTTGACATCAAAATTTAATAAACAAACAAAAAAAAAAACTTTAATTAAATAAAAATCTGCGAGTTGTTTTTTTTTATATAAACAAAACAACGGGGTTACTCCAACGGCTTGCCATTATCAAAACAACAATCAATTGCACGTAAACTCAAAATAAACGATTGATTATTTTCTGCGGATTAAATGATTGATTGTTTATACAAAGCGGACTTATTCTAATTATCGTCGTAATTACCTTGACCTTCTTTCTGCGGCTCATGTTTCCCCTTTTTCAAATTCCCTTCTTCTTTGCGGACGCGAAATTCAAAACAACCAAGTTTGTTTACAAACTAAACACAACGTAACCTTAAAATTGTTTGTTTTTGTTTTTTTTTATCTGCGAGTGGAGTGCATATTGGGTTGCCTGTGCTACGAAAATTCAACCTGTGGAAATTAAATTAAAAAAATTATTTATTGTGTGGTAAGTAAATTAGAACTATTTCGTAAAGGTAATTGGAGGTTATTCCGCACGAAAAATGTTGAATTTAAAATGTTATTTTTTTAAATAACACTCTATTATTGCACATAGATTTTATTTCTTTTACCTATTATAAAATTCATTCAAGGAATAAACTTTATGTTTAATTTAACATGATAATTTTTACATGAAATGTTAAATTAAACGCTAAGTCTTAAATGTTAAGTTTAACGTGTACCTAATTAATTAACTTTACATTCTACATCTATGCTTTTTTAGTTATTTTTCTCATTAACTTTATACAATAATCGTGCTAAAGTGTAATAATTGAAACAATTCATATTTATTGATAAAAAATTAGTATACCTATATTTTTGCTTTTAAATAAATTATAAAAAACGCATCTTTAAAAATTTGATTCTATTGGTGCAACCATAGACGAGGTTAATACACAAATTAACATCTATGATACGAGGAGTGGTGCCATTGGTTGAAAATGAATAAAAAAAACATAACGCGCAAATTTGAATTAAAGGGAATTTTTATAATTATTGAAATAAATTAAACTAAAAGCAACATTTTTAATAATTAAATGGTGTTTTATGAAAACAAAGATTTTTTTAAATAAATTTTGCTAAGAAAAGAAGTGAAAACAAGAATTGCTGAAAGTGAAATATGAAAAGAAATAAAGTTTTTTTTTGTAGCTTTTTACATTTTAAAGAGTAAAAGCACCTCACGCTGAGAAGTAGAGAGGAACATATAACGATGTTATATAAGACTAAATAAATAAATAAAAAAAAGACCGGAATTATTCCAACGGATTTTATTAAACACAAATTAAAACAATAAAAAACGCGAATAATTTAACATTTAATTAATTTTATTTGAACTAGAAAAGACTAGTAATCGAATCCCGGCAATGAGGCTCGTTTAAGTACAACTCAATATAATAAATAGATAAAGTGCGAGTACTATACAAAACGGGAGCGGACTAATGTTGATAATTCAAGCTCGTTTCATATTCAATCGTGCTGTTATCAGTCACATAGATAACAACGCAATTATTGCATAAATAAAGTCCATTTACTCTTTAAAAATCACAATGATTGCAGTGAGTTGGCTTTTTTTAAATATGGAATAATCGACTATGTTGCGTTACCATTATAAAACAAAAATATTTTTAACTCTATTCCGCTCAGCAGATTGATTAAATATGTTAAGTCCTTTTCCGTACCATCAAAACCATGAAAACAAACCGCACGATCTTCTCGTAGGTCAGGAACATCAAAGCGGCCGTCAGAACCGTCTGCAGCAATTTCGCCTCTAATCCCTGGAAAAGGGCCGACGGGCCCTGCCGCTTCAGAATCGACAGCAGCAACGCCAGCGCGCTCATCCGGCTGTTCTTCCCGTGCCTCTGCCGGGCTTGGGCCAGCTGGATCGGGTAGGTCGCGACGGTGGCCGCCGCCTTCGCCAGGGCCCCCAGGAGGAAGAACGACGTCGCCGACTTCATGCCGGGCCATTGCCGCTTCAGCGCCTCGTAGATCGTGAATTGTATGGCCGGATTGATCACGAGCATCAGGGACGGCCCGAGGCCATTCCACAAGGCGGTCACTCCCTCCGTGTTCGCCACGTGTACTAGACCGTCGAGCAGGCCGGTGTAGTAATCACTCTTTTCCGCCTGTAATAAGTTACAATAAAACCAAAAGTCATAGCACGCTTGATTTCTCTGAATATATCTTCGTGTTTCGTCAATTGTTTTGTTGGAATTGATTTAATACTACTTAATCTTATCCTCTTTTACGCGTATTGGGTGTCGAGGAATAATATACATATTGTCGAAAAAAAAACCTTTATCCCCGTGAGGGTGTAGGGTATTAATAATACTAATAATATATATATATAATCGAAAGCCCCTTTTACAGATAGGTGTCGTGGCTAATAATTTAAATATAAATCAATTGTTTATTACTTTCAGACGGCTGTTGACCACCCACAACGGCAGCGTCGTTATCACATTGAAGATCCCCGCGACGATTCCCAACGACAGGTCGTTCAACGAGGACGAGCCGGTCAGCCGCTTCAGGCCGTGGAATGTGTAGAAGTAGACGAAGTTCGACGCGCCCAAACTCTGCAAGACGGGCTTGATTCCCCTGTACAGCGACTCGCTGAGGTAAAATCAAACAAAAATCATAAATAAACACCTCGCACTGAGAAGTAGACAGAGCACATATAACGACGTTATATAAGACTATTTATTTAGTGGATTTAAAAAAGTGTGCGCTTACAATCCTTCGTTTTTAATGATGTACATGAGAGCCTGTAGGGTGTTGAAGTTCTTCAGCTCGTTGGCGTTGTCGTCCTCCACTGAAACATCAACAATTCCTCAGAAACGGCCGAAAATTAGTTACGGGGTTCGACTTACGCTGCAAACGAAACCGGACCGTGTCCAACGGGTAGAACACAGACATTGCAAAGATGCTGCCCTGAAATCAATCGATTTCATCAGAAACGAATTAAAAAAAAAAAAACAATGAAAATAATTGTAGAGCAATTACAATAATAATGGAAAAAAATTAATTCCAGCATTTTTATGTGTTATTCAAATAATTAATAATGATGATCAATCAATTGCTTATAACAGAAACGAATTTATTACAGCTATTCGAAGAAATTAAATAATTAAAAAAACTTACAAAAACTCAAAAATAATGTTCCATAAAACATTAGTGAAAAAAACATTAGTTTAAAAAAAAGCCTACACGTAAAACATTGTATGAAGCTAATTAAAATAATTTAAATCGTGTTTACAACGATAGTAAGTAAAGTTTATTACTTTTTTTTGTTGTTGTTCAAGAAATAAGGTCGTGAGGCCTTTTCAGGGACAATTATAATAGTATTAATATATATGTATATATATTCAAAAACGTATATATACCCATCACATTATTATTATTATTATAAACAGTAATAATTATTTCTATTTTCCGACAGAAAAATTCAAAAATTGTTTACGATGTATGTAATATAAGAAAAATAATGAACCCATCGAATGATTTATCATTAAATGTGAAAACTGATTGCTTTAGAACAATTCTAAAACTAAAACTAGCTGGAAAAAAGAAAAAACATTAAGCGAACCAACTTAATTGTAAATAAATCTAATTGTTAAATCGTGTTAAGTGAAACTTAACGTAATGCGTTTCATTTTCCGGCTGGTTTCTCTCTCGGAACATCATCGTAGAATAAACAAATTTCAATTCATCGTTTAATCAAAGAGAATTCAATCGAACGGTGTATTCAAACTCACTGTGGCCCCGGCCATGGCCCTGACGAAGGAATCATAACTGAAGAGCTTCGACTGCGACATCCTCACCCCGAACGATCACCAAACCCGCAGGAAAATCACTAAAAACGCGAAGCATTCGCGATGTAAATAATCACAATTTCGTATTTCGTCCCCTCTCCCGAGTATATAATCTAAATCATGCCATTTTCTGGGTGGGGGCACTCTCTCGCTCATAGATTAAATTTCTTACGTCATTCCGTCAGGTTGGTACGGTAATTAACTTTGTCGTGATTATTTTTAATTTACTCAACAAAAAATACGCGTTTGCATTAAACATTCATGTAAATCGTTAAAATGGGTTGTTAAAAAAAATCCATACACGACTAGAATTCTGATGACGATAAAAATCAACGTAATAGGAAATCATTTCGGAATAAAACGATCAATTTTAATAAAATTGATTTAAACAATCCTTGTTTTTATAAAACACGAATTAATTAATAATGATTTTACTTCGGGTTTAATTTATTTCAATAATTATATAAAAATTTCTCTAAATTCAAATTCGCGCGGGCTTTCTTTAATCTTTAACAATTGGCATCACTGTCCGCGCATATTGGGTTACGTATAACTCGACTCATAGAATTAAATTTTTAAAGATAAACCATAGAGTAACTAAATACATTTCATCCTCTTTTTAAAAGCAAAACTATTTTTCTTAATTAATAAATAACGATAGATTATAACAATTATTACTATTTTACTGTATAAATTTAACGAGAAAGTGATTTTAAAAAAAGATTTTTTTGTTTGAAAGTTTTTTATAAAATTGATTTTTACAAAAATATTGAATATACTTCAAAAATTAATTAAGCAGTATTTCTTCGCTTTTGTTTGAACATTATTTCCGTAAAATTTTCATTCAATTTTTTTCAAATAAAAATTGCAAACCTTAAAGAAAACCAACTTTTTTTTTTGTTATCGTCTTTTCTTCTTCTAAACACGTAGATACATTCAAAGAAATCAAGTGTGCCGCGACTTTCAGGTAGTAACGTGCTATAAAGAGCAATTACTACACAAGCCTACTCGACGGATTAGTTTCTAAGATAGTATACATTACATAGTAAGTGAACGAAACATTTTTCCACAGCACTCTTTGTTTCATGTTTAATAAGAACCATTATATTAGAATCACTTATTTATTTATAGTTTTGTTCTTTAAAAAAAATAACCATTTTCCGTTCGACTCGATTTAACAATTAGATTTAAAAACTATTTATTTACAATAAAAGGAAATTAATTATTGTTAATAATCAAATAATGTTTGATTTAACCAATTATTTTTCTTCTAATTGAAAATAATCAATAATATTAAAAAATAATTACTCGACATCCAATACGGATAAAAGAGGATAAGATTAAGAAAGAAAAATTAATTAAAATAGCTCGAAATTAAAGATGTTAATTACAAAAATGAATAAAATTAAATAAAAACCCTACATCCATATGGATCATTCATATATATATATATATATATATATAAATTAAATAAATATATATATATATATATATATATATATTCAATGACCCCTTTCTACCCACATGGGTGTAGGGTATAAATTAAATAAAAAGAATTTGAAAATAATAAATTATTTTCCCTTTAGCTAAAATTGAAATTAATTTTATTAATTGAACGATAAACATAATTATTCCCAATTAATTTTATTAATTATTTTCAATTCCCTCCTTCTTTGATCTATTTATTTACAATTAGCGTTACGAATAATTGAATAATAAAAATATCCCCAAGAAATGAACAACAAAAAAAAATTAAAATTGTAATAAAAACCTACACTTTCCTCAAACATCAATTATTCCTAACATCGTTAATGGTCGCCGGTACTTTCACCTCCAAACCGTCCAGTTTTTCACTCAGGATAATCTGACAGCCCAGCCGGGAGGTGTCTGTCAAATCGTAGGCCAGATCCAGCATGTCCAGCTCCTCGTCCGTGGGTTTCTCTGGGAGCCCGTCGAAGTCCTCCTTCTTGAAAATCAGGTGGCAGGTCGAGCAGGTGAGGGTGCCCTCGCACGCCCCGAAACCGTCCAGGTCCACGTTGTTGTTCACCACCACGTCGAGGAGGGAGTCTCCGATTTTTCCTTTCGCCTTTATCCGCTCCCCGTTCGCCTTCACGAACGTCACCGAGACTCTTGAATCGGGAATAAGCGAGCGATTAAAAAAAAGGAGCATTCCACTGAGCAAGGAGGACATAAAAATGTTGCATCAATGTTACATTAACGTTTAATGTTGTTTTTAATATTGATGCAACGTTATTTGTGAACATTTTGTTTAGTGGGATGTTAATTAGGGAATCGGAACGATTAATCACGGGGTTTTAAGTGTAAAATAGCACAGAAACGGATTGTATATTGAGAAGCGATTGTATTTCAATATACAATCCGTTCCCGTGCTGTTGAATCAGCCTTTAATGGTTTAAATGAAAGAACAATTGTAGCTTTTTTTTGATTCAGTTAACTTTGTAAATTATGTAGTGTAATTGTTAACTGAATAAATAATTCCGTAACGTATGTAAAATGCAGGGGCAGCTTAATAGAAACCCAGGAAATATATATAAGCAAAAACTCGACCCGCACTTTCTTCAAAGCCCATCTTAAAGTGAATTGCGGTCCTGTTTAACCATACGGAATGACATTTTGCTATTGCGAATTTTATTCTTCTTCCCCTAATGCAGTTTACGCCCTTAATTCTTTAACTCTGCCGAGCGATCATGTCTTTTATAATCAATAACATAAATTGTGAGTTTTTTTTTTTTATAAAAATTTAACATTTGAATAAAGTTGAATTAAACACTCACTCTTTCTTATTCAACTGCGGGGCCGTCGTGTACAGCAGTTTCATCTTCGGGTTGATGTTCTGCTTCAGATACCTGCACGGCCCCAACAGATTCCTCGCAACACTCGGAAACATTTTACTCCTTACTCGTTGAAGCACACACCTGCAGTTGCGTAATCACGAAAGCCTCTTGAAATTGCGACTTTTATTAATCAATTGAACAGCCCTGGCAGAAGTTTATCAATCCGTGACGTGAATGAATAATAATAACCTAAAAAAAAGTGCGTAATTTTGATGGGTTGTCAAAAATCATAGACTAATTATTTTGTAAATTATGTTTTGAATAACTAAAAAAAAACGTGAACGTGTTTAAACGATTATGTTTTAAATAAATTAAATAAAAAGCGTGTTTAAACGAGAATTGCTACGCTTATTTTAGCATCCAAAAAGTTTATTTGTATTTTATTTAAAAACATTTTTTTTTTTATTTTATTTGAGCCTGGCAACGTTGCGCCACCCGGCGTCGATTCCCGCAACCAGTGCGCTGTCAACTAATATGTTATCATCAACACGCAAAACCGAAACCGATTTCGCAAGGAAAATGAGCGAAGAGCTGTCGAAATGAAATTGGTTTACCGTAACGTGGACAAGGAAGGTGAAGGGTGAGTAAAACGCGACCCCCCCGGTGGCCCCCGATTGTTTGTATCGAAGTTAGGTTATGTCACATGTGTGTCTCCACTTAGCAACCCCGAAGACGATTCATAAATTCGAACATCTGTTACGAGGAGTTGGTTGATTGAATGGACGGGGTTTTAAATGATAAGACAATTACTTTGTTGATTAATTTAATTTGGTTATAAGTAATGTTAAATAAGGACGTCGGAGATTGAGCGCTTTTTTTTGTTTCGGCTTGTTTATTTCTCGTGGTTGATTAATTTATTACAATAACATAACAACTTTTGTTTCTGTAGAGAAATTATAAAACAATCGATTGTTATTATCCAGGGGTGAGTTTTTTTTTTATATATAAACATAGGTTCAGTCAAAACTCGATTCTCCACAGCGACCCCTTGCAACGCTTTAAGACACAATCGCTGAGCTTGTAAAATATCGCATACTATGGAAAGAGATTGCGTGTGGAATATCCGCGGCTAAGGCGTTCGACAGACGCGCTAGACATTTGTCGGCAGATTGAATAATAATAAATAAACAAATCCTACACCTGAAAAGGTAGAAAGGGTTACTGAATAAATAAACATAGTTGGTGAGGTTATAATAATAATAATCTTTATTTAGCATCTTGATTTAAGAGAACATAGAATATGTATGTATTTATAAAAAAATAAAACATTTTATCTTACTTGTCCTATAAATTATTTCTAAATATGTATAATAATTCTTTAAGATTTTGGCTATTCTGTAAGGGAAATGTTAAGTTTAATATGTACGTTATTTTTATCATCACAGTCTAAGCAGATTTTGTAATAGATATATATTAATAGAATGAAATAAATTAATAAAGTATACGTTAATCTTAACATTTACTGTATGGAATAACCCCGAATACGATAATAGTGTTTATTCCTTGCGGAAAGATTTTTTTCAATTGTTTACTTTTCGATTATTTCATTATTATTGTACCTTTAAATATGTTGGAATCCCTACACCACCATTATGGTAGACGGGGATTTTAGATATTATATATATGTTGGATCTGCTAATACCAATTTTTGTAATAAATTGAAAGAACCTCATTTTCTTTCTGTTACATTTTGTTTTCTCGCACTACTTGATTAATTAAAAAAAACAATTTTTTTTGTTTTTTAGGGATGTGGGTCTCATCCCCGAGGAACCGGAGGACATGTGGCACGCTTACAATCTCATCGCGGAGGGGGACTCGGTGCGCGCCTCGACCGTCCGCAAGGTCCAGACGGAGTCCACGACCGGCTCGTCCTCGTCGAACCGGGTGCGCACCGTCCTCACGATATCCGTCGAGAACATCGACTTCGACACCCAGGCGTGCATGCTGCGGCTGAAGGGGCGCAACATCGAGGAGAACCAGTACGTGAAAATGGGGGCGTACCACACGCTGGATTTGGAGTTGAACAGGAAGTTCTCGCTGAGGAAGCACGAGTGGGATTCCGTGTCGTTGGAGAGGGTGGACACGGCCTGCGATCCGACGCAAAGCGCCGATGTTGCTGCGATTATTATGCAGGAGGGGCTGGCGCACGTGTGCTTGATCACGAGCAGCATGACGCTGGTGCGGGCCAAGATCGACGTTACGATACCGAGGAAGCGGAAGGGTTTCGTGCAGCAGCACGAGAAGGTAAATCAAGTCGGAACTGAATCGAATGACGTTTCATTATTGCTAATAAAAATAAAGAAAGTCTTCTGTTTTATTATTATTTATTTACGGATTTGCAGAAAATAATGTCATCCGCTTTACAATAATGCGTGCTGCTACTAACTTGTTAATTTTTTTATATATATATTCACCTCACACTGAGAAGTAGAGAGGAACATATACAGAGAGATTTTTTTTATCAGTATACATGCAAAAAAAAAAAACGCATTGAACCGATTAATGTGTGTATGTTTAGTTAATTACTTGGAGTATGTGTGTTCAGTTGCATGTTATAGGCAACTAAACATACACACATTAATCGATTCAATGCGTTTGACTCGCGCTTTTTGCAGGGATACATAGGGGAAATGTATACTGATAAAAAAAAAAGCTCTCTGTATTTATATATATATTTATTATTTATATATAATTAAGTTATAACTTAATTCAAAGAATCTTCTTTGTTGTTAAATGGAAGTTTTTTTGTTTGTTTTGTTAGGGTTTAGCGAAATTTTACGACAACATAATGCAGGCCATCCTGCGGCACGTCAACTTCGACATCGTGAAGTGCGTGCTGGTGGCCTCGCCGGGTTTCGTCCGCGACCAATTTTACGACTACATGTTCCAAATGGCCGTCAAGACCGACAACAAGGTGCTGCTCGAGAACAAGGGCAAATTCATGCTGGTGCACTCGTCGTCCGGGTTCAAGCACTCCTTACAGGAGGTCCTCCAGGATCCGGCCGTGGTGAACAAAATCGCCGACACGAAGGCCGCCGGCGAGGTGAAGGCGATGGAGGCGTTCTACACGATGCTGCAGTGCGAACCCGCCAAGGCGTATTACGGGAAGAAGCACGTCGAGCGGGCCAGCGAGTCCCAGGCGGTGGAGACTTTGCTCATTTCGGACAGTCTATTTAGGTAGATGGTGCGCACGCTGACGTTTAGCGAGTTAAAGTTTTCGCACTTCCTTTCCAGATGTCAAGACGTGAATTTGCGGAAACAGTACGTCCGGTTGGTCGATAAGGTGCGCGACTCCGGCGGGGAGGTTCGGATATTTTCCAGTATGCATATATCCGGCGAACGTAAGTATATAAAACAATAAAAAAAAAAATTACAAACCTAATAATTATCTAAATATTTTAAGTAAGATCAACAATTTTTTTTATCAGAATTAGAACAATTGACAGGCATAGCGGCCGTATTGCGTTTCCCGATGCCGGAGCTAGAGGAGGAGGACAGCGAGACTGACGAATAGTATCCCTTCCGCGTACTATTCACACAGACACACACACTTACACGGATTTTTTTTCCTTTTTAAATAGAACCCTTAATTTACAATGAGTAAGTAGAAAACGTTGTCCTTAATTTCGCTCGAAACATTTGAGAGGGGTTTCAAAATAATCGTAATTAGAGCAAGCCGTGAAAAAGTCGTTACTTCATCCACAGGAAGCGTTCCGAAACGATCAATCATTTCGGAACGGTGTAAATCAATTTACAATAACTTCACGGCATAGAAGCTTCCTCAGAGAGAAGAAATTGTAATTATCGTAGCTCTAATTACAATTTATTTTTAATCGCCCTTTACATACATAATGTAATTTATTAATAATTAATCTTAAGCAAATTGTTGTTGTTTTTAATACAAAAATAATATTAATAAGAAAAAGAGAGAGAGAGAGAGAGTGTGTTTAAGAAAGAAAATTTATGCAATTTATTATTATACGATTTGAGAGAGTGAATAATTGTGAGAAGCACAAAGGAAAGTTGAAATATGAAGGGGAAAGAAAATATATTATTTAGGTTTTTGTTAATCTTTCTTTGACCGATATATTATATAAAATAACAATTTTTACACAAGTGCATAAAGTATTTATACAAGAGTCTGGTTTGCGTGTTTTTTTTTTTCCGTTTTCATCACTGAAATCTAACCCAACTTTACTCCTCTGTTTCCAAATAAAACCCCACGACTATTTAATATTTTGCATTATTATTTTTAATGACCGAAATAGCCATTCAAATGCTAGATAATGATGGTTGAAAAAAAGTTAAATTACTTTGTATTGAAAAAAAAAAATATTAAATTAATCTGTATTTATTTTAATTAGCCGGCGTCTCCTTATTTGTCGATTTTTTGTTTTTGTTGGCCTTTTTCGTGGTTTTCTTGTCCTGCGTCACTTTTTCTTCGTGCAACCTCCGCTTCTTCCTCAGCAGCCAGATCTCCTTGGCCCTCTCCTGTTTGCCCTTCATCATGCTCTTGTACAGCTTCCTGTGCTTGTTCTTGATCATCTTCTCGCGCAGCTTGTACTCCTGCCGTTCCTGCTTGCTCTTCTCCCAAGGGGCCTCCTTGTGGACCTGGCCCGGCTTCACGCTCAATTTCGGTTTCTGAAAACGAAAACGGTCATTTTTTTACAATAGAAAACAGAAACTTCGTGAATCACCAAGATGACCGTCTAAGATACATGCAATTAGAGAGTTTCATAAATCGCTCAGGAGGAAGAATGTTCGTTTTTATATTCTAAATTTGGAATAATATCAATGGATGGAAAACCCCAGACCTTCCACCTCCACTTTTTAAATTTGTATATAAAGATAGTTTTAAGAAATTTGTAAATATTATAAGTTCTTCACCTGAAGAAGCAACAACGTTGCAAAACAATTGTTGTGAAAAAATAGTTGAAAATCATTAAGTGTTTTATTTTAAGTGATCATGGATTTTCAAAAATTAAGTGCCTCGACTATCTACAAAATAATTTTATTGATATAAAAATATTTCACCATGAGGTCTTCGGGAAATTTTAACGTATTTTATGACAGTCTAAGCAACTTTTGCAATAGATATATGTACATTGAATAGTAAGTTATTTAAAAACGTACAAATTAAACGCAACAATTCAATTAATCTTAAAAAATAATTATTTATGAAATCAGATGAAAAAAAAAAAACACTAACCTGTGTAGATGTGCTTTGCTCCTGGTTTTCTTCTTCTTCCGCTTCTGCATTCTCATGTTCGTCCACCTTATCACCGTCGTCTTCCTCATCATCAGAAACGTCGTCTTCATCTTCATCCTCCTTCTCCTGATCGCGCATCTTCTCCAATAATGAAGAATCGTAGAGGGCCCTCTCCTCCGGGGGAATGTAATTCTGTTCCCTGTCTTTATCGACGAACGGTGATAAATGTGGTGGCAAAACGACCCCGAGGAAATACTTATTGACTGGCAGCAACTGTCTCGCGTTGACGGAATCGAAAACCCACTGCGGCTGGACGTAATATCTGGAAATGTATTGTTTTTCCATCGACGGTCTGTCGACGATTTGATGTGTGATGGTCTCGTCGTCTTCATCGAAAGTGCTCCCAACGAAAACCGTTTTATCCCAAGAGACCTCCCCTCCAAAGCAACGGATTATGAAAACTAGGGGTTCGCGAGGGACTTCGCGGTTTAAGAAGAATTTCTTGCCGTTAAAGAGCGTCTTAAGGTTTTTGATAGCTTCCGCTTCTTTCTTCACGTCGTCATTGCTTTCTTCAGTTTGGAAATCGTCGATTTCGACATCGTCTTCCGTAGTGGAATTCACCGATTTCGATATCGGGAAATTTAAAGCAGCCACTCGTTCGGAGACCAACGTTTCCTCATCGACTAAAGCCGCTTCGTCATCTGATTTTTCCATTTGCGAAAAGCGTGGCGGGTAAAATAAATTCAGCGAGTTATAAAGCCGGAAATTAACAAAGCCCAGCATGACCGTGTAGAATTCGACAAAAGTGGACATTACTTTAAAATCGACTTCCCCCGGTTTTTGTGGCTCGAATGAGAAATGATGCGGAATGATCCACGTTATCGTCTGCCCTTTAATTTCCGCTTGGAAATAATAACCCTTAATCGAAACAAACACCTTCCTCAAAGCTTTCGCTTCAATTACCGCATGCATGAATTCCACGGTCAACCTCCGACACAGCCCCGACTGATCCCTCTGTATGTGTCCCAAAGCGGGGAACGTGCTGAACAAAAAGCACAACGTCAAACAATCGTCCAAATCCTGCAGCGCGTCCAAGAACGTCGGGTACCGCTCCTTCACGATGTGATCCAGCTTAACCGTTGGGTGGTTATTCAAAAACCTCTTCATCGTGCTGAAATCGCGAATCGCCTTCGCGCGCCCGATTTTCCTGTTGAAGATCTTGTAATCCCTCAGCTTCCAAATGATCGGTTCGTGCATCAGAAACTGGATGTCTTTAATGTGGTAGAGGGTTTTTATCCCGGGTGCGCCTTTTTGAGCACGGTACCGATTCCTCGGTTCCCGGGGGTAGATTCCCTTGATTATACATAGCCGGCGGAAGTCTTTTAAAGTCAGCTGGAGTTTACGCAGAGCCGCCCGTCTCGTTATGAATTGTGCTCCTTCTCCGGTTGAAAACTATAGGGAATAAACGAATTAGAAATCCTCTCAAAATTTACAGCTCGTTTATGATTATATATATAATCAATGTCCCCTTTTACCAATTTGTGTCGGGGTGTTTATGATTATTTAAAGTTTTATTCTATCCAACAAGGGATAGCAGAAGAAGATTTTCTTATTCGTTAACTAAATAATTAACTACTGTTTGATATAAATATTGTAACCCTCCTTTATCTTTTAATGTATAGTTAGTATAAAGCAATATGTATTTAAATGGACTTGCTGTTAATAAACAATAAAAATTCTCTCATTAATCATTCACGAAAGTGTTTGATAATTCCTACACTAATAAAACGTCTCGAACGCCCTTTTTAGCCTAAATTACTCAACTCACCTTCTTTTTCCGTCTGGAAACCATTTCACCGCTTTCTTCTAAAACACCAACTATAAAAATCAAACAACACGTGCAGTTCTCCTTTGAGAGGTTATGTTTTCATTGAAATCATAGATATATAAAACAGCACTGCCAATCGAAAAATAAATTTCCAGGGTAAAACAGCACCACCCATTAACAATGTCTCGAATCAAAGTAGTGGCACACTCTTCCGGTAAACTCCGGGACTAAAAATTAATGCGTGGCTGCATCACAGAGGGCGCATTTCATGTCTGACGTTTGCGTATAGTCACAAAATTTAAAAGTGACTAACTAACTAACTCTAACTCTAACTTTTCTTGTTAGAACGAATTTAACTGCTTGATTCGTTCGTTCAATGTAAATAAATGCGTAATCTGTTTTTGATTATGAAACGATTAATATTCGCCAGATTAGAATATTAATCGTTTCATAAATTCATAAATTGATTCACTTAATTTTAAGTAAAATTAGAAACGTGGTTTGTCGAGAAAAAGTGGTAGGCCTTTAAGTAAAAAAAAAAAAAAACAAGGAATTGTAAAAATCATTTAAGGAATTATTAGAATTAAGTATTTCTTCCTAAGCCTTACACCAAATTGTAGATAAGGCAAACGATTGTATTTCTTTTTGCTGCATATAGGGATGAATAAATTCAATGAAATAATAATAATAATCTTTATTTAGCAATATGATGCTATACAACAACATTAATTCAAGCAATCAGTATAATTTTGATAATGAAACGGATGTTTACATAAATTAAATAAAAATTATGTGAAAATAATTAAGTAATTATTTCCTCATTTACCTCTGTGATGTTGTTTTAAACAAATACACATTAAAACAGCTACTTCTCTGGCGGAGTAGAAGATATTTTGGAACTCTTTCTTTCTTTTTTCTACATTAATGACATAATACCCCCCGAATAGTCCATAAAACTGATTACTTGAATATGCTGAATTCATTTCAACAGATTGAATTCAACATATTCAAGTAATTCATGGCTATTCTTTTACATTTTTATGAGCTATTACACATACAGGTAATGTTAAGTTTAGCATGCATGTTATTAATAACTTTACATTCTATGTCTTTCCATTACAAAAACTGCTAAGACTGTATTAGTAAAAAATAACATTTTATGTATAATTTTTTACTAATACAGTCTTAGCAGTTTTTGTAATGGAAAGACATAGAATGTGAAGTTATTAATAACATGCATGCTAAAATTAACATTACCTGCATGTGGAATAGCCCCTAATAATGTAAAAAATCCCCATATAATGTATTAATTCATCGGTTTGTTCGTAGGTGCTTTTTTCCTGTGTAACACATATTTCTTTATGGAACTGAATAAGCGGAGGAATCAATGTAAGTAAATGCTTATTTTATATTTAATTAATCAGGTAAATATTAATCGTTTCATAAAATGATTGCGCAATAAATATTTCACGTACAAAATAGACCCAAATAAATTAAATAAAAAGCCTTCATATCTTTCATATCATATCTTTGAGTTGGTAATTTAATTAATTTAATTATTTATTTTAAAATAAATAAATAGAATTTGAATATAATTAATAAATTATTCCCTCTTGAGCTACTTTGGCGTACTTTAAAAAAAAGTTCAATAATGGACATTATTAATTAAAATCAATGGTAGGGGATGCGAATCAAACACATTTGATTTTAAATAAAGTATACATTTATTAATGCACTTAATAACCTGAACTGTTAAACAATTAAACAGCAAGTAATGATAATTAAACTAACCTAAATGACTTGAAATATTCGAATCCACTAGAAAATAATAATAATAATATCATATATAAAATAATAATAATAAAAAAAACAACCGAATAGGCAGTGTATTTACAGGCGGTGGCTTAACCAATTTTTACAAACAAGATTAATCGAAAGCGACAAACGGCATACGTGCACGTACGCGACAAATCCTTTGGTACATTCCAGCTATCACAAAAAAAAACAAAACTAAACAATACACAAAAAAAAAAACTAAATTGAAATGCTTTAAGTACACTTCTTTACAGATAAACAAAATAGTCAAAATTCTTTGTTTTTTTTTTCATCCTGAGGGTTCTTTCTAAAAATTTTTTAAATATGTACAAGAATACACTAGAGCCGATTGAAATATTTACAATAAAGTGTACTCGGGCCGATTAAATGCCTTCTAATATTTACAATAAAGTGTGCTTTTCTGTTTCGTTTTCATTCCTTTCTTCCTCGAAAGAAAGTGTGAAAATATGTACATGCAGTCTTATTTTTAAATAAATAGATTTATGTACAAACAAAAAATAATATAAAAAAACAGCTTTCTTTTAATTAATTCGAGATCAATGACTTTCTTTTATGTTCTTGTTTTTTTTCTTTCTTTCGCAAGAAATAATATTTACATCGATTATTTATAATTACTTTACAGAATTATTTGTTAAGTAAAGAGTGATTTAATTAAAAGAAACTTACAATTAAATATTATTAAAAAAAATAACTGTTTCCTTTTTTATTTAAAAAACTTTAATATAATTAATGATTATATATAGATATATAATCGATGTCCCCTTTTACCAATTTTTGTGGGGAATTAATGATTATTTAAAGAAAAAAGGAAACAATAATTTGCCTTTTATTTGAGGCTGTTTTGAAAATGTTTCACCGAGGACAGCAATTTAGATTACTGTCGATGGTGTATAACTTAATTAAGATTAAATTGAACTTATCTTTTAACTTTCTCAAATAAATCGATTTTTGCTCATAAAAAGCATATTTTCTAATATGCAAATTATAAAATCTTAATACAAATGAGTGTTTTCTGAAATACATAACATAAACATGAAATTGAAATCATATTTTCGTAATTAATTGTCCTGAATTTAAAAAAAAAAATAATTTGAAAATAATTAATTAATTATTTTCCCTTTAATTATCATAATATTTTCGAAAATATTATTGTTAAAAGTACTGTTTACTCAATTTTTGTTGAAATACTATTGAGAAAGTGTACTTTTCTTCACTTGTGTTTAATAAGTTGTTTTTTTTTTAATTTAATTCATTCATTTAAATCACCCTTTACTAGTCTACTCTAAATATTTTACACCGCGACAATTTTACTGGGGTCCACCTTAACCCTGATGAAAAGCGTGTCGTCCTTCATGAAGTGCCTCTTCCTGAGCATCTCGTGGGAGACGAACCTGGGGAAGCCGAAGCCCAACGAGTCGGGCTCCTTGCTGGGCCGCTGGAAGTTCTTCCAGGTGGGGTCCGGGATGAAGCTCTCGACGATGTTGCAGGCTTTCTCCGGGCAGGTGGATTGGTCGAAGATGGTGAAGGAGACCGAATGGGCGAAGGGCCATCGCAGCAGGGCGTCGTACTCCCCGGGGAGGATTTTTATGTAGACGGAGATGTGCGAGTCTTCTCCGGCGCCGTTTCCGTTCGGGAAAAGAGATGCCTGTAAAGATGATTTATTATTGGATATGATAAAAAAAAACTATTGATTGCTGATAGAAAAAAAAAACATTATTTATAACGGTGGTCTACCATAGAATATTACAATAAATTATGGTTTACGTTTCAATTAATAAATTAATAAATAATTCTTCATGGTCAATTTAACTACTTAAATCGCTTAATTAGACTCCTAACTACAAAAGGGTGCTTATATTTTGTAATCAAATAAATGGATTTTGAATTCACGTGAAGTGTTAGTATCAATAATAACACACGAGTTTTTTCCTTACTTCAGGAAAAATCTCGTGTGTTATTACTTATATTTTGTATATGCAATTCAGCAGATCTGTTAGGTAGGAGGGTATTGCAGTAGCGAGTCTGAATTCTCTCATTCCATCAATCATGGTTAAGAATTACAGCAACATCATTTTCAGCGGCAATTCGAAATACAACAGATAGAGTATCGCTTCCATCTGGTGGCAAAATTTAGAACCCTCTTCGGGAACAACAAAGAGGCTGAATATTTAGAGGATTAAAAAGTGAAGTACTGAAAAAAATATTGTTTCTTAAGATGTACTGGAAGTGGGGTGCGGGCATTTATCAATGCTATTCATTATCCATTGTTAATGATGAAATATTTATTCAGTGAAGAAAACTTTATATTGTTTTTTTATTTAATTACATCATTTTCACGCAACTTTGTAAGCGAGTTGGCTATTAAGGCTATTCTGTTTTAAAGTTGCAGTTGTTTTCAAATTACCTGAAGTTTGTATCCGTATTGACTAGTGTAGAAAGGAGGCGAGACTAATTCCATGCCCTCCTTGTTTTTGGCCTCGGCCATTTTCGCGGAGAAATCGCTGATCTTCCAAATCAGCGTTCCCGAGTAGTTGAGGGAGAGCCTCGACAGAGCGCTCTTCAGCGAGGAAATTTGGTGCTGCTGCTTGGTCACCACGCTGCACATCATCGACAGGTGCTCCTGGCAGTTCTCTTCCAGATGTTTCTCCATTGAATACCTCGGACCCTATAAAGAACAAAAACAAAACAAAGGGTTAAGCATATTTTTAAAAGAAGATAAATTAAAGTGTTATTAAGAATATTTTATTACGATTTTCATGTTAAAGTAAAAAAATACACTTCCCCTAATGTATACTGATAAAAAACCTCCCTGTATATATATATTCAATGACCCTCTCTACCCATATGGATGTAGGGTTTCTACTTATTAAACATAATGTTTACCTTAAATCTGCAACCGGCGTCTTTGAAATTACAATTCATGACCGAAATCGTGCACTCTTCTTTCAAGTGGATTTCCAGCTCCTCCCTGGCCAGCACGTTCGACTCGCACCTGTTCGGGCAGGAGACGGGCACCCGGCCGCACTTGACGTGGTGCGACGTCAGGGTGTCCGCCACGAACTCCTTCGAGCAATACCTGCAGGGCAGCAGTCTTTTCGAGCACTCCGAGGTTTTGTGCTGGTTGAGGTGTCTCCTCTGCACTTTGAGGCCGCATTTGTTCTCGCAGTACATCGGCTCGTAGCTGCAACTACCAATGTGGTTCTAAAAAATAAAATAAAAAAATAATTAATTGATTCTTGATGTTTTTAAAACGTTCGATTTTTATATATTTTGATTTTTTTTATCATTAAGCTAAGTGAAATAAAAAGTCAATTTCGACACAGCAACTGACAAGGACAGACGCCTACAAAATCAGGCGGAAAGACCAACGGTCGATAGCCAATTGGCAGAAGAATTTATTTTTATGTTAGTTATTTATTGTATTTATTTATTATTATTACTTTGTTAAAAGTAATCTGCTAATAAAGATTTATGTATATATAAAGTCAAAGTGTATTGACGATTTATTTATGAGTAGTTTCGATTACACAGTACAGTCTGAGAATGAAAAAGGGAGATTCATGGGCTATCTGAGAATACATCAGCAATTTAGATACTATTAATACCAATTAATTTCTAACTTAACACTTGATTAAACATGTTTAAATAATTAGGTAGAAATTAAGCACGTGTTTAATTTAATTATATTAATATATATATATTAGGTTGTCCGAAAAGAAATGCAGGTTTTCAAACGAACATAACACTGTTCAGAATAAACTTTATTAATCGAGCGGTTTGAGCTGCATTACGTCCCAGCTTATACTCATAAAAGTAAATATTGCGAAAATCACGTTGCAATAAAAATCCAAATCACTGACAGAAAAAAAACATTATAACAAATTTTAGATAAATATTTCTGAAAGAGCATAAAATGGGCTTTCCAATGAATAACACTTTAAATTAAACAAAATCTTTATTGGTACAAAATTGCGTTAAATAAAAAAAAGCCAAAAACCTGCATTTCTTTCCGGACAACCTAATATATATATATATTATCATATAACCCTTACACCCTTTCGAGTGTCGGGTTAATTATATTGGTATTAATATAATTAACCCGACACTCGAAAGGGTGTAAGGGTTATATGATAATATATATATATATATATCAAAATAAAATTTAATTCCTTAATTAAAACTTAATTTTGATTTGGTATTAATATTAAAACACTTCACGTAAATGAATGCGCTTACTTCGTGGTACATTTTCAATATTATGATAAAGAAAACGCTTAGTGACTCAGTCAAACAGTTTAAATAATTATTCATAATAAATGAAAGGCGACGCAAGCGCCACCTTTTGCCTAATTTCATGTGGCATCATCAATCTAAAATTGAATCAATATAATAAATGGAAGACAGCGCGAACGCCATCTGTTGCCTAATTTCTTGTAGCATCGTCAACGATTTGGGTCTACAAATTAGACGACCGAGAATCATTGTTTCGTCCACTAAAGGAAAACGAATTTGTCCTGCTTATGAAAATTAAAGTTGATATTATTATTAGATGCCAATTTCTAGGCTACTACAACTCACTTCCAAGGTGTGTCCGGTGAACTCCTTGTTGCAGAACTCGCACCTGGCCCTCCGCTGCGGGCACGTGTACTTTAGGTGGTCCTCCATGAGGACCCTGGGTATCTGGGCGCCGCATTTGCTCGTGCAGGGTATCGCGTCGTGCTTGCAAGTGTTCAGGTGGGCCTGGAACAGGACGAAACGCTCGCTGATTTGCGAAAGGCTCAACGTGAAGATCGTCTTGCGACGATGTTTTTGCGACGGTTGCATTTTAATAATTGCTAATAAATATCACTGGTTGTTTAATATCCTTCACGAGGAAGAAAGTCTTTTAAAAAGTATATTTAATTAAGTTTATCGATGGTATTTTAGATAAATTCTTCTTCTGATATCCCTTGTTGCAGGCGTCGGGTAGAAAAATTCAGGTATTTTAAATTTAATTATTTCGTCGGTTAAATTTTATGCTTTACTGGGTTAACCCGTGGTGGAATATATTTTTAAAATTTGTAAAAATCCACCTTTTTTTACTAATTTTAATTAATACTAAATATACATTTCAGGCACAAAATGACCACACTTAATAGGGAATGATGTTTTTAAATAATTTCTAATACAATTAAGGCATTTTCTATCGTGGAGGTTTCTACTTCGTTATATATATATATATATACATATTCAATGACCCTTTCTATTCATATGGGTGTAGGGTTTACTTCGTTATACATATTTAAATGAAAAAACACTTTGTTTTGTATAACACGTAATTTTCAATTGTGACTGAAGTTTAGGCAAACCAAAAAAATGAATGAAATTAAGAATAAATTTGACACAGCAACTGACATGGACAGACGCCTACAAAATCAGGCGGAAAGACCAACGGTCGATAGCCAATTGGCAGAAGAATTTATTTTTATATTAGTTATTTATTGTATTTATTTATTATTATTGCTTTGTTAAAAAGAATCTGCCAAAAAAGATTTATATATATATAAAAATAAATTGGAAACTATATTTTTCTTCACACTTCACTATTTGGTAACACTAGTTTTGATTCCACTCTTCCATCGTTAAAGTATGCGTTAAGTTTCTCGCAGTCTATTCAATTTTAATTAATTGTTTTTTTTATATATAAATCCAATATTGTTTATTAAAGGTTTCAATTCAAATTCACTTTCTCTGAATATTTCGAGCAACGCGATGCGTCTTTTACGAATGTCTTCGTCGCAATGACTGTTTGTTCGCGGTGCGTTACTCCCGAAAGACCATTCTTCTTCGCCTCGTTTTTTTATTGTTATTATTTTTTTTGTGTTCTTCCCCTTCGTAATTATCCACGGTTGGCGATCCCGTTCCGTTCGCTGGAGAGGAACGGAACGGGCAGGGCCCGTGCTGCTGCGAAAAATTAATTGCGGGACAATTCCCGATCGCGTGCCGCGGAAACGCCGCTTCTTTCGAAAGGTTGGTGACATATTCCACTTATTACCTCCCCCCAAAGTATTTCTTAAAATTAGTCGATTGCGAAATACAAAAAAAATAAATAGGAATGATTAGAATCGGCAAATTGGATATTCAGATAGTTATAATTGGTGTGGAGTAACGCGACCCCATCCTGCGTGTTTCACAATATTTTTTTTCGAGTAATTTAAAAGTTATTAATTAATTTAATAGCACCGTAAATTCATAATTATCAAAATTTTTATATAAAACAATTATAAAAATAGAAAAGAGTATTATTCATTCACTTGGTCACAGTTATTTAAATATATTAAATAAAAATTATTTGAAAATTTTTAAAATGTGAATTTTTTTTTTGATTGCTCACCTTGAGTTTTCGAAGCTCGTCCGACCATTTGCAGCCCTCTTTGTGGTGGATGCAATACACCACTGAACTCATGATGGCTTTCTCTGATTCTGGATCAGGATAAATCTGAAAAAATAAAAACAAAAAACTATTAATATAAAGCGACTAGAAATTATAATAATTCTCAAATATTTCTTTCTAATATTTGCGAACCCGAGGAACCGGCGTTAATTCATCCGGGGAAAGGTTAAAAAATAATAATATGTATCAATAAAGAAATAAAACAAGCGGAAGAATTTCTATTTAAAAAAGAAATAAAACAAGAAAAATTCTCGCAATGTCGTTAACTTGCAAATTTCGACCCACTAGCATGGAAGAGATTACACGAATAAGCTGTAAGTGTCGAGATTTGCATGCCCGTTTGTTTACTTTCAAATTAAATATGCGTAAATGTGTAAAGTAAAGCGAGTAGCGGATTTAATTTGTTTTATTTACTTATTTGTTATAATTGATAAAGAAGTGATTTATATATCGACCCACTTAAATAATTCCCGTCAGTAATTTGTCAAACATGTTATTCCTGAAATTGATCGTAATCCCCAATTCTTCGCGCGCTGAATGTTGGAATACCTTTAGTCGTTTTCCATAGACATTTTTAACAAGATATTGTTAAGTTTGCTAAATTTCCGCAAACTTAACAATCTCGAATCAAGCTGTAGTGACGAGACATAGATTCCGAAACACGTGTCTGCAGATGGCCTTAAATTAACTAACGTTCCTTTTGTTGTTTTTGCATGAAATTTTTCTCGGATCAAAATTTGTTGCATTATGCAATATTTTATTGATGTGCAACAGCAGGTGTACATTATTTAATTCAATATCCGGCGTGGGTATTTGCCCGGGAAGTAGTTGTTTTAATGTACATTTGTTTAACGTATTTACGTAAATAGAAAAGAGTATTATTCATTCACTTGGTCACAGTTATTTAAATATATTAAATAAATATTACGTAACGTAAGTCAAAATCTCACGGAGCTAAATGTGTAAATAATTTATTAATTATTTTCAAATCATTTTTATTAAATATATTTAAATAACTGTGACCAAGTGAGTGAATACTGTTTTCTATTTTTATTAACAATCTTGTTGAAAATGTTTATCGAAAACGATTAAAGTTCAATTTTGGCTTCTAAATTAACATCTGTACGTTGCTCTTATCTGTAATGGTTGAAATATACACCCCCTGAAGAAGAAGAAAAAAATAAATAAATAGAAAATCGGCGTGAATATTTTAACAATCTCCAATTCGAGCGATTCGTTTCGCACCAAGAATTTTGTGTGGTCCCGTCCTGGCGCGTTCGTCTGGACCCCCGTGGATCACGGCCGTCGGGGATTTATGGTCGCAATAAATATTTACTGCACCCTCATTGCTTTTAATCCCACAAAGGGGACCGAAAACGAAGAAGAAAAAAATAATGGAAGAAGAAGCAACGACAGGCGTCGATTCTTTTTCGTTCAAGTAATTTCCATTGTCGCGAGGATAATTCAACTAATGGGGGCGAGTGTTAAAAAATATTCACTTAACAAGTAAATTATGCAAATATTAACAAATAAACGACAAATTGCAATAATAATAATCGGGGTTATATATATATAACATCTTTATTTCTGCCGAAGACAATTTTATATACAATAAATTAATATCGTGGGGATAATTCAACTAATGGGGGCGAGTGTTAAAAAATATTCACTTAACAAGTAAATTATGCAAATATTAACAAATAAACAACAAATTGCAATAATAATAATCGGGGTTATATATATAACATCTTTATTTCTGCCGAAGATAATTTTATATACAATAAATTAACAATATAATTCTTATAATATGTTATGCGTTGTCCTTAGAAAACGGCTATCGACCGGTCTTTCTGCCTAAACCGGGGTTATTTATTCCGTATCGAAAATGTTACGTTATTAATTAAATTTGTGCATTTGCATTTGTTTGACGTACTTACGTAACGTAAGTCAAAGGTCACACAACTAAAATAATTTGTTAATTATTTTCAAATAATTTTTTATTTAATATAAATTAAATTCATATATTTCTATTACAAAAGTCAATCCGCAGAAATTAATTTAAAAAAATCTTAATCAATCGACAGTGTTATTCGTTTCGTGAGAACGCATCCGTTTATTTTTTTCTCCGAACTTAATCGCATTCAATCCAATCGCAATTTCAAATGAAATAATTCAATCAGCCCGCTTAGATGAGATTAAGCGGGTGAATCACCACCACCGCGTTCGGTGATTCTTCTCAAGGATGCGTGGGCGCCGACGCATATGAAACACAAACGACCGCGCTCGTTGCATTGATTGCAATTCCAGTAAGTATCAACTGATATTAAAGGATATCAAGGATGATAAAAACAACCGCATTCAGAGTGTTGATTCCAATTACAACGATTGTTTTAGTATTTTCAAGAATTTTTTAGAACAAACTGTTTTTATTACAATGAAATTAAGCAAGGAAAATTTCTGGCAATGATCAATAAAATTCGAGCAATCCCTTTTTCTAACTGCAAAAATTTTTGCAGTTGGAAAAAAAAAAATAAATGTGTCATTATAAGTATTTAAAACGAATCAATAAAATTGGATTGATTGATCGAATTTTATTGATCATTGCCAGAACATTTCTTTGTTTAATTTCATTGTAATTTAAATAACTGCAAACGTGTGAATCATCTTTGTTTCATTTTATTTAAACTGTTTTTATTAATTTATTCAGAATTGTATCAGCAAACGTAAGTGATTCATTCACTTTGGAGAGAATGTGGCGTTGTAATTTAGCCATGGAATGCAAGAGTAAATATTTACAGGATTTATGTGGGGAATTTAAATCGGATTATTACTTCACTTGCAAATATTTGATCGAGAATGTTGCGGATTTGTGTGTTCTGTGTAATTAATTGGGTAAATATAGATTTTATCAGTGTTTGTATTAAAATAAATTTGTTTTCTGGGTAATTATTGATAGAATTAAGATTTTGTATCAATTATTAACACAAAACAAATATTCGCTTAAAGAATATAATAAATTTAAGTATGCATAACGAAAAATGCCTTAATTTTATTAGAAATTATTTAAAAACTTCATTCTCCATTGAGTATGTGCCTGAAATGTATATACAGGGTGTCCCATTTTAATCTTTCAGGTGGAATATATCGAGACAAGTGCGCCCAAACGAAAAAGTTGTCTAATGCAAAGTTTAGTGGTTTGCAGGGGGACATTAGATTCTGTTATCAATTTCACCCCCCAGGGGGGTGAATAACAGGGGTAACTTCTGAATCTTAAATGGGAACCCCCATTTTTTATTGCAAATTCGGAAAGTGTGAAAAAAACTATGTAGGTTTTACTCAGAAATTTTTTTAACAATATAAATAATAACAATACATGTAGGTGTTTGTCTGGGCTATCGACCAGAGGTCTTTCTGCCCTGTCGTGAATTTATGATGAAGTTAAAGAAAAATCTATGCTAGCTAGCTGATGAAATATGTATATTTAGTATTAAATTAAATTATTTTTTACAAAATTTAATCACGGGTTAACCTAGTAAAGCATAAAATTTAACCGACTTTCTCGTTAACAGCTAAGAAAAATAATTAAATTTAAAATTATTATGTAATAAAAAAGTAGTGTTGGGCAAAATCGAATAATATTAGTAATCGAGTATTACTAAATGTGTCATTTTAAGTATTTAAAACGAAAAAGTAACTTCAAATTTATGTTTATTAATAAATGGGAAGTTATTTCTGATATATTTATAATAGGTAACATTCATAAAATTATAATATACTGAATTTAGAAATAATAAAAGATCGACTTTGCATCACTAAAAAAAGAAAACTAGTCTTCCCTACATTGAATTTTTAATATTCGTTTCATATTTATTATTATAAAAAAAATTATACGAAATTCATTACAAAAAAAAAGAATTTTAACTGTTTTCTTTTTGTAATAGAATTTTGTACATTTTGAAATATATTAAAATATGTATTTCTGTTAGGAAATAAATTATTGTTATTACCCAACAGAAATACTTATTTTAAAATACATTACAAAATATACAAAATTCTATTTGTTTACTATTTGTAATCCCGGGGGTGAGGAATGGAATACGCACGTGTGTCTCCTGCAAGCCCTTCTCGGTAACAACAATAAAGCAACCCACCCTCGTGCAGGAAGTGAGTTCCTTTTTTTTTCCTCTCGTATTTATTTTATGACACACGATCCCCGGTAATAATTCGATCAATCCCCCGACAGGAAGTGCTCCCCGTCGAAACACTAAACAATAATGGAAAAGACAGTAGACGCAAAAATACAAACAATATGAGCGCAAATTATTCTAAATACTCAACAACACAGTCAAAGAACGCCTTTGATGATATGCTATTAAAAATGTCAATATCCGGATGAAGTGATAAATAATACTTCAATAATATTCCCTCATTTCATAATAAAAACTCCCCAATATTGCTGTATTTGTCTTTCAATCACCTTTCCAAAAATATATAAATATACAGGGTGTCTCATTTGAAATTCTAAAATTGATGTCACTTACTCGAAAATGGAGAAACGGAAATGAAATCTATGTATAGAAAAAGGGGCATCATTTCAAACCATTTAAAGCCACCAAATTTCATTTTCGTACCGTTTTCGAAATATCGGCTGTCCACTACCTTGTGGGACACCTTGTATATATATATATATATATATATATATAAGTAACCAGATGGTCACACAATGCTATTGTTCATTTATTCCTTTGTTAGATAACGTATCCTCTTTGTTTTAAATACATTTCTTATTATAAATATGTAGTAAGCACTTTGTTATCGCACACTAGATATAAGCGTAATTATAATTATATAAATCCATTAATTTTAGTTCAGTCTAAGTTTGAATTGTAATGAGCTAACATCTCAAATTAAAATTGTTTTTTAAAAATATATATATATAAATGCAAAGCATTCTAGAGGATCGTATGGTACTTCAAATTTTCATTACAATGCTTTTCGTTGCTGCGCTACATTAGACATTCCTTGTGTTAAATAGAAAATATCCTTTAATAATAATAATAATACAAAAAATATATCCCCCAAATTGAATACCCCTTGAAGTGGGGTTGTGTTTGTGGAGCGTACAAATAGACGTAGGTAGGTAGGTAGGAAAAAAAATGTTTTCGTGTGCCAGGGGAGGAGGATATTTCAAATACAGGATGTCTTGAAATCCTATATCAACATCCGATTTAATATTCGTATCCAATTCAATTCAATTCAATTGATAGAGCACGAAGAGGGAGCAGGGGATTTTTTTTTTCGTTTGTTTGTTTCGGAAAGAAATCGAAACTAGTCAGAATAAAATATTATATAAATTATATTATAATAATTTTCAGTTTTTTTTTCATTTTTCTTTAAAACTGAGAAACTTAGCCCGGTTTTCTCAACGGAATATTAATCAGCATGAAATTCTGCAAAAGTGCCGAATTTAAACCTACCCTCTATCTCTTATAATAAGCGAGAGATCCCCATGGTGAGACTCGAATTTGAAACACCCTGTATATATATATATATATATAAGTTTTGAAATAATTTAATTTTTATTTCAACCCTCTAATATGTAATTCCATATTAATTTATTTATTAAAAATCAGCGACGTTCCACAATTGATATTGTCTTTTATGCGTCGGTTCCGCAACAACAACAAAAAAAGGCGGAAATAGGAAACGTTGCCGTTTCGTGGTAAGTAGCGCGGAGAAAATCGTCCCATGGATGGAAGCAAAATGACGAGACGATTCCCGGCGTTCGTCGCGTTGCACAATATCCCACGGAAAAGAAATGTTAATGACAATTTAGAAACGTTCACCTGCTTCAAACTTTTTTTGTTGCGTGTGATTTTAAAACAAGAAAATATTCAAAGAAAAAAAACAAGAAAATATTCAAAAAAAAAATAAGAAAATATTCAAAGAAAAAAACAAGAAAATATTCAAAGATTTCTATCAGTGAAATGGTGAACAGAGATAACGCGTCCGTGAATATTCATAAAGTCCCTTTGGATGTGATTGATAAGGAGTGTAGTTTTTTGGGTCAACCATTTTGCGCAATAATTTTTCTGTAAACAAAAAAAAACTTTGAAAATGTTTGTTTTTACAAATAGAAAAGTATGCCACGTGGAGTTTTTATTTATTTATTTAACGAGAATCCTCTTACATTTGAAATCATCAATAAAATATTGCATAACGTTTTAGTCCGTTTGAAATCGTCCACCATTAATGAAAACGCTTATTGAAGTATTTGAAAACATTTTTTTTTGTTAAATTAAAATTAAGAAAGAAAGGATTGTCACGTGATTTATTAGTAATTATTAATTGCTAGAAATTAGCAATAATAACCGCACTTAGTTGATAATTATGATAATTAATAATTACTAATAAAACACGTGACAATTCTTTCTTTCTTAATTTTAATTTAACGGAAAAAAAAGGTTTTCAAATACTTCAATAAGCGTTTTCATTAATGGTGGACGATTTCAAACGGACTAAAACGTTATGCAATATTTTATTGATGTGCAACAGCAGGTGTGCATTATGTAATTCAATGTCCGGCGTGGGTATTTGCCCGGGAAGTAGTTGTTTTAATGTGCATTTGTTTAACGTAAGTCGAAATGTCACATGTGGAAATAATTTATTAATTATTTTCAAATCATTTTTATTTAATATAAAACGTTATTATTCATTCGTTCTTCTTAACGTTTTTTTTTTCCTCGTCTATCTCTTTGTGTTGATATTTCTTAATGGGCAGCCTAAATATTTACGCTCTCTGTATCTGTAAAACATATGGCGCCTTTATTCATTCATAAGTTCTTTTTTTATTCAATTTCTCTACACTTTAATTACACGCCGAGGAAAGAAAAGCACTCGATGAGAGATCCGAGTCGAGCATTACCGTCTTGTCTTTTTTTGCTTCTTCCTCCTTGAGCTGCTGTTCTGGACTCGTTAGATCCGCTTGGGAAAGAACGGATTCCAGATTAATTACTTCCTGAATTAAAACGCTGTTTTTTTGTTGTTGTAAATAATTCGAAGGAATAATCTATGCAGTGGTTTTATTCGATATATATAATCTAAAATCCCTATGTACCATAATGGTGGTGTAGGGGTGGTTTTATTCGATACTTCACGAAACTCGAAAAACTTTATTCTTTATTGGATATTCCCCCAAAAATAATCAAAATAAAAAGAAACCCAACCATAGAAGTACCCAACTTATGTACCTGGTTCTTTGTTTGTTGTTTAAAACCTAGACAGATGCGTTCTTTCTTTTTCTCGCACTCGAAATTTTCGACCAGCTGTCTGTCGAGCGGATCACAAAGAAGAAGTAAAAAAAAAAAAACAGCAGTGCAGATAAACAGGTACACAGCTGGAAGAAAGTGGTGATCTATGAACCATCGGCGCAAACGAATGCAGAAAAAAATGTGCCGGATTCCTCCGGAGAGAATGTGCTCGCGTCGCCCGGCGGAATGATGTCATTTCTCGGTTTGTCAATAACCTGAATTCTTCCGTACAAGCCGAACGCAACACACAAACGGGAGAACAATAAAAAAAAATATGTAGTAATAATAAAATAAAGGACGAACAACCGCGAAATTTATTCAAGCGATAAAATTCCGATTGTGAATAACAGCAAGCAACGAACAAAACGAGAAAGGATAATTTTAAATATGTATTAAATTTATTATGTTTTCCGTTTCATCATTTATTCCACAATAAGGGGATTCCTCAAGGTTCTATCTTATACCCTGTCCTATTTAAATAAGGAAAATAACGGTTCTCTTTTATACTTTTACCTATATAAAAAAAATAAATACGGAAAATAAGGGTAGAAAGGCTTGATAAATAACTAATTAAGGACTACCCTTAAGGTTCTCTCTTATACTCCCTCCTGTTATATATATATATTAAATACGTAAAAAACGTATTTAATATATATAATAAATAAAATCAAGAAATTCAGAACCTTTCAGATAATAATGTCGAAATTGAAACAGAGAGCACGAACACGTCTTCAAGATCAGAAAATAGAAGAATCACCAGAAGCCAAACAAGAAACACGAATATCTAGTTGCAATGCGTAAAAATCTAACAAGTGGTTGCTAGAGCAATATAATCAAATAGTTTACTGCTGACGAAGATGACTGCGACGTCATCGAAACGTCGATCAGAAAATTTAATCCAAAGAAATACGCGGGATCAAACCCGAATAAATGCGTCAACATGTTACGCCCGCGAAAATCTACGTTATAACATATATATATATATACATACACACTGAGAAGTAGAGAAGAACGTATAATGTTATATAAGATTGAATAAATAAAAAAAATACAAACAAAAACATTTTTATGTCAGTCAAAGGGTGTTCCTTAAGGTTCTCTCTTATACCCCCTCTTATTTAAAATATTAAATAGCAGAGGGTATTTATCAAGTGTTTCTACGCTTAAATTAAATAAAATGGAACAAAGATGATTCACACATTTGCAGTTATTTAAATTACAATGAAATTAAACAAGGAAAATTTCTGGCAATGATCAATCCCTTTTTCCAACTGCAAAAAATACTTACACTGTAATTGAAGATCAATGGAAAAATTGTTTTTTTTTTAATGCAATAGCCGAAGAACGAGTTGAATCGATTCAAAATTATTTTGAAAATAAACAATAATGAATAAATAACAATAGTTAAAATGATCCTCTGCTCACTTTCAAAATTAAGAAAAATATTTTTCGATTTTAAACTCTCTTGAAGATAAAAAATAAACGAATTAATAAAAAAATCCTAGCAGAAAGAGCGATGGTCGATAGCCATTTTACTTAAATAAAATGTTCGTGCTTGCCTAGAAGAAAATAATAAAGATGAATGGAAGCATCTATTTAAAACAACCGAAAAGAGTTGAATTGAAAATAAATGCAAGAATTAATTTTTAATTCTTTTTTTTTGGAGGGAGCAATCGTTTTGAAATTCTTCTGAAACTACAATAAACGAAACGAGTCGAACTGTCGATGAAAATGAAGGCACACGCAATAAGAAAGTTCATTTTGTGGGTGTTTTTTTTTTTTAGATTACAAATGCGGTAAGAAAAAAAAGTTAAAGAGGATGATGTTTTGAAAATGTTAACAAATGAGCCGTGCTGATAACCCGGCGCGGAGTTCAACGAATGTCGCGCGCTGTGTTTCGTCGCTTCCGTTAGAGAATTACAAAACGTTATTGCAGCCAGTGCACGACCTATTGGCTACTTATCACGCCAATTATAACGGCTGTAATGCGCACGACTAAAAATAACCGGGAATGAAATACCGGTGGTATCTGAAATTAAAAAAAAATGAAACTAACAGAAAAAAATGGTATCCCACAAGGTTCCAATTTCCAACATTTTCGATTTACAGAATATTTATTTTTTCCCCAACATATTTATCTTTGAAATTTCTCTATCAATATAAATACACACAATTTAAAAAAAAAATAATGAGCTGATACCAAATTAATTAAGCTGTTGTTAAGCAATTGATAATAATAGAAATTTCATGAATTAATTTTTGTAAATAAAACACTTTTTATTAATGTTTCATCTGGGACGCGGTGAAACATTATGTAAAGTAAATATATTAAATAAAAATGATTTGGAAAATAATTAATATAAATAGAAAATAGTATTCATTCCACTTGGTCACAGTTATTTAAACATATTAAATAAAAATGATTTGAAAATAATTAATAAATCATTTCCACATTTAGCTCTGTGACTTTTGACTTGCGTTACGTATAAATGCACATTAAAACAACTACTTTCCGGGCAAATACCCACGCCGGACATTGAATTACATAATGTGGTGTACATTATGTAATTAAATGCTGTTGCACATCAATAAAATATTGCATCAAGCAATAAATTTTTATTAGAGAAAATTTTAATGTAAAAACAAACAAAAGGAGCGTTACTTAATATAAGGCCATCTGCAGACACGTGTTTCGGGATCTATGTCTCGTCAGTACAGCTATGCCTTTCTTTTATTTATATTATATAAAGTAATTTAAAGAAAGGACACTTGAGATTAATCTGTTAAACAATACCAAGAGTCTTTTACTTAAATTATTTTACATATGATAGAATATATCTTTATTCAGACAATAGATTCTATTATCTATTGTATTTATCTTATTCTAAGATAAATACAATACACCTAGATGTTATCTATCGACAAGAGTTAAGTCTTTCTGCATGTAAAATTGTTATTTTTTTTTATCAAAATCGCTGTAATAAAATTATGAAATCTCCAATTCAGACCTTGAAATCTATTCCGCAATAACAACGATGAACTCGAAACTATAATTATTGCCGAAAATCAGAAATTGTATTTCTAAAAACGATCAAACTTTATTTAGTATTCCGAGTGGGTGTCACGCGCCTACTCGAAACGAAAGGAGCTAATTTCGTCTTTATTATTATTATTTTTTTGTATAAGAATAAAAATCCACGCTGTTAACGGTACACAAGCGAAGCGCGAGGCAAATCGGCGGAGATTGCGATGATGATGGCTTCTTGATTGCAGGAAGTTAAGTAACCGAGATGGGTCGATTGTCTCGTTGGCCAGTCACGTTGTCTAATCGGGACCAGGCCGGGGTTTCGAAACCGATTTTTCGCAGAACGGATTTTAATTACACAAAATAACAACAAAAAAAAAAAAACAATCCTCGATAAACGAATGTCAGCGAGTGTATTATTTAATTAAGAAAGAGTTTCTGAATTATTTAATAATAATAATAAATTGATCTTTATTTCTTAAAATTATTAGTTAATAAAGAAAGGGAATGCCGTTGCGCTTCCCCTCCCCGAAATTAGCATTATACGTAATCCCTTTTCTCGCTAATTCAAACAAGTCCTCCGTGGGAATCTCTTTTCAAAAAATGCTGGTTTTGTTCAAGGCGGTTTCCCAAGAATATCGGAATAAAATTACATCCTGAAATCACGACAATGCATTTATAGTAGTTGTCCAGAGAGCAACCCTTGTTTCACACGAAACAACATGTTATTATTATTATTACTAACCCCCAATGAATGTATACCTTCCGCGAGGAAAATAATTCTTCTTCATTCAGTGCTAATGCATTCCCTTCATTACTTATTCCAGAATAAGGGGATTCCTTAAGGTTCCATCTTATACCCTGTCCTATTTAAATACGGAGGTCCTCTCTTTTATACCCCTTCCTGTATAAAATATTAAATAAGGGTAGAAAATAACAATGAAATTAAACAAGGAAAATTTCTGGCAATGATCAATAAAATTCGAGCAATCCCTTTTTCCAACTGCAAAAAATACTTACACTGTAAGTTAGATGTTAGTAAAACTGTTTGTTACATTAATTTATTTCTATTCAACGAGAATTTCGAATCGCGGCCGGATGTTGGCGAGCACGCCTCTCCCGAGAAATTTTAATGATCAGTATGAATTATGGCGAGTCTCGCAGCGCTCAATGGACGAAGGACTCGCTGCCAAGCGGGCAGAAGTTGTAACGTGAGTTTCCAGATTGCGCACCTTGGGGTATATACACGTTTTCGAACGGATGCCTCTCGGGATCTATCAATGAATGAAATTTTCTCCTCGCCATACCATTTTGTAATTATACAATTATGAATGCCTTTAATGGCCGCGGTTTCAACTTCGCTCAATTTAATACAATTCAACCTCGACAACCATTACGGGTGTAAGAGGAAAAGTTTAAGAATGATATTCAGTTCACGATCGAATCAAATATTTTTCCTAGGATCCAAGTGAAGTCTCCAAAATTTCAAAATGATCGATGGCTTAAATTCTGGTAGGATTTTGAAATTCTGGAGACTTTACTCGGATCCTAGGACGTATTTGCAGGTGGCGGAAGGAGAGATCAAAGTGTGGTATATATTTAAACCACTTCACACATCTCTATATATATATATAATCGATGTCCCCTTTTACCAATTGCTGTCAGGGTTTTTCTTCATTGTCTATTTCTTAATGACTCTCCTCCATCCAGTTGTTTCTGTCCTGAGCCATTTTTCCTGCTTCTCTTATGTTTATTCCCCTTTCTTGTAGTGCCTTTGTTACGCTGTTCTCCCAGTTTTCTATTGGTCTTCCTCTGTTTGTAGTTGTCCTTGCTTCCCATATTTGCTTCACGGGAATTATTTTCTTCATCCCCTGTATATGTCCCCACCATCCCAGTTGCCTTTCTTCGACATATATTTTTGTACATCCTTTGTATTCAGTTCTCTTCTTACATTGATTGATTGAGTTAGTGCTTTATTTATCAATTCTCTTCTTACGTCTACATTTCTTACTCTATCTCTTCTAGTTATGCCCTTTATTCCTCGTAGAAATTTCATTTCCGCTGCTTGGATTTTGCTTTTTGTCTTTTTATTGAGTGTCCAGGTTTCACAACCATATGTCAATATCGGTAAATATATGAAAACTGTTGATTTTGTTTTTTGTGATATTTCTTTTTTTCCTTACAAATCTTTGGTTTAGTGTATAATACAATTTCTTCTTCAATTTGTATACAATATTTAATAAATTGGGTAAGCGCCATCTATTGCACACACAGACTCATATTGATTGAAAAGGTATTCTTTGGTTTAAATATAAATCCACAATATTTAAACTTACAAGAAGTACATGGGCGAAAATATTGAACAGCAGAGGGGAGAGAGGCGAACCTTGGGGGATACCTTATCGGGGCTTTCAATTGGACTTTAAAATTAAATTCAATGGAAATTAAATTAAAACACTTAACTTTATTCCACCAGTTTCAGTAGAACAACGTTTAAATGTTTTAGTTTAATTAAAAATTAACTTTGTTCTGCCAGTTTTAGTAGAATAAGTGAATTTAATTTTAAAAATTTGTTAGGCTTCTACTTTGTTATACGTTGTAATTAAATTTTATTAAATAAAACACTTTTTTTATTTTATTTGTATAACTCCGATTAATCTGAGTTATACAAATAAAGTAAAAAAAAGTGTTTCATTTTTTAATTCCGATTAATTTGAGTTATAAAAAGTGTTTCATTATTTAATTCCGATTAATTTGAGTTATAAAAAGTGTTTCATTATTTAATTCCGATTAATTTGAGTTATAAAAAGTGTTTCATTATTTAATTCCGATTAATTCGAGTTATAAAAAGTGTTTCATTTATTGAAATTTTATTTCAAAATTTAATTTAAGAGAATATTACAAAAATAACACAGTGCTCGTGTTTTCTTCTTTTCTATTTTAAATTTCACCGTTATTCCAACTTCTATATACATTTTTACGAATTACGTGTTTCCCCCGAGGGTTTTTTTTTTATTTTTATTTTTCTTCCGTTCCATTCCATCAGGTTAAAAGACACCCACACGCACACCTTCTTTTTGCCTCCTCTGCATAATAAACAGGTGTAGTAAATATTGTTAGGCATGACAGAGACGCGGAGATGGAAGAAGAAATCGGGAACAGCGGTCGGAATAATAAATTTCGCAAAAATTATATATGCAAAAATTCTAAAATTTACATAAAGTTTCGAAAATAATAGTGAGAAATGCCTTTTTTCTTACTTTAAATTTATTTATTAAAGCCGATACCATATGGTAAAAGGGGATACTGATTATATATATAACAATCTTTATTAAGTTTACAATAACGTAATTTAATTTAATTACACGATTTTTTTGTAATATATTGTTTGTATAACCATAAAAATTTAAAAGAATGAAATTTTGAATCCTCTTGAAAATAGGCTGATAACCCGAAACTAGTCGAGAATTTAGTTAAAAAAAAACTAATAATGGTTTGTGAACCATAAAAGTGCTAGCCTTACACCTGAAAAGGCATCACGATTATGAATTTTAATTACTCTTGATTTTGTGCATTGCAAGTATATTATTTTTTGATTCGATTAAACAAAATAATAATAAGCTCCACGTTTCGTATTTTTTTTCTTTGTGGGGATTTTCTTACAATTATTTTTCGTTTTTTGATACACCAAAACAAAAAATAATAACAAGCTTTACTTTTCCTAACTGCATCAGAAAAAGAGGAAGAAACAAAAATTGTTGTACACAGCACAATCTCTTCCTACTTCAAATCCACAGAACATAATTCTAACAATTATCCACTATTACATTGTCATCTTAGTTTACACGGGTAATAAAAGCCTCGTAACCCAATCCAACCCGCGGACAGAGGCGTTTGTTTTGCGGCCATCTCACTCGGTTTTCTTTTCGTTTCTTTTTTTCTTACGGTGTAATCTTAATCGTCCCATTATTTGGATCGGTTAGCCGTGGGAGCGGATCGAGTTCTCTTCGTTTCTTTGTTTTGTCCATTTTTTTTTCACCTCGCGGTCCAGCAGGTCCGAGCCTGTCTGAACCTGCACACGCGGACAAACGTGTTAATACCTGAATGAATCCACGGTTAATATAAATAGTTTTTAAAAAAAAACGAAGGTTAATCCGTTTAAAAAAAATATATAATAAAAAGCAAAGATTTGTTGAAATTTTAAGAAAATAATCAACCAAAATTTAAATGAATCGACGGTTAATATAAATAGTTTTTTTTTTAAAAAACGAAAGTTAATCCGTTTAAAAAAAATATAATAAAGAGCAAAGTTTTGTTGAAAATTTAAGAAAAAAAATCAACCAAAATTTAAATGAATCCACGGTTAATATAAATAGTTTTTTAAAAAACAAACCAAGGTTAATCCGTTAAAAAAATACAATAAAAAGCAAAGTTTTGTTGAAAATTTAAGAAAAAAAGTCAATCAAAATTTAAGTTAATTATTTGGGTTACTAAAATTTTGTTGTTTTTATTATTATTTTAAACCATATTCGAGATATTTCGCCACGAAATATCTCTTATGAAGATTTTCAGGTGTAACTCATTGTCATGGCACTCTTAGTTTATCTAGTACAGGTTTTTTTTATATGAAATAATAATTAATAACTAAATCAATCAATCAATTTAATAACTAAGAGTGCCATGAAAACAAGTTTACATATTTTCATGACACTCTTAGTAATAACTGAAACTGAAACGAGTACACGTTTTATACGAAATAAAATCAATAATTAAGAGTGCCATGAAAATATGTTAACACACTTTTATGAAACTCTTAATCATTCATCATTCTCTGTCGCATTTCACGATTTTCACCATTATATGGAATTATTACAACCCGACAACGAAAATAAGTTAACACATTTTCATGGCACTCTTAGTTTTTGAGTGTATATTTTATTTGAAGTAAAACGCAATTACTAGAATAACCCTACATTATTCACCGATGTGAAGTTATCCACGGTTTTTCGACCCGGCGCCTCCACCATGGCGGAAGCAATTTTTATTGTTTGATATGGTTCTTAAAGATATCTAGTAACAATCTAAGACAATGAAATCGAAAATTAAAGGCGCCGAAGTCGGTCGTTTTGAACTTTGAAATTTGACCGATTTTCTCTTGAAAACTGTGGATAATAAAAAAATTAAAAAAAAATAGTTAAAATAAAAAAATAAACTTTTTTATTGTTTGATGTGGTTCTTAAGACATTTAGTAACAATCTAAGACAAAGAAATCGAAAATTAAAGGCGCAAAAGTCGGTCGTTTTCAACTTTGAAATTTGACCGATTTTCTCTTGAAAACTGTGGATAATAAAAAAAATTAAAAAAAAATAGTTAAAATAAAAAATAAACTTTTTTATTCTTTGATATGATTATTAAGACATCTAGTAATAATCTAAGACAAAGAAATCGAAAATTAAAGGCGCAAAAGTCGGTCGTTTTGAACTTTGAAATTTGACCGATTTTCTCTTGGAAACTGCGGATAATAAAAAAATAAAAAAAATAGTTAAAATAAAAAAATAAACTTTTTTATTCTTTGATATGGTTATTAAGACATCTAGTAACAATCTAAGACAAAGAAATAAAAAATTAAAGGCGCCAAAGTCGGTCGTTTTGAACTTTGAAATTTTAAATTGTAATAATTATATTGCTACAGTTATTCAAAGCAATCTTTCAGATTACTATTAATATGCTAATGTATATAAATAGGAAATAAAATCCGTGAATGAACCATGAATGTCCCGGCGCATCCGCCATGGTGGAGGCGCCAGGCCGGAAAAACCGTGGATAACTTCACATCGGTGCATTATTCGACTTCATCTAATCACCCGATGACAATTAGACATTAGTGATCATGATATTGAAATTGAGTGAGACGGAGATGTCGTACTGCGTAATGTACTAAAGATGGCAGTATTTAAAAAAAGAAAAACAGGCTGAAAGACCTAAAATCGATAGCTATTTGGATAGATACTTTTTATATAAGAATATTTCTTATAACATATTGATCTGTCAATATTTTATCGTTGACTTACTTGAGCGACTTCATTGCTCGAAGCCGTTTTGTTCATCAGCGTGTTGATCTCGTTGTTCTTCAGACAAGAAGGGGGCGACGATAACGAGTTCGTGCTGGGCGTTGGGGTGACCGTGGGACTCGCGGGGTGGACGTTGATGATGCTCTCCTTCGAGCTTTTATTGGGGGAGATCCTCGCGGGGAAACTCAGCGTTTTCGTCCACTGGGCGAGACTTCGCACCATTTTTAACGAAAAGAATATCCAAAAGTAAAAAAAAAAAACAAACACTGAATTCACAATCACTGTATTTAAGTCTTTCTTTATAAATATATTTAATTAGTCACTTTGTTATGTTTTGTTGGTCAGTCACAATCACGAAAAAAAAGCTCACTTTCGAAAATGAAATATTGTGTTTTGTATTTAAAAAGAATCTTCACATGATTTATCCATAATAAAATGGATTTTGTTAATATGAAATAGTTTGAAGATAATTATTTAAATAAGAAAAAAATGTATGTTATTAATTAAACACTGAATAAATGTATGTTATTAATTAAACACCGAATAATCGTACTTTTTTTTTTAATCCTGAATAATTAAATTTGATTGAAAACAAATTTTTATACCCCTTGAGGATGCAGGGTATGAATTTTTTATATCACTTTAATTTAACTTCAGTTGCGTTTCACAAAATCTAACTGTTTTCATCATTATTTCAATTAATTTTATTGCGAATTTTCAAATATTTTCTGTCGCCCATCAACTTTGAAGTGTTGTCGTTTCGGTTGCGCGCGGTCGACTAATCCACAAACAACTGCCCGGAGTCGGAGTACTCGGACTCTCCGGAGTCTCCCATGGTGCTCAATCGGCCTTTCCTTGTGTCCTTACCCCCACCCCGGGCCGCGAACAGCTGTTGTTGCTGTCTGTGCCGGTTCATAGTCGTCGGGCTCTCTCTTTTGCTCCGTTTCTTCTCCTTTTCGCTCTCGCATCGCGCCGATGCTTTCGTTTCTTTTCGCGGACCCGTTGGTGCTGGCCGAAAGAAGGACGACGCGTCCGATCCGGCACCGACACGCTCCGGGATCATCCAAACGAGGAAAATCTTCTTGAATTTTATGTGCAATGATAACGAAATTAGATGATGAAAATTTTTTATTTATGAACAAAAATGGAAAATATTGTTTTATTTATTAATAATTACGAGAAGTAATCATCAAGTTATTGATGAAAACACTTTGTAAAACATTGATAATGATCACATGGTGATCGAAATGTACATCTGTTAGTAAATAAATAAGTGAAGAAAAGTGTACAAAGTGTTTTCATATTTCTTTCAAATCTTCACGAAACTCACATTCAATTAAGTGCATCAAGTGATTGATGAAAACTGAATTGAAGACACTTTTCGTAATTTTCCATAAGAAAATTAAATTATTTTTCCTTGTGATCCACTTTTTGCTTGGGTACTTGCTGATTTTAACATCATGGTAAAATCAGTTGTAATCACCTTTTTCATTGAAGTTGTGCTTTCGTCAATATTATAATAAATGTGACAACGAAAGCACAACTCACAACCCAAGGAAAAAATGGGATTACAACGAAAGAATATTCATTCTTGACATGATGTTAAACTCAGCAAGTACAGCTAAACCAAACTATTGTCTATTATTAATGACACTTGCATTGTGGAAACTTAAGTCGTAAAAAAGGACTATACACATAACACATAACAAAGTGACTAATTAAATATATATATAAAAAAAAGACTTAAATACAGTGATTGTGAATTCAGTGTTTGTTTTTTTTTTACTTTTGGATATTCCTTTCGTTAAAAATGGTTCGAAGTCTCGCCCAGTGGACGAAAACTCGAGAATCTCCCCCAATAAAAGCTCGAAGGAGAGCATCATCAACGTCCACCCCGCGAGTCCCACGGTCACCCCCATGCCCAGCACGAACTCGTTATCGTCGCCCCCTTCTTGTCTGAAGAACAACGAGATCAACACTCTGATGAACAAAACTATACACATATTGTCCTTTTTTACGACTTGAGTTTCCACAATGCAAGTGTCATTAACAATACATTTGTGTAAAATCTGAAATTAATAAAAATAAAATGACAAAACAAAAAGATAGACATTTTTTCATTGAAGTGTGAAGAAAGGATAATTATTTTAATTATAATCTTCACTTAACTCGAAATAAATCATCGTTTATGATGTTTTACATTTATTACTATACAAGAAATTCAAAAATTTTATCCCATCCAGATGTGCTTCCTCTTGAAAACTATTTCGACAATACGCGAAAAAGGTCGGACCGTCAACAGCTGATCTCTTTGATTTTCGAATTGTAAACCCTTCGAACGGCATTCAAACAACGCTACAGAATATTCGGAAACGAACAATGGAATCCTTGCTTATAATAATTCCTAACAAAACCATTCGGATTTTGACCATCCCTCAAAAATGTTTTGTTTACAAAATTTATATAAAATGAGACATGACATTGTTGAGGGATTTACTTACAGGGTTTTGTTTTGGAATTATTCTTAAAATATTCACCGTTTTGTACTCCCAAAGTGACGCAATTGTATAACTCTGTCTATTTATTCACAATCCATCGTGGAATTAATTCATTTCAAGCCGCTTTGAAATTGTTTCCGAAAGAAATACATGCTCCTTACACCTAACGAAAAAGATTAAAAAAAAAAGAAATACATTGAAAAGACAATGCATCCGTTAGAAAATTGAAGACAGAAAAAAACTTCTCCCTGTGATTTGTAAAGTAGTTAAATAAAATTCATGAAACCTTTTTTTATATTAATTTAATTCACATTAAAAAAAACGCATATTAAATATTAATAATTCTACCATAGGCTAAAAGACCGTTGGTTGATAGCCAATTATTTATTTATTTAGTCTTATGTATTACGAGAAGTAATCATCAAGTGATTGATGAAAACACTTTGTAAAACATTGATAATGATCACAGCTTTTTTTATCAGTATACATTTCCTCTATGTATACCTGCAAAATACGTGAGTCAAATGCATTAATGTATGTGTGTTTAGTTGCCTATAACACGCAACTGAACACACATATGTCAAATAGGCAACTAATCATACACATTTAATCGGTTCAGTGCGTGTAAAGTAGTTAAATAAAATTAATGAAACCTTTTTTTTATATTAATTTAATTCACATTAAAAAAAAACTCATATTAAATATTAATAATTCTACCATAGGCTGAAAGACCATTGGTTGATAGCCAATTATTTATTTATTTAGTCTTATATATATACAGAGAGCCTTTTTTTATCAGTATATATTTCCCCTATGTATACCTGCAAAATACGCGAGTTAATTGCATTAGTGTATGTGTGTTTAGTTGCCTATAACACGCAACTGAACACACATATGCTAAATAGGCAACTAAACATACACACATTAATCGGTTCAACGCGTTTGACTCGCATTTTTTGCATGTATACATAGGGGAAATGTATACTGATAAAAAAACCTCTCTGTATAAATCTTTATTGGCAGATTATTTTTAACAAAGTAATAATAATAAATAAATACAATAAATAACTAACTTAAAAATAAATTCTTCTGTATATTAAATAAAAATGATTTGAAAATAATTAATAAATTATTTTCACATTTAGCTCTGTGATTTTTGACTTACGTTAAACAAATGTACATTAAAACAACTACTTCCCGGGCAAATACCCACGCCGGACATTGAATTACATAATGTACACCTGCTGTTGCACATCAATAAAATATTGCATAATTCTTCTGCCAATTGGCTATCGACCGTTGGTCTTTCCGCCTATTTAACATCGTTATATGTTCCTCTCTACTTCTCAGTGTGAGATGATAGCCAATTAACAAATATAAATTATACTTTGAGTTTGTATTGTTTATTATTTATTTAGTATATTTTCCTTTATATATATCTGTTAATAAAAATTATTATTAATTCTACCAGCCAAATTTGGGTAGAGTTGCTTTTTTTTTCGATTAATTCTACCATGAAGAAACAAAAACAATTTGAAACAATTCCGTAACGCTCTGCATGAAAATTTATGAAATGTAACACCCGATTATTATTTTTTTTTTTCGACATTCTTCCACATTCAGAGCGATACGTTATTAATCCGCTATTACGCACTCGTTATGTAAAAATATACGCTTTTGTTGTAAAACAATAAATTTTTAATTGTGGAAGCTTCTATGATAATAAAAAATACTTCTAAACTTTGTTTTGTAAATAAAGTTTTACAAAAACAAAGTTTAGAAGTGTTTTTTTATTATACAGTGTGTTACTTCTAAACTTTGTTTTGTAAATAAAGTTTTACACAAAAAAAGTTTATAAGTGTTTTTTTATTATCAAAAAAATAGCTACAATAAAGTGTGTAGAATAATTAACGTCAGCTTCATTTCCATCGTTACACAATCATAACCCACGTTATAACTCGTCTGTAATTTTAATTGTGTGGAGAAATAATTAAAAAAAAAACTTGTACACACTGTTTAATAAACAAACAAGCGTGTATTCACATTGCTTTATTGTATAATTTTGTTTGTGCAATTTTCTGTAATTTAAAATTAGAATATTTTTTTTATTAAAAATAAGAACAACCTACTGCTCTGTGTAGATTAATTGTCGTACAAAGGGTCAGTAATGAGGGACGCGCAATTGTTTAATTGAAGGGACTTTAATGAGTCCACTTAACGATCAACTAACTAACTCGATTACGACGGCTTCAAAAAAATATTATCTGCTGTTAAATGTGCGCGTTAAGTTCAATTATTTTTGAGATTATAATTAATAATTATATGAATAAATTATTAAAAAATCAACCAATAAAACACAGATTAGATTGAATAACTTTAAATTCTCGTATAGTTTCGGGTTATTAGCACATTTTCAAGAGAATTTAAAATTTGTTTTATTAAAATTTCTATGGATATTTATATTTAAATTAAATTAGAATAAAAAATAAAAAATCAATATATCCATTAATGTAAATATCCATAGAAATTGTAATAAAACAAATTTTAAATTCTCTTGAAAATGGGCTAATAACCCGAAACTAGTCGAGAATTTAAAGTTATTCAATCTAATCTGTGTTTTATTGCTTGATTTTTAATAATCTATTCATATTTATTTCATACAATATGAACTACCAATGTCTAAATATTAAAACCATTTATTAAATTAATAATTAATTAAAAAATAAGTTATTGAAGTATACAAATTATTAACGATTTTCATTTCTGTATGAAACACAATTATATTCTTTTCTATTTAAAATGAAATTTTATTGTATTTATAAATAGTGTATTATGGAGCTTCAGCAAATAAAATTCTCTACCTATCGATTATGATTGTTATAAATCGCAAGGGATTTATTATTCGTGCATTCTATATAAAACGTCATTATGGTCTTCTCTAATCTTTCGTACGTTGGTTGTGGAGACTTTTAATTATTTAAATAAAAAATATTGTCCCTTCTTCAATATTTTTTTTTATTTGAATAACATTAAATTATTAATAATTGAGGCTTCAACTTTGTTATACATTGTTTATCAATTTAATAAAACACTTTAAACTTTGTTTGTATAACTCTAAATTATATTTATTGTGACTATACTTTCAACAATTTACATTTGTCATTATCAAACTAAACTTTTATTTGAATCTACCCTTTTAATGGACAATTTACAACATTAACAAATTCACGCAGTACAAAATCAATTTGAAGTTTTCACTAATACAAAATAAGAAGAAATTTTAAATTCTCTTGAAAATGGGCTAATAACCCGAAACTAGTCGAGAATTTAAAGAATTTAAGGAGAATTTAAAGAGAATTTAAAGTTATACAATCTAATCTGTGTTTTATTGGTTGATTTTTTAATAATTTATTCATATTTATTTCATACAATATCAACTACCAATGTCTAAATATTAAAACCATTAATTATACAAAATAAGAACGTTTTTAACCTCTCGTGATTTTTTTTTATTTCGTTTCGCTTCTTATCTAATCGAAATTCGAATTAAGGATTAATCAAGTTAAAATCGATTTACTAATATTTTTCCACACTCTTTCTTTCGCAAAATATGCAAATTAGTATTTTGTTTTTGAGGGAAAGCCATTAGCGGTTGAGTAGAACGTCGGATTAAAGCGTGTTTGATATCACGCAAAATGCGCGATTAGCCGTCCTTAATCCGCTGAAATTATGTAAAAAAAAGACTTTTTCTTGAAATGAAATAGGAAATGAAATGTGGGTCATTGGAAGGAATTTTAAGGACGCGGTTTCGTCAAGCTCGACTCGGCCCTTCTTGAGATAAATCAGTCTTAAGAAGGGCTAAGTTGCAGTTCATTAATTAAATAATCGGTAAACAATTGGATAATAAAAATGAAATGGTTTTCAATTTGGACAATAAAATAATGGTTGTTTATGTAACAAGGTATTAAAAGCGAGCATAAACAAGATAAATCAGTCTTGCCAGATTTATCCAAAGCCAAGACACCTTTCAAGCTTTGTAAAGCCTTGCTGCAACTTTACAAACCATGTATCAGCACAGTCTCATCAAGATATAGGCTAGCAGTGTCGAAGCAGATAGATATTCCATGTTTCTGACAAATCCTCGTCCAGTATGGCTGGACTTTAGAGCTGGAGGATATTCTCCGCGGTTTCGTCCTCTAAACAATTTTACAATCCCCAATTCTTTCGTTTTTAGAAATGATTATTTCGAAGAGTTCTTTAAAATTGCTTATATGATGTAATGATTATTTTTAAAGAAGTAACTCTTCGAATTGATCATTTCTAAAGAAGTAACTCTTCGAATTGATCATTTCTAAAGAAGAAGAAGAAAAAAAGGTGTATTGTTCGGTTTGTGCGGCTTTGATTTTATGCATTTGAAAGGGTAATGAACGCGAAGCGGAGAGAAAACGGTTGAAAAGACTCGCTTCACTCGACGGTGACTAAGCTCGAAAGCTCGCGACGAGATCGAACAGGTACGGACACGTGCAAAACCCAAACCGATTCCAACATGGATCATCAAAAACAAAAGATAACGAAAAAATAAATCGATAAAATCAGAATCATATAATTATCGACTTATTTAGAATGGATTTTTGGTGAATTAGGGGGTGGAAGAGACAACACTGTATAGTTCTGTTTAAACAAATATAATTTTTGTAAGAAAAAGTTTCTTTGAATATAGGTTAGAGTATTAATAGTTATGATTTTGAAATCGCCTCTAAACACAAAAAAAGGGATTGATCGAATTTTATTAATCATTGCCAGAAATGTTATTAATAGTTATAATTTTGAAATCGCCTCTAAGCATGAAAAAAGGGATTGGTCGAATTTCATTGATCATTGCCAGAAATATTCCTTGTTTCATTTCATTATCATCTAAGAAGCTTTTAAACCGCCCCTAGCTACACCCAAGATGTTTACAATTTAAATATTGCTATTACCTAAATTTAAAATGTATTGCAGATAAAATGGATCGAGTGGAGGAAGCCTGTCTGCCGTGTCGGAATTTAAGGGTGAGTGGATCTGATTTTTATTAAATATTATTTAATAAATTATTATTGGAAGCTTACTTTTTGATTAATTAACAAAATCAAAAAGTAAGCTTCCAATAATTTCTGAAAAAACAAACACAAATTGCGAATCTTCCTTCACGCAAAAGGAATTCTAAACCGTTGCCATTTTTTATATAGTAATGAATAAGAAAGATAAAGTCCAATTTCTAGTTTTGTCTTTGTCAGTTTAAACAAGTTATCCTTGATATTTAACCTAGGATAGGTAAAGGCAGGCATTGACTCACTTAACTCATTCAAGGCCTAAATAATCTAACATTAATTAGACATTTTTGTTGCTGACAAATTTAAATTCTTTGCTTTATAATAATAATAATAATAATAATAATAACGTCTTTATTTTGCAAAGGAAGAGTCAATACAGAATAACATTAAAAAAAATCGTTATTATTGTTTGTTGTTATTATTATTATTAGGTGGTAACTTTAAACACCTCCTTACACCTAACGGTAGAAAGGAACAAGATTAAAAAATAATAATAATAAAAAAAATTTTAAACACGAATTTAATTTTGCGTGGCAAATTTCATCCTCCTCAAAAAAATCTTTCTGGATCCGCCCATACTCCTATGTATGGACTTATGGCTTGGGTAAATATACTCGCTTTTAATGCCTTGTCACATAAATAACTATTTTTTTTTAATTATCGAAAATTAAAACACTACTCAAATTTCCGACTTTCCGAAACACAATTACAAATCCATCTGAACATGTGTCAACATGTACCAATCAGGTTTTAAACTCGTACCGCCCGGATCATACCACATATTGAATAGAATATTGCCGGATCGGACTTGCATTCTCCGGACAGGATTCCGAGACCCAATTCCGTTGCGTAATGATGATAATCCTTCCGATGTTCGATTGTTTTGTTGTTGTTGTCGTTGTGCGGAGCGCGTGCGAATCGTTCCCACGTTCGACTGATTAATCGCTAATTTCGCTGATTTAATAACGGAAACAACGAAGGAGCAGGAATGCGGTTTTATTCGTCGACCTGCGGCAAGCGAGAAGTAGGAAATTGTCCGGCTCGGCTTGCGGTTGTTGCACGATTATTTTCCTCGGCTAACATTAGCTCATTTCCATCGAGAGTACAATAAGAAGAAGACGAAGAAGGAAATGAGTCCACGAATTGGGATCCGTGAAATAATAATAATAATCCTGAGTCTACGGATTGGGATCCGTGAAATAATAATAATAATCCTTACTTGTCCATGGAGGAAATCATACAAAAATAATAATACAAAAACCTTAATATCAATTTATTACTAACTTAAATAATTATTCCATAACAGCCAGTCAATTTATTAATATACGAAATCACCTCATTCTAATTAATTTTTTGGCTGGCTGATTAATTTTATTTTTTTATTGTTCAATACAGAAACTTAAGGTAAGTCTTTTTATTACAAAAAAAAGGAGCATGTTCAATACCTGAGCCCGTATTCCTGAAATTGATCGTACGTTTAGATAGGAATTTACATATGAATTTGACAGTTGCGTACGTCCGATTCCGTGCGATCGATTTCAGGAATAAGGCCCCGCTTATATTGGGGTACATCGCACGAAGAGTATAGAGATTATCCAAATTGAAGGTAAGTTTTTATTACTTATTAATGAACACATATACTCGCTTTTAATGCCTTGGTACATAAATAACTATTTTTTTAATTATCGAAAATTAAAAACAAATTTTTATCACCTAACTCGCTTTAAATGCCTCGGTACGAAAGTAACTATTTTTTATAGTCCGAAAACAATTTTTTATCACTTATTAGTCAGTGAACACGTTTTTAATGCATAAATAACCTAATTTTTTTTATTATCCAAATTGAAAGTATTTTTTTATCAATTATTAATAAATTCGTTCTTAATACCTAGGTACATAAATAACCATTGACTGGGAAGATTGTGTGAAGAAACGAAGATAAAAATGCAATATTAGAATAGCAATTATAAATGAGATGGAGTTAGGCGAAGTTTTTCTACATTTTTTTTTCTGTATTAGAATAACACGTGTGCGCTTATTTGCCGGCCGGGTGTTTTCTCATTTTCTCGTAAAGAGAACCATTAAAATATTTGCCGGGCATTGTGTATTCGCGCTGTTCGTGGGAAAGGCTCTTCAGTCCTTTCCAGCCGCATTCCGCATACAATTATTAAATTTATATGACTGAAATTAAATAGATCAAAATCATAATAAAAAGCAGAAGTTTTGAATAGCGAGCAACAGGAAAACAGTATTGTTTATGAAAATCAACACTTTTAATATATTTTTTTAATAATAGAAAAAAAAGAGAAAATAATTTATTAATTATTTTTATTTAATATATTTTTTTAAATATATTCGGTTTCTCCGATATTGGGGGCAATTCTGCTGGGGAAATGTTAAGCAGTTTATACAAGGTGTACAGAAAATGAGTGAAAAGCTTGACTAATTTTTAGATAAAAATATTAACGAAAATAAGTCACACGGTCCTTCCTTAAGCCTCACGGGCCACTTAAAAGAACTATACATTTGGCAACGCTGGATCAAACAAGTGTGCATTTATCCTGTTTATAACTGCTACATCATCCGCTGGAGGTGTTGCATACACCTTTTCTTTTACAAACGAGCGTTGCCAGATCTATTTTCATTAAAAGAATGCTTCTGATGAAGTTATAAAATTGTAATATTTTTACAATTCGATTTATTAATCATTTACATCAATGGAATTACACACGTGTCTAAGTGATTGTTAATGCTATTGATTTTTTACAAAATATTTAAAAAATAATACTAATTTATAGTCACATATTTAAAATTCCGAAGACCTCGTGAGCCTCAATCAAGAACCATACAACATTTTTTTATTTGGATTTTCTATTAAAAATTAATTAATGAATTGAATTACCTGAAGGTTTTCACTCATTTTCTGTACACCTTGTATAATGGATATAATACATAGAATAAGAAGTTAATTTATAACTTAACGTAACTTAAACATGCCTCGAGATCACTTGACTTTTTTTACGTTTAGGTCTCAAAATGTATCTTTAAACTTAAACTCAGCGTATTTTCACCACAGTAACGTGACGTTGTATTGAAACAGAATCTGCGAGGCCGGATTCTAGTTCACTCGATATCGAGTCAAACGAAGATAGAGCGATTCTAAATAGCGGTTGATAGAGAGAGAACTCCGATTCGCTGTAACAAATATCGTTTCATTTAGAATTCTATAGGTGATGATGTTTTCGAGAAACATAACCTGCATAAAAAAAATCCCAAAACGTGTTTCGATCTCAAGCTGTTTCTTAAAACCTAAGCTCAAGTTATTCTTACCCCAAAAAAACGCTCTTGTATTCAAGATGTTGATTTCGAGTACCCAAACTCTCAAAAATAACCTGTATACGTAATAATAATAATAATAATAATAATAATAATAATAATAATAATAATAATAATAATAATAATAATAATAATAATAATAATAATAATAATAGTAATAATAATAATAATAATAATAATAATAACTTTAACAATAATAATAATAATAATATTCTTGCAACACTATCTACAGTAAGAAGATTTTTACAATAATTAAGAATTTAAAACTTGTAATTAAACCGTTAATTCTTAAAAAAAAAGAAACCAGTGTATAAACTGAGAAATAAATAATAATAATAATAAATTAAAATAATTCAAACAATATTTATCGTGTGAAAAATATTGAAGAGTCCGCACATTTTTTCTTTATTGCGCCGGTACGTAGAAATTAATGCAAGGCAGGAATTTTTATGCAAAAATTTCTGAATGACTCCGTACGTCCATTGGTCGGTTTGCTTCGTTCACATAATCGCGCGTTTCGCGTTTGTGCAAACTCGTCTCGCATAGACGGTTACTTAATTGCATACCAAGTAATCGCCCCGCGTTTCCGGTCCACTTGCAAGACCGAACGAACAAATAACTTCAAGTGTATACTTCACTCGCAAAAAGTGAAATAAATATTGATTGTATGAAATAAATATGAATAAATTATTAAAAATCAACCAATAAAACACAGATTAGATTGAATAACTTTAAATTCTCGACTAGTTTCGGGTTATTAGCCCATTTTCAAGAGAATTTAATGCATTACACTTTTATTGTGTAATAATATATATTTTTAATTTTTTTTAATTTTTAGTTTTTGATTTCTTAATTTAAGCAGCCAGAAACCAAAGATTGAAAAAGAAGAAAAAAGTAAAACTGTGTGTTTTAAATAATCGATGAAACTCAATAATATACTATTTGTAAAAAAAACAGCAGTTTTTTTAAGTTTCACAAAATTTATTGTAGAAACTCATTGTTACAATTGTTTCACCAACACATATCACACGAGAATTCGATTACTATGAATATTTTTTCTCAAAATTGTTACCAAATGGTAATAACAATATTTCCAAAATCTGTTGAATTATTAGCAGTGTTTCTACAATAAATTTTGTGCTACTTAAAAAAACTTGCTTTTTTTAACAAATAATATATTATGGACTTTCATCGATTATTTAAACCATACAGTTTTACTTTTTTCAATCTTTGGTTTATTTCAATAATTCACGATTTAAAATTGATTTAATAAATACTGTCCTTTCCTCCTTCAATAAATTCCGTTCGAATGTTATAAATTCGGCTTTGTTTCGACTTAATTCCGATATGACGCGGGGATTCCTCGTGTTTTGGGTCTGTGGGTTAATCTCGGCGTTTTATAATCGGCCAACGAGAAACAAGACGCGCGGAGGAGAGAAGAGGCGAGAAACGGCCTCCGGCAAGGACAGGAAAAGAACACGATCGGACAAGAAAGTCCGAGATGAGAGAACTGGCACACGCGTATGTCTCCATATGTGGATGGAAACCAGATAACAAACAGGGGATAAATTAATTACAAAAAAAAAGAAACAGCAAAATTGTTGGATTGAATGGTTGATTGATTTTTGCAGAAACAGAAGTAACAATTGCGAGAGAAATATCATATTTGCTCCTAAGGAATGTAGATGAGTGTTTGTTTTATCTCTAGTGTGTCAACAATGACATTGTGACATAATTACAATTATTTGATCATTTTGGGATTGCTTAGGATTTTATTTACTAGATTTTGTAAATGAAACAGATCGTCAACCCAATAAGCCTGTTACACTTTTTTTCCTGTCAGAATCTTCTATATACTTTTTTTTTGGATTGAGTGAGTTACGTGAAGATGATAATAACTTGAATAAAAACACTTAGAATCCTTTCTTCACTACTTTAAAGTAGTGAAGAAAGGATTCTAAGTATTTTTATTCAACTTCTATATACTCCTTTCTTCACTACTTTAAAGTTCTAAGTGTTTTTATTCAACTTCTATATACTCTCTTGCCTCAAAAAAAAATCGATTGTTTTTTTAGAACAACCTATCAACAACGGTATTATTTCGGTTTTGTTTGATGACCATAATGATGGATACCCGTCGTCGTAGTCTTCGCGTCGGTGTTATTTTAGAAAGTGGTCCAACTGCGCGAAGAACGCTCGCGGTTTTGAACGTAAGGACGATTTTGTCGTAACCCACAAACGATGAAAAATGTCGGGTTTGCCGAAGAGGCGAGTGAGTCTTCGATGGACGGAAAGAAAGAGAAAGACGGCGAAACGGTGACGGACGACCTTGCAATGCTGCAAGCGGATGATGACCTCTCGCAACACTTACACAATTGACACTCACTTGTTGAAAAAATAGTCTCAACAAAAGAAAAGATTTGATATTATTGATAATAGAGGCTTCTACTTCGTTATATATTAATTATAATAAATGAAGGACGACGCAAGCGCCATCTTTCGCCTAATTTGCTAGATGAATGCTGGCTGAACATTTTATTAATATTGTTTTAAGTTTTATTGAAGACTGATTCATTTTTTGTGTATAATCACTAATAATCTTTCTACAGAGTGTGATTCACTTTGTTTGTATAATGACTAATAACCTTTCTTCACAGTGTGAAGAAGTTATAAAATGTTCAAACAGCATTAATCTTCTTCACAGTGTGAAGAAAGGTTATTAGTGCTTTATTCGTCGAATTAATCTGATCTTCACGTAACTCAATCAATCAATTTGTTCGTATAAGTTTGAATAACAACATAAGCGATACTCCATCTGGTGGCAAAATTTGGAACACTCTTCGTTACCAACGTCCACGTGATTTTTTTATCACTGTTCTTTCTTTTTTAATCTTATCCTCTTTTACCCGTATTGGGTGTCGAGGTTTTACCACTGTTACAAATACATAAAATTCACTGTTGATGACAGTCGGAAATCTAGATAATTTTCGCTATTCGTTGCGTTTTGCGCAACTTTCTCTTTTTGGTGAGTCTCAATGGAATAGAGGAAATCGGCGAACGTCCGGGCGAGGGTTGCCAATTTTCCAATTTCGACTTCCTCAATTACCCGATTCCGTCCGGATAACGCGAACGGTCTCGGAAGGGACGTATCCTGATTCCTTGCCAGAGGATTGTGTGTCTGCGAGACAGAAACTGGACTCGCGTCACATACTTCACTCGAGTCGACGACCTTGTCGCTTCTCCGTTCTCATTTTTATTTTCATCTGTGGCGCACGAGAGAGTTTGCCTTTCTCACGGCTCAGCTGAGACGGGCTGAAAAGGACGCTGCGATACTCGATTCAGGAATAAACACGAATTTATATAGGAAAAAAAAATAGAGTAAAGTCTGTTTTGTGTTTAATATGATTTTTTTAAATTTGACGTTTCATGAATTTAATGTGTGTTTTAGGTTAGGGCAAGATTATACAAGTGTTATCTTGTAAATGAAGCTTTTAATTTGTTGGTTATAACATTTCGTGAATTTCGTGTTTGTAATATAGGCTGCGTGTTTTAGGTTAAGGCAAGATTATTCAAGTGTTTTAAAAATAAACAAAAAATATTATTTCAATATATTTGCAATACGAATATCCATATATATATATATATATATATATATAAATATTGAAATAATATTTTTTGTTTGTTTTTAAAACACTTGAATAATCTTGCCCTAACCTAAAACACACAATATATATATATATATATATATTAAATTTGACATTTCATGAATTTAGTGTGTGTTTTAGGTTAGGGCAACATTATTCAAGTGTTTTAAAAACAACAAACCTAAAACACACACTAAATTCATGAAATGTCAAATTTAATATATATATATATATATATATATATTAAATTTTTTTTTATATATATATATATATATATATATGGATATTCGTATTGCAAATATATTGAAATAATATTTTTTTTTTTGTATATATATATATATATTCTCTGTATATCTTTTTATATAGTTTTTTTTTGGCTATTGAGATTTCGTGGATATCTGGAGTTTTCTCTATCATTTGTATAACGCATTTTTTGTTTATAATATTTCATAAAATTTAGTGTGTTGTAATACAGGCTGTGTATTTTAGGTTAAGACAAGTTGATTCGAGTGTTATCTTGTAAATCAAGCTTTTTATTTATAAGCAACAAAGAATTAAAAGCTTGATTTAGAGTAGAGTGAAATTTGGTGGTAATTCAGCAATCCAAATTTATAACTGTCTAATTCACATGCAAATCCCTATCTATTCAATTTTCAATTTTCAGCAGTAGTTGTGTCGTACACAACTGTCAAATTCAAATTTCAGGTTTAGTTTGACAGCTGTTTGACAGTTCGACTATTAGTCGTAGACAATTGCCAAACTATAAATTTTATATTTGACAGTTCAACTTTTAGTGGTAAATTTAAAATTTAAGAAATAGTTTGGCAGTTGTGCCTGTCTAATAATCGAACTGTCAAATTTAAAATTTAATGAATAATTTGACAGTTGTGCGCGACTAAATGTCGTACAATTGGTACGTTTGTACGACTCTCTGTCGTACACAACTAGCAAATTATTCTTTAAATTTGACAGTTCGATTATTAGACAGACACACAATTGCCAAACTATTCCTTAAATTTTAAATTTGACAATCCGACTTACGACAAAAAGTTGAACTGTTAAATGTAAAATTTAAGGAATAGTTTGGCGGTTGTGTACGACTAATAGTCCAACTGTTAAATTCAAATTTCAAAGAATAGTTTGACTGTTGTATACGACTAAAAATCGAACTGTCAAATTCAAATTTCAAAGAATAGTTTGACAGTTGTGTACGACTCAAAATCGAACTGTCAAATTCAAATTTCAGGAATAGTTTGACAGTTGTGTACAACAGAAAGTCGTACACAACTGTCAAATTAAAATTTAAGGAACAGTTTGGTAATTGTGTACGTCTCAAAATCGAACTGTCAAATTCAAAATTCAGGAATAGTTGTTCTGTTCGTAAATAAAAAAAATCCCCTGCTGTTTGATACAGGATTACAACTGTTCGCGACGGAGACATTAACAAATACACACATTTTTTTTACATTCGGTTTCTAGATAATTCTTTGTTCTTATCATTTACTCATTTTATTGTGCAATATTCCGCTTATTAGCGATGTCAAATGCAATTAGGAGCGATTCATTTGCGTCGAGTGCGAGTGTGAAATTTCGACATTTCACATTCCCATCGATTCGCCGCGCATTTCTCCGAACGTACGTGTCCGCGCCGCACTCCGACAGGTTGGCTCATCTCACCTTTGTCCTTTTTTTTTTTTCTTCTTTTTTCCCTCTTTCACCTGATATTTCCCATTCTCGGGTTGCATCACCTGACGCCATCCACATGCACAACGTGGACACGTTTAAATTATTTAAACGCGAGTCATACAGTACGTATTTTGTAGGTTAATCGTGGATATTGCTAAAGCTTCGAATTGTTTATATATATATACAATCATCTTTTTGTGGTATTTATATATACATATATTATACAATATATTTGATCTAAACTTATAAATGGCTAAATGTGGAAATAATTTATTAATTATTTTCAAATCATTTTTATTTAATTTATAAATGGCTATCGACCTTAGGTCTTTCAGCCAGTTCGAATTGTTTATTTTGCAGGACGAGGCTTTTGTGGAAATATAATTTCATTTTAATTTTTCCAATCATATTTTCACTATTCTTGTTGACTGGAGTATATATACAGAGGGCTTTTTTTTATCAGTATACATTTCCCCTATGTATACCTGCAAAATACGCGAGTCAAATGCATTAATGCATGTGTGTTTAGTTGCCTATAACACGCAACTGAACATATATATGCCAAATAGTCAACTTAACATACACACATTAATTATTCAATGCGATTGGCTCGTGTTTTTTGTAGGTATACACTTCCCCTTATGTATACTTATAAAAAAATCTCTCGGTATATATTTCTGATGTTGAATTTTTACTTTTTTTCGTACTTTAATTTTTAATTGCTTTATGAAATCGATTAATTTTGTCCTGTAATTAGTGTAAAACTGTTGGAAAATAAAATTATTATTATTAGCTCAAGCTGGTGTTACACTGCCTGGGGGAAAAATTCATTTCAATTCATACATTTTAAAAATTACCTAACTATATGGGATGCTTGTAGAATGGTTGCTTTTTGGATTTGTATTATAGCATTTTCATGTAGTCCTATCGATTTCAGGTCTTGCTGAAAGAAAGCCTTTGCTCACTACTCTTGTGTTATATCTGGCACAAGGGTAGTGAGCACTGGTACAATTTTGATTGTTCTTAGTTTTGCCCCTCTATTGCCAGTTTATATTTAGTTATTATTATTATTTACATATAATGTTTACAATCATGGTTGATAAATACATTAGAAAATGGTAATCGGTCTTTCTGCCTGTGCTTGAAGTATTTTTTTGCGTTTAATAATTTAATTGTGGATTTCATAGCTGTTTATTTCATTTTATAGAACGAGCCTCTCGTTAATGATTCTTTTAGGCCTTTTTTGTAATCGAATGTTGGCTATGTTTTGTTGTTTTATCGACACTTGTGTGGGTAGAAAAGTAATATTATTATTCCGACATTATTTACATTTTTATTTCTAATATTCTTCACCATATTTGTTTCACTTGTATTACAATACAATAAATAAATTTGTAAAGTTATCTCCCTCAAAATAAAATATATATTTGTATTCGTAGATCATGATATAAAAATAATTGCCAAGGTATGATCAATACTTGCCTTGTCATTTATTTTTATAGTACAATCTACGAATTTTTTTTGAGACCCCCTAATTTTCTACTGAAACCTATCAATCGCGTTCAGTGTTTCCGGTATCAGTGTTTACTGTACTAGCCGTTTGTTCACGGAATCGTGGGAAAGAGGGTTGCGACGATGTTTTTTAAGGGAGACCTGTTAAACGTACGCTCGCCCTTCTCGTTTTTTTTTTTTGTTGTTGCTTCTATCCCCATTTTTGTGATACGGTTTAATCGAAATGATTATCTTAATTTGTTAACGGAATTAAAACACATGCCGTGTTAAAATATATAGGCTTTAAAGTATGAGGAAATAATCATTTAATGAAAACATTAAAAAAAAGGTTTTTTTTTGTATAATGTTTAATGGGATTATCCTTTTCTTGGCGCAACTTTTTTTTTAAAGGAACGTTTTAAGCGCTAATCTCTTGCTGCCTGTGTGTAGAATTGTTAAATCGCACGAAGAAACGGGGTGATGCAGTGCCTAGAAAAACCAGTGGTTTCTTTTCTATTCTCAATATCTTTTTTGTGTTCTTTCATCCTAAAATCGAAAAACCAAACAGCTTCTCTTACATACACTACATCACGTTGTAGTTCTTAATTGCCACTGATTATTCTTCAATCAATATATATACAGGGAGCTTGACCTAAGGGTTTCTCTTACGTACACTACATCACGTTGTAATTCTTAATTGCCACTGATTATTCTTCAAGCAATATATATACAGAGAGCTTTTTTTTTATCAGTATACATTTCCCCTATGTATACCTGCAAAATACGCGAGTCAAATGCATTAGTGTATGTATGTTTAGTTGCCTATAACACGCAACTGAACATACATATGACAAATAGGCAACTAAACATACATACATTAATCGGTTCAATGCGTTTGACTCGCGTTTTTTGCAGGTATACACTTCCCCTAATGTATACTGATAAAATAACCTCTCTGTGTATATATATGTATATATACAGAGATAAAAAACCTCTATATATATATACAGAGATGTTTTTTTTATCAGTATACATTAGGGGAAGTGTATACTTGCAAAAAACGCGAGTCAAACGCATTGAACCAACCGATTAATGTGTGTATGTTTAGTTGACCATTTGGCAATAATCTAAAATCCCCATCTACCATAATGGTGGTGTAGGGGTTTATTATTTTATGATAATTATTATTTACAACATATATATATATATAGGAAGATACATTAAATTACATCAAAATAGTTGCAACAATACAATCATAAACATCCAGTTAAGCTAAAGATGGAAACATAGTTTCCGAAATATATTAATTTTAATTAAAAAAATAAGTAGATGTAAGGACAACTATTTTTATTTAAATAATTAAAGTCTTCACAATCAATATAAAGAAGATCTAGTTAAGCCTCAGAAAATCGACCATCGTTCTTTCTGCCTTACAACACATATATGTAACGAAATTGCCGAAATGGCTATCGACCAAATTCCCCTATTAAATTCTTTAATCACAAACTCACCCTACGTTGATATCCATTCATGTTCCTCCTTTATGTTCGTTTCTTTACAAAAAAAAACTTGCACTCATAAAACCGAATGGACAAACAAAAACAAAACTCGCAACACTATCAATTATCACCGCACGCGAACTGAAGTAACCGAAACCCGCGCGCCGGGTAATAACCCTTAAAATTCCCCCCTCCTTTCACGACAGGACTGGGTCCCTTCAATTTTTTTACGATCGACATTATTTACTTAACATCGCATCCCGGCGATCGGACACACAGAATTCCCTTACGTTTTTAATTCCAGCGTGAGTCAACCGACGGAGAGATTATTGACCGACACAGAAACACGCACACAAAGGGAGGTCACGGGAATAAAAAAAGGAAGAAGAATGAAATGAAAACGTTTTCGATTTACAATTTTTGTGATGGCTATCTTTGTTTTTGTTGAATAACAAACGGGAATAGAAATGTCGCCGGATATTCAAATTCAAATTAGATCCACATGGATATGTTCGAAGTTAATCTATATTATGAATAATGTTTTATCAAGTAAATTAGTAAAAAAAGTTAATAATATATATTTAAAATCGATAAGGAATCGACTGAATCAAAGTGTGTAGGTTTTCACGGCCAGTATAATTCGAATTAAAACCCAACAAACCACGGCCAGCAATTTGAATCAATTGAAGCTTCTGATTTATTGTGAAAATATCGTTTCAATTTCTGAAATTTTGTCCGTTTTCATTGTGATAACATGACGTACTTTTTGATTTGATTAATTTTCTCGCACTCGGTTACTTAGTGATGTTTTTTAATTGATAAATTGTTAGTGTTGCGAATGGTCAAGATATGCACGTAATGTGTAATTTAAGTGTTCTTTTTTTGACAAAATGTAATAGGGAATTTTGTTAGGAGCAAATTTGAGTCGAAAATAAATAAAGACTTTTTCACCGTAAAAAAAAATTGTCCAGAAAATCTAATTACAAAACCACTGAATAATCAGAATAATTAATATAGAAAAACATTTCTCTTCGTAAATATTTATTGTTTATTTATGCTATCTACACCAATTAAATATACATTGGATACTTCAAAAACATAATTAGTTTTTTTTTGTGAAACGACCACCCAAGTGTATTAATTAAAATACTTCATAATTATTACACCACGGGATAAGTGACAATTTAATTCAAAATATAGTTATTTGTAGTGTTGAGCAAAATCGAATAATATTAGTAATCGAGTATTACTAAATGTGTCATTTTAAGTATTTAAAACGAAAAAGTAACTTCAAATTTATGTTTATTGATAAATGGGAAGTTATTTCTGATATATTTATAATAAGTAACATTCTTAAAATTATAATATACTTAATTTAGCAATAATAAAAGATCGACTTTGCCCATCACTAGTTATTTGTTTGTTTATCTACACAAATTATATACAAATTATATACAAATTATATATATATATATATATGATTTTAGACTACATATATATATATATATATATATATATATAATCTAAAATCCCCATCTACCATAATGGTGGTGTAGGGGTTATCTACACAAATTACTTTATTAAATTTGAAACGAGGCAGTCATCAAATTTTTTTTAAACAAACATTAAATGTACATACAATGAAATAAAAACCTTTTTCTATCCTGGACTATCGACTAAAGTACATTCCTTCTACCATTATTCAAATATTTACTCGAGAATTCAATAAAAGAGGAATCTTATAATTATTAATTTTTTTCCCGTTATTCAGTCTTGTTTGTTTTTCGGATGTAAAGGAGCGCCGGCGTTGCGTCGAAGTCGTTTAAATCTCGTTTGTGTCGGATGAGTAATGTTAGCTGGATATTAAAAGAGGGTGAATGCAGTTAATGTTTGTTTGACATCGATGGTGTTTGTGAATGAAGAATGGAATTTTGGGGGAGGCTTAATATTGATGATTGTTTGTTAAGCAATAACGAAGCTATTTTTTTTTAATTACAAGTAAATTGAATAAAAATTTGCCGCCTTGAGTGATTTGTTAAATGATTTGCCTTGTTTGTGATGGATGACAAATCGCATTGAAATCAATGTGCCTTTCATAATTTTATTTATTTATTTATACAAAAACCCAACAGATAATGTCCAATTACAGGGTTTGCATTATAACTGCAATACAAGTTATAAAGATAAATTAGTTGTTTTAAAATTATTTTTTTTTATTTAATTTAATGGTTTTTTTTTTCAATCAACATGCAAACAACAATAATAGTCGACCATTAGTGGGGCCAATTGTTTAAATAAAATATATTGTTGTTCGGCCAAGTGGAGCAGAAGAGAATTCCCCGTTCTTTTTTTTTATTTCGTTGTTTCATTCTTCCGTTGTTCCGTCGTTCTTCGATCCGTCTGAGTGCCTATACAAATTTATGTAATAATACTCACTTGATGGCATTATGGGATTATACGGTACGCATATGGTTGTAATTATTCGGTTGTTGTTTTTGTTATTATTATTATTATTTCTTGTTCGTAATGAAATTCTATTGAAATATATAATATTTAATTTATTCAATGGAGAAATAGTGGTTACTGGTTGTCTATGAATTTTGCATTTCTTGGATCTGCGTATGGGTTTTTACAAGTGTTGGGCAAAATCGAATAATATTAGTAATCGAGTATTAATAAATTTGTCATTTTAAGTATTTAAAACGAAAAAGTAACTTCAAATTTATGTTTATTAATAAATGGGAAGTTATTTCTGATATTTTTATAAAAAGTAACGTTCATAAAATTATAATATACTGAATTTAGAAATAATAAAAGATCGACTTTGCCCATCACTAGTTTTTACTAATTAATTGAAAAGCCTGTTTTGCATGTCTTCTTTTTTTAATACACTTATATATATATATATATATATATAATTTTTATTAATTGATTTTATGTCATTAAAACCTACTATTTTTACTATAAATTGACTTTAAAGTAACTATTATAGTCAAAAATTTACTTAATAATCATTAATAGTCATTATGCTTGCTAGAAATTGACTATAAAGTCATTTATAATCATTATTTTTGCTATAAATTGACTTTGTAGTCAACTTACTTCACTATTATTATCAAAAATTCACTTTAAAGTCATTGATAGTCACTATTCTCGCCAGAAATTGACTTTAGAGTCACTATTTGTAATATAAATTGACTTTAAAGTGATTTATTGTCACTATTTTCACTAGAAATTGACTTTAGAGTAACTATTTGTACTAGAAATTGACTGTATAGTCATTGATTGTCACTATTTTCACTAGAAATTGACTTTAGAGTCACTATTTGTACTAGAAATTGACTGTATAGTCATTGATTGTCACTATTTTCAGTAGAAATTGACTTTAGAGTCACTATTTGTACTAGAAATTGACTGTATAGTCATTGATAGTCACTATTTTCACTAGAAATTGACTTTAGAGTCACTATTTGTACTAGAAATTGACTTTAGAGTAACTATTTGTACTAGAAATTGACTGTATAGTCATTGATTGTCACTATTTTCAGTAGAAATTGACTTTAGAGTCACTATTTGTACTAGAAATTGACTGTATAGTCATTGATAGTCACTATTTTCACTAGAAATTGACTTTAGAGTCACTATTTGTACTAGAAATTGACTGTATAGTCATTGATTGTCACTATTTTCAGTAGAAATTGACTTTAGAGTCACTATTTGTACTAGAAATTGACTGTATAGTCATTGATAGTCACTATTTTCACTAGAAATTGACTTTAGAGTCACTATTTGTACTAGAAATTGACTGTATAGTCATTGATAGTCACTATTTTCACTAGAAATTGACTTTAGAGTCACTATTTGTACTAGAAATTGACTTTAGAGTAACTATTTGTACTAGAAATTGACTGTATAGTCATTGATAGTCACTATTTTCACTAGAAATTGACTTTAGAGTAACTATTTGTACTAGAAATTGACTGTATAGTCATTGATAGTCACTATTTTCACTAGAAATTGACTGTATAGTCATTGATAGTCACTATTTGTACTAGAAATTGACTGTATAGTCATTGATAGTCACTATTTTCACTAGAAATTGACTTTAGAGTCACTATTTGTACTAGAAATTGACTGTATAGTCATTGATTGTCACTATTTTCAGTAGAAATTGACTTTAGAGTCACTATTTGTACTAGAAATTGACTGTATAGTCATTGATAGTCACTATTTTCACTAGAAATTGACTTTAGAGTCACTATTTGTACTAGAAATTGACTGTATAGTCATTGATTGTCACTATTTTCAGTAGAAATTGACTTTAGAGTCACTATTTGTACTAGAAATTGACTTTAGAGTCACTATTTGTACTAGAAATTGACTGTATAGTCATTGATAGTCACTATTTTCACTAGAAATTGACTTTAGAGTCACTATTTGTACTAGAAATTGACTGTATAGTCATTGATTGTCACTATTTTCACTAGAAATTGACTTTAGAGTCACTATTTGTACTAGAAATTGACTGTATAGTCATTGATAGTCACTATTTTCACTAGAAATTGACTTTAGAGTCACTATTTGTACTAGAAATTGACTGTATAGTCATTGATAGTCACTATTTTCACTAGAAATTGACTTTAGAGTCACTATTTGTACTAGAAATTGACTGTATAGTCATTGATAGTCACTATTTTCACTTGAAATTGACTTTAGAGTCACTATTTGTACTAGAAATTGACTGTATAGTCATTGATAGTCACTATTTTCACTAGAAATTGACTTTAGAGTCACTATTTGTACTAGAAATTGACTGTATAGTCATTGATAGTCACTATTTTCACTTGAAATTGACTTTAGAGTCATTATTTGTACTAGAAATTGACTGTATAGTCATTGATAGTCACTATTTTCACTTGAAATTGACTTTAGAGTAACTATTTGTACTAGAAATTGACTTTAGAGTCATTTATAGTTACTATTATTATCAAAATTCGACTTAAAGTCATTGATAGTCACTATTTTCATTTTAAAGTCACTATTTGTACTAGAAATTGTCTTTAAAGTCATTTATTGTCACTATTATTGTAAAAAAAATGACTTTAAAGTCAATGATAGTCACTATATTCACTATAAATTGACTCTAAAGTTACCATTTGTACTAGAAATTCGTTTTAAAGTCATTTATAGCAACTATTATTTGTAAAAAATTGACTTTAAAGTAACTCTATGTCACATTTTTGCCGCCTTGCCGATTTAGTTAATGTGTTTACTGTTCAACATTATTATTCAAAATATTTAATTTACTTAAAAAAATCATCGATTAATTTAATTTGATTTTGAAAGAATAATTTTGTAGCGATAGTTTTTCTTATTGAATAACAGCTAAATTTTAGTTAGGTGTTTTTTTTTTTTTTTTTTTTTTTCGAGGAATAATAAGTTTGCAGGGCTGATTTTTGACAGAGGTTGTAATTTTCCAGATACGTTTGATAGCGTAGTTTTCTAAAGTAGTGATTTTCCATGAGACATTTTTTAAGGTTTTTCTGATCAGTTCAATTGGCTCGATCTGCTTGATCCTTCTAAACACCAGATCGATCTTTCTGATCAGCTCGATCTTTCTAAATAGACTCGATACTTAAACTGATCGATTATTGATTGATCGATCTTTGAAATGATCGATATTGCCCATCACTAATTTTAACATGATCGACGCAATACTTTTGGTGGATGCGCCGGGCGCAACACCGGTTTTTATACACTATTTTAAGTTTCTTTTAATATTATTACTTTAATTAGGTATAATTAGTATGTATGAATATATATATATATATATATATATATATATATATATATTAAAATAATTATTTTTGTGATTTGTTAAAAATTATATAATTCCTTTTAAAACAAAACCTGAATTCTCATACATCATGATTGCTATTGTTCTGTCTTTATGAAATATTTCCTGAATGACGAAAATATCGAATTGCGTGCACATTCCCGCCACGGACCAACGCTCGCGACGCGGTAACTCGTCGTTACTTATGCCCGGTATGCTAATTGAGCCGAGAACAGGTGTTAAACTGGGCGGAATTAAAAAAGGATAACAATTCAGATATTCGCTGCAATTTACAAGTTTCCTAATTCAATTGGCACGGACTCATTTCGCTAATAATTCTCGTTAGAGATAATAATGGAAAGGCGATGCACCGACTTTCGTTACTTTCATTCGAAGGCATCGAAAAAGCAAGAATGAAGTGAGGATGATGTTTTAAATTAATTGAATACAAAGATCATTAAAACAGGCTTTATTTGGTTCAACTAGATTAATTTGATTCATCTATTAGTTGATGAATCAAATTAATCTAGTTGAACCAAATAAAGCCTGTTTTAATGATCTGAAAAAAAAATAGCTCAGATTATTAGTTAATAAAATGATCATGATTTATTAAATGAATAAATATTATTAATTTGCTGAAAGACTAATTAAATACGCAAATTATATTAGTCTTTTACATTACTTATAGAAACTCATTATTTTAGTATAAATAAGAATTATTTAGGCTCCGGTCGCTAACCGATTCATCTACAGAATATAATTCTTTCTTAATCTTATCGTCTTTTACTCGTATTGGGTGTCGAGGTTAGAATATAATTCTAATTTTATATATTATTGTACATACATATACACATTTGAATAAAGATAGTTAGTTAGTTATTATTAATTATATTGTGATGGCTGAAAGACGGATGGTCGATAGGCATTTTAGAAATAATAAAATAAATTGTATTTAACAATGTATAAATACCTCAAATACATTGTTAAATACAATACAATTTATTTTCTTTCTTTCTTAATCTTATCCTCTTTTACCCGTATTGGGTAAACAATTTATTTTATTATTTCTAAAATGGCTATCGACCGTCGGTCTTTCAGCCATCACAGTACATATTATGGATTTGTAAAAAGGCAAATCCTTTAAATAAATAAATGATTAAAGAGAGCGCGGTGAATTGAAATGTATTGTTTATTAAATTTCGAAAACAATTCAAATTCATTTAATTAAATTGAAAGAAAAGAAATCGAAAATAATTATTCTCTTTTTCAATTTTCAGAAATTTATTAACTTTACTAAGAAAAAATATAATTCATTAATTATTTTCTTAATAAAACTGCAATGGAAACATTTTCACCATCTTTTTATTATCAAGCATTAATTCCGCATCGTGGTTATCCATGAAATTAATTATAGAATTTGGTATAGAAATACCATCAAAACGGTTTCGTTTATTTATTTCATTTATATATATATCCTGGCTGTATTAATTGGAGCGTTAAAAAATGCGTGCGTACTATGTCCTAGTCAAGTCACGGAAGTAGACGTGGAAAAGAAGGCGTTCGCGATAAATAACGACTGGCCGTCTTAAGTTGGCGCCTATTTGATGCAATTCATAAACGAATTCCTCTTCCTCCGGGCGAATGGAAGAAAATCACTTCGGATCGGGCGCCGAAAGTGTCTAGCCGGTGGGAATTAGGAAATGATGCGGATGGTAACAGCAACAGCGCCGTTTATAACGGCTCAAAATAATTACAACCGTACTCATAGTTAAATATATAAAGTTTTTTTTTAATTCCAATACGACATTTTAAAAAAATCAATAGAGGAAAGACTGCAGGTCGATAGACAATTTTTTTCTTAATCTTATCCTTTTTTGCCCGCATTGTTTATAGACAATTAACAGATATTATTTATAGATTTTTGTTTTTAATACAAGCTGTGTGTTTAAAGTTGTTATTATTCTTATTATTAAATGTCGAAATGGCTTTCGGGGCATGTGTTTAGCGAACGTGAAACAGCTGTGTCGGGTTTGGGAGGAAAATAAAGAAATATGCGAAATGAAAGGGACGCGGAACATCTGCTGAGCTGCTGCTGTTGCTGCCGGGGTCCAAGGGTTAGCAACAAAAAAAAAAGACATTGCGGTAGCGAGGGTGGACTGCACGTGCTTGTCTCTTTACCTGATCCTCGTAAGGTTCAAAATATTAACAAAAATAATGCAAATCAAGTCTTGGGGCACATTTTTGAAAAGAATTAAGAGGGAAGACTACCATGTCCAAATTTTGTCGTCAGACAAAAAAATCATATTAGATATAACGTGAAAAATCGATCAAGATAATCATTAACGGTTTTTTGCCTAACATAGTAAATAATTCAATATTACCAATTAATATAAATTGAAAAGAGTATTCATTCACTTGGTAAGAGTTATTTAAATAAATTTAAATGAAAATTATTTGAGAATATTTAATAAAATATTTCCAATTAATTTTATTAAATAATAAAAATTATTAAAAATATTTTTTTTTTAAGTTGAGTAGATATAAAGAATTGTTTCGTTATAAAAGAATTCCACCTCACACTGAGAAGTAGAGAGGAACATATAACGATGTTATATGAGACTAAATAAAATTATTTTTATTTAACCCATTAACCACCTCACACTGAGAAGTGGAGAGGAACATATAACAATCGATGTTATATAAGAAGACTAAATAAATAAATAAAAGAATTCAATAAACGATGCTGTTACTATACAGAAGTACCATATGATCGAGAACTGTGCTCCTCTAGTGTGCTTTGATTTTGTTCTTTATTTTACATTTAGTTGGCACCAGTGAATAAAAACAAATAAAACGTGACATCTGTCATAATTTATCAATTTGAATTTGTTAGAATAACATAACCTATAGCGTGAGGTAAGTAACCTCAAGCAATAAAAGTATTATTGCCAACGTAATCAAAAGAATTAAAAGACACTATAGGAGAAAAGTACTCAATCGTATAATATAATAATTTATCCTTTAATGAAATTTGGTTGTTGAACTAATTACTGTGGGTCCCAACAATTTGAGCCATATATATATATATTATCAAAAAAAACTCTTTATACGCATAAGGGCCGTTTTACACGCACAAGAATTCTCGCAGAAAGTTGTGCGAGAATTATATATAAAAGTTTTGCTATAAAAATATTTTTCCTGTTTTACACAGCAAATAATTATTGTGTAAATAAGCAGAGCAGATTGTTTTTACAGTCGCCCAATACAAGCAGACGCGCCATTATGTAGTATGCTATTGCTTGACATTATTGGGAGACTGTTTTATATTGTACCCTTATTGCCTGAAATTAAAACCGAAAAACCGGTATCCTTCCTATCTCGCCATCCCCCATTTTTCTTTCTTTTTTTTTTCATTCCCCTCTCTATCACTTAACCGCACCCGAGACACGTGTGCGCCCTTAACGTGCTGCGGCTCATTGTTATGACGGGGCATGAGGGTCGGAAGGGGCCGACACATCTCTTCCGCCCTGAACATCTGCTCCTCCTCGCCTAACATCCAAAAATTTGTACAATAAGCACAAAATATTAACCTTTTGCGCTTTTTGTACAAAATTTTAATGAAAGAATAAAAAAGTAAATGAGAGTATAAAATAAATAAGGATAGATTATTAAAAATCAGCCAATGAAACAAATAAAACCCAGATTAGATTGAATGAATTTAAATTTTCGACTAATTTCGGGTTATTAGCCCATTTTCAAGAGAATTGAAAATTTGTTTTATTAAAATTTCTATGGATATTTATATTTAAATTAAAATAAAAATTAAAAATCAATATATCCATTCATGTAAATATCCATAGAAATTGTAATAAAACAAATTTTAAATTCTCTTGAAAATGGGCTAATAATCCGAAACTAGTCGAAAATTTAAAGTTATTCAATCTAATCTGTTAGATGATTTTTTTAGTAATATATTCATATTTATTTTATACAATATGAACTACCAATGTTCAAAACTATTAATTACATTAATAATGAAAGTGTATTTTTTTTTAAGTTGTATTGACTATTTCTTACAGTTATTTTCTCGCTTACGCCGATTATTTTTCTGAAATAAATTAAACCCCTATAAAATTACTGCAATCCACGATATTTACATAGGTTCATTTATTCGGTTCATTTCGCAATGAAATTTAACTAAGCATATGAAACTCGTCGCCTATTTGTGTAATTACGAAAGGATGGATGGAAGCGGCAGCTGCCAGCTCGCCTCCCGTTGACTTGACCGATAAGTGCGGAGAAACGCTTATTTTTAGAGACCCTCGTAAATCATCCCCCCGTATAAATAGCGCCTCCCTTCGATTCACTGCCTCTCAAAGTGTTTAACGGGTGGATATTTTTAGTAGAAGCAAACAAAAAATGAAATAATTTAATATTTTTTTTTATTTATTAATTAAAAATAGCTTTTCTGTGATTATTAACATCGCCGGATTATTCAAATTTGACACCAATCGAATAATCACAGAAAAGCTATTTTTAATTAACAAAAAAAAATCATTAAAAATTATGGCACGGTTTATAATTTTCTATTTCATTGAAAAGCGATAATCTGTCTGGTGGCAAAAATTGGAACCCTTTTTGATAGAAGCAATAAAAAAAAGCAATTTTTTTGTTGCTTCTATCAAATTCTATCAAATTGGAATCCTTTTCGATAGAAGCAACAAAAAAAATTGCTTTTTTTCTATCAAATTGGAATCCTTTTTGATAGAAGCAACAAAAAAAAGCAATTTTTTTGTTGCTTCTATCAAATTCTATCAAATTGGAATCCTTTTTGATTGAAAAAAAGCATTTTTTTGTTGCTTCTATCAAATTCTATCAAAGTGGAACCCTTTTTAATAGAAGCAACAAAAAATTGCTTTTTTTTTGTTGCTTCTATCAAAATGGGTTCCAATTTCTGCCACCAGGCAGATTATCGCTTTTCAATTGTACCTTGTTGAATTAATTACTCACCTTTGCATAGTCAAGTGGTACACTGTTTTCTGGTCCAGTATATAAAGCCTCGCTGAAAGAAAAAAAAAAAGATAAATAAATAAATAATATATGGGCAGAAAGACCGTCGGTCGATAGCCCAGATAGACTAACATTGAATAATAATAATTACTTTAAATGTGCAAAGACAGGAAAAACTGGAGATGTTTATACTCTACTGGACAACAAATAGTATAAACAAAAAATGTGTTGTATATATAGGTGTATATTGCATATATATATAAGTATATTTTGCGTTACTCCATACAATGGTAGAAATGTTTATCCGTAACTTTGTAATACATCCGCGCGATGGCGCTGGCATGTTAATATCCATGCAGGTGCGGCGGTATTATATCGTCTCGATTGTGAAACTGCCAGCCAGCCGCCTCCATTCCTGCAGGTGCTGCGGGCGAGGAGAAGGCAAGAACGAAAGTAACTCTCGGCTTAGTCAGAAAGAGAGACAGGCAATCACGACGGCCGTATCCGTAATCGTAATTCCGTAATTAAGGACGTCGTCGCCACCGCTGACTTGCACAATAAAACCCAACCGGATAATTTATGCACGCAGCAGAAACACAACGGTAATCACATTAACACACACACGTAACATACTCAAGAAATTTAGAATTATATTATTATTTAATTGCTAGAATTTTATACTGAGAGATAAGAAGAAAAAAAATCTCCGGACTTGAGATTCACTTTTTTTAAGTCCTTAGCAGCGCGAATCTGCTTCTGGCAGATTTCAGGAAGCAAATTTACATTATTGAGCTGCTTAGGACTTAAGTCCTTGCAAGTCTGGAGATTGTTTTCTTCTTATCTCTCAGTATAAAATTCTAGCAATTAAATAATAATACCTTGAAAGAGGCTATGTTTTATTGGGCATAAAACATAGCCTCTTTCAAGGTATGATGCAGCCAGCATCGTGTTGCCGCACTAAAAGCGCGCCCAAAATCGCGTGAATGGGAGTCTCGAGAAACTACAGGAAAAGCTCTGGAATAAAGATACGATCGAAGGGATATTTGAAAGATTTGCCAGTAAAATGAAATAAAAAAAAAAACAATTTCCAAATACAACTTGCTTATCTAAATCGGGGCAAACAAATATATCGTGTGTAAGATATAAGTAATAAAGGGAAAATAATTAATTATTTTCAAATGTTCAGAACGTTTCATTAAATGTGAATTTCGTTTTCCTTATTTTCATAAACAGGACGAGTTCGCCTTCCTTTAGTGGACGAAACAATGATTCTTGTAGACCCAAATCGTTGACGATGCCAAGTGACATTAGGCAAAAGATGGCGCTTGTATCGTTTTTAATTTATTATGATTACATATTTAATTATTAATTATTGTTTATAACCCTGGTATCATCAGGTATTAGGGAGTGTGCATCTACGCACTACACTCAGGCGCATTTTTCAATATTTTTATAACACTGAATGCATTTGTCTAAAATACTTGCGTAACGTAAGTCGAAATGTCACAGAGCTAAATGTGGAAATGATTTATTAAATAATTTTTATTTAATTTATTTAAATAACTCCCTTTCTACCCACATGGATGTAGGGTAGTTATTTAAATAAATTAAATTATTTGAATATATATATATATATATATATATATATACAGAGAGCTTTTTTTATCAGTATACATTTCCCCTATGTATACATGCAAAATACGCGAGTCAAATGCATTAATGTATGTATGTTTAGTTGCCTATAACACGCAACTGAACACACATATGCCAAATAATCAACTAAACATACACACATTAATCGGTTCAATGCGTTTGACTTGCGTTTTTTGCAGGTATACATAGGGGAAATGTAGCACTGATAAAAAAACCTCTCTGTATATTTAAATAACTGCGACCAGTTGAATGAATACTCTTTTCTATTAATTTCAAGTGTTAAATTTAGAACTTGAATAGGCTTATTAATAGAAACGAGTGTCCTATATTAGATCGTACACACGAAATGCTATCATATGTCAGGATGGCCGAGCGGTCTAAGGCGCCAGACTCAAGGTTCCCCTTGCCCGCAAACGCGGGTTCGATGAGCGTTCTGGTCCTCTCTGAGGGCGTGGGTTCGAATCCCACTTCTGACATTACTTTTTTAAAAAACAATTCCAAAAAAACAGGAAATCATAGGTTTGACTTATTATTGATTAAATCATCAGGCAGCTTTCTACCAGGGTTTAAATCATCAGGCAGCTGATGATGATACTTAAAATATATGAAATTGTAAACCAAACGTATTGTTATTTATAATTAAAATGGAGTTTTATAACAGCCTCAAATTTAGATCAATTAATTAAAACTTTGTTTATTCCTTTCGCTATAAATTTATTGATATAAAACACTTCACGTAAACTCAAAAAAATTATACTCAAATATAGAATTTATTTGATATTTGTAAAATGGAAATTCCAAAAATGAAAAAAAAAACATAAAGTAAGTTTCGTTTAAAATAATTAACACCGTTGTATCTTTTAAAATAAAACACTTAATGATTTTCAACTACTTTTTGTGTATTTCACGACACAATAATAATACACAAAAAATAGTTGAAAATCATTAAGTGTTTTATTTTAAGTGATCATGGATTTTCAGAAATTAAGTGCCTCCACTATCTACGATACTGTTGTATCTTTTCTTCGCACTTTTTTTTTCTAATGTTTAGATATATATTTCGAGTGCTATGCACTCATTATCAATAACAACTAATTCTAACAACTATACAATATTAGAAAATAAAGTGTGAAGAAATTATTTTGATTATACTCTTCACGTAACTCAAAACCAATCATCGATTTTGTTTGCTGTATTAAAAATGACGATACAAAATAAAATCCGAAACTATCGAATGAGTGAATATTTAGACAGAGAAAGAGAGATTAAACAATAATAATAAATAGATATATTTTTTTACCCCTACACCACCATTATGGTAGATGGGGATTTTAAATTATATATATATATATATATATATATTTTTTTTTTATTGGTGTATATTTTTCTAGTCCAAGTTTCTAAATACGCAAGAGCGCGTACTTTCTATACTCCACTTGCAGATATAGAGAGACGCAATTAGCGCAAATGTCGTTAATGACATAATTGCGGGGAGTTAATTAAACATTGCACGGCATTGATAATAATTTAAAGGTTTTAATTAATCGAGCGGCGCGCAGAAGAGGGCCAATTACGGTCACCTGGGGTATACCCGCCTTAAAAGTAACGACACATATTGCTCAATAATAATAATTAATAAACGACTTGGCGTTTACAATCGTGATAATTTTTATGCATGATTTTTTTCTATTAATGAATCATTTCAGTTATACAAAAAAATACTGTTTTTTTATAACTGAAATTTCAGTTATACAAAAAAAACAGTATTTTTTTTGTATAACTGAAATGATTCTGTTAAAGCTAATGAAATCAAGGCCGCGTGAAGTATTTTATTCGTGTCCCATCTCTGTTATAAAATATATGAAAAACTAGATCCTGTGCGTCGATTAATTATTTGTCGTAAAGTATTAAAATGAGAGCGCATATCTGTATCATTAGTAATAACAGAAACCGCGGCTATCTGTCTTCGTAGAGTCGAATCTCGACGCCCATTCGTTCTCCTTTCGCGACCATAAAATGCAAATTCCACGACGGGCAATTTACTTTGTGGTTGCGTTTGCGTCGGCTTTAACGGTAAAACTATTTCTCCTAATTAATCCTCATATTTTTACTCGACTTACTTAACTATTGATTTACTTAATACAGTACAAATATAAAATAATAATAAATAAAAAATTGTAAGTGAAAACAAAAACAACTTTAGAATAATCGAAATTAAAATTCAAATCATTGTTAATTTAATTTAGGGGACGAAACGGCAATTCTCGTTCGTCTATCTTGTAGATCCAAATCATATACTTATAAGTCATTCATATATGATCGAAATCGTTGACGATACCACATGGAATTAGGCAATAGATGGCGCTTGCGTTATCTTCCATTTATTATTGTAATTGACAAATTAAATAATAGTCTCGGTAAACACAAAATGAAAATAAATCAAGGTTTTAGAATCCCACATGCTGGAAATAAAACGAGTCCCACGAGTTTCCACGATTGTTCCCGCGTAATTATTTAACGACGGCGGAAATTCTCAATCGATTTTACACACAGTTTCTCTTTTTGCCTGCAAAATCTACATTTTTTTTAGCAGAACGATTTCTTCAAGCCATCGCTTGAATTCTTCGATTTAGAATTGTTGGTGTTATTACCATTTAGTTTCGCGCGTGTGAAGGATAGTGAATTATTTCATGGTTGCTGTAATATATATATATATATATATATATATATACAGCGAGCTTTTTTTTATCAGTATACATTTCTCCTATGTATACCTGCAAAATACGCGCGTCAAATGCAATAATGTATGTGTATTTAGTTGCCTATAACACGCAACTGAAGACACATATGCTAAATAGTCAACTAAACATACACACATTAATCGGTTCAATGCGTTTGACTCGCGTTTTTTTTTTTTGCAGGTATACACTTCGCCTAATGTATACTGATAAAAAAATCTCTCTGTATTTATATATATATATATAAACATCTTTATTTCTTCACACAATTCTATATGAAGTAAATTAACATTATTGTATTGTACAATTGGAGCTATTCTGTAAGAGAAATATTAAGTTTAACGTCAAAGTTTATTAAATTCACATTTTAATTTTGCAATATCTATTAGAAAAGATGCTTAGACTGTGAAACTTTTGTAATAGATTGTAATTTTTTGTAAAATGTGAATTTAATAAACTGTTCAGCCACCATTCATCTAGCGTATGATTAAAACCACTGGCGATGTTTTATCAAGTGTTTAATTAGAATCAATTTGAAGAGAGTTTCTTTTAACTCAGATGTTGCAGACTTTTGATTGTAACGAAGAAAAAAAATATCAAACCGCGAAAAGAAAGCGGCCGCAAACGTTCGCTCGAACCGCACACGTTACCAGCTCTTTGCAATGCTAATGCCGCAAAGTCGTAAAAATTAATTGCAATTAAGTGCACATTCGAATTATTCACTTCTTGCATATTTCTTTTTTCTCTCTGAAACGTATTTTCACATCGTTTCCCATTTTTTTTCTTATTCTTTAATTAATTCCCGCGTGCATTTATTGATTGCACAACCAAACGAGAATGACTCTCGGTTTGTTTGCAATATTTTCTGCAATTTGCATCCGAATGAGCCTCGACGTCTTCTCTTTCCCATTGAGCAACAGCCTTCCTTCATCAAGGCTCGTAAAACGCGGGCGTACGTAATTTGAAATTTCGTATAAACGGATAATATAATCATTTTCTCAGTTTCTAATTAAATAAAAAGAATTTGAACTTAATTAATAAATTATTCCCTCAAACATTTTGACTTATGTTACATAAGTACCTTAAAACAAATTTTCAATAATGAAGAATATTATAATATTTGTTACCTTCATGTAACAAGCCATTTACAGTAGAATAGCAGGCGGTACCTTCATGTGACAAGCCATTTACAGTAGAATTTCCCTTCAAAGTGGGAAATTCTACTGTAAATGGCTTGTTACATGAAGGTACCGCCTTAAATCCTAAATAACACGCCGTTTTCAGTTGAGTTTTAGCCGTTCCTGAAAGTTTCAGCCAATTTTCCTCAAGATTAAGTCGGTACCTTCTAATAACATGCAAATTTCAGCTGTTCCTGGAAATTTCAGGCACTTTTCCTTGAGTATATGGCGGTACACTATATTTTCAGTCGAATTATAGCCGTTCCTGAAAGTTTCAGGCAATTTCTCTTAAGGTTAGGGTAGTACCTTCAAATAACAAGCAATTTCTTTCATTGAAAACGGCACCTTTAAGTAATATGCCATTTTCTGTCATATTTTAACTTTGCTAGAGATTTCAGGCAATTAAGGGGAATTGCCTGAAATCGCCATTAAGGCGGTACCATTATGTTGCATTATATTTTCAGTCGAATTTTAGCCATTTCTGGAAGTTTCAGACAATTTCTCTCAATATTAAGTCGGTACCTTCAAATTACATGCATATTTCAATCAAATTTCAACTGTTCCTGGAAATTTCAGGCACTTTTCCTTGAGTTCATGGCGGTACTTTCAAATTATACTATATTTTCAGTCGAATTATAGCCCTTACTGAAAGTTTCCGGGGGTTTCTCTTAAGATTAAGGTTGTACCTTAATATAAAATACTACTTTCAGTCGAATTTCAGCCGTTCCTGGAAGTTTCAAGCAATTTTCCTCAATGAAAGCGGTACTCTCACAAAATATTCCATTTTCTGTTATATTTTAGCTGTTGCTAGAAATTTCAGGCAATTTCCCTTGAGATTAAGGTAGTACCTTCACGTTACGTTACATTTTCATTTGAATTTTAGCCATTGCTGGAAGTTTCAGCCAATTTCCCTCAAGATTAAATCAATACCTTCAAATTACATTACATTTTCAGTCGAATTTTAGTCGTTTCTGTAAGTTTCAGGCAGTTTCTCTTAAGGTTAAGATAGTACCTTCAAATAGCATTTAATTTTCAGTCAAATTTAAGCCGTTCCTGGAAGTTTCAGGCACTTTTCCTTGAGTATATGGCGGTACTTTCAAATTTTACTATATTTTCAGTTGAATTATGGCCGTTGCTGAAAGTTTCTCTTAAGGTTAAGGTAGTACCTTCAAATAACATGCTACTTTCAGTCGAATTTCAGCCGTTCCTGGAAGTTTCAAGCAATTTTCCTCTATGAAAGCGGTACTCTCAAATAATATTCCAATTTCTGTTATATTTTAGTTGTTTCTAGAAATTCCAGACAATTTCCCTTAAGATTAAGGTAGTACCTTCACGTTATATTACATTTTCATTTGAATTTTAGCCATTCCTGGAAGTTTCAGCCAATTTCCCTCAAGATTAAATCAATACCTTCAAATTACATTACATTTTCAGTCGAATTTTAGTCGTTTCTGAAAGTTTCAGGCAATTTCTCTTAAAGTTAAGATAGTACCTTCAAACAGCATTCAATTTTCAGTCAAATTTAAGCCGTTCCTGGAAGTTTCAGGCACTTTTCCTTGAGTATATGGCGGTACTTTAAAATTACACTATATTTTCAGTCGAATTAGAGCCGTTGCTGAAAGTTTCTCTAAAGGTTAAGGTAGTACCTTCAAATAACATGCTACTTTCAGTCGAATTTCAGTCGTTCCTGGAAGTTTCAAGCAATTTTCCTCTATGAAAGCGGTACTCTCAAATAATATTCCATTTTCTGTCATATTTTAGCTGCTGCTAGAAATTTCAGGCAATTTCCCTCGAGATTAAGGCAGTACTTTCATGTTATATTACATTTTTAGTCGAATTTTAGCCGTTTCTGAAAGCTTCAGCCAATTTCTCTTAAGGTTAAGATAGTACCTTCAAATAATATGCCATTTTCTGTTATATTTTAGCTGTTGCTAGAAATTTCAGGCAATTTCCCTTGAGATTAAGGTAGTACCTTTACGTTACATTATATTTTTATTTGAATTTTAGCCATTTCTGTAAGTTTCATGCAATATCCCTCAAGTTTAAAGCATTTCACTATATTTTCAATCGAATTATAGCCGTTGCTGAAAGTTTCTCTTAAGGTTAAGGTAGTACCTTCAAATAACATGCTATTTTCAGTCTATGAAATTCGTTTTGTAATTTGATTATCCCTTTAAGCCTATTTTAATATAAATTGTTTGAACCTGCTCTTTGATATCCAGTTGTACTTCTGATAAAGGCATCCGAAATATACATATTTATATATATATAATCGATGTCCCCTTTTACCAATTGGTGTCGGGGTGAAATATACATTTAATTCTTTATTAGTATAAGCGAAGAATGGCTACAACGTTCTTTATGTTATTTGCAAGTAAAGAGGCGTTGATAATACTTAAATAAATAACAATCAAATTGAAATTATTTAACAAATAGGTAATGATTGGTGAAAAGTAGGGTTTTCGGCTATGACAAATTATATGATTAGAAAGATAGCGCAAGTTGCCTAATTTGTGGCATCGCTAATAATTTAGGCAGTGTATAAACATTTTATTATATGACAAATTTATTTATATTTATTTGATATAATTTACTTAGATTTCGCCAAGACTTTTGATAAATTCTCTCATTTTCCATTTTGTAACATATTGTTCAACTTAGTGTAGTTAAGATAGATTTCCTAGGGTTGACTTGATTTAGAATTCAATTGTATTTAAATATAATTGATTTACAATAAACAGTTTGATTCAATGAGATGAACTTTATTAAGGGGAAGATTGAATGATGACAACATTAGATAAGTTGACTAAGAAGAATATTTAGATCTGCATGTTTTTATAATTGTTGTGTTTATCTTTCTTTCTTAATCTTATCCTCTTTTACCCGTATTGTGTGTCGAGATTGTTGTGTTTATGTTTTTAAATTATTATTTTGACTTGATCACCTTCTGTGATTTCATTGAGAGTGTTATTATTAAAAGTAGTTTTAGTAAATCTAATTACCTGGCTATATCGAAGACTAATCCAGCGGACACCGCGGCGCAAATTTCCGGCTCCAACCGCAACATGATCACTCTCACACAAACAATATCTTTCTATATTTCCTCTACAAAATTTCCTTTAAATCCTATGGAATCGATTTTTTTGGGGGGATGCTCAGATGATGAGGTACGGAACGCGAATGGTCCGAGGAGGTTTTTTGATTACGCGCGTGTGGTTCTCAACTCACCGGCACTGGCGGAGCAGGTGAATTGAATGAGCGGAGAGTGTGTCAGGTGGAGGACGCGAACGCCGCACACCGGATGTTAAGAGGGGAAATAAGACGAATAAAAGAGTAAGCTAAGTCGAAGCCGAAGCCGAAGAGGCCACTCACACTCAAGTCTGCTTATGAACGTGGAAAGAAAACAGAACACGAAAAAAAGATAGCCGGAGAGCAAAACAACACCGAATGCAAACGCGCGCGCCAACAAGCAGGAATATGAATAACTTGATTATCCCCAGGATTTAATGAGACTTCTTAGAATCCCGTGATAATTACAAGAAAAAAAACAAAAATTAATTTGATTTTAGGCTCCTTTAATAATTTTAAAATAATTATTATCGAATCTGTTCTTTTTAATCTTACAAATTCAAATGTTTCTCTTTCTGATGATTGATCATCATTTTGCATATACATATTCAGGGCTATTCCTCAAGGGAAATACTACTACAATATCTTTATTCAAAGTTATTTGTTTTACATATATTTACAATACATTATGGTATATTGGTTTCTTTCTTGCTTGCTTGAACACAAGGGAAATATTAAATTTAATTTGTACAAATTCTATGGTTGAGACTATTGTTGGATGAAACTCCATTATAACTAATTTTACAAGTGTGATTGTTTTTAAGTTTCGCAGATTTATTGTAGAAAACACTTGCTACAATTGTTTCGATGCACAGTATCATCATCAGGCTACTGATATCATTACAAAATGATACTGTGTATCGAAAGAATTGTAGCAAGTGTTTTCTACAATAAATCTGCGAAACTTAAAAACAATCTCACTTGTAAAATTAGTTATAATGGAGTCTCATCAAGTAACCATAGAATTTATATAATTTCAATTCAATTTATTTATTTCCAAATAGAATAATACATTCATGGATGGGTCATATTTGGTAAGATGCAAATGTATAGCAAAAATAGTAAAAAAACATTAATCATTAAATTTAATATTTCCGATTGTAAATTGTTCGTTATTTTTTTATCATCATATTCCAACTCAACAGAGTTAAACGAGTGTACGTTGTACTAATAAGTACAACAATAAGTTTCAACTGTTTTTTTTTTTTGTATAATTGTACACCAATAATGTATTCATACTTCTTGTTTTAATTAAAGGATATAGAAAAAGGCGGAGGAAGAAATAATAAAACAACAATCACTTGTTAATTTCAATCTGAAAATTCCCACCCATTATTCTCTCCCCCGTAGACACAATTCCGCGCAAACAATTTCCATCTCCTGCAAACAATTGAAGGTTGCCACTAATTTATTATCCTCCTCGTTTTTTTTTATTAACATTATTATCCTCGGACGCAGCGAAGATGAGGATGAACTCGCGAGGTCGTTACGAGTGAAAGTCCAGGCTGTGCGCGAGATGAAGTCGCTTCAAAATAACAACAGCAGGACTTCCTTTCGACTTCCCGATGAGCGCTTACTCGATAGTTTCTTTGATTATTCCGGACGTCGTAATTTAATCTGCGGCTGGGGGAGGATGTTTGCGAAACAAGAGTGAAGTCGAGTGGGTGTAAAAAGAGGAAGTTGCTGGATTAAGTGAGTTGATTAAAAGAAAAACCGAAATGTAGATGTTAAATTTACGTTTACTTTTCTTTTTTTTATTGCGAATTGATTTTAGGCAAAATGGATAAGGCTTAATAATATCGCAGTAATTAACATAATGATTTAATTATCACGTTTTTCTTCAAAACAGAAAAAAAAAGCAGGATGCTGTCGCGTTATATATAAATGTATGTTTCGTATCGTTTCGCCCAAAAGCAATTTGGAATTTTGACGGTGGCGAGAACAGGCACCTGGCTCCGCGGAATGCGCACATGTCTCGACAGATGCTCGCCCCCTCCCCTCACAAGATTTTAGCTCATTTTCGAAAAGGCGTGCGGCCCTATAAAAATTATTTAATCAGGATTAATTCAGAATCTTTTCGTATATAAAATATTATTTTATAAAACCATCCTATCAAAATTTCAGAATCTTACTGTATATATATATATATATAATCTAAAATCCCCATCTAAAATAATGCTGGTGTAGGGGTAGAATCTTACTGTTCGATTCTGAAATTTTGAAAATACATAATTTTTATTTAAAACAATTTTTTTTAATTATTTCTAACTTTTCATAAATTTCACTAGAATTGTTCCGCCACAAATTTGTTTGTTATTTTAAAGTTTTTATTAATTTCACTAAAATTGTGGCGAATTTAAATTCTTCAACTGAAGAAGCTACATTTTCTTCAGTTGAAGAATTTAAATTCGCCACAATTTTAGTGAAATTAATAAAACCTTTAAAATAACAAACAAATTTGTTTTTAATAAAAAAACACTTTTTCTGTTGTGCTGTTTTTTTTTACTCTTTCTACTAAACGGCAACTTTAAAAATTCATCAAAACCCCTTTTTTTTTTTTTTATAACGGTACTTCATCTTTCTTTATTTCCTTTATTAACGCAATTTATTGTTCGATTCGCGAGTAACAGTTGTTAAACGCCCGGCCCGTTCGAACAATACATACAAACTCGCCTCAAAAATGACCTCCGCCTCTTTTTTCCTTCCACAACGAGTCCGTTTATTCGCTTCAATTTGAATTTTTCGTGTGAACGTATCTGTGGAATGTGTCGCTATTGTTCCTCGCGTTTTTTTTTACGCTCGAACGCCCAACGGCCGGCCGGCGAAGACAGGAAGTCGGACCGGATAAATGTTCAACCGCAAGGGAAAAGAACTGCGGGCAAGTAATTCGTTTGTTAGTGTAACAACGGGTTAAGCATGAGAAAATTGAATCGTAAAATAAAATGTAGCGTTATTAATGCTTTTATTTAAGATTACAATGAAATTAAACAAGGAAAATTTCTGGCCAGAAATTTTCATTGTAATTTAAATAGCTGCAAATGTGTGAATCATCTTTGTTTCATTTTATTTTATTTAAATTTTATTTAAGAGTTTGTTTTTCCATTACATAGAAGTAATAATTATCTGCAGCAGGATTAATTTAACTGCACCCGAATTTAACAGATCTAATTTATAAAAGTCTATAAATTAGATCTGTTAAATTTAAATTTAAAGTCTATTAATTAAATATGTTTCACCACGGGTTGAGTGAGAAATTAATTCAAAATATATCTCTAATTTAAAATTCAAATCTTATAAAAATAACTGCTGCAGGATTAATTTAACTACATGAATTTCTTAATTAAACTCCAGACTATAGGATTATGTCAATATTTTGTGCCTGGCACACCCACCAACCCTTCTACAGCACCCTTAATTTGAGATAATTTCGTGAGGATCAACAGATTCACTTCCAAATTATGAAAACATAAAAAAAACTGTTGCAGGATTAATTTAACTGCATGAATTTCTTAATTAAACTCCAGACTATAGGATTATGTCAATATTTTGTGCCTGGCACACCCACCAACCCTTCTACAGCACCCTTAATTTGAGATAATTTTTTGAGGATCAACAGATTCACTTCCAAATTATGAAAACATAAAAAAAACTGTTGCGGGATTAATTTAACTGCATGAATTTCTTAATTAAACTCCAGACTGTAGGATTATGTTAATATTTTGTGCCTGGCACACCCAACAACCCTTCTACACCACCCTTAATTTGAGTTAATTTTGTGAGGATCAACAGATTCACTTCCAAATTATGAAAACATAAAAAAAACTGTTGCGGGATTAATTTAACTGCATGAATTTCTTAATTAAACTCCAAGCTGCAGGATTACGTCAATTTTTTGTGCCTGTCACACCCACCAACCCCTTCACAGCACACTTAAATTGAGCTAATTTCATGAGGATCAACAGATTTACTTCCAAATTATATAAAAAAAATAAATAAATAAAACTGTTGCAGGATTAATTTAACTGCATGAATTTCTTAATTAAACTCCAGACTATAGGATTATGTCAATATTTTGTGCCTGGCACACCCACCAACCCTTCTACAGCACCCTTAATTTGAGATAATTTTTTGAGGATCAACAGATTCACTTCCAAATTATAAAAACATAAAAAAAACTGTTGCAGGATTAATTTAACTGCATGAATTGCTTAATTAAACTCCAGACTGTAGGATTATGTCAATATTTTGTGCCTGGCATATCCACCAACCCTTCTACAGCACCCTTAATTTGAGTTAATTTCGTGAGGATCAACAGATTCACTTCCAAATTATGAAAACATAAAGAAACTGTTGCAGGATTAATTTAACTGCATGAATTTCTTAATTAAACTCCAGACTATAGGATTATGTCAATATTTTGTGCCTGGCATATCCACCAACCCCTTCACCGCACCCTTAATTTGAATTACAATAAAATTAAAGAAGGAAAATTTCTGGCAATGGTCAATAAAATTCGATCAATCCCTTTTTCCAACTACTTCCCGAGTAATCTATTGTGTAATCCAATGCCGGGATTACACAATAGATATTTGTTGTTGCATAGCAGTACAATTTGAGCTAATTTCGTGAGGATTAACATATATATATATATATATATATATATATATATATATATATATATATATAAATCTTTATTGGCAGGTTATTTTTAATAAAGTAATAATAATAAATAAATACAATAAATAATTAGCTATCGATTGTTGGTCTTTCCGCCATGGATTAACATATTTATCTCCAAAATATAAGAAAATTAAATAAAACTATTGCAGGATTAATTTAACTGCAAAAATTGTTTAATTACACTTCAGGCTACAAGATCATATCGATATTTTGTACCTGGCACACCCATCAACTCCTCCACAGCACCCTTAATTTGAGCTAATTTCGTGAGGATCAACAACTACTAGTATACTATGCACTTTTAAATGTATCCATTATATATTTAACTGGCCAATTTTCTGTTTTTAAAGGACTTGGTTGTTGGAGAACAAAGAGCTCTCTTCCGTGGTACAAAACGATACAAAATTGTCGCTAATTGCAGTCATTTCTCGACGCGCACAAACCAATTTCTAAATGATAATAACTCGTCTCTATTGTTCTTCCTGAAAGTGATAATTCCTCGAAGGGGAATTGAAACACAGCTTTTATAACTTTGTATAATTTTTAATAATAACGATAAATAATTCCTGGAAGAGTAATTGAAACACAGCTTTTATAACTTTGTATAATTTTTAATAATAACGATAAATAGTGGGAGGGGTTTTAGTAGGTCCAGTTAACTAGAGCCCCTCACACCCCTCCCAAAAAAAATCAACGAATTTTTAATAAATTTAATTAACAACTTTGCAATTACATAAGGCACAGCTGTACTGACGAGGTATGAAATCCAGAAACACGTGTCTGCAGATAGTTTTATATTACTTAACTTTTATTTTAATTTTCTATTTTTTTTTTAAATTTTTGTTTTTTGCAGTAAATGTTTTCGATTCAAAAATTGTTGCATTATACAATATGTTATTGTTATGCAACAGCAAATGTCTATTATTGGACATAAAAAACGTATGTAACATAAGTCATAATGTCAGAGTAGCTAAAGTGAAAATAATTTATTTATTAATTATTTTCAAATTATTTTTATTTAACGATAAAAAGTGTTTTCCATAAAAATTGTATGACTACTTGGTGGAATCCCTTTTTAAAACTAATGATATATATATATATATATATATATATATTCATTCATAATTATTTATTTTTTTTTAAACGGTAACTCAAACTAAATATTTCGAATCGAACATGCTGGTCTGGTCGGCGGCATTACAGGAAATGGTGTGCCGGAACACAGAACGGCGTTCGTGGTTTAGTGAAGAAGACACGCCAGAATTTATCGTCTACAGCTGTTTATTGAATCCGAACATCGATGGACTTCCTTTCGCGGATCGTGTTTTCCTCCGCTTCCTATTTTCGGCGTGTGTGCCTCCGTTTTGATTTCACGCCACGTACTCCGATGGACAATCGACTCGTAATAAATATTAATAATAATTAATATCAAGCGAAGTGCACAAAAACAAACAAACAAAAAAAACTACAAGGATAAAGAACTTCCTGGCTGAAAGGGCGCAGTACTGACGATTTAATTACTCTTGAAATTCTGGCCAATTATGTCTTACACAAGTAGAATTTTTGTTGATACTTTATTACAGTTACCTTCTATCAAACGTACTAAATTCTTGAAATGTGAAATTTTACATCACATTAAACAATATTAGTTATCCCTGCGATCATTCTAGATCCCTGCGATCATATAATATGATTGATCAAATTTTACTGATCATTGCCATGCCTTGTTTAATTTTATTGTAATTTTAATAATTGCAAATGTGTGCATTATCTTTGTTTTATATACAAATATCTTTATTCAGACAATATGACAACGTTTTACAAAATTTATAATAACAAAATTTACAATTGTGTTAGTAGTCTGTCATGGGCTATCAATCATAGGTCTTTCTGCCCTCTTTGTTTTATTTTACTTTATTTTTACGCTGTTAATTTACATTAAAAGCGTATTTCTTGAAAAAAAAAAAGTGCCTTATTTCCAACATTCTAATAACAATTATTTTTTTTTTTAAAATATTAAAATAATTTGTTTTAAGAAAGCTTGAAAGTCTTTAATCCCTTTAAAAAATATTTATTATTTATTAATTCAATTTATAGAATATTTATTTTATATCTTCGCATTTAGCTCTGTGACATTTTTGAAATCATTTTCGTTTAATTTATTTTATATTTCTCATTCTCGAATGTGAACCCTACATTCTTATGGGTATAAAGGTTTTTTTGATAATATATATATATATTCGAATATGGAGCATTTGTTACGACACCACCATGCAAAACGCTTTAAATGCTGCTTTTTTTACAATTCTGTTCTTCTTTCTTTTTTTATTCATTGTTTGAGTTATAAGAGCGTGAAGATTCCGCATCCGATCATCCGGATTAACAAGACAATACGGATCGCAATTAGAATTACAGGAATTGCAACGCGGCTTGCCCGTTTTTTTTTCCTCCTTCTTCTTCTTTTCATTATTATTATTTAGAAAGGATGCGAAATGTCGGCGAGCAAGAGAGGCCGGTCGGGAGGAGAACAATTGCCAAACGACTCGTGCGAAGAATTTATACGCGGCATTCCATTATGCATTTGCGGCATTCTGAAGAAGAGAAGTAATACAATCTTGTTGAAAAAAAAAAACGATGATTTTACTTTTTTTTTAAATGAAATGAAGAAGAATTCATAACAAATTGAAAGACTAATCTGGATAATTAATTAAAATTAAAATTAAAACACTTGGTTTGTTTCACTAGATTATATTTTCTCCAACTAGTTTCGACCATTGGTCATCTTCAGGGAGGAATGTACAAAATGCACAATTTATTTTTATGTTAGATGTACATTTCTAGATACAAACTGCTCATTATTAATAACAGTTAGTTGTTCGTGTTATGAATTCTTCACTGAATGGTTTTTTTGAGTTTAAGTGAAGTGTTTAATCACAAATTGAAGGACTGTTATTGATAATGAGTACTTTGTGTCTCGAAATGTACACCTAACATAAAAATAAATTGTGAAGTAAGGAATAACAGTCTTTCAATTTGTGATTAAACACTTCACTTAAACTCAAAAAACCATTCAGTGAAGAATTCATAATTGTTTGTCAAAAACTTACAGTGTGAGTAATTTTTGCAACGCTAAAAAATGAGAATGATGAAAAAAAAATGAGAATGGCAAGCTGAATTTGATAAAATTTTAGTTTGTTAATTGTTGAGGCTTCTACTTTGTTATACATTGTAATTCAATTTTAATAAACGAAACACTTTTTTATTTAATTTATTTTATATTTCTCATTCTCGAATGTGGAGCATTTTACCACCATGCAAAACGCTTTAAATGCTGCCTTTTTTACAATTCTGTTCTTCTTCCTTTTTTCGTTCATTGTTTGAGTTATAAGAGCGTGAAGATTCCGCATCCGATCATCCGGATTAACAAGACAATACGGATTAATCCGGGTTATACAAACAAAGTAAAAACGTGTTTCATTTATTAAAATTAAAATTTTAGTAATCATTTTCAGTAATTTTTAGTGTTGATGGAAGAAATTTAAATTTATTGATTATTATTATTTATTAAGCAAGAGACATATAACAATTTTCACACGAATTGTATGAAATTTAAATTTATTAAATATTTTGATTATTATTATTATTTCTTAAGCAAAAGACATATAACAATGTTCACACGAATTGTATGAAATTTAAATTTATTAAATATTTTGATTATTATTATTTCTTAAGCAAAAGACATATAACAATTTTCATACGAATTGTATGAAATTTAAATTTATTAAATATTTTGATTATTATTATTATTTATTAAGCAAAAGACATGTAACAATTTTCACACGAATTGTATTTGTCATACAAAATTATAAATTAGGTAAAATTATTAATTTTAATTTAAATTAATTTTCATCTGATTTTATTTATTAAAGTTTTGAATTAAATGCACAAGTTTTCTATAATTTCATATTGAATAATTTTGACTTATCCGTAGCACTTTAATTTATTTGATTAACTCACCTGCGAATATCAAAGTAGAGAGGAAGGGGTAATCCAGCCATATTTTTTCTGGCGCCACTTTTGAAACAATTCATTCGTAATCGTTTAAAATCTCGATTTTAATATCCTCACGAGAAATTAATTGTTTTCAAATTTATGCTATTTTTTTTAAATATTAAAATATTTTGTTTTAAGAAAGCTTGAAAGTCTTTAAAACATATTTATTTTCATATAATATATATATAATCTAAAATCCCCATCTACCATAATGGTGGTGCAGGGGTTTCATATAATAACCATTTGTTATTTTGAAATTTAAGTAAACGCACTTCAGCTTTATTATTAAAAGCACAAACTTTAATAAAAAAATCAAGAGGTACACGTGTTGGAAGCCACAAGTAGTTCTTCTTGTTTGTGTTAATTTTCTTCTAGAAATCAACTTCGAGAAACTTCACTCACATTTCGATTAACTTGCGTTTTCCACGCACATCCTTTCTTCAAAACGCACTCCAACCGTTTGTCTTTTATTCATTTTCATAAATCGTTTATCTTATCTTTAGAACCGAAACCGCCACACGCGTCGCGCCGCGATCAACATCTGGGATTTCTGGAAACCGTGCGTTTCGCTGGAATAATTCATTCACTTTGCTGGTTGATTTTTATTTTATTTGTTGTTGTTATTATTATTATTGCGACGAGGTCGGTGAGCGGCCGTCTCTTTCGCCGGACGGACAGTGCGTGCGTGCGACTTTGAATTGTTTTCACGCTGGAAAAGCTCCGCGATGGTGGAAAAACGCAACGGCAACACAATGTCCTCGTTTCTGATTTGACATAAATTGAAGCTCGTTTATTTTCATTTTTGTTGTTAGTTAAATCAAAAGGAAATATTTATGTTGTAATTAATTAGTCGTAGTTATTAAATAAAAAATGATTTGTAAATAATTAATAAATTATTTCCACATTTATTATTTAATATATTTAAATAACTGTGATCAAGTGAATGAACACTCTTTTCTATTTAGTCGTAGTTATTTTTACAATAACCCTACACCCATATGGGTAGAAAGGGTCATTGAATATATATATATATATGTATATAGGGAAGTCAGGGTAGGTGTGTGACACCATTAGATACCAATCGGGGCTAATTTGATTTGATGTTATTTGATGTGATTTAATTCTATATATGTATATATTTACAATAAAATTATAGAAGGAAAATTCCAGGCAATGATCAATAAAATTCGATCAATTCCTAATTATTTTTAGTTTTATCAATAAAATCGGCATTATTATTACTTAAGGCTGAAAGACCACTGGTCGATAGCCAGTTTCAGAGTTGGAATTATACTGTGAACGTTAGTGTATTGTAATTGTATATTCCAATCTCAGAAATAAAGATGTTTATGTATGTATTACTTAACTTATTTATTTGAGCACTATTTTTGTATTTGTCATTAAGTATATAAAATATATTAATTTTCTCCATGGTTAAAATATTCAAAATGTTTTAGTTAATTGATATTTTTTGTTTCTTAACTCTACGTAAAAATAAACGTTTCTTTAATAAAAGTACTCAGAATTCCCAGTCATAGAGGGTTCAGAATGTGTCTTCTAACAGTTTCGAAAATTATTCCATGGATTTTCTATAATCGCACTTAATTTAGTCTTTGATTAAACCTTTTCGTTATAAAGCAGACGGACAACTGGAGAGCCTCCTCTCTTCTTTCTGTTTACGCACAATCTGTGCATTTCCTCTGTGACCGGATGCCGGCTCCTTCACCCACGCAACGCGCAACGATATGCAGGTCATTATTTGCGAAACTAACTAGAAAAAACATTTTGATGTCTCTCTTCGTTTGTACTCATTAAAGTTGTTGATTTTTTTATGTCTTCTGGTTTAATATATGATTATTATTTTAAATCCTGTCCGCTTGCGAGAAGGACAGAGTCCGGCGGACTTTTTTTTGTTGTTGTTCTACAAGCAATGGAAATATGGGTTATTGTTACCTTAGCCAATGTGGCTTGGCTGCACTCATGCTGGTCCCAGTTGTATGAGACGGTTAATTATACTTCAGGCTTTACAGAATCGTCTTGAGTGTTTCGAAATGGAAGCCTGCACAATAAAAAATTACAAGCCACATTGGCTTGGCTTCCATAACTGTTGTTGATCGAAAAGTCCGGTTTCGTTTGCCATTAAACTAGACTTCTTAAAGGAAGAAATAAGGTATAATAGAGCGATGTGCGCAAGGCTGAATTCTTGATCTCGCATAAGGATGGCCTTAGTGAAAGTTATAAGGTATCATCATCTGGTGTGTCTTCTGCGAGAGCATGGAGGAAGTTAGTAGAGATTCAAAGAATCCCACGAAAATCGCCATTTTTAGCTTAAATTCAAAATATTTCAAAAACTGTGGATGGGGTGTTTTTAGTTTTTTACATATTCTGAAAGAGCAGGCTTTGTTTAATATCCTGAGTGAGTTTCATGAAAATTCCCTGAAAAATATATTTTGTACGATTTTTTGAAATTCGTGTATTTGTGAAAACCCACGAAAAATCGCCATTTTTATCTTAAATTGAAAATATCTCAAAAACTGTGGATGGGGTATTTTTAGTTTTCTACATATTCTGAAAGAGCAGGCTTTATTTAATATCCTGAGTGAGTTTCATGAAAATTCCCTGAAAATTATATTTTTAACGATTTTTTGAAATTCGTGTATTTGTGAAAACCCACGAAAAATCGCCATTTTTAGCTTAAATTGAAAATATCTCAAAAACTGTGGATGGGGTATTTTTAGTTTTCTACATATTCTGAAAGAGCAGGCTATGTTTAATATCCTGAGTGAGTTTCATGAAAATTCCCTGAAAATTATATTTTTTACGATTTTTTGAAATTCGAGTATTTGTGAAAACCCACGAAAAATCGCCATTTTTTTCAACCTAGAAGTGAGTCTGTGTTTTGCGTCTCTGGTTGCAATATTGTAGAAACGCCAACCGGAGAAGATGGAAGACAGAACCAGTTTGCCACTGCTACCTAACCTAAGGTCCTACTAAACTATATCCTAGTATAGTATGGGAGCAATATAGTCTGGAGACAACTCTGCATTTGTTCCAAGCCTTCCAAACACATCCTAGTACTAAACTAAATCTCACGAAACACGAAACGAGGGTGATTGGTCCGTTTCCCTTGGGAGCAGTATAGTATGAAGACAACTCTTCATTTGTTTCAAGCCTTCTAGACGCAAATACAGTAGTCTTCGCAATAGTAAGGCAGGGAAGAGCCTACGGCTGCCACAGCTACCTAACCTAAGATAGGGAAGATGCCATTAAGTATTTAATAAGAATACACCCTGGTAGCGAGTCCAGGCGTTTTGAATTAATAGCACGTGGATTCGCTACCAGGGTGTATTCCTATAAAATACTTAACGGCATCTTGAATATATTAGGTTAGGTAGCAGTGGCAGTCGTAGGCTCTTGCCTGCCTTACTATTGCGAAGACTACTGGATTTGCGCCTAGAAGGCTTGAAACAAATGAAGAGTTATCTCCAGACTATACTGCTCCCAAGGGAAACGGACCAATCACCCTCGTTTCGTGTTTTTACTACTACAAAATATTTCTTCAAAGTTATTTGTTTTACATATATTTACAATAAATAATGGTATCTTTGTTTTTTTTTTCTTGCTTGCTTCAACAGGCTATCGACCTATAGTTTTTCCACCAGCGTGTTTTTATTAAATACGTTTTATAAGAATTTTATAAAAAGCGATTCTTGTAATCAATCCACTCATGCTGGTCCCAATTGTATGCGACGGTTAATTATACCTCAGGCTTTACAGAATCGTTTCGAGTGTTTCGAAATGGAAGCCTCCACAATAGAAAATTATACAATTTATCAACCTCACTTCCATTACTCTTCAGTAAGTAATTAGTATTTGCACACGTGCTAGAAAATAACCCCTCCGCAATTAAACCACACTTTAAACAGAAAATACCATTGTTGTAATTTTTTATCCACCCAGATGGCGTTCGCTCCGCGTCGAATTTCCATGATTACATCCGTCCAGCAGGAAGACGCAGCTGTCCCTTCACGGCGCGTAATTTTCCGACTTCTTTGTATCCACCTATTTTACTCGTTTTTTATTGTTGTCTCTATAATTTCATCGTTTCAGTTTGCTTAAAGTTTCCACTCTGGTGGACAAACGCCGTTTCCATACGGCACTGAAATTCCTGCTGAATATTCATGAAGGCTCGATCGTTATCTATGTAAGTGCACCGCGTTGTAGTTTTATGGAGATTTCGCCCCTGAAAACCGTGACTGAATGTAGGAGAAGAGAACAAAAGAACAAATAATTTTATTAATTTAAAGTAAGCCTCGCGGACGGTTTTCGAGAAGGAACTTCAGCTGCTCAGAGAGAAAGAGCGCATCGAAGCACAACAGATTCGAGATCGACTGGGTGAACTGATTTTGGGAACTGAATTAATCATAGCTCTGGTCAGTTCTCAAAGTCAGTTCATTCAGTAGATTTGGAATCTGTTGTGTTTCGATGCACTCTTTCTCTCTGAGCAACTGAAATTCCTTCTCGAAAACCGTCCGCGAGGCTTACTTTAAATTAATAAAATTATTTGTTCTTTTGTTCTCTTCTCCTACATTCAGTCACGGTTTTCAGAGGGCGAAATCTCCATAAATGTATCTACTAAAAATTACGCTCATAATTTAATTACAGTTTATTTAAAACAAAAATTAATTCTTCGACTGTTTGTTTGCACCAGCTTTATGGTAACCGCTTGTGCTTTATTTTTTTTAACTCCTATCCGGAAAGATATTCTCATTTTGTTTGTTGTACCAAACAGATTGATAATTTCCACTTTTCTTTCTTTTTACTTGAACCACTTCGAACTTCTCTTACTTACTTTATTGAAGTTTTTTTTCTCCCTTATTAGATAGTTTCAGCAACAAAGGCTATGACAATCGATCTGTTGCCTTTGTCATTCTCCTGCGTTAGGCTGGAGTTATTGAAGTATAACATCCTTATAAAAGCTGCGTTCCATAAAGTAGCACTTGCATCTCCATCTAGCGACAACAGAATCTGTGTATACTCTGTGTTATACTTCCTTGCTAAAATAATGATTATAGTTGACGGTAGCAATCATAGATGGCGCAATAGTTCTATTAAATGAATACAGATGTCGCTGAAGTTGACGTACAGGGATCGAACGGTATATAAGTGGTGATCACTGCGTTAATGGAGGGGGGGATTCCCCCACCCTGGTGAATTGTTTGATACCTAGGAGGATTGTGAGAAAGGAAAAGCGCTCGTTGTTGTACTTGTACTTAAATCCCGACAGATGTCGCTGATTGTAGAGTGAAGAAGATTTCTGTTGGTGTTTTGGGAAGCCTCAACACTGAATGAGTTGGAGCCCGTCACCAAGCAACAGGATGTTGTTTTGAGCGAGCGCAACGGCGACGACGACGTCGACACCCGAAACGAGCGAGAGCGAGGAGGAGGAGGTTCGGGAGGGCGCGCACGGCCCGACGGCGCAGTTTGCGCGAGGTCGCTGTCTCTCGTGGATGCTTGTCTCGAGCGAAGCCATACAAACACATTTCTCCCTGAAAATTGAAAATAAATAAATTTTTGAAAAATAAAACAAGACGGTTTGATTTGAGTTGAAAGACGCTGGTGCCGCGGTGAATCGGAACTGCAAGGGAGGCGGTTAGAGTGGAGGAGGAAATGGCGGAGGCGGCGTCCAGCGCGAATCCCAACGCGGAGATCATCAGGGGGCAGTCGTTCGAGGTGGGCCCCCGCTACACGAACCTCGCGTACATCGGAGAGGGCGCCTACGGGATGGTGGTGTAAGTCTCCTCGCTTTTATCCTTGCTTTAGAGATTTGAGGTTATGTCGCCTTACCAGGGATCGATCTCCTCTCTCTCCATCCCTCCTCTGCGTGCGCGCATTTTGCGCCAATATTTATATTCAATTTTAATAAAAAATTGGAAATACTTATATGTCCAACTGGATTCACGATTTTGCGGAATTTGCAGCAAGTCAAGCGCAAGAGCAGATGAGCTGCGTGCGTGCATCTGGCTAAGCCAGTATCTCCTCAGTACTACTTAGCTGTCAGTTTTTATTGGGCGGAGCTTTTTGACCAATTCAAATTTTAATAAACAACAAAACAAACTTTAATCAAAAAAAAGCAACAATCCTTAAGAAATTAGCAGGATGTCAAGAACTTGATGGGATTCCCCTTCAGTACTACTCAGTAGCCATCAATTGTTTGCGTTTTGTTTTTATTAGGCGGAGCTTTTTGACAGCCAGTAAACATTTCACATTTTACACTATTCTAAAAAAAAGTCTACAACAAACATTTTGTGACAATCATTAAGAAATTAGTAGGATGTCGAGAACTTGATGATTATGAGGGATTTTTTTTTTTCATAAACGGTTTTTAAGAACTTTCTCGAGAAACACTTTGTAGGGAATTATAAAATTTCATACCTGAACTACGGGGGGATTTTGAAAAATTTGCATTCTGAGACCCTCTTTGTGGATTTTGAAAAAATTCATTGTAATTTCTTCGTGGATTTTCAAGATTTGAACACTCCTAGTACTACACGAAAAACTTTGTTTCTTATACATTAAAAGAATAAAAAAGAAAATAATTAATTACTTAATCATTTTCTATTTGCTCTGCAAATAATTGTTTCCAACCTCGGCACTAAGTATGGGCAAAAGAGGGTAAGATTAAGAAAGAAAGATAATTGTTTCTTATAGTTGGAATACTTAAATGTAACACTTAATTAAATGTGAGTTTCGTGAAGATTTGAAAGTAATATGAAAACACTTTGTACACTTTTTTTCACTTATTTATTTATTAACAGATTTGTAAAACATTGATAATGATCACATGGTGATCGAAATGTACATCTGTTAATAAATAAATAAGTGAAGAAAAGTGTACAAAGTGTTTTCATATTACTTAAATGTATATAATAAAATGTTGGCTTGTAAGGATCCTTTGAAATATTTGATCCGAAACATGTGGCATACTCTTATGATTTCAATCAGAATGTTGGGATTCCTCAAGGCTTCAATCTAGGACTCTAGGTGGACTTCTCTTGAATTCTAAACTGTGAATTTTCTTGTTTGGCTATATCTATTTCGAATGAGTACACCAATCAGCTCTTACTAGACACACTTCTATCAAAAAGAAAACATCTTTTCACACATAGCTTTCAGGTTTTTATTAAAGAAAATTAATTATGTTTCATAGTTTCGATTCCTTTTTAATATCACAATACGAATCTCAATCCAATATTTGTTACTTTCTGATTAAATTTTAGATAATAATCGTGTTTTTATTTTATTTTGTTTTCGGTGCAATTATTCTCAAGCGCGATAACTTAATTCCCGATAAAGTTGCGGTGAGCGACAACGAAAAAAAAAAAAAAGGTGGCAAGTTTTACGATAATTCCAATTGCCAGAACGTAATCGCCGGACCGCGAATCCGAACGCGGTGCACAATTAACGGTTGAATCGCGTGCCGGACCGTTAATTTCGACATTAACAAATCCAGACGTGAATAGATGATGTAACTGAGACATGTTAAGAAATCAGCAAGAAGTAAATAAGTATTCACGGTTAAATTCGACTCTATTTACCCGATTAAAACTTTCTCCGCAAAAATATTTTGTCTTTCTTAATCTCATCTTATTTTACCCGTATTGGGCGTCGAGGTTTTTGTAAATTATAAATATTGTTACCCTACACCCATGTGGGTAGAAAGGGGTCATTGAATATATTTATATATATATATATAAATATTGTAATTCACAAAACACCATTCTTGAATTATCTATCGTGTCTCGTATTATTGTGAAATATTCATTATAATTTAAACAATTATTGTTTATTGCGTTTACACTGTCCGGTTAGTAGAAAGAATGTTAAAGATTTTCCTACCTTCTTTTCGAGAGTACTCGGCAAGTTCTGGAGATGGTTTTCACCCACAAGTTACCGGCTTGTATCCTGGCACATCTTCTGTTTCTAAATTTAAACATATTTTGATAAGAGCTCCGTGAAATTAGTTGAAATAACAACAAGAGTGCCGTGGAAGTAATTGAATTAACAAGAATGCCATGAAAGTAATTGAATTAACAAGAATGCCATGGAAGTAATTGAATTAACAAGAATGCCATGGAAGTGATTGAATTAACAAGAATGCCATGGAAACACTTGAATTAACAAGAAAGTCATGGAAGTAATTGAATTAACAAGAATGCCATGGAAGTAATTGAATTAACAAGAATGCCATGGAAGTGATTGAATTAACAAGAATGCCATGGAAGTAATTGAATTAACAAGAATGCCATGGAAGTGATTGAATGAACAAGAATGCCATGGAAGTAATTGAATTAACAAGAATGCCATGGAAGTAATTGAATTAACAAGACTGCCATGAAAGTAATTGAATTAACAAGAATGCCATGGAAGTAATTGAATTAACAAGAATGCCATGGAAGTAATTGAATTAACAAGAATGCCATGGAAGTAATTGAACGAGTTTTGTGGCTGTCATTATAGTCATTCTTCTGATGTACTTATGGGCTTCGGTTTTGGCGATTTCGGGCTGTAGGTTATCATTTTCAATACCATACAGTAATAAGGAATTTTAAAGGGAAGTAATTAGAACACCGTTTTTATCACCTAAGAAGCACTTCGTGAAGCATTGATGCAACGCAAATTTATATTAAACGAGTTTTTTGTGTTGATATTAATATCAAACAGATGGGCTGTCAGCAGAAAGACTAATTATGGTGTCTTCAAAATAATTAACTGGGTGCATGATCAAGGATGAATCTTTTGTATAAACACAGAGAAAATCTGTACAGGGGTTCACTATTGAGTAATATTTCCTCGGGGGAAATGAGACAAAAAATCCTGGAAGCTATGAAGCCGTATTGAATTAACTGTGGATGCGGAAACTGCTTGATAAAGACCTCCCCTTCCGTTTCCACATTAAGGCCGATGTGTAATTTCGCTCTCGCGGCCACGCACGAGATCTTTGATGGCGCCCGGAGGACTCAAATGGGGTGGATTATCTTCAGCCGCACGCTCTGTTTGAGGAAAATGTCGTTGCTGACAGAGAAAAGAGCTACATATAAACCTATTGCATCATAACATAGCAAGCTACTGGAAAAGATGAAATAATAGATAATTTTCATTCACTTTAATAGAAATCAGTACCAAATAAATTAAATTAAATAAAAATGAATTGTGGAAATAATATAATAATTATGATATTTATTATATTATTTTCACGATTCATTTTTATTTAATTTAATTTGTAACTGAACAACCAATAAAGTCAAATTTGGCAATGGATATTTTCAATTTGTTTATTGTTAAATGAAAGAATAAATGAAATCATTTAAATAAATTAAATAATAACTAACTACCATCTTTATTCAAATGTATGTACAATAATATACAAAGATTAGAATTATATTCTGTAGATGATGATGAATCGGCTATCGACCGGAGGTCTTTCAGCCTGATTAAATAATATTCTATTGTTTGAGCATCAATGGGATGCTCCGTGTTGTGATGGTTCGAAAAAATCGTCGTCGTTTAACTAGTACACTTTATTTACAATTATACACGACTCCGTTTGAGTAAAAAAAACATCATAAACTTAGTTTAGAGCTAAATATTTACAATATATATACAAACTTATTTATTTGTGAAATTGAAACAGCATATACACAATACGTTAGGAAACCATTACATTACTATATTATACATAATAAATATATACGTTATGAAACCATTACATTACTATATTATACATAATAAATTTCACAAATTGGCTATCGACCAGTGGTCTTTCAGCCTATTTTCAATATTCTGATAGTAAATTAAAGAAGGGTGATCAATAAACAATTTAGTATAATTGGTGGAGGCGCAGGGAGAATCAATGATTGGAAAATATCTGGACTACTTTTCATCGATATTTATCATATTTATTCGTTACAAGTGTGACTTAATTTTTTTTAAGAACTTATTTAAACTTTAAACAAATGTTCTTGTAGGATCGGCCGGAAGACTTTCAGTCGATTATGTTTTATTTTATTATAACTATTGATTCCTAAATGAATATTGTATATAATAGTTTACGCTAATCACGAAATCATTTAATTATAAAGTGTTAATTTCGTATATTTTCCTTCTACTTTCGTTACACAAGTTTAAATGTATTCAATAACAAGTCTGATTATATACAAATATTTATTCAATACATACGGCAGACCATTTACAATTTAGCTTAAAACTAAGAAAACAAACATTTTACTTAAATATATACATTATGTAAATTATTGTATAATGTAATCAATTATAATGGAGAATTCCGTAAAATAAAGTTAAAGTCGTTATTTTGTGATTAATATTTTATCAAGTTCAAGGGCGCAGCCGGTAAGGGATGCGTGTAAATTCATATTTTATTTTAAAGTAGCCTCGCATGCTTTTTTTTGTTGTTGTTATAAATAGTACCTTTCTTGCCGCTGGAGCGTTAGCGCGCGCAAAACGGGTAGTGATCAGCGCGAACTTTTGCTTCATGCCCTTCACCCCTTACAGGCGGGGTGTTTAATCACTTCCCGTGCGTAATTGGCTCGACCAGTAATTCAAGCACGTATTTTCAAAATCCTAGTGAAGAGGGGAAGGTAATTCCTAGTGATGATAAGAATGATCCAGAGCTAAATGTGGGAATAATTTATTAATTATTTTTATTTAATTTATTTCTAATAACTATGAACAAATGAATGAATAGCACTCTTTTCTATTTATAAGAATGATCCTTATAATCACTTCATTAATATTCGAATCTCCTTACACGTAACGGTAGAAAGGAAAAAAAGATTAAAATTAAAATACTCGAATGCCATTTATAAATTTCACTGCAAACTGCATTGAAATAATCTGATTTTGAAATATGCGTGCGTGCATAGAAATTTCTGCAAACAAAATACTTGAAAGTTTAAGGAGAACCGCGCGGTGTGTCGTCCTTGAAACTAGCGGAATTCCCGACTATGTACTCGCACTATCTACTACGTATGATTGTACACACACTTGCGGGAGTGTGCGCTCATTTGTTTTATTTTTAGCGGCCATGTAACGTTTTCATCAATTTTACAATTAACACCCGAAAATAAAACGCATAATGTTTCACATTGTTGAAGGTTTCAAATTTTTGTTGAAAACTCGAATAGTGTGTAAAATATTATTTCATCGACTAATATTTAAAGAAAAATGTTTGAAAGACTTAAGGCCGATAGCCATTTATAAGTTTATATTAAATGTATTGTATTTATTTCAGTAATATTTTGTTTAAAATTAGTTCTATTAACATCCAGCTAAACATTGTAAATGTTTATTTTATGATAAATCGATTATTAATAGCATTAATTATACATAAAATGCTAAAAAACAAATTCTAGTCACATATTTAGTATATTAATTAGTGTTGGGCAAAATCGAATAATATTAGTAATCGAGTATTATTAAATGTGGCATTTTAAGTATTTAAAACGAAAAATTAACTTCAAATTTATGTTTATTAATAAATGGGAAGTTATTTCTGATATTTTTATAATAAGTAACATTCATAAAATTATAATATACTTAATTTAGAAATAATAAAAGATCGACTTTACCCATTACTAATATTAATAATTACCCAATATTTTTTTGTGTTTTATTTTAATAACATTTTTTTTTAGTTTTTTTATACTTAAAATTGATTAGCGAAGCACTTTAACTGAAGATTATCACACCTTTTCTGGCCACCCTGTATGCAATCATCTTTATTGCGGTATTTACACATACGTATATTATACAATACATTTAATATACACTTATAAATGGCTATCATAAATTCATGAAATTCATGTTGAAATTAAAATTAACTAAATTATTTTTTTTTAATCGGGATTTTATAATAACTATAAAATAAATTTGGGGTTTTAAGTATATGAGTGAAGGAGAACATAGAAAAAAATTGTAAGTTTGAAAATGAATTGAAAAGTGGTGAGCTCGATTTTGAAAGTTTCAAGATGTTTTTTTTTTGACACAAATACTGAATAAAGATATATATTTGGATATATATATATATATAAATTTAATTGAAGTAAGTAAGCGATTTTTTTTTTGTGTAACATAATATTTAATGTCGGGACATTTTATTTTCCATCATGCAAATCTGACGCGATGCGAAATTGATTACTTTCACTTTAGAGGGGATGAATGTCAGTTTAAATTGAATTTTGTTTTTTTTTTTTTAAATAAAAATTGAGAGGGGATTTAATTAAATATTTAACATTGTTTGATCAAGTAAAATAAATAATAATCTTTATTAACAGGGGGAAAAACAACCAATAAAGTCAAATTTGGCAATGGATATTTTCAATGTGTTTATTGTAAAAGTAAAATAAATAATAATCTTTATTAACGAAAAAAAAAAAAAAAAAACACAAAATAAATCATTTATTTGATTTCTTTGTAATTTAATTTTTAGTAAATTTTAATTATATAAAAAAGTACTTTATTTGATTGAAGACTATTTTTTTAAAAAACACTAGGGCTGAAGTGAATTTCTGGCCAGTAAAATTTTAGTGGTTTTGAAGGGTTGATTATAATTTATTTTAATAGTTGATTTCACACATTTTTTCACATTATAAAAAAATATTTCGGTTCAATTGAAGGGTGTTTTTCTTACAACACTATATATATATATACATATATCAGAGGTTGTAATGAATTTAATAATAAAAATAAACCACCCTTCATTTATAATAATAATAATAATAATATGTCTTTATTTTCAAAGTGTCAATATTTGTACAAAGTGAAAATTGCGTCAGAATACATTAAATAAGGTATACATTCCTAAATATATTATCTTTTTTTATATATATGAAAATGTGTGTGAAATCAGTCCAAATTTAAATTATTATTGAAAATGTTGCCCAGTGATGATGAAAATTTTTGAAAAAAAAAAATGCATTTTTATATACAGCGAGCTTTTTTTAACAGTATACATTTCCCCTATGTATACCTGCAAAATACGCGAGTCAAATGCATTAGTGTATGTGTGTTTAGTTGCCTATAACACGCAACTGAACACACATATGTGAAATAAGCAACTAAACATACACACATTAATCGGTTCAATGCGTTTGACTCGCGTTTTTTTGCAGGTACACACTTCTCCTAATATATACTGATAAAAAATACCTCTCTGTATATATTACTAGGGTTTTCAAACATTTACGGCTAACTCGTTCGTTAATAACTTTTTTTATTATTGTTATGTACGTCTAATTTGAGAAATAATTCTGATGTTGGAATTTAATTTTAATTCCGCTTTATAAATCCGAAGATAAATTGTCGAGCTTGCACCAAAAATATAAAGGGAATAAAAAGCGCGCCCGAGACCCGAGCTGCACATTGCGTCATCATCCCCCGGTGCGCTGGAGCCTGGGGCTGTGACGAGGATGGTCGGTCGGTGGTGGGGTTGATCTTCCAAAACGTCGGTGACGCGGGGGCAGGTTTATTTTTAGAGGGGACTTGTTGCGTCCCCGGGAAAAGGGAAATTAATGCCTCTCCCCGCGAAACCGACGTCGGATGTCACAAAGTTTGTGGACGGACCCCAAATACAAACCCCCGCACGAACGCACACCCACACCACAAACGTGACCCGTTTTAATACGAACCCTTAGCTAATAAAGTCGTCTTTTGCGAGTGTTGCGAAGTCCGGGGATTTTATTACAAATATTAATTATTCTTAATATTTATTTTATTGATGGTAATCCATATCTAATTCAATTAAAATAGCCTAAATTCTACTATTATTTAGGCTAGTTATTATTTTTTTAAATTTAAGATTAAAATCAACAAGTATTTTAGAAAAGAAAATCACTTTCGCCGTTTCTCCCGCATCGTTTCCATTCTTCGTGTATTCTTATTCACTTATTTTACTAGAATTTCCAAAAATTCTTACAACTTTAATAAAATCAATAAGAATTTGAGAAAACAAAAATTACTATCGCCTTTTCTTTTCCACTCCTTTATTTTGATCGTCGCTGGAAATAAAGAGGACCCGTTATGAATACTTAAATGCGCCTCCTCCTCTTTTTTCTTCTTTATTTCGTTATTGTCTGGCCCCTGCGTATATATTATTCCATCATTCTATCCTCTGCGTGTGTTTACCTCGCGCAATGCGAACGCTGTTTGTAAGGTAAACAGTTTGGAGTTATTACAAAAGCCGGCGTATAATTTTATTATTATTAGCGATGGTGTAAAGTTTGCTTTACCTTTCTTTGGGCCAACAAAGGAAATTTATGCGGAAAGGGAGAGGAATTGTTTTAGAAGTGGAATAATAGGCATGGATTTTGTGGTAATTATAACAATTCGTATCGAAGATATTTGTTGGTGAGTGCGTGAAGTTTCTTGATATAATATAATAATAAAAAAAGTGAACGAGACACAGACAGGCTGAAAGACCGATTCAACATCATCTGCAGCCTTAACAAATTGTTTAAATATGTTACTTGGAATATATCCAGGGCATTCAGAAATGTATTTAATTAATTGTTAATCGAAGCCATTGATTTTTAATTTTATTTAATCAGAAATCAATGGCTTCAATAACGAAATAATAAATGGGTTTAAATAGCGAAATTGTTTTCCATTCCTTCGCTCGAATCTCCTGATCCGGTCGACCTCCGGTCGATAGCCGATTCATCATCATCTACAGAAAATAATTCTAATTTTTGTATATTATTGTACATACATATACACATTTGAATAAAGATGATTAGTTAGTTAAAAAAAAGTGAAGAAAGCAATAAAATATTATTTTATTATAAAAATTCGTATTGAGTAAAATCGTATCAATAATTCATTAAATTGAATGAAAATAATTAATAAATTATTTCCACATTTAGCTCTGTGATATTTTGACTTACGTTAGACAAATTCACATTAAAACAAATACTTCCCGGGTAGGACATTGAATTACATAATTTTTTAATTGTTAAGGCTTGGTTATACATTTTGAGTTTATTATTAACTAATTAAAAAGTGTTTTATTTAATGAAGTACATAATGTACACCTGCTGTTGCATATTAATAAAATATTGCATCGTGCAAAAAAGAAAAAATTAATGCGAAAACAACAAAAAGAACGTTACGTAATTTAAGGTCATCCGCAGACACGTGTTTCGGGATCTATATCTCATCACTACAGCTCTGCCTTACATTTTTTTGTCTATTTAATTTATTAAATGATTAGAAAATATCTTTTAGTTCAAAATTATTATAAGCTTCAGTAGAAAAGATTATTTATTCACTTGGCCACAGTTATTTAAATAATTTTAATTCATTATAAGCTTATGATAAATTAAATTTATTTGCTTGCCGCATTACACTCTTGATGGAACCGGATATTACAATTCGGCGAAGAATAACACTTGTAATGTTCCATTATTTTATATTCAATTTCCTGACACGTATTACGATCTTTATGAAAGTTTAAACTTTGATAATTATAAGTTCTTCACCTGAAGAAGCAACAACGTTGCGAAACAATTGTGAAATACACAAAAAATAGTTGAAAATCATTGTTTTATTTTAAGTGAAAAAAAACTTTGATAATGATCTTATTATGTTCCATTATTTTATTTTCAGTTTTCCGACATGTGTTACAATCAAAGTTTAAACTCGTGTATAAATAATGATTTGTAAAATGAAATAATGGAACGTAACAAGTGTTATTCTTCGTCGAATTGTATTATAAGTAGTGATGGGCAAAGTCGATCTTTTATTATTGCTAAATTAAGTATATTATAATTTTAAGAATATTACTTATTATAAAAATATCAAAAATAACTTCCCATTTATTAATAAACATAAATTTGAAGTTACTTTTCCGTTTTAAATACTTAAAATGACACATTTAGTAATAATCGATTACTAATATTATTCGATTTTGCCCAACACTAATTATAAGCTTGTTTCAAATTTTAAAATATTTTTGGCTGCAGAAATCATGAGCAAAACTTAACAAAACAAACAACAATCTACACGCGCATATAGAACCTGAAATCTAACACAAGAATGATGCATTCAACAATGTTGCCATATATGTGTCAGACTGGGGAGTTATTGAGTGAGCTGTTAGAAACTTCTTGTGATTTATAGCTATTATAATCATACACCTTACGGTAGAAAGGAAAAAAATCATTCTGCAGAGCTTGGTATAATTCTGTTTTTGTATAGAAAACAAAATATTTATAATTATTTTTCCCCTGCATATTAAATAACAACAAAAGCAAAAGTTTTAGTGATTAATTAATTAATTAATTTCGTGTAGGCCTTGTTTCAAAACGGTGTTTTAATTCTCCGGCGAGATGTGATTTAATTAGGGTAAAAGCGGTGGATAAAAAAAATGGCGTCGATTGAAAGTAAATTGACGCCCGAAAGCAATAACAGTAATGATGCTCCCCCGGTACGGCGCGTCGTCGGCATATTTTCAATTACGTAATGCGACGGGAAGGGATGGAATGGGATGGGATGGGACGGGCGCAGTGTACTTGATTAAGCGTTAAAACCCCACACGAGAGAGGGATGGTTAAGTTTTGTCGCGGTCTATCGAGGCTTAATTTCATCTGATAGCCTTGGTGTTGACTTTAGTTTATTTTATCAGAGAAATGTTTTTTTTTTTTTAAATAATTATTCTGTTTCAGTTCAAATATAGCTAGGCTATCGTCCAGATGTTTTTTAAGCACGACCTTGTCTTGTTGTCAATTTTTAAATTAAAATAAAACTAAGTTTTATTTTAATTTAAAAACTAAGTTTTATTTTAATATAAAAATTGACAACAAGACAAGGTCTTGCTTAAAAGACATCTGGACGATAGCCTAGCTTTATTTGAACTGAAACAGAATAATTATTAAAAAAAAAACATTTCTCTGATAAAATAAGCACGACCTTGTCTTGTTGTCAATTTTTAAATTATAAAACTAAGTTTTATTTTAATTTAAAATTCTCATCCTGTGATCACCTATTTAGTTAATTCAATTATTTTTAAATATATATATATAGAGAAACATATTTAGTTACAATGAAATGAAACAAGGATAATTTCCTGGCAATGATCAATAAAATTCGATCAAACCCTTTTTCCAACTGCAAAAAATACTTACACTGTAAGTTTTACAATTTCTATTGAAACAACTACTTCCCGAGCATTTACCCCGCCGGACAATGGATTTAATTTCATCGTAATTTAAATAGCTGCAAATGTGTGAATCATCTTTGTTTCATTTTATTTAACATATTTAGTTTTGCATCCATACCATTCTTCTATACTATCTACATCCATATTGTAATATAATACAGCCATTCTCGTAAATTTTCATATTATTCGCCTAAAATATAATCCACGCGTATCGTGTTTCGTTTTTGTTTGCCGTGGGTGGGCTCCTCTTGTATTGTGGACGGATGGATGGATATACAAAGGCATGTACGATGCCAATTGGGAGCCCCTTTCGCATTAAAGTCGAAATTAATCCCCCAAAGTGTGTCCCCGGGGCAACAACGGGTCGGGCTTCACGTTCGGCCGGACCATTTGTCCGCCAATGGCGGTTTAATATCGCGGAAGTATTCCTCGGATTACCCTAAATTGGGTGAATACACCAGCGATTTGCGAGCAATTAATCAGTAATGAGAGCGGTGAAAATTATTTACTTCACTTGTTTATTTAACCACTATTTTTGGAAATTCCTTACTTTAAATGTTTACTTGTGCAATAGATTTTAATTTCGAATACCGTGTGCTCAGTATCAATAGTTACCTAATAATCGATGGTTTAGGCTTTTTTTTATATACAAATAATTAAATAATAAATGATTTGAAAGCCACCATTCATCTACATCATTTATTGAAATATTAAAGTAAACACATAAAGTTATTACGGCTGAAAGTATTGTTTCAATTGAAATTGATTCGATTTGCAGACGCGAGGATGAATTGTTATTCGAGGGCGGTAAAACGGTGGCAATAAATTTCCATTGCGCCGGCAAAAGGGATTTCGATTGACGGGGACAGCCGAGACAGGTGTATAAACCGAATAAACCGACGACACTTCGGAATTTCGAAATTGGAAATTGTTTCCACTTCGGACAGCCCGTCACCACCAACACGAAGACCTTTCTCCTCGTCTCGTGCGTTTGAAATATCGATTTAAGCAGCCACCCCTATTTTATTTTCAGGTATATATTTATACAAATATTTTACAAAGAAAAACCTGAAGGGGACGTCATCGTTTCTGCTAATTAATACACTTGCAAAAAGAGTGCGTTGAATGTGTGACAAGTGGACCCGTCCTGTTGAAACCACATGCACCAACGATTAGCCTCTCCCAAGGAATGCATAGTGCAGCCTTAATATAAATGCGTGTGAATTCCCTGAAACCCCAAATGCGGTAAATTTATTAATTGGGGAATTTATAATACATACATTATAGCCGAATAGTTTTCGATTTATTTCATTCTCAATGAGTGTACAGAAAATAAATTTTATTCACATGAATATAATAATAATAATACCTTTATTTATCACAGAAAAAAAAACATACAAAACGAAATCTTATGAGTGTAGGCGAAGCTCAGTCAGCTTACACTTAAGGGTGCGGTTTAGACAAAAGAGATAGCCATATAAATATTGGCAATCACTAATTCGAGTTAGATAGCTGTTGTGATCAATGAACATATAATATTGTATTATACATTAAAGTATGCAGTTGTGATCAATGAACAATATTGTATTATACATAAAAGTAATCTTAAAATAAGCAGGAATTTCATCAGATGAATTAAAAATTACTTTAATGTTTAGTTTGTGTGAAAAACAATTATGAAAAACAATGAAAATTGATCAAATTTATAGCAAATTTCAAATTATATTTTTGCTAATAAAAACTTGCGCAATGAAAATTTAAAGGATTTCACTAAATTCTGCATTCAAATAACTTAGCAGACATGATCTATTAATTTCATTAAAACTTACAATTTTCTTTTCTAATTTGAACTAGTAAATTGACGTAATACACGAAAATTAACGATTTATTTTTTATTTAGACTGATACTTTATATTAGGTAGATAAAAAATGTAAATACATATTCATATTATTAAATCCAAAAGAATGGCTCTTTTTTCAAACGATTATTTCCATTTTACCATATAGCTATCTCTTCCCACTAAACCGCAACCTTAAGCTATGAAAAATGAAACATAAATATAATTGCAACATATGAAATATACACAGAATATTTTTCCAAGATGTAAATGAGCTGTTTTCGGAAAACAATTTTTCAATAAAAAAATTCTCTTCTTCAATTCATCAGATGAATTGAAAAACGCGTCGAATGGTCATGAGGCTTTTACTTCATAGACCAATTGAGTTCTATATAGGCCTTCAACCCGATGTCTCTATGTGTGTTAACGGACTTAATTTGGAACAGGAAAATTTGAGGTTTGAACGCAATCAAGGTCGGCGTAAACAAACACACACACACATACACCTAAAAAATGCGTCTTTCTCGATATCCCCAGCGAGATTAGATTGCGGCTTATCGCGTAATCTCTCATTATGGAGAACTCGAACGAGCAAACACTGAACACTTTAATTTCCACAATTTTCGGCGAGTGTAAATATTTTAAATGTAATAATTAGACTGAATTGATCGAGATAAGAATACTTGGAAATTTAGTATTACGTGAAATAAATGTCTCGTCCAATTAGCAAACGGATTTGTTTATTAAAAATAAGTTTTATTGAATTCTCACTTCTGCAAATATTTTTTTAAGAAAAGTCTCAGAACGTAATGAAAATTGAACAAAAATACCGGAATAAGTTTGTTCGTGGCTTTTCTTAAAAAAATGTTTGCAGAAGTGAGAATTTCATAAAACAATTATAGCTTATTTTTCCGTGAAAAAAAAAAAAAACAATTAAAAAAAACTACTTTTGCAAGCTTTGGATTATTTTTAAGTTTCACAGTTTTATTGTAGAAAACACTGCTACAATTGTTTCCGATATCATCATCAGATAGCTCGTGTAATAGTTAAATAAATTAACACGAACCCTTCGTATTTTATTTGTATTGTATTGTATTGTATTGTATTGTATTTTATTTGTATTGTATTGTATTGTATTTCAGGTATAACAGTGAAAAATTAATAGTCACTCCTGAAAGTGAAATCCTCGCGAAAAAGGTGTTTTGCTACCTGCTAACACCTTTTTCGCGAGGATTTCACTTTCAGGAGCGACTTTTCTTAAAAAAATGTTTGCAGAAGTGAGAATTTCATAAAAAAATTATAGCTTATTTTTTCGTGAAAAAAAAAAAACACTCAAATTAAAAAAAAACTACTTTTGCAAGCTTTGGATTATTTTTAAATTTCACAGTTTTATTGTAAAAAACACTGCTACAATTTTTCCGATATCTTCATCAGACAGCTCACCACCTTTTTCGCGAGGATTTCACTTTCAGGAGCGTCTATTAATTTTTCCATTTTTTGTTTTGTTTTCACGCCTGCGGTGGCATTTCCTGAATGGAAAAAAAAATAGAAGGAATTACGACCGCCTTTATTTCGGCACTTACAACGTCCGGGATCGTCGTGAAAAATTACTGCAATAAGCACCCGCTTGACGCATTGATCATTTCTCAAATAGAACATTTATTATGGTTATTTCCTAAAAGGAAGAAAGTAAGAATTGCATAATCGTGAGATTGATGACAAAAGCTTAAATTACTAAAAAAAAAATACTCAATAAAACATAGCGTGCGTTTAAAAAATATATATACATATACAATTTGTGAAAAATAAATCTTGAAAATTATATATATATATATATACAAGGTGTACAGAAAATGAGTGAAAACCTTCAGGTAACTCAATTCATTAATTAATTTTTAATAGAAAATCCAAATAAAAAAATGTTGTATGGTTCTTCATTGAGGCTCACGAGGTCTTCGGAATGACTATAAATTAGTATTGTTTTTTAAGTATTTTGTAAAAAATCAATAGCATTAACAATGAATTAGACACGTGTATAATTCCATTGATGTAAATGATTAATAAATCGGATATTTTTACAATTTTATAACTTCATCAGAAGCATTCTTTTAATGAAAATAAATCTGGCAACGACGCACGCTCGTTTGTAAAAGAAAAGGTGTATGCAACACCTCCAGCGGATGACGTAGCAGTTATAAACAGGATAAATGCACACTTGTTTGATCCAGCGTTGCCAAATGTATAGTTCTTTTAAGTGGCCCGTGACGCTTAAGGAAGGACCGTGTGACTTATTTTCGTTAATATTTTTATCTAAAAATTAGTCAAAGAGTCACGCTATCCAAAAGCTTTTCACTCATTTTCTGTACACCTTGTATATATATTCTACCCTTTCTACCCATATGGGTGTATGGTTTATAATTATATAACTAATAAAAATTAATAAAACGCGAAATGCCAATTTATTTTTGGAACGGAGTAAACAGAAAAAAAAAGTTTGTTTTGTGGGGTATTATTAAAACGCAGCGATGGATGGAGGAGATTCTCAATGCCGGCGAGTTTGATCGTCGGATTAAAAAAGTTTCTTAACAGCGCAAACAAGAAATTTTATATCCATACAGAACGATACACTCCCTTTTTTTTCCTTTCCTCCCTTAAATAAACAATAACTTTTTTCATTAAACCCACGGGTATTTTAAGTTCGTCGCTAATGTATTCAGAAAGAAATACGCGATTAATTTAAATCTGGTTTTATTGGTGAATGCGCCGGGAATTATTCCCCAGAGATTTATAACTGCCAACAAAAATATCTGCGCTTAATTAAATTTCGAAGATATTTGTTGGTGAGTACGCGAAGTAGTAATATTTATATTCATTTCGTAAAGAAAGGACTATTATATATACAGAGAGGTTTTTTTATCAGTATACATTTCCCCTATGTATACCTGCAAAATACGCAAGTCAAATGCATTAATATATGTGTGTTTGGTTGCCTATAACACGCAACTGAACACACACACATTAATCGGTTCAATGCGTTTGACTCGCGTTTTTTGCAGGTATATACAATAATGTATACTGATAAAAAAAACCTCTCTGTATGTATATATAATCTAAAATCCCTATCTACCATAATGGTGGTGTACTGATAAAAAAAACCTCTCTCTCTCTATATATATATATATATATAGAAAAAAAAATGGCAAATTGTATTGGATATATATATATAATCTAAAATTCCCATCTACCATAATGGTGGTGTAGGGGTAAGAAAGGACTATTACTTAATTTAATTACTCAATTGAAAGCGCCCTAATCTAATCGGAATATATTTGAGCATATTTTCCACAGACAATCGAGTTAAATAAACAGCATTGTTCCCCGAACAATCCGCACAATTTCGGGGGGCTGCACTAATATCCGCGTGGGTGTAGTTGCATACCGGATTATCCATCTTATAACGAGCTCAGGGGATTTCAGACGCAAATCCCACTGAAATACACACGGCGCAAACTTACTACAGAGTAATTATGTTTTTGAAGATGATTCGTGCATGTAATTGTGGATAATTTTTCGTGTTTAAATTGCACATAAATAATCTGAAATTAATACCGAAAAAAAATAGAATAATTGGGTTTTTCGGAAAGTAATTTCGTTTTTTTATATATATAAAATTGAAAAATAATTAAAATAATATATGAAAATACTTTGTATACTTTTCTTTACTTAGTTTATTAAATATTTTATATATTTATTGAATTAAATATTGTCCATTCTGATCCAATACAATTGGCCATTTTTTTTTTCTGGCAGTAGCATGATTCCCTGTTCATACAATATTTGTAGTGTTGGGCAAAATCGTGTGAATTTAGTAAGAATTTAAGAATAACCAATTTTAAGTAGGTAAAGTTATTAAATAACAATAAAATTGAGTTTATTAATGAATAGGTAAAACTTTACAATATTAATATTATAAATAACATTAAGAAAATTGTCATAAACTTCATTTTTCAGTGACAAAAAAGATCGAAAAGATCGACTTTGCCCATCTCTAAATATTTGTTCTTTTTTGTTCTGTTTTTGATTAAACATTTAACTGTTGCCAAATGAATAAATACTGTTGTATTATTTATTAGATATTGAGTGTTTACTTCACCGAATAAAATCCACCCCCCAAAAAAAATCCCGTTCATGTTTTCGTTCCATTTGCAAGAATTCACGATGCGACAATCCATAAAGGATTCAACAGCAATTTCCCTCGCGTCAGCAAACATGTAGCCAACTTAGCAGGGCGCGCGAGAACGAGAGAGTGAGATAGATAGAGGTGAAAAAAAGCAATTCCCTTTTTTTTATCTAAAATTCATTGAGTGCGTGTTTGCCGGCGCGAAAGCAAAATTAAGCTCGCATCCTCTCGCCGGCAGTCTCGTCCCATCTCGTCTCGCACGATTTAAATTAACTCCCCTACCTTTTCTCACTTATTTCGCTTAATTTTTTTTTTTTTTCAAAGAACGCAGGTTTTATTTATTTTTTCCTTAAAACACAGTGCACTTTGGCTTATTTTGTATTAATCATCAGGGAATGTGGGGGAATTAAAGAGGAAGGAAAAAATATAGATCATATTACAGTAGCAATAAATCTTTAGAAAGGGTTGTTATTGCCTTTTCGGGCCTCATCAATTAATTAAATAAAACACTTTTTCACTTTGTTTGTATAACTTGTTATTTTATTTTAGTGACTATGGTTCCGAAGCATAGAGCTAGAACTAGTTTGATATGGAAGCTCTATATTTCGAAACTATAGTCACTAAAATAAAATAACAAGTTATACAAACAAAAAGTGAAAAAGTGTTTTATTTAACAAACTCAAAATGTATAACCAAGTGAAAGCCTTAACAATCAACAAATTAATGAATTAAGCACACCTTCATAAGGAACGCAGCTTTCTGGACGTGGGAAAATCCCCGATCCGCATAAGCTGGAACAACGTGTATGAAAATTAATTGCGTTCATTTAATCAGTTTCACGATGCTCGGGATTAGTTAACTGCAGGAACGCGCTTTACAGTTCTCCTTAATCAAGCTTATTTAGTGCAAGCTTTATCCGCGTAAAACAATCGCAAGGATTTAGATTTAATAATCGCAACTAGATGTTTAAATTTAATAATGAAAACACTTCGAAACTCTGTTCAAAAGTTTCAGCAAGAATTGAAATTCTTTAACCATTTTATTTTTAAAATAAAAAGTGTGTTCTTTCTTCTACTTAATTTTTAACATATTTGCGAAACTGTTTCTATCTTCAGTAGTAATTATTTTTATTTAAGTAAACAAAAAAAAAATAATATTATGAAATAAACCAAGTGATTATTTCATATATTATTGTTTTTTCCATTCCTTTTCTTCTTTCATTTTTTTTTTTCATCGATGAATCGATGCAATTGTCGACTGCGATTACGCTTAATTGGCAGCCGGGGGTTTGCGAGGGCGGGGGGTGGTGGGGAATTTCCAGAGCCAGTCATCTGGATTATAAACAAAAAGCCGTCCGCTTTTCGAGTGCCGCGCTCTCTCGTCGATTGTGCAGGGACGGACGGAGGACAAAAAGTGTTTGTAAAGTGGATTAAATGCGACAATACAATTAGTCTTTTCTAGAAAATGGAAAAAAATGAGGGAGCAAATTAATATAAAATAAATAAAATAGCATCATTGTTGGGAATTTAACGCAAAAATAAACGATCAATGCAGTATAAATAGAAAACAGTATTCATTCACTTGGTCACAGTTATTTAAATATATTAAATAAAAATTATTTGAAAATAATTAATAAATGCAGTGTTTAGTGTTTCACTAATTGGGAAAAAAATGTTTTAATACAATCACTATTCTATTGTGATTGTTTAACAATAGAATCAAATAGTGATAGCGGTAGTATTGTAATCATTTAACAAAAATGATTCGATTAAATTACGTTTTTCTAATCAGTCGAATACAAAACACGAAAGAACTTAATATTATTTTTTTTATTAAAGTTAGCTTAGATAAGTCTTACACGCGACAATAATTTATTTTTGTAAATGAAATGTATACGGCTGAAAGTCCTTGATCGGTGGTCTTTTGTAACTCTTTTGTGGATTCAATAAATGGATTTCCTTGTAAAATAGAGGTTTTACAAGTAGTAAATCCATTTATTGGACCCAAAAGAGTTACAAAAAGCCATCGAATAATTTCTTTAGGATTCAATAAATGGATTTCCTTGTAAAATAGAGGTTTTACAAGTAGTAAATCCATTTATTGAATCTTAAAGAAATTGGTCGATGGCCTTTTGTAACTCTTTTGGGTTCAATAAATGGATTTACTACTTGTAAAATAGAAATTCTTCTTACACCTAACGGTAGAAAGGAAAAAGATAAAAAAAATAGAAATTACAAGTAGTAAATCCATTTATTGCATCCATAAATGGATTTACTATTTCTAATTTGAATACTAAATTGAATACTATATTTGTATACTAGAGTAAAATCCATTTATTCAACCCAAAAGAGTTAGAAAAGGCAATCGACCAATTTCTTTAGGATTCAATAAATGGATTTACTACCTCTATTTTACAAGTAAATCCATTTATTGAATCCAAAAGAGTTACAAAAGGCCACCGATCAAGGTCTTTCGGCCGTATACGTTTCATTTACAAAAAAAAAAACTAATAAATAAAATCCAAAATCTAAATGGGTCAATATTTTCGAAATAAATTCTCATTTAACTTAACCTGCGAATCATATTTACATGTTAAGCTTTTAAATGAACACTTGTTTAGTTTCACAATCAAAAAAAAACAAATGCGAACCTAACCGAGTGTTATTTAAAGGTAGAAATAAAACTTTAAAGAAATAAATAATGCAATTGTAACACTTATTTAATTTTCTATTTTATTTATTTATTTTTATTTTCAATTTCTCTTTCTGACTTCCCCCTGAATGGCTATGCAAGCTAGAATTTCTTTCGTCCTGGGATGCACCGTTTCCATCCTGAATTTCCAGTAGCTCTCGCTCATCGGGAATATGCTGAACGCGTTCGCGTCCTGCGTGCAATTCCTGCCGTGATACGTATTCTGTACAATTTTAACAACAAAAAATATATTCATTACGAAAATAAATCATCTCCTCACAACTAACGGTAGAAAGGAAAAAAATATTTAAAAATAAATAAATCATAATGAATGGAAGACGACGCAAACGCCATCTTTCGCTTAACTTTGTTCTCTTTTTTTCTGTTTAAATTTAACTAACTTTGCTTGTACTCTTCTTATATTATGATTTTGATTGTATATTTTCCCTTGTTGGATTCTTCCGTTGGAAAATAAAAATTATTATTATTTTACAGAAAAGAAGTATAACAAGAAGAGACGCAACTATAATGGCGCGAGACAGGAAAATATGGAAACAATTCATAGAGAACTAGTTTAGAAAGATACCCTACACCCATGTGGGTAGAAAGGGGTCATTGAATATATATATATTATTATTATTATTATTATTATTATTATTATTATTATTATTAATAATAATTCCATTTGTATTAACCCTGGTTTATTTTATAACCGTTTGTTATAATGAAATCACTTGGTTTTGTTGGTTGGTGCTCCATAACTGGTTTATTTTAGCTTATATAAAGTTTATGAAATATTTATTACATTAATAAATTTTATATTAGCTGAATTAAATCGGGGTTAATAATAATATTAATTAATTCGAAAATGATACAATACAAAATAATAAAGAAGAGCGTGTATTTAAAACGTTTTAATCAATTAATCACGAATTATAAAATAATTCACGCGTACGCAAAAAAATCGATTAGTTTCTTTTCAACAGCTAGATGAATACGTGAGGTCCCGGCGCATTCACCATTAATCCATGGTTACATATTATTAAAGATATTTCTTTTTTTTAATATAATTATTTTTTTAATATAATTATTTTTTAATATTATTATTATTTATTTATTTTATTTACCTTCTTGAATGGACAAGTGAGTGCCGGCGTGAAGCATTTCGTCAAATTGTTCCAAAATTTCGTATTGGAGTTGTACATGCTGCAGGTTTTTCCGGTCTTTATCGGGGCGAAATTGACGCAGGTGTCAGGAGATTCTCGGTTCCGGCACTTCGTTATATGCCACACTGTCTGAAAGTGCAAAAAAAAAACGAAAATTATTGCAATGGTATTCGTTTTAACATATGAAATTTTTAAATTTCTGAATAATACAAAAAAAAATAATTATTATTAAATAACTGTGACCAAGTGAATGAATACTCTTTTCTATTTAAAAAAAAATAAATTAGTATGACTACAGAATGCATGCACCCCATTTGTTGGCATCCAACATACAGGAGACGTATCACACATTTAGTAAACACAAATTTAATCCAGTTTATTATTTAGAAAATACATAATTTCTACATTAGTTGATTAAATTAATATTTATTTGTTAAAAATTATAATTGATATTTAGTTTTTGCAAACCCATGTATCCGCGGGGAAATCTTCATTAATAACGTAATCGAAATTAATGACGGGCGAAGCGTTTCCGTTTTTGAAGTGGACGTTTTTCAGCGTTATTTTCAGCGTCTTTTCCAAGCCTGGACACAGCCCGAAATTATGCACGGTGCTCCATAACTGAAAATTAATTGAAAATTAACAAATATTACTAAAATTAATTAATTCAAAACAAAGATTTTCAGCAATATGGAAAATAAAAAAAAAATGAGGCGTATTAACCACTTAAGATTATATTAAATAAAAATGATTTGAAAATAAATTATTTTCACATTTAGCTGTGTGATTCCTGACTTACGTTACGTAAGTACGTTAAACAAATGCACATTAATTATTAATTATTTTCAAATCATTTTTATTTAATATAATCTTAAGTGGTTAATACGCCTCATTTTTTTTTTATTTTCCATATTGCTGAAAATCTTTGTTTTGAATTAATTTAAATGGCTGTGACCAAGTGAATGAATAATATTCTTTTCTATTTACACTTAAGATTAGTTTACTCCCTGAAAATATTTTTTTTTTTTTAATGAAGCTTTATTTATTTTTTCACACAGTAAAATCAAGTTTAAAAAAATATTACATCTTATATTACAATAAATAATTACAAAATTATCCTACCGGGGGAAGAACTAAAAAGTATGAGGATAAAAAAAAGCAGTTATTAAGTATTTTATAACACTTAACAGTTTATTTCACTGTGACTTGTTTCGACTACACGGTAATCATTCTCAAACTGAGTACTTACAATATGGATTAAATTACATTCATATTTGGAAAACTTCAAAAAAATGGGTGGGTTTTCATCAGGTCAACCTGATCGTTAATCCGGGATTAATTTTAGCCTTGTGGATTTCCAGCAAACCCAGTTTTAAATTCCTTTTCGCCGAGATGATTTACTGAAAGTATTTTCATTACTTTCAGTAATCCAAGTACTTTCATTACTTTCAGTAATCCATCCATTTTTTAAATTAAATAATAAAAAAAAATGAGCAATGCACTTTTATTTTCACCGATTGTTCCCGTTAGCAATCGAAACGAGAATGGTGAATGCGCCGGGTTGCAGGTTAATTGAATTTATAAACTGTGCTTCACCGCGATTGCGGTTACACCGCGGAGCGGATACAATTTCGATTGATTAATTTCGAGAGTCGCTCAACAAAACTGGCGGATTTAAATGCTCTGCACGCGGTTGCATTTGGAATTACCATAGAATTAATCTCGATTCCAATCGAAACTAAAAACTAATACAAGTACGTTATAGGAATTAATTGGATTGAAAATCAATCACATTGCAACCTTTGTGATTGATTTTTTTTTTTGAAAGAAGAAGAAAAAACGTTTGTTAGACAGTGAGTATATTATCTTAATATTTTCTTGATTTTGAATAAGGTAGAATAGTAAACTTTTTTAGTAGCTACTAAATAAATAAAGTGTAAGTTGTTTTTTAAAAAAACGTTTACTATTTTTTTTATTCACAAATAAAATATTCGTCAGATTCAAATCGATAAACAAACACATGATTTACATTAATCCATATTTATTTCGGAATATTAATAATAATTTAGCGATTTAGCTTTATGTTCACTTTTATAATTTTGCTGGACAGCGCTCAAAAAAAATGAATAAATAAATAGGAACGAATTTAAAATGAATATTTAAATTTACCTTCGATTTGTTGAAAATATCCGCTGCGCAATTGAACAGTATGAAATAATTCAGCGCGAAAACAACGCGAACATCCATATCGGAATGATGACAAATGTTTTCAAACTGTGCGCCTTTATTACCTCCCGAATAATTGGAAGCCATTCCGCTAATGCGCGATATCCTCCCGATAACCGAAATTCGCAATTTCACCGTTATTATTCGGGTAGCGCGGGGTGGGTGGGTAGCGTAATTACGGACAATTAACCTTGGATCAAATATTTATTCGGGTAATTCGAAATTTCACATGTATTTTAAAAGAATTATTATATAAATAGAAAAGAGTATTCATTCACTTGGTCACAGTTATTTAAATATATTAAATAAAAATGATGTAAGGCATAGCTGTACTGACGAGGGATAGATCCCGAAACACGTGTCTGCAGATGGCCTTGTATTAAGTAACGTTCCTTTTGTTATTTTTACATTGAACATTTTTCTTGGATCAAAATTTGTTGCATTATACAATATTTTATTGATGTGCAACAGCAGGTGTACATTATGTAATTCAATGTCCGGCGTGGGTATTTGCCCGGGAAGTAGTTGTTTTAATGTGCATTTATTTAACGTACTTACGTAGGTAAGTCAATAGTCACGGAGCTAAATGTGGAAATAATTTATTAAGTATTTTCAAATCATTTTTATTTAATATAGAATTATTATATTTTCAAAAAGTATTATTTCGAAAAACAAAACGTTGTTCTTGCCTTTTTCTTCTGAAGAACTGCTGATTCTGTCGATTAAATTAATTTCAGATTTTATACCAGAAATGTATTTAAAATGCCCTAAGGGGCAGCAAGGGATGGCAGAAGAAGGAGATTATGTATACACGTTAAATATAATTTGAATTGATCAAAAGCTTTATATCTATGAATTGTAGAAGTTTTTAATGTACAACATTGAGGTATAGTTTAAATTTAATTGAATATAAAGTGGAAAAGAAACATTTATGATGGGATTTAAATCCATGTCCCCTGAATTTAATATTTAAATATTAATGAAGAATTACATTTATTTATGAAATCTGCCACAATCGTAGTTTATGTTATACATTTATTTAAACTCAAATAAATTGATGTAAACACATGATTTACATTAATCCATATTTATTTCGGAATATTAATAATAATTTAGCGATTTAGCCGTAAGCGTAATTCATTCCATCAACATAAGAAAATCAATACCTTCCCCTCCCTTAACCCCTCCGCCCCTCCTAATTAGTGCCGTTGCTGATAAACAACCGGCCTGCTTTGCGCACCCTTTTTATCCCTTTCATCCGCGAGGATCCGCGAAATTCGGGTCGAGGACGCAACGAGTGCGGATTTTCGGAAATTCAAAAAAGAAATGCTGGCCCAAGGGAGGAGATTTCGAAAGCGAAAACGAAATTACGCAAGGGCTCGCTCCTGGGCATCGAAGGGTGAAGGAGCCTCATGTTAAAATTGAATTTTATAAAAAAAAGTTTTTAAAAATTTATTATATTAGATTGTTCGCCTTTGGTTAGATATGAGTGTGTAATCAAAACAGTTATGAATTTAATATATATACAGGGAGGTTTTTTTATCAGTATACATTAAGGGAAGTGTATATCTGCAAAAAACGCGAGTCAAACGCATTGAACCGATTAATGTGTGTATGTTTAGTTGACTATTTGGCATATGTATATTCAGTTGCGTGTTAGGCAACTAAATACACATACATCAATGTGTTTGACTCGCTTATTTTGCAGGTATACACTTCCCTTAATGTATACTGATAAAAAAACCTCCCTGTATATATATTAAATTCATAACATAAATAGGGGAAATGTATACTAATAAAAAAAAGCTCTCTGTATATATAAATCTTTATTGGCAGATTATTTTTAACAAAGTAATAAAACTAACATAAAAATAAATTCTTCTGCCAATTGGCTATCGACCGTTGGTCTTTCCGCCTGAATTTAATATTTACGGCGGATACATTAAAATTTATGTTGGTTAATGAGTCAACAACAAAGGCATGCAAAAGCTTTGTAGCTTTTGCATGCAATTTATAGTAAATATAGTGAATTAAAATATCACAGAACTAAATGTGGATATAATTTATTAATTATTTTCAAATAATTTTTGTTTAATTTAATTAAATAATTGTGACCAAGTGAATGAATACTCTTTTCTATTTATTTTATTAGGCATAAAGTGATCATAATTAGGTAATAATAATGGTCCATAAATGGAATTTATAGTAAAAATAGTAAAGCAGGGTTACTTCAGTCATAACTAACGATTAATGTCTGATATTAGTTACTTTAAAGTCAATTTAGTCGAAATTGGGGTGGTGAAATAACTTTAAAGTCAATTTATAGTAAATATAGTGGTGTAAGGTGTTATAATTACCTTAAAACCAAAAAATTTGTGTGTGCACAATAATTCTAATGTCAATAAATGGTAAAAATAGTGACTATAAAGTCATAATTAGGTAGTAATATTTATTTACAATGACTCTAAAGGGTATTTATAATATTTTTTTTTTAATCTGTTTCCTTTCTACTGCTAGGTGTAAGGAGTATAATAAAATTACTAATATAAAGTCATAATTATTTAATCGAATGTAATTAGCGTGAATAAAGGTACAAACTATAATTAATTAATTACAAACAAACAAAACTGCAATCCTCCTTTGTTGTGTTTCGCCACCTCCTTCGGGGAATTAAAATACTAAAACCCAACCCGTGAGCGCCTTCTCTGTAATCACCGAGTGCGAACGCGCTTTAATTAACGCTGCGACGCGCCACCCCACGTCCGCCCTTATTATTTATCCCCTTTCATCCCTTTGTGCGCTAGCTTTTTTCCATTATGGGTAAAGGTTGGACTTATTGGATACACACGAATTTTCCGTCTAATACCCGCACACTTTTAATAATCAGAAAGCCCGCTCTTCTTTGGATTTATCGAGCGGGTTTCCAAAAAGGGAAAAAGGAGGTCGATGGGTCAAGGCCGAGCGGAATACGCGCGCAAATAATCAAGCCCTGCGGGGATGGGTTTCTCTCTCCCTCCAGTATACGCCTGCTCGTGTGTTTGGGGAAATAATTATAAACAGGATGTGTTTTTTTTTTATGTGAATTTATTTTCTAGGAATTTATTCCATTTGTGTTTGAATGAAAACAAACATCTTTATTCAGACAACATTACATAAGCTTATACATACATTTGTATTTACTTAACAAGAATGAATATTGTGTTAGTCTGTCCGGGATATCGACCTGGAGTCTTTCTGCCTTGAAAACTCTCATTTATCGTGTTTTTAATTAATTTAAACAAATAGAAATTTCGCTTTTCTGTAAATAATGAAACTAAATAGAAAATTTTCTGTTTGTTCTACTATATAAATTTTTTTTATGTTCTTGTAAATTTGTTAATAAAGATATATATTATATATAAACAAATTTAAAATCATAACGATTTAATATAAAGGACCTTTTTTATAAAAAAAACTTATAATTTTCCCCGCTCTATGTATTTGCAATATGATAAAAAAATAAATGTTACGCTGATAAAAATGAATATTGCGAGGAATTCTCGAATATCTCGTCCGGATGTAAACATTTGAACGGTTTTATTAAAAATGGGATTTTTAAAAAAAAATGTGTAGCTTTACAGGAAAACATTTCAGTAACTCGTTTTTTTTTTATTATTATTTCATTTCGTGCGGATATTGATTCACGTTCGAATAAACAGCGCTACAATATAAAATTCACGAAACTAAATTACCAACTGAAGAAAATTTGTTTTACAAATTAAATTTTATTAATTCGACTCTCTGAATTATATTAAAGGCACTTTTTTGCGATTAAACTAATACGCATATCTAGCAGGAAAATTGTGTGAATCTGCTTCATTTCGAATTTTGTGCACTATTTATTAAATTATTATTATTTAAATAAATTAAATGGAACTATCAACGAATAGAAAGGAGCGGATGAAATTTTATGAGGGATAGAACCAAACCTCGACATCCAATACGGGCAATAGAGGATTCGATTAAGAAAGATTATTAAATACAAAAAAAATATAGTAATTTTTTTATAGATGTAGAAATAATTTATTAATTATTTTCAAATCATTTTTATTTAATATAGATGAAGTCGTCCTGACGACTCTGCACCAGTTTGTTAATTGTCTTCAATAAACGGGAAGATATGTTCAAGAGAATTAACATACATACACTAAAATTTATTGTTAAACTATTTTGTCCAGTTTGTATTAATAAGCATTATTAAAAACAACCAGCGCGGGGTTCAATCTATTTTCAGCAACACCATATTTTCTCCAAATGACGCAAATCCCTGCTTTTCTTTTTTTTTTCGACCTGGGGGTGCGTCGACCGGTCGTTCCGAGGGTCGGGTCGGTTTCAGAGTGCTGAGACAGATCGATCTGCTCAGATCGGGGTCAGGGTGAGTCTACGAACCCCAATGTGGCGCGGGTGTGGCCCCCAGGAGAGGGTAACGGCCTTGGCGCCCCTCGAACTTGTAAACACGCCTTCTTTTGCGGCCGCGACGGATTTAGGTTCATCCGGTTTCTGAGAACAAAACCACCCCCGTTGTTATTGGATTCTCCTACGCTCGTGTATGCAGACATACGCGAGCGAAGAGTAGACAGTGGAAACGGGACGCGCGAATTGGATGTGTATTGAAGGGTGAAGGGGAAGTATTGGCTGTCGATTTGATTTCAATGGGGATGCTGTATTAACTGGGATTTCTATTAGATTACGATTGGAATTGACGTGAAGTTCGAAAGTATAAATAATAATCAATAAATTTCATTTCTATTATTTATAATTTCAAAAATAGAAAATCATTTCTATTTTCGGAGATTGGAAAATAGAAATGATTTTCTATGAAAATCCTGGGATTTCCATAAAATTCGAGACTTTCTTTTTCACAAAATCTATATATATATATGATTTTGTCTCGCCAGGGAGTGACGTTATTAATTTCAGCTGACTTTTGCTCCAAGTTAACCCGAAGGTTGTAAAAATCTGCAATTTGCACGTCACGAAACACCCCCCAATGCGGACGGCGGGCTCCGCCTTGAATTATGCACGACCCGATCGATTTCCGTACTCAAGTTTTCCACATACCGTTTCCGGTTTGTGGAAAATGCTTTTTTTAAATCGACTTATTTTCTTTTATTAATTGTATACAAATATTCAAACAATTATTTTTTTAAAATATTAAGTATATATAATTAAATTCCCCGACACCAATTGGTAAAAGGGGACATAGATTATATATATATATATATATATATAATTAAATTAAAATGTTTTTCTCTCTTAGACTATCTATATTCTTTCTGCCCTTCTTTAATTATTGTTTTATTTTAAGCAAAAATAAATAAATTTTATAATTACTGTTTTAAATAAAATGAAACAAAGATGATTCGCACATTTGTAGTTACTTAAATTACAATTAAATTAAAGAAGGAAGTTTTCCCAATCCACCGGTAATTTCTTTCTTTATGCATACATCTTTATTACAGAAATATATTTACGTATTGTACAATTCATAAATTGTCTATTTATTTATTTAATTAACGAAGGCCGTTGCATACAGTAACTTACATACATGATAAAACATCGACAAAAGATCTTTCATCCGATTTTTTTTTATTATTTTTGACCTACAGATATTTCACTCTACTTCCCAGCTATTCCCTTTCTTTTATTTTCCTCCATGTGAAATTCAAGAAGTCGAAGTGTATAAGCCCCGGATATGAATCAAACTAGGGGGGAGGGAGGGTTGTGAAGTCGGCGCTGGCGAGATGTGGGTGTCTGAAAAACGCGTTTCTATTTTTAGAGTCGGTGCCTGACCCCCGAGGAGCGTTCCCGGCGCATCCACCATTTATTCTCCGGCTCTCCGCCTTGACAAAAAACGGAAATTGGATTGTGTTTACAGTAAACTTTCATCGAATTGCATTCCGGATTAATACCTGAATCCGGCAATACGAAATGATAATTTCATTTCGTATTGCCAAATCAAAAAAAAATCAATCCGGTTGGAGGTTGATTCTTGGCTTGGCGGTGGTTGAATGGATGGATGGAAGCCGGGGATCGCTATTCAAGCATAAATAAAATGGAATGGATTACATTCATGTGTTACTAGAAATAGCTATTTCTGATTTTTTATTTCCATTGCTCAATTTTATGATCCAAAACAATGAGAGAATTATTCAGGATGGCGCTCATTTTCCATGAAATTTCATTTGAAGAAATTTATATTAAAAAAGATACAACAAAATATTACTTACTAGGCTGAAAGCAATTTTGAAAATAAGAATACAAAAAAAGGTAAACTAAATGAGTACAAATGGATATAATTTTAATTAACGTAATTTTCTTATAAGGATATTTCATGTATCCTTATGTGAAAATTGCGCTAATTAAAATTTAAAATTAGTTTTATGTATAGTTAATATATTTTCAAGCTAGCAAAGTTCTTATTTGTAAATCACCATAAATTCATGACAGGGCAGAAAGACCTCCGGTTGGTAGCCCATGACTAACCCATCGATATGTGTTGTAAATATAAATATTCGTAAAGAATTGTAATTCTACTGTCTGAATAAAGATGTTTGTATATATATTTTCAGACGTATCAAATGTATGTTTTTTTGTAATACTTTTTAAATTAATTAATTACCCTACACCCATGTGGGTAGAAACATTGAGTATATATATATTTAAATTAATTTTAGATTCTACGCTTAAAAACTGATTAAAGAAATTGATTTAGTCTGCCTGGGAATTCATGTTACGTAAACGGATTTTACTTAAACAAACCCACGAAGATTAATTTAATTATTCCGGCTTTGTTCCATTTAATAATAATCACAATCAAAGCGTTCCCGAGCAGTCAATACCAAACTGCGAATTATTTTTTTTTTTTGCGTGCAGCGAATTTCAGAACACGCTTTAACTCTCTTAATCAATTTTTAATTAAACCGTCGGGTTTTCTATTACGGATTTTTTTCCTTCGCTTTTACTCTCTTTGCTCCGTTTGTAATTATCGCGTGGGCGCCGTTCCCAGCGTCCCGGCGCCGCAGCGGAAATTCTCTCGTTGCGGTAAGTGGAAAAATTGAGAAAAAAAATTCAATTTTATTTATTTTTTAGATTTAGACAACTAAAAAAAATAGTTAGAAGTGTTTTATTAAGTTATAACAAACCATTTACGACCAAATGGAAGCCTTAACAATTAATCATTAATCGTTTATTCACAGCTTGATAAATCTAATATTTTATAATTCTCAAAATTTTATTTAATTCTTTAAATCTTTTTACGAGTTTTCTTTTTTTTTGTTTGATAAAACCAAGTAAAATTCGATTAACATCGTTTGTCTCTCCTTCGAGCGCTAACTCAATAATAACTACCCCATCATCTCGACGAAAGCGAAGAGGAGACGAGCGAATGTTCGTTGTCGAATTAGGGGCGCGAAATTCCGGCGACGATGATTGAGAACAACGCCGTCGCGACGCCGCTTATTAACGATTATTAGTTAATCAATTATCATTAATCAACTCTCTTCTCACCCGAAACAGACACAAAAAAAAACATACGCAAACGCTGTGGTTATTATAATCCCGTTATTTCGCGATTATGAAGTTACAAAGCGGTGATTTATGGATTCATGATTAATAATGTAAACTTTTCTTCTATATAACGCGATACAATATATATAATCTAAAATCCTCATCTACCATAATGGTGGTGTAGGGGTTGCGGTCAATAATAACTAACTAAACATCTTTATTCAAATGTGTATATGTATGTAGAATAGTAAATAAAATTAGAATTATATTCTGTAGATGATGAATCGGCTATCGACCGGAGGTCTTTCAGCCGGGCAATATTATTTAATATTGATCCAGTTTTTGAGTTCTTCAAATTTACATAATTGATGAATTAAATTATGTAATTTTTTTTCATTATAATTTTATTAATGGGTGTGAAACTAAATATATTAATAATAATTAATCGCATGATGCTATTGTGTTGGTAAAACAATTGTATTATTATGCAATGCAAAAAAAATACTATGAAAATAAAAATTGAAAGTGTTAATATTTTTGTTATAAGTACATTTTTTTTCCATATAAATCCACTTTATTATTATCCATTATTAATTATTGTTATCAGAAAATCCGCGCCTGCTATTATTAATATTGAAAGAAAATCCGCGTTGAAAGGATTTGATCGTGTATCACGTGAAGATTATGGATCGCGCCGTGATGTGCGTTTCGTTTCAGTAAACCAACAACATTAATTAAATGCACCGCCGCATTGCGGAACTTTGGGAAATTTCTGAATACGGCAGGGGTGCGAGGAGGGAGCTTTCCGCCGCCCACTCTAATGGCGGGCGAATCATCGGGCGTTATGAAATTGAGCGACCCTTCCGGTAAATCCGGCGGCGCTTTTTCCCGTGTTCCCCCGGGCGATCTGTTGCTTGCCCGCACCACAACTTCCCCCTTCATCGATGTTCGATGTCCTCTCACAAGCAAGGTGGTAATTTACATCCCCCGTCCACATTCAATATTCTCATCCTCGACCTCCGGCGTTTGGCGATTCTGATCACGCGCTCGATTCGGATTCACAATATGAAATCGAGACCCTGGTGAAATAGTTGTGATGTACCGAAAGGGTTTTGCGTGGATTATTAGGGGGTTTCAATTGAATAATTGGTTCGCCATAATTAAATCGCGTTTGAAATCGATTGATTGGAATTTTTAATAAAGCCGAACCAATTCCCAATAACAACAAGTTTTTCGAGCTCATTGAAGATTTAAAATGAAATTAAACAAATTTCCAATAACAACTCAAATTTCTCGATCGTGTGAATAAAGTTTGAATTTAATTTAATATTTGATAACCTCATCAACGGATATACTAAATTCAGACTTCAGTTTCTGAAAGAAACCAATAAAAAAAATATACGCAAAAAAATTTAACAACATTTCAAAAGTTTTTTTTTATCCATCATCTCTCTATATCTGATTGCTTTCCACTACAAAGATTGCAATTCCATATTTCACAAAGGAACAACAAAAACATGAAGAAATCATCTCGAATATTCGCATTACCTCTCGGATAATCTCCGAGCCCGGCGCATTCACCATTCCGCAATCCGATTCGAGAGCGCGCTCCTCTTTATTGTACGATCGTGATTTTAATTCGTCTTTGATTTTCCGATTCAATATCGTCTAAAGGCCGACAACAAAAATAGGATACTGAATCTAAACCGGGGGAACAAAAGAGATTCCGTTTTCTCTAGATAATTGGACGGGGGGAGATTTTTTCCTTTTTTTTCCGTCGCGGTTAATTGGAGATGAAGTTCCGTGGTTATTTTTTTCGCGAATCTTTTTTCCCGCGGGGGTTTAATTAATTAAAAGCTGACAACATTATTTATCCAATTAATTGATTTTTTTAAATTTTTTTTTTACAATATTTTTCATTTAAAATTTAAATATAAGTGTGTGTATATATATAATCTAAAATCCCCATCTACCATAATGGTGGTGTAGGAGTTTAGAATATAAGTATTTTTCTTAACTCTGGGCTATCAACCAGAGTTTAAGTCTTTCTGCCCTGGGTGATATATTATTTTCATTCGATAATTTCCTAAAATTGGATAATTATAAAAATCTGAATAGTCGACATTTGACAACCAATCAAGAAACTTACATGACATTAATTAATAAAATTATATTAGATAAAAATGATTTGAAAATAATTAATATTTTTTTTTCAAAAGTCACAGAGCTAAAAGTGGAAATAATTTATTAATTATTTTCAAATCATTTTTATTTAATATATTTAAATAACTGTGACCAAGTGAATGAATACTCTTTTCTATTTATATTAATAAAATTAATTGAAAATTTGACAATTTAATTATAAGAGTTCAGCACTGATAGATTACAGGAAGCTACAATATAATTTTTCAAAGGGTTTAATAAAGGATTTAAAAAAACGGCTGTTGCACAAGCCAAAGTCGTCGGGAGTTTAATTTGCGTCAAAGTTTAACGGCTCAAAATTACCTTTTGATGCCGGAAAGGGCAGGGTTTAAATTAAAATTACGGAAGCGTCAAAAGCCGGCATCGATTTCCGCTCGCAGAATATCAAAGTTCAACAATTCAAAGTTTGTTTTCGTATTAATTACAAAAGAAAAAGGAAAAAAAAAACGAAATTTGCAGCTGGCATAGATTTTGTTTTATATTATTCAATTACGCGAATGTGGATTATTATTATATTTTAGCGGGCAAACAAAAAAAATAGGTTTTTATTGTTTTTTTTCTTCTACTTTCAGGTCAGCGTACGACACGGTGACGCAGAACAAGGTTGCAATAAAGAAAATCTCGCCGTTTGAGCACCAGACTTATTGCCAGAGGACGCTCCGGGAAATCAAAATCCTCACTAGGTTTAAGCACGAAAACGTAAGTCGACTATCTAGCAGATTTAAAATCACTAATTAATCACCGAGAATATTGTGTGAATGACTGTAATAAAAAAAAAAGATTACTTAGTAATAATGACCGTATGAAGAAAAACCAAGAATATCAATTAGAAATCATACAAATGGAATCCACAGATTTTTAGTCTTCACAAAAAAAATATCATTAAGTTGTAGTAAAAATAATGACGACTTCAATAATAATATGAATATTTTTTTGGCATAGGATTAAGAATAAATTGAAAAGAGTATTCATTCACTTGGTCACAGTTATTTAAATTAATTAAATGTAATTTAAAAAATATATACCCTACACCCATATGGGTAGAAAGGGTCATTGAATATATATATTTTATAATAAGAATACTTTGAACTTTGTTGAGCAACAACCTTTAATAAATCATACTGTTTTGAATATTTTTAATTATTGCTTCTACAGAACAAGGAATTAAAAAAATGAGTGTTTAAAAAATACTATCTATATGTATTGATTAAGCTAATTACTATTACAGATAATTGACATTAGAGACATCCTAAGGGCCGTCACCATCGATCAAATGAAAGACGTGTACATTGTTCAGTGCCTCATGGAGACGGATCTTTACAAGCTGCTTAAAACACAGGTATGATACAGTTTTTTCTGTTAAAAAATTACAACACTAGTTAAGTGTTTTTGTAAATTAAAAAGGAATATTATTAACTATCTATTGTATTCCACTAAAAAAAAAATGTTTGTATTTATTATAGAGGTTGAGTAACGATCACATATGTTACTTCCTGTACCAAATCCTGCGAGGTCTGAAATACATCCACTCGGCGAACGTACTTCACAGAGACCTGAAGCCCAGCAATTTACTCCTCAACACGACCTGCGACCTGAAGGTAACCAAATTTATATGAGGAGAATAAAAGTGCGGCCCGAAAATAAATTAATAAATCCGATCAATTGGAAATTTTTGCTTGTTTCAGATTTGTGATTTCGGCTTGGCGAGAGTGGCGGACCCGGTGCACGACCACACCGGCTTCTTAACGGAGTACGTCGCGACGCGATGGTACAGGGCGCCGGAAATCATGCTGAATTCGAAAGTGAGTAAACACGATTGAATAAACTCTTATCTATATTTTGGAATATAAACTCTCATCTTCTTAAAATTGATTAAATATATTGTCATTAGTATATAGGATCTGTGAATTACGCGTACACTTCATTCGATGCTGAAATAATTGCAACAAATTCGTGTAAACTTAATTTACAAATCCGTTATAATTTTGCAAGATTTAATTTGAATTAATTTCTCATTAAGCACTTTGTGAAGCACGTTATTTTTGTCGAGCGGAAGGTTATTATTAACTATATAAAAGAGTTTATTTTAATATTTATTAAGTTTTCTAATTTAATTTGTACGAGATTATTTTTATGTTTTGTGTGTGTGTGTATGTTTAGGGTTATACAAAATCAATAGACATCTGGTCGGTGGGCTGCATTTTGGCGGAGATGCTCTCAAACCGGCCGATATTCCCCGGCAAGCACTACTTAGACCAGCTCAACCATATCCTCGGCGTCCTGGGATCGCCTTCACCAGAAGACCTCGACTGTATTATCAATGAAAAGGTAATCTTATTTTACTTCATAGTGGTGGACGTAAATAAACACGCTTATTTTTTTTTCTCAGGCGCGGAGTTATTTGGAATCGTTACCGTTCAAGCCGAAAGTACCGTGGGTGAAACTGTTCCCGAACGCAGATCCGAAGGCCCTCGACCTGCTCGACAAAATGCTCACCTTCAACCCGCACAAGAGGATCGGCGTCGAGGAGGCCCTGGCGCATCCCTACCTAGAACAATACTACGATCCTGCTGATGAGGTACGTACTCGAAAAAATATCAGGGTGTAAAGTTAAAAGTCTCGATTATAAAAGAGTATTAAATAAAAGTTTTGTAAACTAACAAAACTACTAAATTAAAAGATGTTGACTACATCGAGACAGGCTAGCAATGTTGGGATTTGGTAGATCTCTAGTTATCGCCGTTTCTGGCTACTCTTCGCCCAATATTCTTTAGAGCTGGGCAGAGTATCCAAGGATATAATCCGCCAAGCAATAATTCAAAATCAAATTTATTTAAATTATTATTTTTATTAATAGATTTTTTTATAATCTATATTTATTATTACAGTTTTTAGAACATTTTATAATATTATGCAATTTTTAATTAACAATAATACTTACAATTTAAATAAAAATATGTCCTTTCTCCTACTAATTTTTTATTTAATTAAATATATTTCGGAAACTATGTTTCCATCTTCAGTTAGTTTCCGAAATATATCTAGTTTAATAAAAAAAAAATAAGTAGCAGAAAGAACAAGTATTTTTATTTAAAATAATTAAAGTCTCAACAACCAACATAAAGAAGATTACTAATAATTACTGATGATTTTTTCATTGTTTTTTTCAGCCCGTGGCCGAGGAGCCATTCCGCCTGGACACCGAGCTGGACGACCTGCCTCGTGAATCGCTCAAGAAGCTCATCTTCGAAGAGACACTGCGGTTCCGCCAGCGAGTCAACATGGAGCACAACAACGCGACGTAGTCACAAAACGGCCCCCCATAAATGAAAAGAAAAGCAAACAACAATTACTTAAAACTACAAAAAAAAATTAAACATACATAATTTTTCGGAAGTATTCAAAAATCTTAAACAAACAATCCTCTTTTCTTTAGTACAACTCACAACAACAAAAATATTATGTTATATATATGAAAGATAAAAATAACAATAAGATAAAATAATATGTGGTAGAGGAACGGAAATAAGAGAAGATAAATCTTAATTAAAATTACAAAGAAAGTATAAGAAAAATTAAATTAATTAATAATAATTGAATTTACATACATACAAAACAAAAGCAAAATGTAATGTAATTATTATATAATTAAGCAAACAAAGAAGAAGAAAAAACATTGAGACAAAGAAGAAAAGAAATAATAATAATAGCTATATTTTTGAATAATTAGTTTTTGTAAATTAAAAAGGAATATTATTATACTCAAATTAAAAATATAAAAAAGCGGAAAAATATATTGATGTGAAAGAGTAAACATAATGTGATTACGTCATTGGTAGGTTCTTAATTCACGTAAAATACACAGAAAAACAAACGTTGATGTTTCTTCAATTTTTCTTTATTGCTATTTAGGCGCAAGGAAACGTATACAAACATCAATAAAACCGGTATTTATTTTTCGTTTTTCTACAGTTTAAAATAATCAAAAATAATGATTAAATAAAAGATATTTTTTTTATTCCATTCAGCAGTTTAAACGTAAAGAAGGTATGATATATAAGTAAAGCTAATACTTATTCTTCTTTTTGTTTCCTTTCTGTTGTTTAAGCGCAAGGAAAAGATGATAAATAAATGAAGCTAATAAAAATACGGACGGATTTTAAAAGTTCGCACCTTTTTCTCAACTGCTACTGATTTTTAGTAATTCTTACTTTCTTTCGCGATTTTTTTTGTCAAAAATTTAAGAAAATAAAAGAAAGCGTCATTCCAAGGGTTTGAATAAAATATGCAATGCACACGTTTATATAAAAAGATAAAAAAAGAAAGCAGTATTTATATAGATAGCGGAATTTTCCTCAAACTTACATTTGGTTGGATTAATATATTTTTTGAATAATGTGAATTATAATAAATTTGCGTAAATTTTGAATTTCTAAACTTTTTATTCAATAAAATATGCATTGGGAGTACCTTTCAAATTTCTAATTTCAAGAATTCAGGAATGGAAAACGTAAATATAATTTCTTAAAAAAATATGTAATTTGATCTTTAATAAAACGAATAAGTTTGAGGATGATTCGTATTATTAGAAAGTGTGAGTGCGCACGTCCGGGACAAATCACGCACACAACTAAAGCTATATCAAAAAAATAAATAAATAATTAAAAAGAGAGATTAATTTAAAAAAATAGGGAGAAGAAATACAAAACTTAAAATTCAAGAAAATTAAAAAAAAAAACAACAAATTGAAAATTTAAACCGTCGAATATGAATTCTAAAGCGCAATCCATATTCAGCGATTCAAGTGGATGATGATATTAACTGTGTCATATTATATATTCTTATTACCGAAACATAAGTGTTTTTAAATATTAAAAAATAAAATGAAAAAAGAAGAATTCTTATATTGTGAAATAAATAATAATAATAAACATTTTTATCTGTGATTCATCACTTTCTTTATTGAATGTTATATCGATTCGCATATTTATGTATACCAAGTAGGTTTAGCGGGATGCGGAAAAAAAAATAAAATAATAAGAGCGTGTGAAATGAATTAAAAAAAATGTGAGTGACAACGATTGGAGACGTGATTCTTTTTGTGTCTGTACTTTTTACCCCAGTTTATGGTAATAATAATTAATTGATAACTTCTACTTCTTTACTTTGTAAACTTAGAATAAAAATAAGTTATTTTAACTGCGTGTACCGTTCATTTTAGTGGACGAATCCAAGGATTATAAATTCATGTTTGCAACAAGAATATAGAATAGAACGTCAATGACGTCGATCATTTAAATTCTGTGAATATCCTTGCTGCTAACATTAGGAGGGATGCATTCCTTTCCAAAAATATAATTCTTGGGGTGAACCAGCAGTTTTATTTCAACAAAAAGTTTATACATGCTTTTTATTGAAATGAAACTGCTGGTATATAATATTTAATTTCCATACATCCGAAACTTATTGTTATTGTTCTTATTATTATTGTTACATAAACTGTTGTAAGTCACATTCTCAAAAGGAACAATTAATATAAAACAAAACAAACAAAAAAATATCTCTATGTGTAATGTTCTTCGTTAATAAAAATAAACCTTTAAAAACTACTCCCTTATGTTTTTCACAGCATGTTTACAAAAAAAAAACACACACACTTCCTCGTTGATTGAACCCATATCCATTTAACAAAATTTTGTATATACATATAAATATTATAATAATACAAATTTTATTAAAATTTCATTGTGATAGACATTGATGATGATAAGCATAAATGATGGTGAAAGTATTGTTTTTTTTTATAATTATAATTTTCCCTTCCGTTTTTTGAATTTTGTAAATAATACTTAACTAGAAAAGTGGCACGCTAATATTCCTTAAATCCTCCAATATTTATTTCAGTAATACATTAAATTACACCACAATTTTCACATTAGATATATTTCTGCGTTATCAATTTATTTTTCCTTATTTCCTCTCTATTCCTTATTACATTATTGATTATTTTTTGTCTTTGATTTATTTTATTATTTCAGCAGCGCCGCAGTAAGACTGGCAACCACTCACTGAGAGTGTATTTCTTTTAAAACGAAAATTTTATATGTTTTACAATCATGACAATATACAGGCAAATATAAACGCTGATTTTTACTACTGAAAAAAAGGGATACGGATTGATAATTAGATTTTTCTTATTTGAAACGCTGTTTGTTTGTAACCACGAAAAGAATAGTATAAAACAATTTATAGTAAGATATTTAATGTTGATTGGTTGATAAAGGGCGTCATTCACGACTGCAAGGGTGGGCGGAGGCATTGTTTTTATCAAGTTAAGGGCAATATTTGTTTGAAACTAATGACTACGAAAGCTGTGGATAGCCATTTTTTACTGCGACGCTGTATATCCATCTAGCATAATTCATTCATTCGTTATATTCCTATTGCTGCATTTTTTTCTCCGTACTACTCTTCTACTTGTTTATTGCATTGTTTCTTGCGACAACACGCAAAAATAAATTATGTATATATTAAGGAGCGAGAGATGCAAGTTTTTTTGTTTGAGGGAACTTCATGGCCTAAAACCGGACTTCAGTTCGTTCTTGTTATATAAAAAAAAGAAAGAATATGAATGTTGTTGATACTGTTAAATAGTGTGTCATACTTTTAGTAGTCATGATCACGGCATTATACAAATATTATTATTATATAAATATATATATATAGTTCTTATAGGTGTACATTAAAGAATTATATTGTATGTTTTGCGTTTCATTTACTTCCCTGTCTTCAACTCCTTTTGAACATTAATAAAAAAATCATTTTACATAAAACTTTAATGAAAAAAAAAAAATATCCATAAATAAACTTTTTACAAAATTGAGGAAAATTTGAACTTTGAACTTTTTCAGAAACTTCAAAAATTAAAAAAAAATATTTCTAGGCAGAATTCAAACAATCTGTTAACGGATTCTTATTCTGCATTATTTAAACTATATTTAGGGAAAATTTCAGCTCATTTTATCCATAAATAAACTTTTTGAAAAACCAAAGGGGGGACCCTTTGAACTTTTTCAGAATTTCAAAAATTAAAAAAAAATATTTCTAGGCGGAATTCGAACAATCTGTTGACGGATTCTTATTCTGCATTATTTAAACTATATCTACACAAAGTTTCAGCTCATTTTATCCATAAATAAACTTTTTTTAAAAATTGGCCAAAATCGAAAATGTTCGTAGATATGTTCAAAGGATTGCACTTTTTCAGAACTTCAAAAATTAAAAAAAAATACTTCTAGGCGGAATTCGAACAATCTGTTGACGGATTCTTATTCTGCACTATTTAAACTATATTTTGGGAAAATTTCAGCTCATTTTATCCATAAATAAACTTTTTGAAAAACCAAAGGGGGGACCCTTTGAACTTTTTCAGAATTTCAAAAATTAAAAAAAAATATTTCTAGGCGGAATTCGAACAATCTGTTGACGGATTCTTATTCTGCATTATTTAAACTATATCTACACAAAGTTTCAGCTCATTTTATCCATAAATAAACTTTTTTTAAAAATTGGCCAAAATCGAAAATGTTCGTAGAGATGTTCAAAGGATTGCACTTTTTCAGAACTTCAAAAATTAAAAAAAAATACTTCTAGGCGGAATTCGAACAATCTGTTGACGGATTCTTATTCTGCACTATTTAAACTATATTTTGGGAAAATTTCAGCTCATTTTATCCATAAATAAACTTTTTGAAAAACCAAAGGGGGGACCCTTTGAACTTTTTCAGAATTTCAAAAATTAAAAAAAAATATTTCTAGGCGGAATTCGAACAATCTGTTGACGGATTCTTATTCTGCATTATTTAAACTATATCTACACAAAGTTTCAGCTCATTTTATCCATAAATAAACTTTTTTCAAAAATTGGCCAAAATCGAAAATGTTCGTAGAGATGTTCAAAGGATTGCACTTTTTCAGAACTTCAAAAATTAAAAAAAAATACTTCTAGGCGGAATTCGAACAATCTGTTGACGGATTCTTATTCTGCACTATTTAAACTATATTTTGGGAAAATTTCAGCTCATTTTATCCATAAATAAACTTTTTGAAAAACCAAAGGGGGGACCCTTTGAACTTTTTCAGAATTTCAAAAATTAAAAAAAAATATTTCTAGGCGGAATTCGAACAATCTGTTGACGGATTCTTATTCTGCATTATTTAAACTATATCTACACAAAGTTTCAGCTCATTTTATCCATAAATAAACTTTTTTTAAAAATTGGCCAAAATCGAAAATGTTCGTAGAGATGTTCAAAGGATTGCACTTTTTCAGAACTTCAAAAATTAAAAAAAAATACTTCTAGGCGGAATTCGAACAATCTGTTGACGGATTCTTATTCTGCACTATTTAAACTATATTTTGGGAAAATTTCAGCTCATTTTATCCATAAATAAACTTTTTGAAAAACCAAAGGGGGGACCCTTTGAACTTTTTCAGAATTTCAAAAATTAAAAAAAAATATTTCTAGGCGGAATTCGAACAATCTGTTGACGGATTCTTATTCTGCATTATTTAAACTATATCTACACAAAGTTTCAGCTCATTTTATCCATAAATAAACTTTTTTCAAAAATTGGCCAAAATCGAAAATGTTCGTAGAGATGTTCAAAGGATTGCACTTTTTCAGAACTTCAAAAATTAAAAAAAAATACTTCTAGGCGGAATTCGAACAATCTGTTGACGGATTCTTATTCTGCACTATTTAAACTATATTTTGGGAAAATTTCAGCTCATTTTATCCATAAATAAACTTTTTGAAAAACCAAAGGGGGGACCCTTTGAACTTTTTCAGAATTTCAAAAATTAAAAAAAAATATTTCTAGGCGGAATTCGAACAATCTGTTGACGGATTCTTATTCTGCATTATTTAAACTATATCTACACAAAGTTTCAGCTCATTTTATCCATAAATAAACTTTTTTCAAAAATTGGCCAAAATCGAAAATGTTCGTAGAGATGTTCAAAGGATTGCACTTTTTCAGAACTTCAAAAATTAAAAAAAAATACTTCTAGGCGGAATTCGAACAATCTGTTGACGGATTCTTATTCTGCACTATTTAAACTATATTTTGGGAAAATTTCAGCTCATTTTATCCATAAATAAACTTTTTGAAAAACCAAAGGGGGGACCCTTTGAACTTTTTCAGAATTTCAAAAATTAAAAAAAAATATTTCTAGGCGGAATTCGAACAATCTGTTGACGGATTCTTATTCTGCATTATTTAAACTATATCTACACAAAGTTTCAGCTCATTTTATCCATAAATAAAATTTTATGAAAATTGAAAAATGTAGTAAGGAGTCCTCTTTGAACTTTTTAATTTTTAATTGAAATTTTACAAATATATATATCTAAGTCCAATTAAAATACAATTTATACTTGAGTATTTAATTTTGTGAAAGAAAATTCAATTAGTTAAAATAGCGTTCGTTTGCGTTCGGTCGCTCACTTGCCGCATTCCATTGAAAATCGCCTGAATTTTCGATTTCGTACCAGGAAAACAGTAACGCGAGAAGATCTTTCATCCATTGATGGAATATTGGTAGATTTTTCATAGATACATTTATTTACCATAGATGATTATTTTCATAGATGATATATTTATATAGATTTCATAGATACATTTATTTAATCATAGATAATTATTTTCATAGATGATATATTTGTATATATTTCATAGATATATTTATTTAACCATAGATAATTATTTTCATAGATGATTAATTTTATATATATCATAGATAAAGATTTAAATCATAGATGATTATTTATCAAAGATAATATATTCATAGATTTAGATTTTAATCATAGATTATTATTTTTCATAGATAAAAATTCTTAGATTCTATTAGATCATGTTTTTTAATTATTTTAGAAATGTAGTATTCAATTCGCAGAAGAATCTGATATCAGTAGGGAATTTAAAACAATTAGACGATTTTTTTTTTAAATAAAACTTTTTATTTCATTAACATCAAACATGTATAGTTTACAATAATACGCAAATAATATAACAATTATCGACCATAATTTCGAACACTTGCAGCTCACTAAAACAAAAAAAAAATATATTGGTAATTGCATTATTAGTAACTGAAAAATATAAAGTCAATCTTTATAAATTTTACAATAACTTCCTTAACATTACTCATTTAATTAACAACAATTATTATAAATATTTGGGACTATTCCATATATGCTCTGTATACTCTGGGAAAATTAGTTTATCCCATTATAACTTGCTTATTTTGTAATAACTGACCTGTATAAGCGACAAGTTGAGATAAAGTAGTGTACAGAGATATAAAAGCGAAGTCGTAGCCCTGCGATGAATATTTGTCCCAAATCAATGAAGGCAGCGCTAGGAATATCCCGAAACTTGACAGGGTTATGCACTTCCAAACCAACATCAGTTCATTTCGCCAGCAGCTCACATCCTTCCTCTGGTTGAACTGTTTATATGCCAATGTGAATAAACAGATTATTGCAGTAAATCCAGTGTTTTCTGTAGAACGAAATAAAAACATCATTTTAGTAACATTAAATTAAAATAATATAAGGGTTTTATGAATCATGGGATTTACGTGTGAATAAGCCCGTTGTTTAGTTCAGTAAAGCTTCAAAATTTAATTCACAATTTTCTTTTTCTCTTTGCAATTATATTAATGATATAATTATTGAGTTACTTACTTATTATTACTTTAAAGACGGCGTTGTAATACTCGAAATCCGCTGTTACAAAATTGTCTAGTAGTAATTTTTTATTTTCAAAATCGCCCTTGAATTGGTACGAGTAGGATAGGGACCAATCTGAGTAGGCTTCCATCAATTGTAAAATCAACCATAATTTCCAATGTACCTAATAAAAAAGAAATACGAATTTTTGTAGTAATTATCAATTCGACTACACTAATTTCGATATTTTGATTTCTAGACGCAAATTATGAGCCATTTTTATGGTTTTCATTTTCTGAATAATGTAATTTTCTAATTTATTTATAGAGCGCTTGGTGATTTTTTTTTATTAAGGGAATTTATATTTATAAATCACTACGATTGAGAAAATAAAAAGGAATCGTACTCACGGAATATTTTGTGTTGAACAGGACGTGTCTGTAAGCCTCTCGATTCAGCAGAATTAAATCAATTATTATAATCAGTGGATCGTACTCTATGTACTTATCAGCTATCTGTTTACACCTCAACTGAAAAAAATTAACATACATTAAATTCTGTAATTAGCTATAGAGAAACTTTGCATTTAGCAATAAATAATGCTTAATTTATATATAAACCGTGCTTAATGTTTTAAACTTATTACTAAAAACGGCAAAACTTTGATTTCGTTATTATACAGGAATTTTTATAGTTTTTCAAGTAAACTGGTATTAAATTCTCTATAAGGAATTTAATTCTGACTACAACACATTTTATTAAAATTTATGCATTTATTGTGCTCAAGGTTTTAAATTCATTACCAAAAACACCGAAACAACAACCCGAATAATAATTTCAATACTCACACAATTACACAACTTCAAAACTGAAGGACTGTACCTCTTGTACAGCTCCTTGATGGGCTCACCGCAGTACGTGCAAGTGTAGGGCAGCACTTCCATTTGAATAAGAAACACCCACACTTTAAATGAAATAACCTCAATAGCGATTTAACCTTAAAATGAGAGCACAGAGTTATCTATAATGTAAACAATGAGCGTTTTTTAATTGGGGAATCCAGTTTGAATATGGATGAAAGTTTTTGGAAATTGGTGCGGGGCGTCGTGCCCAATGTTTCCAGCGAGTCGGCTGAGAGCGCCTTGAGGACGAGGGAGAAATCCATTCGGGTGCTTTTACAGCATGTAATTCCGTTTTAACAATAAGAAATTAATCCTTTTTATGTTTACATGTTATATTTATAGAATAAAATTCCTGAGAAAGGATGGGATGAAGCGACGGTGGAGTTGCTGTTGAATCGGCTAGCCCTGATGGACAGCAATAACTTTTCGGCGGCTTGCGGAGTCGGTGAACGTGAAGGCAGGATTGCTTCAGGTGTGGAAAAATATCATTTTTATCTAGAATAATCATTCTGTGTGAATTGAAATGGACGGCCTTTTATTTTTTAAGAAATTGTAGCGAGGAGACATTTTCGCTTCGGCCACGGCATCGGTAAATCCGGCGACCTAACGGAAATCCAACCAAAGGCGTGCGGTTCGAGCTTGATGTACAAGTTAACCAATAAAATGCTTCAGGATCTTTTCCAATCAATGGGTAGGCTTATTGATAGATAGAAAATGAAAAGAACATCGTAATCTATTCCATTCGATTCTATTCTAATCTAATAATGCCAAGAAGCGAGTAGGTTTATCAGAATTTAATTGTTTTTAGGTATGGAAAAATCAATCGAATGCCTTTTGGTTCCGGTGGCGACAGGAATGGGTTTAGTTTTAAGTATGCTGTCTTTAAAATCCACCAGACCTCAAGCGAAATACGTGATTTGGTCCAGGATCGATCAAAAGTCGTGTTTTAAGAGCATTTTAACGGCAGGTAATAATTATTATTATTACAACATGCAATCATTTGTTGTACAATGGTAAATGTTTATAGTATAATTTAATATCCCCTCCGGATTTTATTTCATAAGGATTGTCTTTTTTACAAGTTTTAAAAATCCCAAAATTGCTGAAATTTAAAGGTCCACGAAGCGGACATACCCGCTTTAAACCCTATTATGTTTTAGGTTTTATTCGATTAACCCTCTTTAAATTCTTACTGTTCTTTTTTTAGGTTTCATTCCGATTATTGTGGATCCAATCGTTAAAGAAGATTTCATGGAAACAAACGTTTCGTTAATTGAGGAAAAACTATGCGATCTCAAAGATGAAGTTTTGTGCGTCATGTCGACGACTTCGTGTTTTGCACCGAGGCTTTGCGATAATATCGAATCCATAGGAAAATTGTGTAAAAGTTACGATGTCCCGCACTTGATAAACAACGCTTACGGATTGCAGAGTGGATACATCATGAAGAGGATACAAAAATCTCAGAGGTAGAAAAATTATTACCGCAATAAGCAATTATAATAATAAAATATTTTTTTATTAATAATATTTTTTACTGAGGTTAAATTTAATAACTGTATTCTTGACAGTAAAATTAATGTTAGTCGGTATTTATAAATTTCAGGGTTGGTCGTGTTGACATATTTGTGCAAAGTACTGATAAAAATTTGATGGTGCCAGTAGGTGGTGTTATAATCTCATGCTTCTCCACCGCTTTGATGAAATTAATATCCAGTACTTACCCAGGTGATATATTCTTTTTATATTTAAGATTTTTTTAAATTTGTCAAAACCGTAAATTTGCTAAAAATGAGAAAAAAAGAATCTTCATAGAAGGCATTCGATGGATGGAGTAACAAATTATGGCCAATACTTCAACAAAAAAGGATTAACGAAATATTTAAAATGTTGAAATATTAATAATGTATAATAAAATAAAAACTTCAGTCTTGAATAGCGGAACACTTTTTTTTCTTTATTGAATTTACAGGTTGTATATTTTTTTAAGGTAGAGCATCGTCGAGTCCAATACTGGATGTGTTCATAACATTATTGACGGTTGGTAAGGAGGGATACCATATGTACTTAAAAGAACGGGAAGAATGTTTCCGGGATTTGGTCGAAAAATTGGGGGCGGTTTGTGGAAAATACGGGGAGACGGTCTTGCATTCACCGCAGAATCCAGTTTCAATAGGTTTTTATTGTGATCGACACAACATGCTAAAGAGTGCTAATGAAAGGGTCTTTACATTTTACAGGAATAACATTGTCTACATTCCGAACTGAGGATTTGACGAAAATCGGATCAATGCTATTCATAAGAAATGTGTCTGGAGCTAGAGTGGTGGATTTATCAGAATCGAAAACCATAGGGGGACACCATTTTAAAAGTAATTATTCACAATAACTAATTTCTACAGGTTGACAATTATTATTTTTAATGTAATCGTAAGCCATAAGTAGGTCTAACCTTATAATTCGCAATCACATGGGAAAGGATTGAGAATGGCTCAGGAACGGATCTTATCGTACTTGTTATTTCTTTAATATTCTACGTTGTTGTATAGCATATTGCTAAATAAAGATTATTAATTAATTAATTATTTCAGAATGGGGATGTCACAGTGATGAAGTGTCAGTTCCGTACTTAACAGTGGCTGCCGGTATAGGCATTCAGACCAAAGACGTGGATTCATTCGTGGAAAAATTGGATAAAGTATTTAAGAAAATCAAAAACCTGTGATTACTTCCTGATGTTTTTTTATAGCCGATAATAGTTACTCCAGCTCAAATATGGGATGTCTATAATAATATGATTTTTGCATAACCAAAATTTATTTAGTGACTGTAATTTCGACATCATTAACTCATCGATATCAAACTGACTGCTAGTTTAATAATGATGTCGAAACTATAGTCAGGAAATTAATAAATCTAATAATGATTTAATTTCATACCTAAATAACCTTGAAGTCGATTTAATTTATAAAAATGTGTATCTTTATCAACTGGCTTTTGATAATAATTTATAAAAAAACTATTTTAGTATTTATTACTAATTTATATTTAATTTAAAGGTGATAATAAATTGATACTTAAACTGTTCCTTACTAAAATTCCAAAATTTATTTTTTTTAAGAAATTCCCTTTCCTTTTTAAATAAAAACCCGACACTGACACTTTTAAGGGTGTAATTTTATTGCAAATTCTGTATTACACGCAATACTCGTTCAAGAATTAAATATTATACACAACTACGTTTGATTCGGGTTTTCCTTGGCATACTTGAAAGTCAAAATCAATCAATTTTGGATTGACATCAAAAGCGTTTGTCAAATGGACGGAGACGAGTGGGAGAGTTTATTCTTTACATTATGGAAGGTATTGTGAAATTTAAAAATGGACATTGGATTTGGAATGCCCACTACAATGGCGTACAATTCGTCAGGTGAGTTGACTATTCCGGAACTGTAATTATTAAATGATCGTCACCCGAAGAAATAGCTTTCGTTTCTACATGTTCAAACAGCGAGTTATTTAGATTACCTTATAAACTGGTCACGAATTATATGAGATGTAATGAAAGTGTTATTTAAAGTCACGACGTCGTCCAAAAACATGAAGTGACGACGGCAAGGGCCAAGACGAAATCCGGCAAGCACGCGATACTGCCGAGTTCCATACAGTTCAAGGAGAACGTGGACAACGTGGAAAAGGTTGCGTAATGTTTTGGAAACGGCTTTGATTTATGTAAGAAAAGCAGATTTACTTTCGTAGACTATTTCAAAGGCACGTCAAACTGAACGAACCCGACGTGATCACAGTGCAGGACATAAAGGACGTCGCTTTCTTTTTGGCCAATCCGAAAGATCTCAGCGCGGAGTTTATAAATTATTACCACCTGCCGGAAATCGACAATTTCCTCAAGAATGTCATTATTTACTTTCACTATTATTTACAAGTAAGATTCACTACTTCAATTATTATTTATCGGTAGAAATTTGTAATATGGCTATATTTAGGTTGTGTTTAATGCTCACAGTGAAAAAAAATTACATGTCCCCTATATTTGGTTTTTTAATTAGGGGGGAGGAGGGGAATAATAAATAGACGGGGAAGGCGATTCTCTTATATCACACTCTTACCCCGTTCATTTTTCATTACTACAAAAATGTATTGCTTTTCTCCTATTACTGTCCATTTTATTCAAAACTTCGATTAACTTGCACCTGATTTTCACGAAAGGAAAAAATGTATTCCGTCATCATAATAATTCTTGTAGATTTGGGAGAGTATGAACATAAGGCGCGAGGAAGCGAGGAGGAAACTCAGACAGCCGGTCGTGTACGAACTCGAGGATGTCGTCAGGGACGATTTATCGGATCTTAGGAGCATGCTGGGAAGGGAATACGCAATCTTGCTCTTGGGCGTCGGCAAAGTTTATCCCTACCATCACCTGACCGCTTCGATAAACTCCCTATCCGAGCGCGACAGAAGGATATTCGAGTCGTTCGTGTGTATGACAGTCAGGGTGGTTTGGATCGCTTTGCAGAGAAGGCATTTACACATAATTGGTACACTCAATTCATTCAGATTTAATTTATAGATTAAACTGTGCACTATATGAAATTCGAAAAAAAAAAAAAAAACATTTTTAACGTTTAGCTTTTATAAATTATCAGACATAACCCTCCAGCCAAACAAAATCTCGATAAGGTAGCTTTTTGACAAATTTTATAAATCGCCTCCCCCGTCCCTTGAAAACTCCTGAATCCATAAATCAACCAATATTTATTAATAAGTAATTATTAAATATTTGCAGTTGTTGAATGGATTACACTAATTATTAATTATTATTTTAATTATAAATACCAGAGTTAGAGTTGAATCGGGTTTTCCGGACTGATTTCTTCAACGTAGTCCTGCACAGAAGCAACAGGCCGGTGAAGGCAGTGTGGCGGTCACCGGAGGAGGACAGAGTGCTGACGGGAACGGCCAACGTTAGGGAGACGAAGTTGAAACAGAGATCGGCACTAATCAAAGAGTTGCTGTTCGGAGAACACGATTGTAGAATGCTGGCCATTGGATTTAGAGATTTTAATCCGTATGTAGGGAATCTTGTTCCTCTTCATCTAAATTTGAATTAGTTTTGTAAAAGGTGTATTCGAATTAAATAACGTCAATTTTCCGTATTAAGAAAAAGCGAGCGTCTTATTTACTTGGAAAAACTGTTTGCGGCTCCATTCGAAGAATTGTACGATCATGGCATAACGGTGGGCCTGATTGGGATCCCTCGGGAAGAGTACGATTGCATGATGTATCCAAGGCAGAGGACGAGGGAGAATTTCGACAAAGTCCTAATAGAACCGATTAATTTAAAATTTCCTGTTTTCGAAGGCATCCCGTGAGTCGTTGCATTTTTGATCTACATGAAAAAGATAAGTTATGAATAGTAAAAAAGAAAGAACATATGTTTCGATCCAGCGCAGACAAATTTTCAGTTATACATTTGTTTTAATTTCAGTGATAAAGACATGCCGAAAGAATTTCCGAAGCCACAATGCCAATACAAAGAATCGGAGAATACGATTCAGGCGAGGCGATATCAGTGCCGGATGTGGAGGCATTACGTGATGAAGAACCAGAAATCCATTTCGAATTTCAGCTTCAAGGTCGGCTGACTTTTCCGTTGCTTGCTCATCAAAATTAATATGAAATAAATTTTAATCATAATAAATACATTTACACTTTGTCCCCATGAAATCAAGAACTTGTTCTTTCGATAAAAATAATTGCGTGTTGTTGTTCACGTCGATTACTTCATACAGAGGAGGGGTTTCGAGTGTTTTCGGTCCAAGTACGATTATGTAGGGATGACCAGTGCGTTTCGCGTCGAGGATCCGTTTTCCAATTGTGAGATTGTTTCGGTCGTCCAATAAAATGTCGTCTTTTAAATGGGGGATTGAGTCGAGGGAGAAATACATTTCTTCACCTAAATGCTTATTGAATGCTTCTTCTTTACTCCCTTCCTAAAAGTAAAACAAAAATAATTGTTAAAAATAATAAAATATTGCAATCAATTCTTGATAACTTTGGGCCGATTAAAAATTGCTCGGAAACGAGAACAGGTAAATTGATACAGGTAAATCTTATGATTCATCTTTCCTATTTAAGTTCCATTCTTGTTCCTGGGCTATTCTGAATCGGCCCAAAGTTATTCCACTAACTAAAACTTAAATTCAATTAATTAATGTCTTAATATTCGACATTAATTAAAATTAAATGAACTGACCTTTGAGGGAATTACAATTGCTTTAAATGGTGCTAACGGTAAGGGCCATCGTATTTCCTGCTCCAAGGAAAGTATCTCCGTGACTGCTGCTAAAATTCTCGATAAGCCCAAGCCATAACTTCCCATTTGTAACGTGACCGGTTTAGAATTTTTTGAAAGGAAATTCGCTTTTAGGGGCTTCGAATATTTCTCACCCAACAGAAATGTGTGTCCTACCTATATAAAAAAAAAAACATAAATTTTTAACGAGAAAGAGAAGGGCATGGCTAGAAAGGGGAGTTTGTGTGAGAAAGAAAACGGAATTGAGTGAGGGTTGGTTTTTTTTGTATTGTAACAGGTGGAGAATATTTTGAATTTGTTCAGGTATCTAATGTGTCAAATGATTACTAATAAATATAAATACCTCAATACCATTTGTGATCTTTATACCGCTATTGTTGCTACATTTCGGGCATTCTTCTTTACCGACCAATTCCATATTAGCACGATAGCCGCAATTTTCACAGTGCAATATTGAATCCTCGCCGACGTTTGCCACGAAATGATATTCGTGAGAAATCGAACCGCCCATATTTCCACTTGTACCCAAAACTTAATTAAGACATTTTTCATTGTTGTCGAATATTTGTATTAATTAAAGGTAAAAACAATTTTTAAGAGGGGTTTAAAAGATCGAGAATAATTATTAAACTTGCGACAGAAATAATTATAATTTGCGTTGCATACCTTTAACGTATTCAATTCCAATCCTTTTAAAAATTGCGTCATAAGCTTCGCAGACTTCCTCATAAGTTCTCCTGGCCGATTCAGTGTCGATATCGAAACTATAAAGATCCTTCATAAAAAATTGCCTGGCGCGCATCAACCCGAAACGCGGCTTCATCTCATCCCGGTATTTGCTCGTAATTTGGTACAATCTTATAGGAAAACTCTTGTAGGACATCGGCGCTATCGAAGCGAATAAATCAGCCGCTGCTTCTTCGTGCGTCTGAATATACATTTTTCATTGTTATTTATTAAAGCCGATGTAAAATTGTTGTTTATATTAACAATTAATGTAAATAATATTATACATCACTAAAATATCTGTATTTTAATAACGAGCATTCTCTAACTTTTAAGCACTCATAGTACTCCTGATAAATAAATAATTATTTACCTACAGGACTTAAAATGTAGTCTGAATTATGCCGGTCTTGCAGCTTGAATAGTTCCGATGCCACATCTTCGATTCTCCCTTAAATAAAACAGAATTTTGTAATTTTAAAAGTAAAATAAAATAAATTTGAAAACTCCCAGTCATCATTAATTAATACTCAGCACAATTGTTTCTATTATTAATTAGATTGATAAGCGGGAATATGAAAACATTTTCAATTCAATTTAAATCCCTATTTTCGGCATTAAGAACGAACACCCGCTATTTGTTCGAAATTTCATGAAGTGTTTAAATTAGTTGGGTCGTCTTACCAGTTGATTTCCATAACTTGGAGTTTGTCAAAGTCGGAAAAATTACTTTCTGCCCGTCGATCTTCCTCATTTCTTCGTCGACAATCTTGCATAGCTTTTCGAAAGATCTGATTGCCAATGGCAATAAATGGAAACTTCCCGGGCTGGATTGTTTTATCACTCCTAAATCCAACAGTAGCTGAAATATAATTAAATCCTTGGATAATATAACTTTTAGTTCATTATGGCTAGATTTTTCAAGCTTACGTTAAGCTTAGATGTGTCAATATCACCAAAGAAAAGACCGATTCACAATCGCCCAGGTATATGATCATATACAGAAAGTCCATAAGACCACTTTCCGGGCAATTGCGAATCGATACACGTAATTCTTAAGTTACATCGTTGCGTTTCTATTCTCAGGTGATTGCGAATCATGTATAATGAATAAATAGTTGTTTTATTCATTCGTTATCAATAAATTAACCTTACCCTTTGGCTTTTCGATGTAATTTCTTGATTTTTCACTTGTATATTCTTCTGTACGGCTGTTATTGGTTGAAACAGTTTAGAAGACTTGTTCAAAACTTGGATGCCGCATAGTTTCGCTTGATTCTTTAATACCGACACCATTTTTTTTATTTCTTTAATAACAGATTAACTTATTTATACGAATTTTATTTATGTTAATTAATTTTTAATTAACATAACCTCACTTTTTCTTTTCTTATCACGCATAAGGTAAAATAAATCTTATGATATTTATTGACAATTATTGTTTTAGACCAAAATGCTATTATGCATAAAAATAGAGTGAGTATTATATAGATGAAACATAACCTCACTTTTTTTTCTCGTTGCACCTAAGGTGAAAAAAATTTCATGATTTTTATTGACTATTATTGCATTACTCCAAAGTGCCGTTATACCTAAAAATTGTGATATTATTCTGTAGAGGAAGTGTTGTCTTGGAACAGTTCCGAAGGAAATAAACGCACGCTCTATTAAAATAAATACACGTGCTATTTATGTTATTAGTTTATTTAAAGAATATTTTGTGGTTAATTATGAATTGAAATAATAAAATATTTTATTGTTTACTTTTAATTATCTCAATTCTGAATGTTGGTGGTCCTTGCTGTCGCGTTCCGGAAAATGGAGGACGAGTCCGGATCCCCGTCAGCCGGTGCGGGCCGTTAAAATTTTCAGTCTCCCCCGGAAAAACCACGAAAACGGCGATTTTCTTGAAACACAATCGACACCACCGGAAAAACCACACATGCCAGTCACGCGAGGCCGAGGTAGCAACCCCCCGATAACCAATACGTGAGCCGCGCTCTTTACACGTCAACAAAACGCGACTCTTTCTCTCAACTGGGACGCAATGTTGATATAAACCAAGCCCGAGCTACTTAACGTAAATTAAAGGAAATTCGCTGTGTGAATTGCGGTGCAGTATTATAGGTTTTTAAGATGTTGCCTCTCTCGCATAAGGACACCCTCAACGGGGGCTTCGGGTCCAGAGTGAAGGAGAGGATAAATAATTGGCTCCGGTTGATTTTTTCTGACAAGAACTCGAGGAACTTGTTCTTATTCTTGCTGCTCAATCTATCGTTTGCCTTTGTCGAGTTGACATATGGTATTTGGACAAACAGTTTAGGTAAGAATTGATATTTCTCGAAAATCCATTTATTAATTAATAATATATTCTCCACAACGGAGAAACCCACAGACTAGAAGGAAAAACTTGAGATGAATTTAGTTGATTCCCTATAAACGGTTCCTTCAATATTATCATAAAATTAATTAATGATTCCTCAGTATAATACCCATAAACTCGGAGTGAAGTTTTGCTGCAAGATTTGATTCAATTATTTAAAATCATTTAAATTCCTATAACACCCTTTTGGGTGTTGGGATTGTGGTTATTAACTTATTAAATGAAAACTTTGAATATAAATTGAGAATCGGTAAATTATTGCGATAATCTAATGCAATCTAACTGCAATTGTAACATTTTTCTGTGTATTTCAGGATTAATTTCGGATTCCTTCCACATGTTCTTCGACTGCACGGGTCTACTGGCGGGTTTAGCCGCTTCGGTCATAACAAAGTGGAAGGCGAACGACAAGTATTCTTTCGGATATGTGAGGGCGGAGGTGATTGCCGGTTTCATGAACGGGCTCTTCCTGTTATTTATAGCGTTTTTCATTATGTCGGAAGCCGTCGAGAGGGCTATAGAACCGCCAGAGGCAAGTCGATATTGATTATTAAATAAATTAAAAAAAAAGGCCTCAATCTAAATTACAATGACTCTTTCATTTGAATTTGTATATATTCTGTGGGGCTTTTTTTTGCATTAATGAATTCTTATCAATCGTTTTACATAAACAGTTTGCGTATTTTCATATTTAAGCACTTAAATTGTTTTTGGAAACTGAATCTAATTTAACGAGTCTAGTTTTTATGTAATTAGACTCCCACAGTATCAAAATCGTTAATAAAGGATTAGCGATTTTGATAGGGAAAGTAGCTTTTGTTACCACACCCACTTAGATTAATAATACGGAATGTCATTGCGAAACTGAAATGTTTTAGTTTGATAATGATTTTGAACGAATCAAATTTTTTTCCGCGATTTTGATTATTTAGAGTACTATTTAAATTGTACAAATAAATTATAGGAGGAATGATTCTAACTATTATTAAAAAAAAATTATTATTTTCATATTGAATTATTTAAATTACTGTGACTAACTGAACAAACAACTTTTTATTAGTGTTAATGATTATTGTTTTCAGGTTAAACATGAGAGATTATTTGTAGTCTCTTTCCTTGGTTTCTTGGTAAATTTAGTGGGAATCTATGCGTTCCAACACGGGCACTCGCACGGAGGCGGCGGTTCGCACGGACACTCGCACGGAGGCCACGGGCACAGCCACAACTCGCACAGGCACAGCCACGACCAGTCCGACATAGAACTGGCCGGTAGCAACTCCCAAATCATGAAAGGCGTCTTCCTGCACATCCTGGCCGACACGCTGGGCAGCGTGGGCGTCATCGTGTCCGCCGTGCTGATGCAGATGTTCGGCTGGATGATCGCCGACCCGATCTGCTCCATGTTCATCGCCTTCTTAATCGCCATCAGCGTCCTGGCCCTAATTAAAGACTCAATAGTGATTTTAATGCAGCGTCAGCCCACCGCCTTGGACAATGTCCTGCCTTTGTGTTACCAGAAGGTGGTGAGTTTGGCGGGGGTTTATTCGGTGCAGGAGCCGCACTTCTGGACGCTTTGCAGTGACGTGTACGTCGGGTCGCTTAAACTGGAAGTGTCGAAAAACGTGGATCCGAAGTACGTCGTGTCGCATACGCAGATGATTTTCGCCGGGGTCGGGGTGAGGCAGCTGTGCGTGCAGCTGGACTACACGCCTATGTGATGAATGCGGAAGGTTGATTTCAATGGAGGGTAAATTCTTCTGCACAGGCCAAAGCGGGGCCCAGGATTTGGGTTCAGAGATTTTTTTAGGGAGCTAATTTTTGTGAGAAAAACATTCCATTGGTACGCAGAACGCATTTCCATACATAAATAAAATTTTATTAATGTTTAAATTTGTGTTTTTTTTATTTCTAACTCCAACCTAACACATCATAGCCTTCTAGATTGACAAACATTTCTGTTTCTGTTTTTAAGTTACAATTATTATTAAGTCGTCAATGACATTACATACTTTACTTTTAATCTTTTTATTTGTTGCATTAAAATATTCACTGGCTGTAAAAGAAACACTCGTTTGTTAATTTAGGAGGTCGTGCATATCACTCAATAAGTTCCAGGTCCGACATATAGATGACAGCACCTCCTAACTTTCTTTAAACTCTAACCGAGTAATCGTAATTTTAAAGTGACAGGATGTTTACAAACCTGAATAAAAATAATAAAAGAGAGAATAGAGTAGAATTTGTTGCATTTGAAAATTTAACAAAACAGGAAAATGAAAAGTGCTTTAAAATAAAAACTTGTGATACAAAAAGAAGAATTAAAAAATTATTGATACCTTAAAATTGTTATAAAATAAAACTTTTAGTTAAATAACTATTCACAGCAAGAAGTAATAATGAACATTAAGGTATATATTAAAATGGAATTTCATATTACTCATTAGATTTTTTGTTTGTTTTAATATGTGGGGATTATTGTAGCGACTGTACATAATTTATTCGACTGCAATAAAAAATCTAATAACAATAAAAATATCATTAATGGTGAAATAATAATCGTTGGAACTTTTGATGAGAGCCTCAAAAAAAAAACAATATTTAATTAAGACAATCATTTCCAATTAATTTTCAAATTAATACAAATTGTTTAACATTTAGGAAATGTAACAATCGAAAAATGAGTGGCACGCGAAAGGATTATTTTACACGGAAAGAACATTAACATTTCATAATCAATAAATAAGTTACACTAATGCAGTATAATTAAGTCGGAATGTGTATAATTTAAGAATTCAATAACTTTGCTTCCACACCGTTACCGGAGCTACGTCCTTTTTTTCTTTTTAGATGGAATGTAATGTTTCAATTGGATTTCAATGTTTACATTCAAGCTTGGAATACTGGTAATGAAACGAAGGAGTTTACGAAACTGCAGTTATAATTGAGAAATAAAATCAGTTATTGCTGAGAAATTATTTGATATCGAATTAAGGATAATTATTTTAATACACTTGGAATACGGTCGTTAATTCAATCAACTGGTTAATGGTAATTATATATAATTTTTTTTCAATGACCCTTTCTACCCATATGAGTGTAGGGTTTTAATGGTAATTAAATATTTTTAAAACAAAAGAATACCAACAAAAAAAAATATATATGGATAATTGGAGTTTTGTTTAAAATACATCAATTAATAATTAATGGTCGGTGATTAATGTTTTAGGAAGTTAAAAAAAAAACATACTGGAATTAAAAATAACCCTTACTGGCTCAACTCATAATAGTCGTGTGTGTCGTTGATTAAATAAAAGTCTGTAATACAATTGGATTTCACGTACAAAGCAAATAAGAAAACTTTACTGCTGTTTGTTTAGCTTTTAATAAAAACACGAAAAAGTACGATTAAAAAGAAAATCCGTATTAAATAATAATTCAGGCTGAAGAAGAATATAAAATATATAGGCTGAAAGGCTTTCAGCCAATTCCTACAAGAATATTTGTTTAAAGTTTATATATATATATATATATAATTGATTGTCTTGTCTACTTTTCTTAAAGTTTAAATAAATTAAAAAAAAATTATTAAAAGACTTACATCTTTGTGTCTTTTAATAATTATAAAATATATGTTGTAATATATATAAAATATATGTTTTAATAACAAGAACTAACAAAATAAAGCATGATATCAGAATCTTTCGTCGATTTACTAAAAACCTCTTTCAATACAGCCTTTTGTTTCTTCAAAGATAATAATTCCTCAAATACGTAATTTAGGAAGGGTTGATTGAAAAAAAAAACTGGAGAATATAAAATATATAATTTATTATAAGGAGGAAAAAAGTAAACAACAATAAAAAATGTTCTGAATAAATTCCTCACTTAACCCGTGGTGAAACATTTTTTAATTAATAATCTTTATTTCTTAATCTTATCCTCTTTTACCCGAGATAATTAATAATATATATACAGAGAGTTTTTTTTTATGAGTATACATTTCCACTATGTATACCTGCAAAATACGCGACTCAAATGCGTTAGTGTATGTGTGTTTAGTTGCCTATAACACGCAATTGAACACAAATACGCGAAAATAAGCAACTAAACATACACACATTGCGTTTGACTCGCGTTTTTTGCAGGTATATTCTTCCCATAATGTATACTGATAAAAAAAACCTTTCTGTATATTTAATGACCCTTTCTACCCATATGGGTAGGGTTGATAATTAATAATGATTAATTAAAATACTTTTTTTATAAGTTTTACAGATTAAAATGATACCGGAATCTCTCAACAATATACTAAAAACCACATTCAACACATTCTTCAAAACAGCGTTTTGCTTATGCATTTTCAACGATAATAATTCCACAAAGATCCCCATAAATTCCCAAGATTTTCAGATCTACCGTTATAATTTAAACAACCCCGGCGCGCCATTCGCGAATCACAGATGCGACGGAATCATCATCAACGACTGCGACAACCCCCGGCAATCATTCGAGAAAATCGAAGATCTAATGAAATTCCGACACACCGAACACCGCGTGCAGTACAACCAAAGAAAATACGTCTTCATCGCGACTGATCGAAATTTATGCTTGGAGATATTCAATTCGGATTACTTGGATTTCGTAAACGACGTCCTCAACATTTGCGTTTACTGTTACGAAAACGCAAAGAGTTGCGTGGATTTTTTTCCAAAATTAAAAGAGGCAGTTTTTTACGTTTTGGATTTTTTCACGCACAGCTACGCAGGAAATTTGAAGAAGAAGAAGAACGCGCCTGTTTTGCTAGACAGGTGGTTTTCGGGTAATTCCTCGTTTGCTTATCGAAAACAGTTAGTTGTGGATAAGAAAGGGGATCAGAAGGGGAGGGATTTGAATGTCGCCACCTTTACGTATGGACCGTATTCTTTACCACGTATGTATTAGAAATATTTATTTTTTATAAATTAAATAGAAAAATGATTCCCGCATTTAGCTCTGTGACTTTTGACTTACGTCACGTAAGTATGTTAAACGAATGCACATTAAAACAACTACTTTCCGGGCAAATAATTTTTATTTAATATATTTAAATAACAGTGAATAAACACTCTTTTTTAAATAGACAAAAATTGTGTGAATGCTATGAAAAGGAATGTGCATTACCTGATTACAACTCGTATGCCACTACATCGTACAATCATTGACAAATTTGAAGTAAAAAATACCCTTTGTGCTAAAGTTTTTGCTTAATTGTAGCTTTTAAGTCACTATTTATCATTCTAATATTCTTTAGGTTTATATTTAAATCAAAATAGTTGTCGGAGGAAGGAATATATCTAAGAAAATAAATGAAACAAACCAAATTTCAAATTCAATATTAATTAAAATGTTTCAATTAGTGATCAATGAAAACCGAATCAAAGTTAATATATATAATTTAATCTTTGAAATCAATACATGTCCTTCGTATTTTCCATTTTCTGCTTGCCGTTTTCTCATTAGAGACGCATTAACAATCTAATACATTAATTTCAGCCATTCATAATTAATCAGCAGTTAATGATATATTTTAATTTAAATTTTAGACAAAAACGTTGGCACCGAATTGTCACTGATAAAAGAATTCGCGAAGAGACGCAACAACACTCTGAAAATCATTGTGGACGATTTTGAATTGTGGGGGACAACGTTCGACAATTTTTCGGGGACAGGGGTGTTCGGCCGTGTGGCTCGCGACGAAGCCGACATCGGTTTTAGTAAGTGCATACTTGTCAACTTATCATATTGAAACGTTTTCACAACAATGAAAATAAAAAATATCTGCGCATTTCTCACAAATTAAAACAATCGTTATCACTTTTTCTATATTATTTAATAGATTCTCAAACTTGGTTTGAGAATGATTACTGGTCACGCTTAAATGTGGTATTAAAAAGTTATTGCGTATTTTAATATTGAAAATGCACCGCGAAGTGAACGCCTAAAAGGTTTCTCGAATCTTTAATTATTAAAAGTGTGTGTTAAAGAAAAGACGGAACGGTTTCTGACCGTTAGACGATTGCTGTTTTCGATTTATTAAAACTCAATACAATGTAAAGAATTATTGTTCAATTATTGTTAACACGTTTTGGCGTCAAACAGTGCTTCTGAAGACGATTCGTCTTAAAATTGAGAACATTTTATATTGTTAATATACAGAGAGCTTTTTTTAACAGTATACATTTCCCCTATATATACCTGAAAAATACGCGAGTCAAACGCATTAATATATGTGTGTTTAGTTGCCTATAACACGCTACTGAACACATATATGCCAAATAAGCAACTAAACATACACACATTGCGTTTGACTCGCGTTTTTTGCAGGTATACACTTCCCATAATGTATACTGATAAAAAACCTCTCTGTATATATAACATATTTATTTCTGCCGAAGACAATTTTATATACAATAAATTAACAATATAATTCTTATAATATGTTATACGTTGTCCTTAGAAAACGGCTATCGACCATCAGTCTTTCTGCCTTATGTTGTTAATGTACGCATAAAATTAAAAAAGAAAAATAAAATCGTTTGCGGTATTTTTTTTTAAGGTGCGATCTTTTTTTGGGAAAGGAATCATCGGTATATAGATTATTCCCAATATTATGTTAGATCTGGAGTGACGTGCTTCGTTCCATCGCCCAAGTAAGTATTACAGATAATAATCTTGAATTATTATTCTTTAAACAAATCGTCGTGTTTGTTTTTTTTTTTTTGGTAGAACTTTTCTGAAATTGACGGATATTTTCCCTGTACTAACGGATTACGCAGCACTCTGCTTTTTAATATCAATTTTACTCCTTGGAATATTATTATACCTAGCAGAGATTATGCACGATGTATCACGAGAAAACACAAAAAAGTAAGTCACTTTACTTAGTCAATTTACTTAAGGGTGCGGCTATATAATTATTGGCAGTTAGTAATTGCTATTGTGATCAATAAACAATATTGTATTATACATTAAAGTAATTTTAAAACATCCAGGATTTCCACCAGATAAATTACAATGCATTACTTTCACAATCAACAACATAACAATTTAAGTAATTGCAAAATTCACTTGGATGAGAGCTTGTATGTGTGTTTCAGAAAAAAGGATGAACCTAAGAATAATTTAAAACGAATCTACGCGGATATCCTGCAAATAATCCTGCTAATTCCGATCGTTATACGGTTGAAAACGAAAATGAAATGTGTATACGTAGCGATTTATTTCCTTTCGGTTATTATTTACAACGTGCATTCCGGTATACTGTCGAGTAAATTGACGGTTCGAAGGTAATTTTTAATTTTAATTTAAAGAAAAGCGTATTCATGAATAATTCAACAGTTATGCAGATTCGATAAATACAGTCGATGAATTGGCCGAAAATGATGTGATATGGATTGGTACGCAAGCTTCAGCTTGGATTGACAGCATAAAACATGATGATGGGGTAAGAAATATTAATTTAACAAAAATTGTAACAATTCTATTGAGCATGAATGAACGTAAAACACAATTCGAGGGTGTGAATTAGCATAAACAATTATACGAGAAAATCAAAGATTTGATAAAATTCCAGCACACCGAATAAATAAAAAAAAATACATCTTCAATATAACTGCTGGAAAGTTATGTTTGGAGATATTTAATTAACAATCCTAAAAGTTATGTTTGGAGATATTTAATTAACAATCCTAAAAGTTATGTCTGGAGATATTTAATTAACAATCCTAAAAGTTATGTTTGGAGATATTTAATTAACAATCCTGAAAGTTATGATTGTAGATATTTAATTAACAATCCTAATTAAATATCTCCAAACATAACTTTCCAGCAGTTATATTGAAGATGTATTTTTTTATTTATTCGGTATGTTGGAATTTTATCAAATCTTTGATTTTCTCGAATAATTGTTTATGCTAATTTATTAATATTTAAAATAATTTCACTCAAAATAATGTAAATTATTCATAAATTATGAGTTCACATTAATAATGTGGGAATAAATGTTTGTTTTTTGTTAACATTTTAAGTTTTTGTTTTAAATAAAACACACAAAATATAAATTTGTACTTTTTTGACAATTGTTTCGCACGCTTTTGAGGCGAAGAATTATGATGATTTTTTTTACATTAAAACACGTATTTATCAATATAAATATTTATAAATATATCGAATAACTTATTGGAGGTGACTTATGGACGTCTTCTCGGCAACTTCAGGGAGTTAAATGATGTGTTGTTAACGGGAGACCAGGCTCACGCCGCCGAGAGATTATTGTCAGGATATTTTGTCATTGAGGATTACATAACGTTGGAAATGCTGAGCGGCCTGGAAGTGATGGAGGAGGATTTATATTGGCAGTTTTCTACGTTCATCACTAGGAAGAATTCCGTGTTGCTGCCGGCGCTGAATGATTTCGTATTGAGGGCGATTTCGGCCGGCCTGCATTTATTCTGGGAATCTCAGGTTGTAAAATAAGTTGTTTTAATAGAGAAAGTATATTTTTTTCCATATGAAATCCCATACGAAGGATTTAATTGATTTTCTGTGTAAATGAAATTAAAAATTGTAATGATTATCATTTTCAGGATATCTTTTTGAAACTACGTGGGGGTGTTAATCAAAACCCACTCTTTCAGAATATGTAAAGAACAAAAAATACCCCCACCGTAATTTTCGAGAAATTTCTATTTAAAACTCAAAAAACACGATTTTCAATCGATTTTCTGTGTAACTCATTTTTTAAAAATTTGTAATAATTATTATTTTCAGGATATCTTTTTGAAACTACGTGGGGGTGTCAATCAAAACCCACTCTTTCAGAATATTTAAAGAACAAAAAATACCCCCACCGTAATTTTCGAGAAATTTCTATTTAAAACTCAAAAAACACGATTTTCAATCGATTTTCTGTGTAATTCATTTTTTAAAAATTTGTAATAATTATTATTTTCAGGATATATTTTTGAAACTACGTGGGGGTGTTAATCAAAGCCTACTCTTTCAGAATATGTAAAGAACAAAAAATACCCCCACCGTAATTTTCGAGAAATTTTCATTTAAAACTCAAAAAGCACGATTTTCAATCGATTTTTTGTGTAACTTATTTTAAAAAAATTGTAATAATTATTATTTTCAGGATATCTTTTTGAAACTACGTGGGGGGTGTTAATCAAAGTCCACCCTTTCAGAATATACAAAGAACAAAAATACTCCTTCCGTAGTTTTCGAGATATTTCACCATAAATAATGAGTACATTTACGTTCGTATTTTTTCAGGCTACAATTCGTTCGAATCTTAAAAAGCAAGAGGTACTTCAAATATCGTACCAACCAAGGGAAACTAAATTAAATTTGGAGCATTTGAGGGGGCTTTTCTGGATATGGTTTTCCGGATGTATCGTGGCACTCATCGTTTTCGCCGGGGAAATTTGCCTATCGAAATATTATAAAAGGAAATAAATCTCAATAATTACAGATTAATTATTTTATACATGCAAGAAATATTTTTTTACGTTTAAATTGTAATGTTTTTACTCGTTAGTTTTTAAATGAAATTCAGGAAATTTTGTATTAACTTTACATGGACTTATTTGTAAATTTTAAATTATAGAAGTAAATATATTGCATAATGTAAGAAAATATAAGCCGGTAAATTGTGCACGGAAAATATAATTCATAACAGTCTTTCATTGACCTTCGTAATTTTAAATAAATCGAAACTCTAGAAACTCAACATCACATACCACAATACAGCTCTATCTAAATTGCAGATTTTGTATAAAGGAAACATGCAACCTGTTCGAGTGTTTCAGGAATAATGTTTGCTGTATATTTGAATGAATTATCGATTATATAATTGTGGACGAAATAGTTGCGGGTTGCAATGATAGGTGGCAGTAATTTTTGTCTTGATTTTGTAGTATATATCATACACTACAAATTCATAACAAAGATTCCTGCCACCTATCATTGTAAATTAGTGTCACATATTTTAAAAATTAAGTTAAATTTACATGTGGTCTTATGAGAACAGTTTAAACAAACCGCCCCGATTGAGGCTTTTAAACGTAGTGTTGATTTAACTAAAATAACTTTGCTCATAGTTAAGATAGAATATTGGGACTTGAAAAATTAGATTCAGGAAGGATTTATCTACAAATCATCCTTAGAATTAATTAAAATGCGAAACAAATTCTTGTCGAGAATAACCCGCAAAGTTGGACGTTTTTTTCGTTCGTTTATCAAAGATCAATTTTACACGCCTGCTATAAAAAAAAACGGTTTGCTCGAAGCTAGTGAAATTAACACAAATGATGCTCCCATTCCATAGGAACAATTTGGTTATAATTTTAAGTAAATCCACAAGTTTCGGTTTTTCCTCCAAAAATCAATCCATATAATTTTCTGTGTGATGGAAGTAAAAAAATCGTAATTTAATTTTTATGCGGGGTAGCTTCGTGAAAATTTCAGGGGGTGTTGTTCAAACCCTCCCCTTTCAGGTTATCTAAAAAACAAAAATTACCCCATCCGTAGTTTTCGAGTTATTTTCGATTTTATGCAGAAAACGCGATTTTTTGTTTGGATTTACGCGAGGGGTAGAAACAAAAAATCGTAATTAATTTATTTTGCGGGGTGGCTCCGTGAAACTTGCTGGGGGTGTAGTTGGAACCCTCCCCTTTCAAGTCATGCAAAAAACAGAAATTACTCCATCCGTAGTTTTCCAGTTATTTTCGATTTTATGCAGAAAACGCGATTTCTTGTTTGGATTCACGCGTGGGGTAGAAACAAAAAATCGTAATTAATTTATTTTACGGGGTGGCTCCGTGAAACTTGCTGGGGGTGTAGTTGGAACCCTCCCCTTTCAAATTATGCAAAAAACAGAAATTACCCCATCCGTAGTTTTCGAGTTATTTTAGATTTTATGCGAAAAGACGCGATTTTCTGTTTGGATTTACGCGAGGGGTAGAAACAAAAAATCGTAATTAATTTATTTTGCGGGGTGGCTCCGTGAAACTTGCTGGGGGTGTTGTTGGAACCCTCCCCTTTCATATCATGCAAAAAACAGAAATTACCCCATCCGTAGTTTTCGAGTTATTTTCAATTTTATGCAGAAAACGCGATTTCTTGTTTGGATTTACGCGAGGGGTAGAAACAAAAAATCGTAATTAATTTATTTTACGGGGTGGCTCCGTGAAACTTGCTGGGGGTGTAGTTGGAACCCTCCCCTTTCAAATCATGCAAAAAACAAAAATTACCCCATTCGTAGTTTTCGAGTTATTTTCGATTTTATGCAAAAAGTCGCGATTTTCTGTTTGGATTTCCGCGAGGGGTAGAAACAAAAAATCGTAATTAATTTATTTTGCGGGGTGGCTCCGTGAAACTTGCTGGGGGTGTTGTTGGAACCCTCCCCTTTCATATCATGCAAAAAACAGAAATTACCCCATCCGTAGTTTTCGAGTTATTTTCAATTTTATGCAGAAAACGCGATTTCTTGTTTGGATTTACGCGAGGGGTAGAAACAAAAAATCGTAATTAATTTATTTTACGGGGTGGCTCCGTGAAACTTGCTGGGGGTGTAGTTGGAACCCTCCCCTTTCAAATCATGCAAAAAACAAAAATTACCCCATTCGTAGTTTTCGAGTTATTTTCGATTTTATGCAAAAAGTCGCGATTTTCTGTTTGGATTTCCGCGAGGGGTAGAAACAAAAAATCATAATTAATTTATTTTACGGAGTGGCTCCGTGAAACTTGCTGGGAATGTAGTTGGAACCCTCCCCTTTCAAATCATGCAAAAAACAAAAATTTCCCGATTCGTAGTTTTCGAGTTATTTTAGATTTTATTCGAAAAGATGCGATTTTCTGTTTTGATTTACATGAGGGGTAGAAACAAAAAATCGTAATTAATTTATTTTGCGGGGTGGCTCCGTGAAACTTGCTGGGGGTGTTGTTGGAACCCTCCCCTTTCATATCATGCAAAAAACAGAAATTACCCCATCCGTAGTTTTCGAGTTATTTTCAATTTTATGCAGAAAACGCGATTTCTTGTTTGGATTTACGCGAGGGGTAGAAACAAAAAATCGTAATTAATTTATTTTACGGGGTGGCTCCGTGAAACTTGCTGGGGGTGTAGTTGGAACCCTCCCCTTTCAAATCATGCAAAAAACAGAAATTATCCCATCCGTAGTTTTCGAGTTATTTTCGATTTTATGCGAAAAGACGCGATTTTCTGTTTGGATTTACGCGAGGGGTAAAAACAAAAAATCGTAATTAATTTATTTTGCGGGGTGGCTCCGTAAAACTTGCTGGGGGTGTAGTTGGAACCCTCCCCTTTCAAGTCATGCAAAAAACAAAAATTACCCCATCCGTAGTTTTCGAGTTATTTTAGATTTTATTCGAAAATACGCGATTTTCTTTTTGGATTTACGCGAGGGGTAGAAACAAAAAATCGTAATTAATTTATTTTACGGGGTGGCTCCGTGAAACTTGCTGGGGGTGTAGTTGGAACCCTCCCCTTTCAAATCATGTAAAAACAGAAATTACCCCCTCCGTAGTTTTCGAGTTATTTTCAATTTGATGCGAATTGTTGGTTCCCGGCGCATCCACCATTTATGCGAGCGGTGTTCAGCTCCGTTTATCAACTTTTACATTTTCTACATTATTTAAAATTAGAAAAAAGACTGTTTTATCTGGCATTATAAAGAATAAAAAAATAATAATAACATAAAAATAATTGAAGTTGTACGAAACGTGAAACTTTTTAATTTATTTAGCACAACATACGCTCAACTACCTTTATCAAGGCATTGCACATGGATATTCTTCTAAAATGGCTGTCGACCGTCGGTGTTTCAGCCATAATATATTTTATTAATCAACAATTAATAAGGTTATCAGGGGAGCCCGACGAGGTTCAGAAAATCTTCTATAGAATGCGATTGTCGTAAATTAAGTATTATTTTTATTAATCATAATAGACTTATTAATTTTATTATTTATGAACCGTATATCAAACAGCCATCATCGCTAAACCATCCGATCCGTCCGTGTTCATCCCGGCGCAACATAATTCGTTAATGCAAAATTGCTCCCGCGTGCCAGACTTCATGCACCGTACAGGTTCTATTAAATAATGCATGCGATGGCTGCTCGTAAAGCCCATAAAGCTCCAGCGGATATGAAAGCTTGCGATTTGTTTATGCACGTAGCTGATATATTAATATTGTGCACCGCCCACCATGAATCAAAATTTCTCACCCCATTTCTTCCTCTCTCAATAACATTACAAGAAATAATTAGTGTTGGGTGAAATCGAATAATATTATAGATGCAATCTCTCTAAGTTTAGTTTTTTTTTTGTATTTAAACACTCAACACATATTTTTTTCGTTGTGCACATTTCCACTTTTCGTGTAAATACTGCGGCAATGAAATTCCAACGTTTAATCACTGGAATACGCGAAAAGCAGATGCAGCCCCGGAATGAAAAGTTAATGCGGAAAAAATGAAAGCGCGCATTGTGGAAATTTCCGAAAGCAAACTGTAGATAACAGCCGGAGGAATAATTACACTTTACAACCCCGCGTGTGTGTAATAAACGCGAATAATTCACACAAACACAGCGGGGGGAAAGGTGCGCGAAATGAAAAATAAAATAAAAAAAAGGCGCGCGTAGCTTTAATGCCCTCGCGTGTTTATTAATTAAGTGGAGCTTTTTTTGGAGGGCTTCGCCTGGAGATTTTGTAGTTTTTTTTTTCTGTTAAATCGACATGAAAATATTCGATTATTTAGAATTTTATTATTGAAATATATTCGACGCCCTAAGAGGCAACAAGGGATAGCAGAAGATGAAGATTATTGAAATAATCGATTTTTGCTCATCGCTAATTGCTAATTGGAATGTGTTTAATGTTTCAATGTTTCAAGATATATTGTTGGAGTTTTACGAAAACAATAATTCTCTCATTACATATTCCAGTAATTATATATATATATATATATTAATAAAGTGACTTTACTAGAAGGAATTACTAAAATATGATAAGTGAGAAATTAATTCAATATTTTATTTTGAATTAATTTCTCACTTATCATAAAATATTGAATTAATTTCTTACTTATCATATTTTTTTAATTCCTTCTAGTAAAGTCACTTTATTAATATATATATATATATATATATAATTACTGGAATATGTAATTATTGTTTTCAATAATAATCAAAATAAAATATTGAATTAATTTCTTACTTATCATATTTTAGTAATTCCTTCTTCAAAATTTTATGACATTACCGGAATGAACATATTCCAGTGATTCCTTCTTCAAAACAATGCGACAATTATTGTTTTCGTAAAACTCCACCAATGTTTTCTCCTGAAACATTAAACACATTCCAATTAATCTCTAGCATGTGTGCCCACACACACACACAGACAATAATGACTCATTAATTATTACACGGAATTTTTTCTATCCCCTTCTCTCTCTTTGTTTTTTTTTTCATTCTCTCAATGTTCGATAATCGGCGAAATCCAGGGGCGGACTCTAAGTTCAGGGTTAGGGGCGGTTAAGTGGAATTTACCCGGGGCAGCGGCTAGGAAAGTAATTGCAAGTGCGCCCCGTTCCCACACTATAAACAAACCGACTGCGCAGGTTCGGTCTGATTAAATAAAATACCGTAAGTGCCGAGGATTTACCCTTTAGTACAATCACACGGTGGTAAATGTTTGATGTTTCCCCCTTATTTTTTGTTTTCGTTTTCGTCGGATCCGCGCGCGCGTCTGTATTGTGCGGAAGTTTTGGGTAAAGTAAACAGGGTTTGCGCATTTCGCAAATAGCACACAGAAGAATATAATTAAAAAAAAGGTGAGTTTAAAAAAAAAATGTTTACTGATTACTTGAATATGCTTCCGATGGGTTGTTATGGATTTTATTGAATTCAATATATGGATAATATATTCAATTTAATAATAATTTCAAAATAAAATATGTCCATATATTCAATAAAATATTAATATTATATATATTCAATGACCCATATGGATGTAGGGTTAATTAATAAAATATTTACTGTACATAAAATTCTTTCTTTCTTTCTTTCTTTCTTTCTTTCTTTCTTTTTTTCTTTCTTTCTTTCTTTCTTTCTTTCTTTCTTTCTTTCTTTCTTTCTTTCTTTCTTTCTTTTTTTCTTTCTTTCTTTCTTTCTTTCTTTCTTTCTTTCTTTCTTTCTTTCTTTCTTTCTTTCTTTCTTTCTTTCTTTCTTTCTTTCTTTCTTTCTTTCTTTCTTTCTTTCTTTCTTTCTTTCTTTCTTTCTTTCTTTCTTTCTTTCTTTCTTTCTTCCTTTCTTTCTTTCTTTCTTTCTTTAATTCTTTCTTTCTTTTGTTTCTTAATCTTATCCTCTTTTACCCTTCTTTTATTGGGTGTCGAGCTGTACACAAAAATACATTAAAGTATTTATTCATTTACTATTTCAATTGTATTTTTAAAGATACTTAAATTTTAATGAATAATTTCATCTGTTCCAACAACAGGGGATTTTCATCAACGAATTTTTGAAACGGCAATCGATTGTCAATAAATACATCACACGTTTACTTCTTATCAATTTTTTTCTTAATAATTCAAACACACGATTGAACAGATCTTCCAAGATTCTACAGGAACGTAAATATTATGAATTCAAGAAATTTCAATGCACCACATTGAGATATAAATCAGCAGCATACATTGAAACGTCTTCAATTCATAGATATAAATATAATTTGAAAGGAATTTAATTAATTGAATGAAATTATGTTATTTAGATTCGCTATTACACAAAATGGAATTATCACATCATTGTCACGTTTTCCTTAACATAACAAACAAATTAAAAGCTCGATTTACAAGATAACACAAGAATAATCGTGCTCTAACCTAAAATACAAAGCCTGTATCACACGCATCAAATATTTTAGAATGTCAAATTTTGAGAGTTTGTATTGAAAGTAATAAATAAGAAATGGGAATAAAATAAAATTTAATTCTTCGTTAGGAGCTGTCTCTTGGTGAAACTCTTTTTAATGTATGAGTAATAAAATACGGGCAGAAAGACCGATGGTCGATTTCTGAGAGCAACGGAAATCTTCGTACATAATGTATACTGAATGTTTGTAAAAATTGCATTAAGATATATTATCAAAAACCCTTGTACCCTTACGGGTGCTGGGCGTTAAGATTTTTTGTATATCAAAGCGTTTCATAATTTAAATTTAAATTAAAATCGACTGTTATTTCTTTAATCAAATAGAAATTGATTGAAAACAACCGAAAACCAAATATGATTCAATTTATGTATTTCCGCGACTGCGGGATGTTGCGAATATAATCGTGCTGACATTTCGGGCTGACCGTAACCGCGGACGCTAATTAAACAATTAATTACTCACCGAATTTGAGTACACTGTATCGAGAGGAATGTCGGCGGTGTTGTTGATTTATTAAGTAGGGGCGAAAAATCAATTCGCACGACCTTTGCACACCGGAATGAAATTTATTAATCGCCCAGCTGGTTGATATTTAGTGTTGTTTAAATACAGTCCTTGTCTGTAATATGAATCTCATTTGAATATTGTATGTTTACATGATTTCCCAGATTTATTGTTTTAGAGTGTAAGCATTTTTTGCAGTGGGAAAAAGGGAATGATTGAATTTTAACCAGCAAACCCTTGTTTAATTTTAATTTTATTATTTATATAATTTTGTATTTGTTTATAGAAATATAATACACATATATTTCTATATATAATTATTATTTATATAATTACGTATTTTTTATAGCAGTATAATACGCATATATCTCTATGAATATACAATAAACAAGCATAATAAAACATATCAGAAGCAACGAATATTTCGTGTGAATAATTCTTGCATTTATACACACATGTTATTCAGACTGTACAAAAAATATAAAATATGTAGGTGTTAGTCTGTATGGGCTATCGAATAGAATTAGATCTTTCTTTCCTGTCATGAATTTATGATGATGTAAAAGAAGAAGAAAATACATGTCAGCTAGCTGAACTGTCTTGATTAGTTTATCCATATATATATATAATTGTAATATTTATATACACAAACATCTTTAATCAGATAACATTACATAAACTTAACATACATTTATATTTGCTTAGTAAGAATAAATACTGTGCTAGACCTGGGCTCTTTCTACCCTGTTTATATTTATTTTAATGTATAGTTAGTATAAAGCAATATGTATTTAAATGGACTTACCGTTAATAAACAATAAACAATAATTTTTGTTATACCACGCTTCTCAGGCGATGTAAATGTAAAACAACCTCCGCGAAAGGAAATATATTTCGTAAAGAAGAGAAAGGTTAATTAGTGCTCCACGTGGAAAACTGCAGCGGAAAAGTTATGTCGGGGTCGTCGGGGAGGATTTAATAACGGGCTCGTTAATATTTCAGAGCTGAAAAGGAACGCGCCACATCAACAAACTGCTTTGCATATGAACGTATTATTCGAAATAATGCAGCCGAAAAAATAAAGGAGAAATTACATCGATTTAATAATTGACACGGCGGTTGGCTTATTTATAAATGGGGCATTAAAAACGTAACTAGCGAAATTATTCATTACGTCAGGGAGACTTGTTAAATTCAATAATAATAAAAAATCGGTATTTATTAGCAGAAGTCATAATGTTTAAGTCTTAGATTATAATCAGAAAGGCTTCTAGATTACCTTTAAGTCTTAAATTATAATCAGAAAGGCTTTTCGATTACATTTAAGTCTTAAATTATAATCAGAAAGGCTTCTCGATTACATTTAAGTCTTAAATTATAAACAGAAAGGCTTTTCGATAACTTTTAAGCCTTAAATTATAATCAGAAAGGCTTTTCGATAACCTTTAATTCTTAAATTATAGTCAGAGTGGCTTTTCGATAACGTTTAAGTCTTAAATTATAATCAGAAAGGCTTCTAGATTACATTTAAGTCTTAAATTATAATCAAAAAGGCTTCTCGATAACTTTTAAGTCTTAAATTATAATCAGAAAGGCTTTTCGATAACCTTTAAGTCTTAAATTATAATTATAAAGGCTTCTCGATTACCTTTAAGTCTTAAATTATAAACAGAAAGGCTTCTCGATTACATTTAAATCTTAAATTATAATCAGAAAGGCTTCTCGATAACTTTTAAGCCTTAAATTATAATCAGAAAGGCTTTTCCATAACCTTTAAGTCTTAAATTATAATTATAAAGGCTTCTCGATTACCTTTAAGTCTTAAATTATAATCAGAAAGGCTTCTCGATTACATTTAAATCTTAAATTATAATCAGAAAGGCTTCTCGATAACTTTTAAGCCTTAAATTATAATCAGAAAGGCTTTTCCATAACCTTTAAGTCTTAAATTATAATTATAAAGGCTTCTCGATTACCTTTAAGTCTTAAATTATAATCAGAAAGGCTTCTCGATTACATTTAAATCTTAAATTATAATCAGAAAGGATTCTCAATAACTTTTAAGTCTTAAATTATAATCAGAAAGGCTTTTCGATAACCTTTAAGTCTTAAATTATAATCAGAAAGGCTTCTCGATTACATTTAAGTCTTAAATTATAATCAGAAAGGCTTCTCAATAACTTTTAAGTCTTAAATTGTAATCATAAAGGCTTCTCAATAACTTTTAAGTCTTAAATTATAATCAGAAAGGCTTCTCAATAACTTTTAAGCCTTAAATTATAATCAGAAAGGCTTTTCGATAACCTTTAAGTCTTAAATTATAGTCAGAAAGGCTTTTCGATTACCTTTAAGTCTTAAATTATAATCAGAAAGGCTTCTCAATAACTTTTAAGTCTTAAATTATAATCAGAAAGGCTTCTCAATAACTTTTAAGCCTTAAATTATAATCAAAAAAGCTTTTCAATAACCTTTAAGTCTTAAATTATAAACAGAAAGGCTTTTCGATTACCTTTAAGTCTTAAATTGTAATCAGAAAGGCTTCTGTCTGTTATTGAGAAGCCTTTCTGATTATAATTTAAGACTTAAACGTTATGGTTTTCGAATGTTAAAGTCCTAAATTTAATAAAAATTAAATAAAAATTAAAATTCATGCTGGTTTGAGAAGAAACATTTGCACACCATCAATCTGTCATAGTACAGCAAAAAAAAATATGTCTATTACTAAATGGTGGCTATGTTCAATAAAGAATATTCACTGCATGTGAACAGAAAAAAAGTTAAAACAACTTTGTTGTTTTCGAATCCTTAAACTCTTTCAGGTTTCAGATGAAATATTTGTTTTTTAAAATAATTATATATTCGCCAGACTGAAAGACCTTCGATCGTTAGCTATTTCATGTAATATATATGAACATAAATACATTGTAAATAATTATGTGTAAATGTTACATGAATAAAGATGTTTAGTAGTAGCATATATGAATTTAACAACCCTCTCAATCCTGGTGATTTTTTTTAAATAAAACTTTTTTTTATAGAGTAAACGTTTTCATGCATTTAAAAATGTTTCAATGTGAAATATAAAATTCGTGATAATTTTAATGCTACGCATATAATATTTAATGAAAAAAGAAAACACAATTACAATCACGAATATTTCACATGCACGCCGAATCGAAAAGGCAGACATGACATTGTCCTCAGTGCTATTAGATTTAGATAAAGCGATCCGACTGTACACATTGTGTGTGTGCTGTGCACGCGTGTGCTTTTGACAGCCGCACGAATTACCATTAAAACCCGCTACATACACCGCCGGCGTTCATGTCCACATATTCACTTATCGATTATTATATTGTCTGGTCATCGTGCTCGCCACATGTGACAATAAAAACGATCGATTTTACATGCCTCTGTTCACTTACAACAAAAACCATAATATGAGGAGGAGAAGAAAAAAATACCAACAGTAATAATTACTCGTTCCCATGAATTTACTTACTGGTTTGATTTTTTTTGGGTGTTTTTTTTTGTTGTTGTTATGTGCTGTAAATAATATTTATATATTTTGAAATTATATATATATATATTTATATTTGATATATATATGATATGATTCATGTGTGCCGCATGAAAGAAAATAGAACAGCAAGAAGAATATATGAAACAAGAACGAAAGGAAGAAATTACCGGGGAAGACCGAGAAAAACATGGAATGACATAATTAGAGAAGAAGCAGAAAAAAAGGACATAGACTGGAAGGACATTAAACAATTATCAAAGGACAGAAAGACATGGAGAGAAAAATATAGAAACAGAAACAAAAACTCCTTACATCTAACGGTAGAAAGGAAAAAGATAAAAAAAATATATATGATATATATATATATATATATATATATATCAAAAACCCTTGTATCCTTACGGGTGTTTTGGGGAAATACATAAATTTAAATAGAAGATTGAATAAAAAAATTAAATCAATATTGGGTTAATCACTTCTTAAAATATCTTTATCTATCTTACTATACAGATACAATAAAAGCTCCTCTGTATGATAATAACAGCTCTTATTATCAAGAAGAGGTGCTTGACATAACGAGCTCCACTCTTCACTAACATTTCACCAATTCTTCTCATGAAATTTGGAGATTGGTTGCGAATTTTAAGGTTAGGATTTCAAATTCAGGTAGAGAATTAATAAAGAGCAAATTTGAAATAAATAATTATAATTATTTCAGAGAGAAACAGAAGGACCGACGATCGATAACCATGATTTGTTTCCTTCTTTATTTCACATAATTTTAATTATTAATTTCTCGTAAAGGATTTAGAAATAACTAATTCTAAATTAACTGTTATTTCATAGATAATAAATAAATAGTTAATTTCAAATATATATCCGATACTCGAAAGGGTGTAACTTTCGAGTGTCGGATTAATTTCAAATAAATGATTTTAAATATTTATTTTGCGCGTTTTAAATTAAACGGATATATGGTGAATGCGCCGGGCTCTGATTATTAAACACGCATTATTATTCAATTAACGATTAAAATTCAATTGCAATTTAATATGCATATGTAAACTGACAACTGCACCTTTGATATGCATATTATCATAAATATATATATATATTTATGATTATCATAAATATATATATATTTATGATTATCATAAATATATATATTTATGATAATATGATGATATATATATTATTAATCAATGGGTTCATTGGTTTTGGCTCGCTAATTACTGGTGATAATTCATTAACAAACAATTCGGTTTGAGTAATGTATTTATCCAAAAAAGATAATAACGGAAACGATTTCGTTTATGAAGAAATATCACTCGAGTAGTAAAGTCCACAATGTGACCTATTTTTTTGTTTATTTTTTCTCAAATATAACATCAACCTTTTTTTTCGTTATTCTTTCTTAATCTTTATTGGGTGTCGAGTTTTTTTTCGTTATTAATTATTAAGCAAACCACCCCACTTGTAAACCTCACCCTAATAATGATCGAAAGCAATAAAGGATCCAAATCACTTTACTCTACTGACCTTCTCCACTGAGTTACCGAAGGTAAAATTCAAAGTCGTTACAGAGTTATGCAAATGAATTTCGTAAATGTGCGAGAACGAGCCCTGACCTGATGCAAATGTTTCCTTTTGTCGTTGTTCAGGTCATTATGGGCTGTAGCGCGGCGAAAAACATCCCCCTGGAGACGATCAACGGGTCGGCGCCGGACGGGGGGGACGCATCGGACTCGAGGAAGACGTCCATCGCGAAGACCGTCTCCGACGAGCCGGCTTTGGAGAGTGACGAACCGGAGACTGAAGCGCTCGACGCGGGGACAATGAATAACGTACAAAAAACACGTAAGTATTTAAAAAACAAAACAAACGAAACACGTGTATGTGTAAATTATGTATTCGAAATAAAAATAATATTAGGCGCCCTTATATTCGAGATCAAAAAACGTTATATAATATAAAAACACCTGATATTATACAAAAAACGTTATATAATATAAGGACACCTGTATAATATTAGGTGTTCTTATATTATATAACGTTTTTTGTATAATATCAGGTGTTTTTATATTATATAACGTTTTTTGATCTCGAATATAAGGGACGTTTTTTTTATCTCACACACACGAACATGTAAATTATTTACATTTAAAATGCAGTGACTTAAATTATCCTGACAGAATAGGAAAAAGGGTCAAATTTTTTTTTTCTATGTTTGGGATACACAGCAAAAAAATAACTCTTTTTCATTGTCGTTTATTTCGCTTGACTTCAAAAGTCACACAGTTACGATTAGCTTGAATGTTCGAAACTGGTTAGAGAGAAAAATATGCAACAGGCATACGGTCGATAGCCATTGACTGTGTTTCAATAAAATCTCACGTATTTTTATTCTTCGAATCAAAATCTTGAATTCTAATTTGAACTTACAAAGTTGCCAACGACTGTGGATGCAGTAGGGGGCTGAATTTAGAACAGGATGATGTCTGCGTGGGAAACGTTAATTTCTGGACTTGTAATATTATTGATAATTAAATAAAAGTCACTTGGTTTGTTTCACTACTATTTTTTATTCTCTCGGAAGTGACTTTTATTTAATTTTCAATATTGTAATTATGTTTCATCAAGTGATTAATGAGAACCAAATTGAAGATACTTGTAATATTGTTTCGTGCGATGCGTATTTTTCGAGTCAATTTGATTTGCACACCCGGTATGCATAATAAAACGCCGCAACTTAATTAATCACAATTATTTCCTGTTTAGTTACAGCAGTTTCGATTTACGTAACGCAAATTTCAATTACCACCTGTTTTATAAATCATTTCAGGAAAACAGCCTTTACAAAAATAATCTTTCTTTCTTAATCTTATCCTCTTTTACCCGTATTGGGTGTCGAGGTTACAAAAATAATAATGGTAATAAAATTAAGCAGACGGTCGATAGCCGTTTTTCCTCAACCATGATTGTAAATATTGAATGTAAACATTCAATTTGCAGAAATAAAGATGTAATAATTGAAATATAAATAAAACCCCCTTTTATTTATAAATTACGGGCGTTAAATTAGGGATCAATGTCTATTACTCGGAGCCAGTTAGAAGAGTCATAAATCCCGGTATAAATACTGACACATTTATAGGCGAGATGATTTATTTCACTATGCTTGACCCTCATAAATTTCCTGAAACCTACCGGGGGCTTTCGGATATATTCAATAAAGAGCTTTTACGGCGATGAAAAGAGAGAGCCGGCCGAGGTAGAGAGAGAATTGATAATGAGCAAGCGTGAACAGAAAAAAGAAAAATAGGAGAAGACGTCGCGTAGAGGAAAAGGCAGAAAGCTCGAGTGCTTTTAAGAATTCCCAGTTCGGCCTCGGAGCGACAGGTGGCGGTTTGCGCGATTTAAATGGGTTTATGTTTGAATCGATAAAAAATATTTATTTTTACATAATTAAAAATAGAGTTTATTCAAGTAAATTAAATTTAAGCCCATTATTATGTAATCAGTGTGTTTCCTGAAAAAATATAACGAAATAAATAACGTAATTTTATGTTGTGAAAAAAAAGATGTATTCACATTTACTTAATGTAAATAAAAATTGAAAACTTTTGTTTACAAATTATAATAGAAAAAGATGTATTTACATTTACTTAATGTAAATAAAAATTAAAAACTTTTGTTTATAAATTATAATAGAAAAAGATGTATTCACATTTATTTAATTTCTATAATAATTTATAAACAAAAGTTTTTAAGTTTTATTCACATTGAGTAAATGTGAATACATCTTTTTCTATTATAATTTATAAACAAAAGTTTTTAATTTTTATTTTTGCTTATACTAAGTTAAATTCCATAGCACCTCATTTAATTTAGTACAAGCATAAATGAAAAATAAAAACTTTAATTTTTAAATTATAATAGAAAAAGAGAAGTCGAAACGTCACAGTATTTCACCCGAAACATTCTTTCTAATTAATCGACGTTAATGCGTCCAGCATTTCCCGTTTAATTTCGTGCGAATAATTGCGCGTCCGTCGGCTTTCATATTCCCGCAACATATAAACAATTAGTTTAGAATATTCACCTAGACGTGAATTTCAATATGCTAGTTCCCGTTATCTCGGCGGGGGGTGCATTACACTGACCCAAATATAAATTCCTGAAATCCGTTCAGCGGCGCCCTGAAATATTCGCTTCCGTTTCCAACAAAAGTCGACGCGGATGTTTCATCTTTATTTCTGCGACGTTAAACAATTATTTTAAAATGACGTCGTTTATTTTTTTTTAATAATTTCTGGACTTATATACATTACATTTCTTTTAAAAAATCGTTATATTTATGCACAATAAATATAACGATTTTTATATTTAAAAGAAATGGTGGATGCGCCGGGCCACCGTTTCAACAACAGCGCGTTATTTAAATTATTGCAAAACCCGGCGCATTCACCATTTTTAACGGCTCGATTTTCAAAGCAAATAAATGGTGAATACGCCGGGCTATTACGTTATTATTTTTATTAATGCTAAGCGATTATTTAAATTATTGCTTGTGTATGATTTAAAAACGCTATCTTTAATAAAATACCCGGCGCATTCACCATTTTAAAGGTATATTTCTCTCGCTTACAGATTAAAATCAAAGCAAATAAATGGTGAATGCGCCGGGACACTGCTTTATTATTTAATTAATTTTGAAATTATTCTAGTGATTATATATATATATATATATATATATATATATGTATATATATAATTATTCTAGTGACGTATGTATGTAAAATATTATTGTAAAAAGACTAATGTCGTTTAATTAAATAAATAAATAATGATAAGCAATTTAAAATAGTTCGAACATAATTTAAATAGCCTAGCGGTAATAAAATAATAAACCCGGCGCATTCACCATTTTTTAATAAATAGAACGCTCTTATTCTTTCTTGTTCTGGACTCGCAGAGAACGCGCTGGACAAAACGTACAAATATAAACAAAATATAATTTATTTCATTGATAACAATTGAATGCGTTATCCGATTTGAATGAAATTTACTATGGTTTAATATGATAATAATGATACATCGAAGATATAAAATTTATAAATATAACGAAATGTGGAAATAATTTATTAATTATTTTCAAATCATTTTTATTTAATATATAACGAAAGCATTTAAAAACACAGTCCATGTGTATGTAGTGATCCTTTCTACCTTTTTAGGTGTAGGGTTTGTCCATGTTAATTAATTTCAGAATAAATAAATACAATACATGAGGGAAAAAATGGAAATCGCCAAATGGCTTCATATTATAACATTCTGGCTTCAAACTACACAGTAGTAGTAGACTACATTCTGTTATAATATGAAGCCATTTGACGATTTCCACTTTTTCCCTCATGTATTATATTTATATATATATATATTAAAGATATATATATATATATATATATGTATATATATAATCGATGTCCCCTTTTACCAATTGGTGTCGGGATGTATTATATTTATTTATTTTGAAATTGATTAAATTATGTGTTATTATATTATGTAGCTAATGAATGTAGGAATAATCTGTGAGAATTTGAAAATAGTTTACACTCAATCCACGCGTAAAATTTGCTGTACAAAATTGAACATTTTTTTATTTGAATTAGCATTATTTTTTTGTTAAACGATTCAGAAACGATGAGTTTAAATGAAAACACAGTTACACGAGTAATTCACGTGAATAAGAAGAAGATACAAATAAAGCGTCTCCTCTGTATTAACAAACCCTTCATTCAGGATTCCCCCCATAAACACGCACAAACACTATCACCGGAATGAAACCGAAAAGGATCGCGTTTGTTCCAACCTAATGATATTAGAGCTGCGATGTTTACAAATTTATTTATTTATGTGCGCCCGCTCCCCCCCTCCTTCCTTTATTTATTTATTTGTATCCATTTGATGCTGGGGTATTGAATAATTCACGTTTTGTTTGCCGCAGAAAACGGCCTCTCGTTCGATATAGCCTTCGAAGGGGAGGGCGGCGAGGCCGGCGGCGAGAGCATAATCCGGAAGCACCCCCCCAAGCGTTTCCAGCGGCTCGAGGAGCAACAGACCAGTCCCAATCTGTCGCTGGCGAGGCTTCAGGAGAAGCTGAACGAGGCGGAAATGCGCAGGCAACAGGTTCGTCACAAAAAAAATGGGGCTTCATTTAATTTGCATCTTGTTTTTCGTTTTATGTGTGTGTTAGGAAGGGAAATAGAAAGAGAAAGAGAGAGAATGAAAGAGAAAATAGTATATTTTATACCATATAATATATATTTTATTTTATGAGTAAAAATTAAAGGAGGATATAAACAGAAAGAGAGTGTGAGTGAAAGACAAAGTGTAAGAGAAAAAACGGTTTATTTTATAGTAGGAGTAAAAATAAGTGCTATTAAAAAATAAAATATATTTGTGTTTGTTTTAGTTTTAAGAGAAAAAAAATAAGGGTAATGGGAGAATAACTACTTTGATAGCAGGGCTCTATCAAAATAGTCCTTCTACTTTGAAGGGTTGTCATCGTTAGATTTTTTCTAATAGTTCTTCTCCCTTTACCCTTATTCGTATCGCACTTTTTCTAAGGAGCGTTTATAGCTTTAATTTTCGGTGCACAATTTTCTGTGTAATTGCAATTTTGTGTATTCTTAATATAATTGCATCTTCTATCGGAATGTACTCCTCGGCTTCTCCGAAAGCCTGTACACTTTTATATAAATAAATAAAAGATGTAATCCGTGGATATCTATAAAAAAAATTATACGCGATTTACAATTATTTAAATAAGGATGAAACAAATGAAACTTACCTTAAATTTTTGTAGATCCTACAACAGCGAGTGGCGTCCGCGAAAGTGCGAAACGAACTCAAGCGGCAGAGAAAAGTGAAGAGCGAAGAAGACGGCGAGGAATCGAATCCCGATGAAGAGAACGCGGAAGAGCTGAAAGACCCACCCGATGAATCCTAAACAACCCTCCCGTAAATCATTCAGGGAACAACAACAACAACAAAAAATAACTTTTAAAGAAATTTTTCTACTTAAATAAATATATCTATTTAAAAAAATAATAAAATAAATTAAAAAAAAAAGTATGTCGAAGCGCACCGATGGTTTTTATATTTTAAAATTGTTATTTTTTATTATTATCAATTCAAAGAAAAAAATAAATAATACAAAAACATAAAGATCGTAAAGTCCTTAGGTGATTAAGTGAAAAAAAATATATAATAAATTGACATAGAAGTATATTTGAAATTTAGAAAGAGTTATATAGAGACCTAGAAGAATAAATTGAATATCCTTAGCATTATTTTATTTATTTATTCATTTCAATCAATCCCGCATCATCACATCAATCCCTTAAATATTAAATTATTATTAATTTCATTTTCTTTTTATTTAGATAAATATATACAGTGTTATTTTTTCTCTCTCCCTCTTTTCTATTTCTCTTATTTTTTTATCATGAAATCACATGATGATCCGGAATCGATCGATCCGTGTCTTGATTCGCTTACAAACTAAACATAGAAACATCAATTAAAATTGTTTAATTATTATTTTTTTTGTAAGTCTATTTGTGTTGTTGTTTTCATTTCATTTATGTATGTATATATATATATAATCGAGCTTTATTATTAATATTGTTATTATTAATATTATAATATATTTAATTTATACATCTCCTTATTAACATTATATTCATTTATTATTTATAATACCCGTAACTCTTCAGTGATTTAATGGGAGTTTTAATAAAATTTCTTTAGTATATTAGTATATAAAACAACATTTTATTTATTAACATCATTTACAAACCACTATCTTATATTCGGGAATGGTAAATGTTACAAAAAGTCTCCGTCTGTATGTTTCTCTTATTATTATTATTTTTTTCCTCATTATTTTTTTTAAATATATATACACAGATATATATTTCAATTAGTTTATTTAGTAAATTGTACCTAATGTGCGTCAATAGTTTACATTGAAAGTCCCTTTGGGTTGCTTAATTTATTTAATTATTCAAAACGTTTCTTTTTTTCTTCTTCTTCTCGTTTGTAATTAAAATTTTCAACTAACTATAATCGCACCTCTGATCAATTTCATTGGTTGCGATATCGCAAAAATTTACGACTGCTTGTTGAAAACTTTAATTAAAGTTTTATCGATATATATATTTATTTTTAGCGTACTTCCATAAAAAAAGGGGGAATTTATTTAAAGGAATACGTAATGTAATAATAGTATTATTATTTTTCTTAATTAAATTAATTATTAAATGACTTAAACATTGTTACAAAGCGATTAATAACGTAACAATATTATTATCTTCAGAACAATGGATCTTATAGGTCGCAGGTCACGTGAGGCTAACTTACCTCTCACTGGCTCTGTATAAACTATAGTATTATCTTAAAGATCGATCAATTAATTGTCGATCATTTGAAGTATAGGGCTGCTCGAAATAAAAAAAAATTGTATGGAAAAAAGTGGAATTTCGTTGAAAATTAATACACTGAGCAAATGTGTAAATAAATCGAAAATCATCATCGTTAGAATTTTTCTACTTCGGATAAAAGCATCGCGATTGCTATAATTAACAAGGGACTTATAACACGTGCACAACTTCAGGTTTATTCGTACCGCGCAAGTGTCTAAATAAATCCGAAGCCATCAGCGCTAGAACTTTCCTACTTCCGATGGAAGCATCACGGTTGCCATAAATCACAAGGGATTTATAGTTTGTGCACAACTTTACGTTTATTATTGATTGTTATAATTCACAAGTGAGTTATAATTCGCGCAGAACTTCGGGTTTATTTACATTGCACAAGTGTGTAAATAATTTCAAAGTTATCACCGTTGGAATTTTCCCACTTCCGATGGAAGCATCACGGTTGCTATAAATCACAAGGGATTTGTAATATGCGCACAACTTCGGGTTGATTTATACTCCACAAGTATATAAGTCAATCGTTGGAATTTTCCCACTTCCGACAGTAGCACCACGATTGCTATAAATCACAAGGGATTTATGGTTTGTGCACAACTTCATGTTTATTTAAATTGTAGAAGTGAGTAAATACATTCAAACTAATCATCGTTAGAATTTTCCTGTTTCCAACAGTAGCATCACGATTGCTATAAATCACAAGGGATTTATGGTTTGTGCACAACTTTAAGTTTATTTAAATTGAACAAGTGAGTAAATAAATTCAAACTAATCATCGTTACAATTTTCCTGTTTCCGACAGAAGCTTCAAATCATATAAATTACAAGTGATTTATAGTTTGTGCACAACTTCATGTTTATTTATACTGAACAAGTGTATATGTGAATAGTTGGAATTTTCCCACTTCCGACAGTAGCACCACGATTGCTATAAATCACAAGGGATTTATAGTTTGTGCACAACTTCATGTTTATTTACACTGCACAAGTGTATAAATGAATCGTTAGAAATTTCTTGCTTCCGACAGGAGCATCACGATCGCTATAATTCCCAAGGGAGTTATAATCCGTGCACAGCTTCAGGTTTGTTTACATTGCACAAGTGTGTAAATAAATTCGAAGCCATCATCGTTACAATTTTAATATTTTCGAAGTTAAAAATCACTAGGGATTTATAGTTTGTGCACAACTTCAAGTTTATTTAAATTGTAGAAGTGAGTAATTACATTCAAACTAATCATCGTTAGAATTTTCCTGTTTCCGACAGTAGCATCACGGTTGCTATAAATCACAAGGGATTTATAGTTTGTGCACAACTTCAGGTTTATTTACACTTCACAAGTGTATAAATGAGTAGTTAGAATTGTCCTGCATCCGACAGAAGCAACACGGTTGCTATAAATCACAAGGGATTTATAATTAGTGCATAACTTCAGGTTTATATACACTGCACAAGTGTACAAATTAATAGTTAGAATTTTCCTGCTGCCGACAGAAGCATTACGATTGCTTTAATTCACAAGGGAGTTATAATACCTCAGGTTTACCTACACACTTTTTCAGTGTGTAAACTTCTGTATATATATATTCGGGGCTATTTCGTAAGGGAAATGTTAAGTTTAACATCTACGTTATTATTTATCATCACAATTGTTTGTAATAGATATATATATATACATGGAATGTGAAGTAAATTAATAACGTGCACGTTAAAGTTATGGAATATCCCCGATTATGTATATTACATTAAAATTTGCAATGGATGTATAATTCATGCACAACTTGTGTAGTGTGTAAATAAATATGAAGTTGTGTACGAATTATAACACCCTTAAAAAACCATTATTACATTACTTCACTTCATAACAAAAAAAAACAGAATTGCAATAATTAAAAAAAAAATCAGATGACTGAAAGAATGTACTCTGATCGATAGTTCGGGATTGAGAAACACGACTAAAACTATTATTTTATTGTATACTTAATGTTTGTAAAAATGTGTACTTAATGTTTGTAAAAATGTGTACTTAATGTTTGTAAAAATTTACGCAATTGTTTGATTTTTTTTTATTGAAATTATATTTTTGTAGAAAAAATGGAAGCACGCTCAAGAAAAAAAAATCGATAAACAATTCGCTTCAAAAAAAAAAGGAAACGAATTATTCATTAAACTATTTTCATTTCCCTCGCCATTCATTCTATGTATCCAAAGTAAAAATTCTCGTCCGCCGGTTTTTTTCAATGTACATTATACAATTATTATTTAATTTTACTTCTCAAGGTTACAAAAATTTTTTAGCACCTATAGTTCCTTTACACCAATTACATACTCTACATATGTTAATTTTTTTCGTCTTCGTTTGACACTCAGAAATTATTTAAACAAAAAAAAAACACAATAATTTTGGTTCGATGGCCTTTTCGCAATATATGTAAAGTGTGTTGTAAATAAGAATTAGGTATGTGAAATGTGTGTGTGTATATATATATAGAATATTTTTTGAATTATTTTTATCTTCGACATTCAGAATTTCTTTAAAAGAAAAAATAAACTGAATAGTTTTTTTTTAATTTTCGGGTTTTGGCTGAGTATGCTAGGAAAGCAAATAGAATATTTTAATAATATAATAATAGCATTTATTGCCAGTGTAGGAGTGTACAAAATTACAAAAATAATAATTTCCTTTTTCGATTGAGAATACTCAGAATTTCTTCAAAGAAAAAATAAACAGAATATTGTTATTATATATTAAAATAATATAAATAGAAAAGAGTATTCATTCACTTGATATTTAATTATATTAAATAAAAAATATTTGAAAATAATTAATAAATTATTCCCTCTTTAGCCACTGTGACATTTTGATTTATGTTTTTATTAACATGCACCAGCAGGTGTACATTATGTAATTCAATGTCCGGCGTGGGTATTTGCCCGGGAAGTAGTTTTTTTTTAATGTGCATTTGTACGTAACGTAAGTCGTGACTTTTGACTTACGTTACGTACAAATGCACATTAAAACAACTACTTCCCTCTAAGAGCTAAATGTGACAATAATTTATTAATTATTTTCAAATCATTTTTATTTAATATATTAAAATATATTAAAATTTTCGTCTATAAATTTTTGCAAAGGAAAAAAGCAGAATATTTTTTATTGGTTTTAATTTTTAGACATATTACTGTATGAAATAAATTTTAAATTCTCCTGTGAATATATATATATATTCAATGACCCTTTCTACCCATATGGGTGTAGGGTGAATTCTCTTGAAAATGGGCTAATAACCCGAAACTAGTCGAGAATTTAAAGTTATTCAATCTTATCTGTCTTTTATCGAATTAAATAAAAATTATTTGAAAATAATTAATTAACTATTTCTACATTTAGTGACCAAGACTGTTTTCTATGTGCTTTATTGGTTGATTTTTACTAATTTATTTCATTAAAATAAATTCAAACTAATCATCGTTAGAATTTTCCTGTTTCCGACAGAAGCATCACGGTTGCTATAAATCACGAGGGATTTATAGTTTGTGCACAACTTCATGTTTATTTACACTGAATAAGTGTATAAATGAATAGTTAATGAATATTTGAGTACACAGATAAAGGAAAAAATAAAAAAAATATTTTTTTAAATTTTTTTCTATGCTTGAGTACACACAGAATTTCTGTAAAGGAAGAAAACAAACGGAATATTGTTTGTTTTTTTTAATTTCGTTTATGATTGAGTGCACATAGAATTTCTTTAAAGGAAAAAAAACATTAATACTGTTTATTTTTTGAAGTTTAAAATTAATTTTAAATTCCTACTCTACTTAATACATTTGAAAAAAAAAAATTATATTCTTTATATATATTTTTAAGTAATATGTTTAATGTATTAAATTGTTTTTTTCTTTGTTTGTTTGAGTGTGAATTTGCGTTTATTTATGATTAAATTAAATTGAAAAAAAAAACTATTCATTCGGTTATAATTATTTCAGGATTATTTTCGCTGAACTCAAATTAAATTAATTACTTTCTGATTTCACCGCGTGTTAAATCAGAAAGTAATTAATTTAATTTAATATAAAAAGAATTTTAAGAATAATCCCCTCCATATCTAAGGATAATCGAGTGAAACGACTTCTCGCTTGCTTCAATTCCTCAATTCAAATCCATTGAACGAAATCCAAGCGTTCGGACTTGAAAGGCGCATCCCGGCCGCGATTATTATTCATTCATCAACGGCGATAATTAATTAATTAATATCATTGTCGGCCCCTTATTTCCCGCCGAGCGGAGCGCACTCGATCCGCAAATTGATTGTCCTGTCCGGAATTAATCAAATCCGGCGATACCTCCTTATCCGCGGGCGCGGCGGGGGTTGGGGTGTGTGTTAATTGGGCGTAATGGGCATTCGACTTGGCAAATTTATTATTCTAATCGAAACTGATGGGCCGTAAATAAACGGGGATTGCTCATCGGGCAATAACTTAATTAACGCATTCGGATTGGGAAACGGCGGGAATTCCGCGCGCTGGAGGAAATTAGATTGCGCCCTTTTACGCACGAGGAGCCGACTCGATTGTTTTTTTTTTTATTACGAAGAAAGGGGTTGGAATGCTAAAGGTTTTCCTTTTTTATTTTGGGAGGGTAATTATTGCGAATTTATTTTATTAGACAAAAGGTGGCGCTCGCTGCGTCTTTAATTTATTATGATTTTATTATTGTTAATCAAATTTAGTTTAATGAAATAAAAAGAAGTGTATATATTAATGAAATTGTAGTAATAATTCTAAACGAGTTAAGTGAAAACTTAAAAAAATTTTTTGGTTAATTTTTTCTTCACTGGTTTGTTAATCAAATTAAATTTAATGTAACAAAAAAAGTGTACATATTAATGAAATTGTAGTGATAATTCTAAGCGAGTTAAGTGAAAACTTAAAAAAAGTTTATAGTTAACTTTTTCTTCACTGGATTGTTAATCAAATTAAATTTAATGAAACAAAAAAGTGTACATATTAATGAAATTGTAGTAATAATTCTAAACAAATTAAGTGAAAACTTAAAAAAGTTTATAGTTAACTTTTTCTTCACTGGAAACATTTGGAACAAATAAATATCCAATGAAGAAAAGTTTTCAGTGTTTTTATTTAACGATTATACCCCCCTGGAAAAAAAGGAATAATTTTTGAATGAACATTTTTGATGCAAATGTCGTGACTCATCAAAAATTGCGAGTCTTTTATTTTATAATTAATTTATTAAAAAGCGCGCAGGTATTCTGTTGGTGAAACAATTCACACTTTTCACCAACAAAATTCCAAAACGTATCATTTCATACGATCGGTGAAATATCTCACATGCACCATCTTGGTTGATGGTATACTGTGAATATTTCACTTTCTTGCTGACAGTATTCACAGCACCCGCGATATATTTCACAGCTAAAGTCATTAACATTTTTTTTTAGAAACCATACAACTAGTGAAATATTTCACGAGTACAGTGAATACTATCTTGATGGTCGTATTTACGAAGAAAATATGCTGTGAATATTCCACGCATACTGTGAATACTTATCTTGCTGATAATATTCACGAAATTGGGCAAAAGATGGCGCTCACGTCGTCTTTAATTTATTGCGATTAATAATCAAAATAAAATAGGTATAAAAATTGAAAAAACTTTTTTCTCTTGTGCGAAGTGAACGTTTCTGGTATACAAGTTTAATTAAAAATTATTTTGTATTAAAAAAAATAGGTTCAGAAATAAAATTGTGCTGCTGCTACCTCGTTCTCTTTTTTTTCCTCTCCTCCACGAGTTATTGTTTTTTTTTATATTATTATTTTTTTAATATATATTAGGCCCTCAAAATTTTATTAATTTCTTACAAAAAATCTAATTTACACTCTTCCTTCGCAAGCGCATTCGCAACTCCCATTTTTATCACGAATGGACGTTTGCGAAGGAATCGCTTCATCATTTATTTATAAATTTATTTACAATTTGGCATTTTTTTTTTCATTTTCACTCTTTACAAATTTATTCACATATATATATATTTTTTTTATTCATTCTCTATAAATATATTCATAATTTGAAACGGATTCAGTCGTTTCTTTAAATATAGTTCTTTATTATTATTAAATCTAAAGCAATTTTGTTCTTCCATTTATTTTTTTTGTAGAAATTAAAAGCGAGCGTTTATATGGATTGTTGTTTCAAATAAATTTATTAAAAAAATATATATATGCATTGTTGTTTGTAATAAATAAATTTTATCTTAAAACATACTAACATTAGCCCAGAGAAACTGAAGCCGTTTAATTGTTTGCAAAATAAGAAATGTAAACTAAATATTAGCTGCATATTAGGAATTGTTAAGTAAGTTTCACTTAGACAAATCAAGTGAAACTTATTTAACAATTTAATTTGGTTTGTCTAAGTGAAACTCACTTAACAATTCCTAACATTATTAAAATGTTTTACCAAGTGATTAATCAGACTCAAATTGGAAATATATTAGCTACATATGTATAAACATTAAATAAATATTTATTTTTAAGTGGAAACGCCGATGGTCGATAGCCTGTTTACATAATTTGGATTTTATTCAATAATATTCTATTAAATAGAGTAATGGAAACAATAAAAATATTCTGGAATCAAAAATTATTGCATTATACAAATATTAGGCTGAATAAATGGAAGACGACGCAAGAAAATTATGCAATTACGCCTCGCCTTCCATTTATTGTGTAATTGAATGTCTGGTGAGGTATTTTTGACAATAATAAAGTCACCCTACACCCTAAGGATAGACACGATGCCTGTTTATATATAAATATAATAATAAAATCAATAACTAAATCATATAGTTAAACAATAATAATATTTTTTTTAAGCGTGCGAAAAGCTTATTTTTATCTCATTACAAATCTGGGATGTAACATGTATCGACCTTCGATTTATTTCTTAATAACATTAATTTTAAAATTCATATAAACGCTCAAACACAACAATATTATTAATCATACGAATTAAAATTAACGAAATTTCCGTCGCTTTTTTTTCTGCACCAATCAATTCCAATCCCCACTCCACACATTTAACAAACAAAAAAAATCACACTCTCCCCACACATAAATTCCTTAAAATCAAGCCGCGCTTCACATCGACTCAATCCCAATTCCGAGTCCTGGGCGTGGAAGACGGCCACGTACAAACAATACTTATTTTTCTCGCATTTCGTAATACTAGGTGTCCATAGATTTTATTTTTTTTTTGGTCTTACCACGACAATAATTAGGACTAAAACTAACACACAGCCTCTATAGTAATGTATAAATATCATTTATTTTTTTTTGTGTTGAAAATGTTTGTTTTCATTTTCTTCTTCATGTTTTGTTTCTTTTTACAGTTAATTTAAACTACTAGTCAGTCCTCTCGCGTACGTTTTCAAAACACGATTTGAGCGGTGTACAAATATAAAAACTTTTCAGTGAATGGGGAAAACGTGTACTGCCACGTAAAAAAAATAAATAAAAATTAAAGGTTTTAAAAAAAGCAGAGTCTTGTTTGTTGAGGTTTCTACTTTGTTATACAGTGTAATTCATTTTAAATAAATTTTCACTCTTTAAATATTGAAGAAATAAAATAAAAGACACGTTTAATTCATAGTTTCTTCACTATTTAAAAAGTGAATTTGTTTGTGTAACACAATATATATATTAAAAATTGAAGAAATAAGAAAGTCACGTTGTATTCATCATTTCTTCACTCTTTTGAGATTGAAGAAATAAGAAAGCCACACTGTTTTATCTATTTCTTCACTCTTCAAGAAGTGAAGAAATGAGAAAGTCACGTTGTATTCAGTATTTCTTCACTATTTGAAGAGTGAAGAAATCAGAAAGTCACGCTGTATTGACTATTTCTTCATTCCTTGTGAACGAAACGTCTCTTTTATTTCTTCAAGAAGTGAAGAAATAAGAAAGACGCTTCACTCTTTAAATATTGAAGAAATAAAAAAACACATTTTATTCACAGTTTCTTCACTCTTTAAAAAGTGAATTTATTTGTGTAACAGAATATATATTAAAAATTGAAAAAATAAGAAAGTTACGTTGTATTCATCATTGCTTCACTCTTTTGAGATTGAAGAAATAAGAAAGTCACACTGTATTATCTATTTCTTCACTCTTTAAGAAGTGAAAATTGTTTCTCAACTTTGCGATTTTTTTGTGACGATCTCAGTAGATTTAAAAACATGAATTTCGGTGAAAATGTAGCTACATCCTTTAGAAATAGAATACTGAAAAGTTGAACCTTGTAAGTTGTCTGTGAATTTAGTAATCTTGATCTAACTGAAATCGCGTCGAAAACAGCTAATCGGCGGGCTTCCATTAAACCGCTCCCATAAGGCTCCGTGCAAATTTCATGAAGCGATTTAAATGACTCGAAATGATTGAAAATGATCAATTTTGCGGGCTTATAATTATTCCACGTTGTTTCTACTGTCAATAAGGACCTTGGTAATTTTTTTCAGAATTTTTTGAGCGAAAAAAAATTTCACCGGAATTTGAAAAAAATATGGAAAAATGTAAATTTCGGCGAAAATCCAAAAATCTCCAAATGGCTTCATTTTATACCAAAATATAGCTAAAGAATGGGAGCTTAAACTGTGAGAATTTTAGTCTCGTGAGAATAATATTTTTCGCTCAGTCGATTTTTAAAATAAGACTTCAGAAATTGAGCAAAATTGTTCCTCAATTTTGCGATTTTTTTGTGACAATTTCAATCGATTTAGAAACATGAATTTTGGTGAAAATATAGCTATATCCTTTAGGAATAGAGTACTGAAAAGTTCATCCTTGTAAGTTGTCTGTGAATTTAGTAATCTTGATCTAACTGAAATCGCGTCGAAAACAGCTAATTGGCGGGCTTCCATTAAACCGCTCCCATAAGGCTCTGTGCAAATTTCATGACACAAATTAAATAGCTCGAAATGATTGAAAATGATGAATTTTCCGGGCTTATAATTATTCCACGTTGTTTCTACTATCAATAAAGACCTTGGTAATTTTTTTCAGAATTTTTTGAGCGAAAAAAAATTTCACCGGAATTTGAAAAAATCGTAAGGGGTGTGTATGGAAAAAATTGAAATTTCGGCGAAAATCCAAAAATCTCCAAATGGCTTCATTTTATACCAAAATGTAGCTAAAGGATGGGAGCTTAAACTATGAGAATTTTAGTCTCGTGAGAGAAATAATTTTCACTCAGTCGACTTTTAAACTGAGACTTCAAAAATTGAGCGAAAATGTTGTTCAAGTTTACGATTTTATTCCGATGATCTCAGCTGGTTGAAAACTGTGATTTTTGGTAAAAATGTAGCTGTATTCTTTAGGAATAGAATGCCGAAAAGTTCATCCTTCTAAGTTATCTGTGAACTTAGTAATTTTGATTTATCTGCGATCGCGTCAAAAACGGCCAATCGGCGGGCTTCCATTAAACCGCTCCCATAAGGTTCCGTGTAAATTTCACGACACGAATTAAATAGCTCGAAACGATTGAAAATGATGAATTTTCTGCGCTTATAATTAATCCACGTTGTTTCTACTGTTACTAAGGACCTTTGTGATTTTTTTCAGAATTTTTTGAGAGAAAAAAAATTCATCGGAATTTAAAAAAAGTGGCAATTTTGGTGAAAATCCTAAAATCACCAAATGACTTTATTTTATACCAAAATGTAGCTAAAGAATGGGAGCTTAAGCTGTGAGAATTTCAGTATCGTAAAAAAATTAGTTTTCGCTCAATCCGCTTTTAAAATGGAGCTTCAGAAATTTTGCGAAATTGTTCCCCAACTTTGCAATTTTTTTTGACGATCTCAACCGATTTAAAAACATGAATTTTGGTGGAAATTTAGCTACATCCTTTAGAAATAGAATACTGAAAATTTGAACCTTGTAAGTTGTCTGTGAATTTAGTAATCTTGATCTAACTGAAATCGCGTCGATAACAGCCAATCGGCGGGCTTCCATTAAACCGCTCCCATAAGGCTCCGTGCAAATTTCACGAAGCGATTTAAATGACTCGAAATGATTGAAAATGATCAATTTTGCGGGCTTATAATTATTCCACGTTGTTTCTACTGTCAATAAGGACCTTGGTAATTTTTTTCAGAATTTTTTGAGCGAAAAAAAATTTCACCGGAATTTGAAAAAAATATGGAAAAATGGAAATTTCGGCGAAAATCCAAAAATCTCCAAATGACTTCATTTTATACCAAAATATAGCTAAAGAATGGGAGCTTAAACTGTGAGAATTTTAGTCTCGTGAGAATAATATTTTTCGCTCAGTCGATTTTTAAAATAAGACTTCAGAAATTGAGCGAAATTGTTCCTCAATTTTGCGATTTTTTTGTGACAATTTCAATCGATTTAGAAACATGAATTTTGGTGGAAATATAGCTATATCCTTTAGGAATAGAGTACTGAAAAGTTCATCCTTGTAAATAGTCTGTGAATTTAGTAATCTTGATCTAACTGAAATCGCGTCGAAAACAGCTAATTACGGGCTTCCATTAAACCTCTCCCATAAGGCTCTGTGCAAATTTCATGACACAAATTAAATAGCTCGAAATGATTGAAAATGATGAATTTTCCGGGCTTATAATTATTCCACGTTGTTTCTACTGTCAATAAGGACCTTGGAATTTTTTTTCAGAATTTTTTGAGCGAAAAAAAATTTTACCGGAATTTGAAAAAATCGTAAGGGGTATGTATGGAAAAAATTGAAATTTCGGCGAAAATCCAAAAATCTCCAAATGGCTTCATCTTATACCAAAATGTAGCTAAAGGATGGGAGCTTAAACTATGAGAATTTTAGTCTCGTGAGAGAAATAATTTTCGCTCAGTCGACTTTTAAACTGAGACTTCAAAAATTGAGCGAAAATGTTGTTCAAGTTTACGATTTTATTCCGATGATCTCAGCTGGTTCAAAACTGTGATTTTTGGTAAAAATGTAGCTGTATTCTTTAGGAATAGAATGTCGAAAAGTTCATCCTTCTAAGTTATCTGTGAACTTAGTAATTTTGATTTATCTGCGATCGCGTCAAAAACGGCCAATCGGCGGGCTTCCATTAAACCGCTCCCATAAGGCTCCGTGTAAATTTCACGACACGAATTAAATAGCTCGAAACGATTGAAAATGATGAATTTTCCGTGCTTATAATTAATCCACGTTGTTTCTACTGTTACTAAGGACCTTTGTGATTTTTTTCAGAATTTTTTGAGAGAAAAAAAATTCACCGGAATTTAAAAAAAAGTGGCAATTTCGGTGAAAATCCGAAAATCACCAAATGACTTCATTTTATACCAAAATGTAGCTAAAGAATGGGAGCTTAAGCTGTGAGAATTTCAGTATCGTAAAAAAAATTAGTTTTCGCTCAATCCGCTTTTAAAATGGAGCTTCAGAAATTTTGCGAAATTGTTCCCCAACTTTGCGATTTTTTTTGACGATCTCAACCGATTTAAAAACATGAATTTCGGTGGAAATTTAGCTACATCCTTTAGAAATAGAATACCGAAAAGTTGAACCTTGTAAGTTGTCTGTGAATTTAGTAATCTTGATCTAACTGAAATCGCGTCGAAAACAGCTAATTGGCGGGCTTCCATTAAACCGCTCCCATAAGGCTCTGTGCAAATTTCATGAAGCGATTTAAATGACTCGAAATGATTGAAAATGAATAAGAAGTGAAGAAACAAGAAAGTCACGCTGTATTCAATATTTCTTCACTTCTTAGAGATTTAAGAAACTGTGAATAAAACGTGTCTCTTTTATTTCTTCAAGAAGTGAAGAAATAAGAAAGACACGCCGTATTCACCACTTCTTCATTCTTTAGAGATTTAAGAAACTGTGAATGAAACTCTTTAAATATTGAAGAAATAAAAGAGACACGATTTATTCACAGTTTCTTCACTCTTTAAAAAGTGAATTTATTTGTGTAACAAAATATATATTAAAAATTGAAGAAATAAGAAAGTCACGTTGTATTCATCATTTCTTCACTCTTTTGAGATTGAAGAAATAAGAAAGCCACACTGTATTATCTATTTTTTCACTCTTCAAGAAGTGAAGAAATAAGAAAGTTGTATTTATTATTTCTTCACTATTTGAAGAGTGAAGAAATCAGAAAGTCACGCTGTATTCACTATTCCTTCATTCCTTAGAGATTTAAGAAACTGTGAATGAATCGTGTCTCTTTTATTTCTTCAAGTAGTGAAGAAATAAGAAAGTCGCGCTGTATTCACTACTTTTTCACCCTATAAAAAGTGAAGAAATAGGAAAGATGCGTTGTATGGTATTCTCTGATTCTATTATATTTGTGATGATTAGATTCGTGTTGGAACAGTTACCATCTTCACATAATAATAATCAAATAATCAAAATAATTACATTCGTGTTGGAACAGTTACCATCTTCGCGTAACTGTTCCAACAGGAATGTAATTATCATAAATATAATGGAATCAGAGAATATTATATTAAAACGAGTTAACTGAATCTTTACATTATTGCTGCATTTCGCTTTGCATAACCAATAAATTAAAAGCACGAGTTACAAGATGACACGAGAATAATTTCATGCTAATCTAAAAAAAACACAGCCTGTTTTACACGTAGTAAATTCTATCAAATTTCAAAGAATCATAATAACTGGAAGATAACGCAAGCGCCATCTATTGCGTAATTTCGCGTCAACGATTCGAGTCTGCAAGGTGGAATCGTTGTTTCGTCTACTGAATGAAGGCGAACTTGTTCAATTTATTAGAACAGGAAACGAAATTCATTAAATAAATATATTAAATAAAAATGAAAATAATTAATAAATTATTTTAACATTTAGCTCTGTGACTTTTGACTTACGTCACGTAAGTACGTTAAACAAATGTGAAAATAATTTATTAATTATTTTCAAATCATTTTTATTTAATATATTTAAATAACTGTGACCAAGTGAATGAATAATACTCTTTTCATTAAATAAAATTTGATTAAATATTGTAAACGTCAAAATATTTGATTTATGTTGTAATTAAAAATAATCCTGGATTATTCCATAAATAATCCATAAGGAATAATCGCGATTTCAGGATTCATCAATCCTAGATTGATTCATTGATTAAGCTGCAATTGTTAATTGAATTTAAAAAAAATGAAAATATGATTTTGTTCTGTATATTTATGTGAAAGTTGTTGTTGTGGATTTTTTTTTTATTTTTGGAGTACACATTTTCCCCAGTACTAATAGGATAGTCGCGCGACTGTTTCCCGAGGATTTCGAAAACGGATTTTTTTTCTTACATAAACGTGTACATTATTATTAATCTTATTATTCGGTTAACGTTTCATTCAGGTTGCACCATACATATTCTTTTATTTATTTTTTTTTTCTTTTCGTTAGAAAAAAATCACAATGAGGTAAATAAAACTTAGTTGTAGAATCCTCGGTTCATCGCCGCACGGTTTCTGTTGTGCCATTTGCACTGCAAGATCCTTAAGTACGTTCGGCGAAAACTCGCGTTGCATAAGGCGTAACACATCGGGTTAATGGTCGAGTTTATGTAACACAAATAGTAGACAAAGTCCCAGGCCTGCGGGGGGATCGTGTGGCTGGATGTGACGGGTTTGAGTAGCACCAGGATATTGTACGGTGTCCACGTGATTATAAACGTCAGTAGGATGGCGGAAAGGGTTTTCGCGGCCTTCTTGTCCGCTTTCTTCTCTTGCGTTTTCTTCTTCTTCTTGCCCTGGTTCTTGGTCGCGTTCGCCAGCAGGTTCTTGCCGGCGAGCTGTTTCGGGATGATCTTCGCGTTGAGGGGTATCCGGATGTCGGGCATCGCCGACGGCCGCCGGTTCAGGTGGTTGGCGTACTCGCCGCCGTCGAGGTGCTGCGTCCTGGGGCTCGGCCTCGGCCCGTCCTCCGGGATCATTTTGATCGACGGGCCCTCCGAGCAGGCGGTGCCCTCCGTCGAGTCCCCGGGGAGCCGGATGAGTATAGTGTAGACGCTATCGCTTGACACGGAACGACCAGCCAGCCTATTCCCAGCGGGTAGACTCCTCGAGTCTCTGGGAGCTAGCCTGGTTGGCGTCATGTTTGCCTGTGCCAGGGATAGCTCTCTAGACTGACCCGTCGCGTATGGATCCCTGGAATACACCCGTTTCTCTTTTGCTCTCTACTCATTTTGGATAAACTATACAATCACTTAAAATCACATAATATATTAAACACAAATTAAAACAATTTAACATTTAAAGAAACAAAAAAAGTAACCATTATCCAAATACGAAACACAATCTGGATTCCTTATACCAAATACACTTTTTTTTCAACCCTAAATTTAGTAGGTAGATTCGATTTTGTTAGAGATATTTACTGCTTTACATAACCAACAAAATTGAAAGCACGAGTTACAAGATAACACGAAACCTAACCTAAAAAACAGCCTTTTTTGCACGTAGCAAATTCTTGAAATGTCAAATTTAATATTTTAAAACAATATTTATATTGCACACTTATTTATGCTGTGATGATAATTTAAATCAATATTAAACATAAAATTAACCTTTTTTCACGACAAAAATCAGGCTGAAAGAACATTGGTCGATAGCCAATTAACAGATATAAAATATACAAATGATTTTGTAATTTTTTAATATATATATATATATATATATATATATACATATATATATATAATCGAAAGAAAAACCATTCTACCCAAATTTGGTTGTGTGATTTTTAATATTTTTTTCTGAATATATCTATTAATAAAGATTATTATTATTATTTAAAAATTGGCAAATAAATAACTAAAGTTTTTTGTTTTATATAAGCAATAATCCAAGTAACAGAGAAGGTACTCATACAAAAGAACATCACCTACACCGAAGTAAAGGAAATAACAAAAAAGAATGGAACAAATTGACAAAGGGAAAAACTGGAGAATGAAATAACTTCGGCACCCGAAAGAGTACAAGAAGAAAGTTTATAATAACAATCAGTACCATATGGTGTATATTATTTTAATTAATTATTAATATATATATATATATATATATATATATATATATATATTCAATGACCCTTTCTACCCATATGGGTGTAGGGTTTTTAATTGTTAATATATATATATAACATCTTTATTAAAGAAAGAAAGAAGTTTGATTGAAGAAATTACATTTTGTTTCGATTTATAGAATATTGAAGAGATAATTATAATGAAAATTTAATTTTAATATACGAAAACACTTGTCCTTTCTTCTACTTTTTTTCTATTTTGTCCATCTTTTGTTTGTTATAATTTTCTTGGATAATATTTAATTATTTAAATACAAATGATTGTCCTTTCTTCTACTTTTTTTTCTATTTTGTCCATCTTTTGTTTGTTTTAATTTTCTTTGATAATATTTAATTATTTAAATACATATGATTGTCCTTTCTTCTACTTTTTTTCTATATATATATATAACATCTTTATTTCTGCCGAAGACAATTTTATATACAATAAATTAACAATATAATTCTTATAATAAGTTATACGTTGTCCTTAGAAAACGGCTATCGACCATCGGTCTATCTGCCTTAATTGTTAATATTAATTTACAAAGTTGTCTATGAAAAAAAATTATTAAGTTAATATTTGACAAGAGCAAGAAAATAAAAATATCTTTTGTAAGAAAGTCCCTTTAATCCAGGATAATTTAATTAAAATTAAAACAAAGTCTCTTAACTTTCCTGGATGATTTTTTTTATAATTGGTGAAAATCGTGAAATACGACAGAGAATGATGAATAAGTATATAACCACCCAAACATACATCTAAAGCTGCTGTTTTAATTAACATACCATCAATTTATTATTTTTTTGGAATTTAATTTTCCCTTCTGAATTTTCAAACGATGGTAGAGTTTATCCAAAAAAAAAAACAAATTAGTTGTTGGATTCTTACCTTATGACGTTCAGCGAGGTGCACCTGGACACGGAACTCTGAAGGGGTGTGTCCAGGGACACGGGCGTTACACATCCCTGGCCCTGCTCGCTCGGACTCTCCTCTTCCGTGTCGCTGTCCTCACGCCCCGAATGCCACCACGCCACACACCACGCTCTTATCCTGTACAAGCCCGACAGCCAGCCCGTACGTCGTTGATAGTGCGCCGCCAGCTGGAAACAAGTGAAACCGAGATTGAAAGGGACGTTCGTTAAAAAGCACCACTGATTTTTTTAAATGTAAAAAATAGTGAGTTTTTAATAATAATTGAATGTGTTTTTTTATTGATAATATTAGTTTTAGATAATAATAGAAAAAAAAGGATTTATCCATTTGGACATTTGGCTAAAGGGAAAATAATTAATTATTTTTATTTCATTTAGTTTCAACAGAAATGGAAACATTCAATAAACAGGACAAGTTCGCATTTCCTTAATGGACGAAACAGCAAATTGTTGATCTAGCCACTTAGAAATTGAACGGGATTGAAAGTGGTGTCAATCGATTGTTTCTAAAATTATCCTCTAGAAATTGCTTGCTAAAGATTTCTTAAATGATAATATAAAAGAGTATTTAATGTTTCGTGAAAGACATTTTAAAGTTAAGATTTTTCCAGAAGGACCGAGTCGAAAATATTGCTTGATTTAAAGTGAAATAAACCAATTATTTTTTTAAAGTAAACCCCTTGGAAATTCCTTCTTTTGCATTGCTTAAATTATTCTAAAACGAAATTTTAATATAAAAAATGCTAAATAGGTTTAAAAAAATATTAGCCGTTTTGGTGAATGCGCCGGGCTCCCACGGGCTTCGCAGACATTCTAATTATTCACATTAAATGTGAATTTCCTTTTCCTTGTTTGCTTAAACAGGATAAGTTCGCCTTCCTTTAGCGGACGAAACAATGATTTTCTGTCGTCTACTTTGTAGACCCAAACAAACAAATAACATCCCTCGTGTCGCCATTTTCATAATCAATTTTTATCCTGGTGACGTGCGTTGTTTTCGCACACATAATATGTATAATATACAGTGTGTATTCTATTAATAAACGGCGACCCTTTTTTTAAGCGGCGTTTGTACGCTCCCGCGCTTCTGCCTTTATTAAAAATACATTTTGGCGGACGAGGGCGTTCGCGATGGAATCCCACCGGGTTTCTGATGAAATTTCAAATTTGCATGGACCTAATAAGAGTTTTCACTGCGGCTGTAAATTCATTAACGCATCAATCTTTAACGAAGCAATTTTCGCGAGTGTGAAGAGTGTTATTTATTAAAACAAATATTCTAATTGTGACATTTATCTGTATGTAACTGTAATAAAAGGATTTTTATTTGTTGTTTATTTTCATTAAATGTTTTTGACTCAAATCGTTGCAATTATATAATTTATATATATATACAGGGAGCTTTTTTTATCAGTATACATTTCCCCTATGTATACCTGCATAATACGCGAGACAAACGCATTAATTTATGTGTGTTTAGTTGCATATAACACGCAACTGAACACATATATGCCAAATAAGCAACTAAACATACACACATTAATCGGTTCAATGCGTTTGACTTGTTTTTTTTTGCAGGTATACACTTCCCCTAATGTATACTGATAAAAAATCCTCTCTGTATATACAGAGAGGTTATTTTATTTTATCAGTATACATTAAACATAAATAGTTTTTACAATTTAAGTTTCGACAGTGTAGTTAAGTTGTGAAATTAAAATGTATAACTAAATTGAAGCCTCCGAAATAGAGAATTTAATAAAAGGAATTCCATCCTGAGGATATTTAGAGAAACACCCCGCATCGAAAGCAACAAGTGCAGCCGAGTAAGAGATGTATGAATTAAATTCGACCTGTTGCGTAAATATTTTAATCATCGCCGGGATCCTCTGGCGGACGTCCACACACACGCATGCATCAAAAGATAAAGAGAGCGAAAAGAGCGCACCCCGGGGGTGTCGTCTTTTGCGGGGGGCGGGGGTAAAACGTCCGGATAAATCATGCCAGCGCCGGCCATTATCTCCGCCGTTCCCTATTCCCTCCTCATTCATATAATCTAATTTACAGTTTCCTCTCGTTTGTCACACTCTTCTCCGCCCGTGTACGTGCTAACGCGACGACGACTGAAAATCTTTCGGCGGCGGGGGAGGGACACCCTCAGGTGGGAATCACTACGGATCGTTTATTTGAAAACTGAAAAGTTCCACGAGAGGATTTAATGTTGATATATTTTTTTTTCTTTTTTAATATACAAAATTATTTTACAGAAATAACGCTCAATTTTAAAAATTAAGAAAAGCATTTTATTTTGTGAAACATTTTAGTTATAGTAAAAATTATATACAAAAATATACCAAAAAATAATTTAAAGTGGCGAAAAGAGCAGAAAATATACCACAAAATAATTTAAAGTGGTGGAAAAAGAATTTTTAATATAAACAGCGTTAAATAGGTTTAAAAAAATATTAGCCGTTTTGGTGGATGCGCCGGGCTCCCACAGGCTTTTTTACATGAAATAATAAAATTATAATTATTTTTGTAATTTAAAAATGTTTTTTTTTTTTAATTTATAACGGGTATTCTGTACTTTATATTCTTTTTGTAAATTGTTATTTAATAATTATTTCTTAAATTATTTCAAAAAGAAATGTGAACATAAATAACGCCAAATAATTTTAAAAAAAATTGGGAAACTGTCTAAAACCGTATCCTTAAAAACCGCTAACCCGCGATCGGAATTCACCCAGGAATCACGAGGCGAGGACAGAAGGATGGAAACAAGGATATATAAATTATTCTTTTTTTCTTAGAAATTATTTGTTATTCTTGTAAAAAATCGTATGTGTCTTATGCGTAGAAAAGAAACATTTGTCTGTGAAGCCAATGGGATCCCGGCGCATTCACCAAAAGTTCCAAAAAAATATTAAACCTATTCGGCGGTGAATTTAAAATAATTTCAGAAATAATTATTAAAAAAATTAAAAATACATTTTACAACAGGAATATAAGGAACAGAATATCCGTTAGAAAAAATATATATAGAAAATCGTTATTTCTGAGAGTAATATTTCTGAGAGAATATTGTGATGTAATTTATACATTAAATTTTGTCGTAATTTGTGATTGGTAATTTGCCTTTTTTTTATACATATGTTTTGTAATCTTTTTAGAGCGCCACACTGTTCTTATAAAATTTTTAATATGTAATTATAATTGTAATTTGGAAATGGAGATTCCGTTAATAAAGTAAATTGAAATTGAAATTCTCTCAGAAATATTACTCTACACATCACAATATGTAATTTATACATTAAATTACATCACTATATTCTCTCAGAAATATTACTCTCAGAAATAAATATTAACAACTAGTCAAGCCTCAGAAAAAGGCTATCGATTATCGGCCTTTCAGCCCCGTTAGAAATATAATACATCTTTAAGTTATAAAATATTGTAATTAGAACTGTATTGTTGAAATATTAAAGTTGTTATTAACTTGTGAAATAAGGAATACCATTTTTTTATTTGTGATTTAATACTTCACGTAAATTAGAATGAAAATAAACAAGGAAAATATCTGGCAATGATCAATAAAATTCGATCAATCGCTTTTTTTCCAACTGCAAAAATTACAAACTTCACGCAAACTGAAAAACTATATAGTTTATTAAAGTTGTAATGATATAAAATAGAAATAAATATTTAAAATCAAACCCTGATTGGATTGCCTACTATTAACTATGAAGTATCATCCGAGGATTAATCCCACGTCCTAGCCCTCCCATTTTCGACAGGTAACATTTTTTTTTTTCACCATACACTGCGATCAATACACGAAGAATGCCAACGTAAGTCAGGGAACAGACTCTCGTTGTCTTTCTTTAAATTACTTCATGAAATTACCTAGAGTACGTGAAACGGTAAGTCGTAGCAGGAAACATCCAGTAGTCTGCCGCTTAATCTAATAGATGAGTATCTATCCAGTCTGAAGTTTCGCTTCCACTTTGTCGGAAGGGCCCACGTATATTTAATGCAGCGTCTCCTTCGCGGAGCCATGAAAACGCTAATTTTATTAAGTCGCTCTTAATGCACACTACGTAATATTAATAGTATTTTGGCAGAAAGACCGATTTTCTGATGTATTCATTAACCGTGATTGTAAATGTTAATTACTCTCAAATAATTTTTATTTAAATTAAATCAAAATGATTTGAAAATAATTAAGAAATTATTTACTCTTTTCTATTTATATTCATGAAATCATTAATCACAAATTAAGTAAAAATGATTAATAAATAAATTATTTCCACATTTATCTCTGTGTCGTTTTAACTTACGTTACGTAAGTAAGTTAAACAAATGCAGATTAAAACAACTAAATGTGAAAATGATTTATTAATTATTTTCAAATCATTTTTATTTAATATATTAAAACAACTCTTTTTTTAATTTAATTTAATAGGATTATAATTCCAATCAAAGAAATTGCAACTAAATAGCCGCGTCTCTCTTTTTTTTTGTGTGTGTGTAGAAAATATCGTTCTTAATTTGCGAGAAATATGAGCATAAATTTCCTGCGAATTTCTGGACGGCGAAGCCCCGAAAGTCTCGTTTCAACCCCGGCTCGTCGAGGGTGGATGCAAATCCTGCGCAGAAGTGTACCCGTTCCCGACAATACCCTAATTCCCCCGAATATGTGGGCGCCAATTTAAGCCCCCCCGTGGGCGTTAGGCGACACGAGAAAGTAATATATCAGCACAATATAAAATGCAATAATCGCGTCACATCAACGCAGAACATTATTTATATTTTTTTGGGAAATTGTTTTTATTTATGGATTCACCTATTTTTACAAATGTAAGAAAACACAATTAGCTATACATATATAACTCATGCTCGTTAAATTACTAAAATAGAACACAATTTAAGAAATTTCAAGCTTCAAATGTTTCTTTTCCACTTCATATTTAATTAATTTAAATTATACCTCAATATTGTACATTAAAATTATTTTTTCGATTCATACATTTAATTTTTTTAGCACGTCTCTTTCTTATACATAATTTAAAATTTAATTTAATCAACGAGAACAGTTGTTAAATAGGTCATCGCGCGCGATCTACTACACGCATTACACAATCCTAGATCCTGGACATACCGGGAAACTTAATTAAACATAATCCTCCCCCCGCCGCGGCAGCAGCAGCAAAGAGTAATCAAAGGGGCACGTCTCCCGCCAACCCCGCAGCAACAGCTGCAAATAAACTACGAAGCACGCATGGATAATTAAATCGAATCAAATCACGTAATGGACACGGCCAGTGCTTCACCCCCCCGGGCCCAATTTATTTATTGGGCGCATTAATCCGCGTGAACGCCCCACCCGAGTCAGTTATATATAAACACCGTGTATATATAAATAATTCGGTCGAAGTGGAAGAATGGAAACTCCATGAAGGAGGGAGGGGGGTGGATTTATCGGTGGCAAGGAGAAAAAAAAATGAACGATGGTGGGGGAGGAGAAACGATCGTCGTTATCAACGTTAGTGGAATCGTCGTCGGAGGGTTTATTCAATTTCCGATTAGATTTGTACTATTGGAATGACTCCGCATCGATTCTTCGTTACGAGCGATTCTCACCGGAAAATGTAATGATATTTAGTAATCTAAAGTGGATATACTTTATATAACTAAATACAATCAATCAATTTTTTCAAGAACAAATTGATTAATATAAAAAAATTATAATTATTAAACAATACAAAAATGCTTAAAAGGGTCTTTACGTTTATGAACAAAAAGACTTTTTAGTCGACACTTTTAAAGCAATCATCTTTCTAATAAATGACGCACTAATAATAATAATAATAATAACCGAGGAGGATGTTGTTAAAATTTACAGCGAAAACTTCGGTATTTATATATTCGGGCCGTAAAGCTCGCGGCGAATTTAACAGCCCGAAAGTTTCACACGCGAACACACGTCTTTACGATTATACGACTTGCGCGAGCCGTCATAATTTAAAAACTTTGTAATAACGCAAAGGACGGCCGCAGAACCCGAGAGAGGCGGCACTTCATTAACCTCACGTAATGCCGGCGAAATATTAATTTCTTAAGATGCACGGAATTCCCTCCCCTCCTCCGGGGGGAATTAATAGCGCCCGAAAACTACAAACTCGGCGAAATGCGATGTGAGCACAGATTTGGTTAGAGATTTATGGCTTCAATTTTCTAGAAGGAAGGAAAGTAATTGCGTTGCATTTAACAGAATTTTGTATTGTGTGGATTTTCGTTATCCCGGCGCATTCACCATTTTCCCCCTAAATCATAATCGTAATGTGTGCTATTGAACCATATACAGAGAGCTTTTTTATCAGTATACATTTCCCCTATGTATACCTGCAAAATACGCGAGTCAAATGCATTAATGTATGTGTGTTTAGTTGCCTATAACACGCAACTGAACACACATATGCCAAATAAGCAACTAAACATACACACATTAATCGGTTCAATGCGTTTGACTCGCGTTTTTTGCAGGTATACATAGGGGAAATGTATACTGATAAAAAAACCTCTCTGTATTTTAAATCTAATTTGTCTTTTATTGTTTGTTTTTTTTTCTTAGCGAAATTATGTATTAACACAGTATTATTGTATTGTGTGGATTTTTGAGGTATGATTTATTTCCCTAAGAAATTACATTTAACACTTTATGATTATAATTTTTTTATGAATACAATTTAAAAAAAAATGGTGAATGCGCCGGGATGTCTGTCGTTATTCCGGCGCATTCACTATTTTTTTTATTTCTTAGGGAAATAAATCTACCTATTATTTATTTATTCCCATAAACAAATTGCATTTAATAAATATGGTTCCATGGTTCACTTTATGATTACAATTTTTATTAATATAATTTAAAATAAATGGTGAATGCGCCGGGATAATGCTGAGCACCCCGGCGCATTCACCATTTATTTCCCGAACGAAGTGCATTTAACAAATATAGGTTCCATGGCACACTTTATGATTGGGATTTTTTATGAATATAATTCAAAATAAATGGTGAATGCGCCGGGATAACGGCGAATGTCCCTGTTCATTCACCATTTATTTCCCGAACAAAGTGCATTTAACAAATATGGATCCATGGCACACTTTATGATTATGATTTTTTTATGAATACGCTTTAAAATAAATGGTGAATGCGCCGGGATAACGATGAACACCCGGCGCATTCACCATTTATTCCAGAACGAATTGCATTTAACAAAAATGTTTATGATTACGTTTTCTTATGAATATGATTTGAAATAAATGGCGAATGCGCCGGAATAATGATGAAGTTATAAAATTGTAAAAATATCCGATTTATTAATCATTTATACACGTGTCTAATTGATTGTTAATGCTATTGATTTTTTACAAAATATTTAAAAAAACAATACTAATTTATAGTCACATATTTAAAATTCCGAAAACCTCGTGAGCTTCAATCAAGAACCATGCAACATTTTTTTTATTTGGATTTTCTATTAAAAATTAATTAATGAATTGAGTTACCTGAAAGTTTTCACTCATTTTCTGTACACCTTGTATATATATATTAATTTTAAAATTAAGACTATAAATTAAAAAGTATTGCGAAAATATTATTATAAAAAAAAGTATAAATAACTATGAAAAGTAAACATAATTTGATATTAATTTTTACAATTAAACAATAATTGCGTTATTATTTAATTGCGATTATGGAGTTTCTTTAAGTAATTGTTGTTGGACTCACCGTTCTCCTGCGGTGCGGGTCGACGCAGACGGAACTGTGCATGTAGACTGAGTCGTTGTCGGCCCCAGTGGAAGACTCCGACCTGGGCCGCCTCCAGTCCTCCAGGTCCACCGTCGAACACGCGTTGTTCGCCTCGTCACTGCAAACATACATACTGTTCCAAGGTTTCCGTTAATATCTTCGTCCTTTCGTCAACGAAAATTATGACACCAACACAATCTATGCACAATGACATCAATTATAATCTACGCAAATCGACTACGCCATTCCGCACACAAGAATAAATACGTTTCTTTTTTGTATATAAATTTTTAATTGTTGGAAGCGATATTTATTTATTCCACTAAAATTATAAGAATTAAAAAAATTTAATCTACTGTATGAAATAAAACTTTAAATTCAAAGTCATTCAATCTAATCTGTGTTTTATTAGTTAATTTTTAATTATTTATTCATATTTATTCCATACAATGTAAACTACCAATATCTAAATATTAAAACCATTAATTATATTAATCTACTGTATTTTTTTTTATTATTAAATAAAATATCATTCTAAAAAGTGTCTGAAAATTCATTTTTTATTAGCTAATAAAAACAAAACTTAACACTTTTTCTTCACACTTTTTTTTTCTAATATATATTTTTAATATTATGCACTCAGATCTTCATCAAAGTTAAGCGAGACAAATGCTTCCATATTTACCGAAACAGAATTATCTTTTTTTTAAAAACTTATTTAATCGACTACCCTAAAGCTGTATCCCTAATTAACTTCCAAATATCCCTTTGAAAAAAGCAGAGTAGGCTTTGATTAACAAAGCCTACTCTGCTTTTTTCCCATTCACAAAATATATTAATTAATTCACCCGTATTTTCCATGCGAGTTATTTATAATTAATTACTGTTAACAGATCCTTGCTATAAAATTTTAGTATTTTGAAAAAAATGTGAAAATTTGAACTCACTCGCCGTATGGGAACCCCGTGAAAATAGGGGTATGGTATAGTGGTTTAGTATATTTTAAAACGTATGCGTTTAATATATATTATTAATTAAAACACCTTTTGTATTAATATAGTAAATAATTTATTAAAAGCAGAAAGACCTATGGTCGATAGCCATTTAACAATTAATTAATTTCTGTATGATATACATAATCAATGTTTGTTACCTTATTGTAAACTTAATTGTTAATAAAGATTGTTATATATATAATTTATTAACATAGATTGTAATCTTGTTTATGTCGGTTGTTGAAGCTTTAATTATTTAAATAACATATATTGTGTATAAATTCATTCACATTTTTTTTTAAAGCGCGCCCGTACTTTTCAAATGTCCCATGTGAAACGCTACAAGTACTCACAAAGGGCGACGGAGGGGAAAAAAAGGGGTGAAACCGGGTCGATCGCATCATAAATCACAGATAATGCGATGGCGGCGGTATTAATTAGTAAAAGGCATTTCCTTAATTAGTGCCCGGAAAAGTCTACGCTCGCAGAAAGGACAGACTGAATCACTTAGAATATTGATTATGCGTCAATTAGGGTTTTCATTTAAATTGAAAATCGAATATTGCAATTGCTCCAACACGACGCGTGTTTGTTTTCATACTTTAGCAAAAAAATTATATAAAAAAATACACTCATTCAAAATCTACGAATACCAAAAAATAACGCATACAAAAAATTCTACCGGTTTTACCTTTTTACAAGAAAATTGAAGTATTTGATTTTAGTTTCAGTCTTTGTTTCTCCGCAACTGAAATAAAGAAAAATCGATTTTGTATAATTGCTAAGCACTGCTGCGAATTTGTAAAATGACAGAATGTTACAATTGCAGGACTTAAAGACCAAGTTGTGAATTGTAGATTAATTATGTGTTATATTATACACTTTTCAATTCAATTCATTTATTTACGGTAAATCACCTTTATACAGAATAATAGCAATATTCAAAATGTTTAGATAAATATCATGACTGTAAATCACATACAGTGTAAGTAATTTTTTTGCAGTTGGATCGATCGAATTTTATTGATCATAGCCAGAACATTTTCCTTGTTTAATTTCATTATAAACACTTTTCTGTAAATTTATTTATTTATTTTAACGACGTGCCATTTACATGAATAATACAATGTAGTAATTAGTTATATTATCTTTATTATGTATATTATACATACATAAACATCTTTACTTCTGAGATTGAAATATACAGTTACAATACAATATTTAACAATACACTAACGTTCACAATATAATTCCAACTCTGAAACTGGCTATCAACCAGTGGTCTTTCAGCCTGTATATTATATATTATGTACAAAGGAGATTTCCGTTCATTAATAAATAAATAGTTGGGGTGAATGCGCCGGGCAACAACAGGAATTTGCGCTCGGAATAGAAATACTAAGAGTTGTTTTATTTTAAGCGAAAAATCCCAGTAAATACCCGGCGCCTGCACCATTCTTTCGAGTCAAAGATAAACTTTTAATTGCGTCGGTTAAAAATCGGTGGAGTTAATGTGTCGGGGCGGTATTGGAAATTAATTGGATGGAGTTCGCCGCAGCGCGTTCTAACTCCATCAAACGTTTTCTATTTGATTAGTTAGAGTGATTATCGGCGAATGTCGCGAATGCACAAAATACATTTCCTGCTCTCCCGTTTCAACGTTATTGCTGCTTAATTGGATCCGTCTCTCTCGTTCGGAGAGATGCGACGGCGTCTTTTGATTATAAAGTTTAGCCGGGATTAAGTTTGACTTCGCGAGGGGAGATTTGCGTGATGTATTATGTCAACATGCCTTTTTTTTCATCGCTGTGTTATAGCATTTACCCTCGTAATTCTTAAACGTGATTAAAAAGAAATTGCACTTGCCTCTAGTTTCATCAAGCAATGGCCTCAACTATAAGTTTTTATATTTGCACTTGTATAATAATTGTTACTGTACATACACCGGAAATTATTATTATTACTATCGAGGTGTAATCCAATGTCCGGCGGGGTAAATGCTCGGGAAGTAGTTGTTTCAATAGATGTTTGTAAAACTTACAGTGTAAGTATTTTTTGCAGTTGGAAAAAGCGACTGATCGAGTTTTATTGATCATTGCCAGAAATTTTCCTTGTTTAATTTCATTGTAATTTAAATAACTGCAAACGTGTGAATCATCTTTGTTTCATTTTATTTAATGAAAATAATTAAATGCTATGAATTATAAACTTTTTCTGTATAGTTTAGTCTCTAGCAAAGTATAAATCTATATTGTATTTATACTTTTCATTACTTACTCCTTAAACTAAAAGTACACGATGTAAATAATTTATTTTTTATTTATTTAAAAAACCGTGACAAAGTGAACGAACACTCTTTTCTGTTTAAAAAGAGACAAATATATTCTAAACCCGTATACATTAATTCAAGATGATTTAATTGAAATTAAACATATTAAAAGGTCGCGTTTTAATAATCCCGACTTAGACTAGGATAAAACAACGGTGCGCAATTAATCGCCGACATTATCGCTTCGTATTTGTGTGTTCTTCACCCCTACACCACCATTATGGTACATGAGGATTTTAAATTATATATATATTTGTGTGTTCTGTGTAATAAATCTGGACATTTTATTTAATTTACGAGCGGCATAAAGATAACTGACCGCATTACAAAAATGATTCGCCCGGAGAACTATAAAATTATACAATTCCGCGCGAATCTCTGAATAATAACTCATCCCGGAACTATCATCCGGGTAAAGCCCGAATTTGAGTTTATCGCCGTGTTCCACTCAGGAGAACGGACTGGAATATATCTCCGTCCTTAAACACTGAATCTGCAAAGGTGGGGTTTATTGATTATTTTTTTTAGTTAAATATGGAAACTGTTTCAGGGATATAACTGTGTAAAATATATAAAAAGTGAGGATTGTATTTGAAAGATACATAATTTTACGCGTAATATTTTAATAATGGCTGAAAGATTTGGATTTTCAAAAAATCATAATAATTTCATTTTTCAGGAAATTTTAATGAAACTTGCTGGAGATGTTAATCAAAGCCTGCTCTTTCAGATTGTCTAAAAAAGTAAAATTACCCCTCCACAGTTTTTGAGATATTTCCACTGGAAACCAAATACGTCTAATTTTATTGCATTTTTCGATAATTTGGATTTTCAAAAAATCATAATAATTTCATTTTTCAGGAAATTTTAATGAAACTTGCTGGAGATGTTAATCAAAGCCTGCTCTTTCAGATTATGTAAAAAAGTAAAATTACCCCCTCCACAGTTTTTGAGATATTTCCACTGGAAACCAAATACGTCTAATTTTATTGCATTTTTCGATAATTTCGATTTTCAAAAAATCATAATAATTTAATTTTTAAGATATCTTAATGAAACTTGCTGGAGATATTAATCAAAGCCCACTCTTTAAGATTATGTAAAAAAGTAAAATTACCCCCTCCACAGTTTTTGAGATATTTCCACAGGAAACCAAATACGTCTAATTTTATTGCATTTTTCGATAATTTGGATTTTCAAAAAATCATAATAATTTCATTTTTCAGGAAATCTTAATGAAACTTGCTGAAGATGTTAATCAAAGCCTGCTCTTTTAGATTATGCAAAAAAGTAAAATTACCCCCTCCACAGTTTTTGAGGTATTTCCACTGGAAACCAAATACGTCTAATTTTATTGCATTTTTCGATAATTTGGATATTCAAAAAATCATAATAATTTCATTTTTCAGGAAATCTTAATGAAACTTGCTGGAGATGTTAATCAAAGCCTGCTCTTTCAGATTATGTAAAAAAATAAAATTACCCCCTCCACAGTTTTTGAGATATTTCCACTGGAAACCAAATACGTCTAATTTTATTGCATTTTTCGATAATTTCGATTTTCAAAAAATCATAATAATTTAATTTTTAAGATATCTTAATGAAACTTGCTGGAGATATTAATCAAAGCCTGCTCTTTCAGATTATGTAAAAAAGTAAAATTACCCCCTCCACAGTTTTTGAGATATTTCCACTGGAAACCAAATACGTCTAATTTTATTGCATTTTTCGATATTTTGGATTTTCAAAAAATCATAATAATTTCATTTTTCAGGAAATTTTAATGAAACTTGCTGGAGATGTTAATCAAAGCCTGCTCTTTCAGATTGTCTAAAAAAGTAAAATTACCCCCTCCACAGTTTTTGAGATATTTCCACTGGAAACCAAATACGTCTAATTTTATTGCATTTTTCGATATTTTGGATTTTCAAAAAATCATAATAATTTCATTTTTCAGGAAATTTTAATGAAACTTGCTGGAGATGTTAATCAAAGCCTGCTCTTTCAGATTGTCTAAAAAAGTAAAATTACCCCCTCCACAGTTTTTGAGATATTTCCACTGGAAACCAAATACGTCTAATTTTATTGCATTTTTCGATATTTTGGATTTTCAAAAAATCATAATAATTTCATTTTTCAGGAAATTTTAATGAAACTTGCTGGAGATGTTAATCAAAGCCTGCTCTTTCAGATTGTCTAAAAAAGTAAAATTACCCCCTCCACAGTTTTTGAGATATTTCCACTGGAAACCAAATACGTCTAATTTTATTGCATTTTTCGATATTTTGGATTTTCAAAAAATCATAATAATTTCATTTTTCAGGAAATTTTAATGAAACTTGCTGCAGATGTTAATCAAAGCCTGCTCTTTCAGATTGTCTAAAAAAGTAAAATTACCCCCTCCACAGTTTTTGAGATATTTCCACTGGAAACCAAATACGTCTAATTTTATTGCATTTTTCGATAATTTGGATATTCAAAAAATCATAATAATTTCATTTTTCAGGAAATCTTAATGAAACTCGCTGGAGATGTTAATCAAAGCCTGCTCTTTCAGATTATGTAAAAAAATAAAATTACCCCCTCCACAGTTTTTGAGATATTTCCACTGGAAACCAAATACGTCTAATTTTATTGCATTTTTCGATAATTTCGATTTTCAAAAAATCATAATAATTTAATTTTTAAGATATCTTAATGAAACTTGCTGGAGATATTAATCAAAGCCTGCTCTTTCAGATTATGTAAAAAAGTAAAATTACCCCCTCCACAGTTTTTGAGATATTTCCACTGGAAACCAAATACGTCTAATTTTATTGCATTTTTCGATATTTTGGATTTTCAAAAAATCATAATAATTTCATTTTTCAGGAAATTTTAATGAAACTTGCTGGAGATGTTAATCAAAGCCTGCTCTTTCAGATTGTCTAAAAAAGTAAAATTACCCCCTCCACAGTTTTTGAGATATTTCCACTGGAAACCAAATACGTCTAATTTTATTGCATTTTTCGATATTTTGGATTTTCAAAAAATCATAATAATTTCATTTTTCAGGAAATTTTAATGAAACTTGCTGGAGATGTTAATCAAAGCCTGCTCTTTCAGATTGTCTAAAAAAGTAAAATTACCCCCTCCACAGTTTTTGAGATATTTCCACTGGAAACCAAATACGTCTAATTTTATTGCATTTTTCGATATTTTGGATTTTCAAAAAATCATAATAATTTCATTTTTCAGGAAATTTTAATGAAACTTGCTGCAGATGTTAATCAAAGCCTGCTCTTTCAGATTATGTAAAAAAGTAAAATTACCCCCTCCACAGTTTTTGAGATATTTCCACTGGAAACCAAATACGTCTAATTTTATTGCATTTTTCGATATTTTGGATTTTCAAAAAATCATAATAATTTCATTTTTCAGGAAATTTTAATGAAACTTGCTGGAGATGTTAATCAAAGCCTGCTCTTTCAGATTGTCTAAAAAAGTAAAATTACCCCCTCCACAGTTTTTGAGATATTTCCACTGGAAACCAAATACGTCTAATTTTATTGCATTTTTCGATAATTTGGATTTTCAAAAAATCATAATAATTTCATTTTTCAGGAAATTTTAATGAAACTTGCTGCAGATGTTAATCAAAGCCTGCTCTTTCAGATTATGTAAAAAAGTAAAATTACCCCCTCCACAGTTTTTGAGATATTTCCACTGGAAACCAAATACGTCTAATTTTATTGCATTTTTCGATATTTTGGATTTTCAAAAAATCATAATAATTTCATTTTTCAGGAAATTTTAATGAAACTTGCTGGAGATGTTAATCAAAGCCTGCTCTTTCAGATTGTCTAAAAAAGTAAAATTACCCCCTCCACAGTTTTTGAGATATTTCCACTGGAAACCAAATACGTCTAATTTTATTGCATTTTTCGATATTTTGGATTTTCAAAAAATCATAATAATTTCATTTTTCAGGAAATTTTAATGAAACTTGCTGGAGATGTTAATCAAAGCCTGCTCTTTCAGATTGTCTAAAAAAGTAAAATTACCCCCTCCACAGTTTTTGAGATATTTCCACTGGAAACCAAATACGTCTAATTTTATTGCATTTTTCGATATTTTGGATTTTCAAAAAATCATAATAATTTCATTTTTCAGGAAATTTTAATGAAACTTGCTGCAGATGTTAATCAAAGCCTGCTCTTTCAGATTATGTAAAAAAGTAAAATTACCCCCTCCACAGTTTTTGAGATATTTCCACTGGAAACCAAATACGTCTAATTTTATTGCATTTTTCGATATTTTGGATTTTCAAAAAATCATAATAATTTCATTTTTCAGGAAATTTTAATGAAACTTGCTGGAGATGTTAATCAAAGCCTGCTCTTTCAGATTGTCTAAAAAAGTAAAATTACCCCCTCCACAGTTTTTGAGATATTTCCACTGGAAACCAAATACGTCTAATTTTATTGCATTTTTCGATAATTTGGATTTTCAAAAAATCATAATAATTTCATTTTTCTAGATATCTTAATGAAACTTGCTGAAGATGTTAATCAAAGCCTGCTCTTTCAGATTATGTAAAAAAGTAAAATTACCCCTCCACAGTTTTTGAGATATTTCCACTGGAAACCAAATACGTCTAATTTTATTGCATTTTTCGATAATTTGGATTTTCAAAAAATCATAATAATTTCATTTTTCAGGAAATTTTAATGAAACTTGCTGCAGATGTTAATCAAAGCCTGCTCTTTCAGATTATGTAAAAAAGTAAAATTACCCCTTCACAGTTTTTGAGATATTTCCACTGGAAACCAAATACGTCTAATTTTATTGCATTTTTCGATAATTTGGATTTTCAAAAAATCATAATAATTTCATTTTTCAGGAAATTTTAATGAAACTTGCTGGAGATGTTAATCAAAGCCTGCTCTTTCAGATTATGTAAAAAAGTAAAATTACCCCCTCCACAGTTTTTGAGATATTTCCACTGGAAACCAAATACGTCTAATTTTATTGCATTTTTCGATAATTTCGATTTTCAAAAAATCATAATAATTTAATTTTTAAGATATCTTAATGAAACTTGCTGGAGATATTAATCAAAGCCCACTCTTTAAGATTATGTAAAAAAGTAAAATTACCCCCTCCACAGTTTTTGAGATATTTCCACAGGAAACCAAATACGTCTAATTTTATTGCATTTTTCGATAATTTGGATTTTCAAAAAATCATAATAATTTCATTTTTCAGGAAATCTTAATGAAACTTGCTGAAGATGTTAATCAAAGCCTGCTCTTTTAGATTATGCAAAAAAGTAAAATTACCCCCTCCACAGTTTTTGAGGTATTTCCACTGGAAACCAAATACGTCTAATTTTATTGCATTTTTCGATAATTTGGATATTCAAAAAATCATAATAATTTCATTTTTCAGGAAATCTTAATGAAACTTGCTGGAGATGTTAATCAAAACCTGCTCTTTCAGATTATGTAAAAAAATAAAATTACCCCCTCCACAGTTTTTGAGATATTTCCACTGGAAACCAAATACGTCTAATTTTATTGCATTTTTCGATAATTTCGATTTTCAAAAAATCATATCCATCCATATCCATTTAGTAAGAATATATATTCAACGACCCTTTCTACCCATATGAGTGTAGGGTCATTTAGTAAGAAGATTATATAAAATGTATTGTATTACACTTAAAGTAAAATCTACAATAAAGATGATATATACAGAGAGCTTTTTTATCAGTATACATTTCCCCTATGTATACCTGCAAAATACGCGATTTTAAGCATCTGAAAATATAACGACGATATTATACGTAATATACATAATCCGAGTAGAAAATATCTTTAATATTTAACGCGCTGGTTAATATATTAAGTTCTGGGCAACTTTGGCAATTTCAGGCGGAGTGTCGACGGAACGGGGTCACCTCGTGCATGTTAATTCGAGTCTTAATATTTATTTAAGAACCGGGCGGGGTGTATCAACTGGCTGGCTTAATTCCGCCGCCGAGTTTCCTTATCAGCCCCCTGCAAACCGTTTATATATGGTGTTTATTACGGTATTCCTTCAAAACAAAAAAAAAAGGAGGCAGAAAGACCTCTGGTCGATAGCCATTTAACAATTAATTATTTTTTGTGTGGTATACATAATCAATGTTTGTTACCATATTGTAAAATTAATTGTTAATAAAGATTGTTATATATATAAAAAAGGGAAATAATATTACTTTTTTCTGAATGAACCCTCACTTAACTCGTGGCGAAACATTAATTAATTAATAATGATAGGAAATTAAAACACTCGGTTTTTTTTATGTTGCACAGATTTTATTTTATTCTCCGGCTAGTTTCAATCCTTGATAATGATCATTGAGTAAAATTAGTGGGAGAATAAAATACAATATAAAAAATAAAATAAATAATAGAAATATGTGCAACATAAAAAAAACAATTGTTTTAATTTTCTATAGTTATTAATTACTTTTGAATAAATTTGATCTTTTTAATATTTAAATATTTGTAGTTCATATTATAATGAAAAATTACAAAGTATTTTAAAGTCAATACTTTACAAATTTAATTAATTAAAAATGATTATTTTTTTCTCCTATTCATTTTGTACACTTTTCTTCTGCTTATTTTATTTATTAATTAACATACGTACAATTCGATCACAATTTTACAAAGAAAACACAATTTAGTTTTCTTTGTAAAATGATTGAAAATGTACATTAATTAATTAATAAATAAAATAAGTGAAGAAAAGTGTATAAAATGAATAGGAGAAAGAAATAATTATTTTTAATTAATTAAATTTGTAAAGTATTGACTTTAAATCAAAGAAAATTAAAACAAACAGAAGATGGACAAAATAAAAAAAAAGTAGAAGAAAGGACAATCATTTGTATTTAAATAATTAAATATTATCAAAGAAAATTATAACAAACAAAAGATGGACAAAATAGAAAAAAAAGTAGAAGAAAGGACAATCATTTGTATTTAAATAATTAAATATTATCAAAGAAAATTATAACAAACAAAAGATGGACAAAATAGAAAAAAAAGTAGAAGAAAGGATAAGTATTTTCATATATTAAAATTAAATTTTCATTATAATTATCTCTTCAATATTCTATAAATCGAAACAAAATGTAATTTCTTCAATCAAACTTCTTTCTTTCTTTTTATCATTCTTTTTTCTTTCTCTTGTACATTCCCCGTTATTTTCCTCTTTTCCTCGCAGCGTGTGTTGGTTTTTCCAGTTGGAATTAATGCCCGAGGAAAGTTTGCCCACTCCACGTCTAGGTGCCACTTATTTTTCATAATTAAATTATCATCCCGGGCGTGCGGTACATTTTCATGTGCACGGGACGTGTTTGCACAAACTACACACACACATACCGTATTTCCGCTTCCAAATTGTGTTTATAAAAGTACAGGAAGTGTTTCGTGTAATTCGCTTTGCAGACGAGTGAAATGAAAACTAATTCGAAACAATTCACTTTATATAAAAATTGCAAGTTATAATAATAATTTAGATGGTTCGGTCAGATGGAAAGGAAAGAAGAAAAAGATGGCAAGAACGATATAATTGAAGAATTGGAAGATAGGTAGGAATCGAAGCATATCCATAGAAATTTTAATAAAACAAATTTTAAATTGTCTTGAAAATGGGCTAATAACCCGAAACTAGTCGAGAATTTAAAGTCATTCAATCTAATCTGTGTTTTATTGGTTGATTTTTAATAATTCATTCATATTTATTTCATACAAAGAGAAATACATTATTAAAAATGCATAAATGCGTTGAGAGAAAAGTCTGAGATTAGATAAAAATAAAAACAACACAAATTAATGTATTCGATCAGTTTGATTGATGGGAAAAAAAAAAAACAAAGAGACGTACATTATTAAAAATGCATAAAAGAGGGATAAGACAGATTTTTTTTTTTAGTATTATTTAATTTATATGGCATTTTCTTTTCGTATTCACGCGCTTGCCGAAATTTAATTACTCGTTGCACGGAATGAAAATTGAGTCGGGCTTCGGGTATTGTGCGCGAGATGGATGGCGGTGAGTTTTCAATGGACGCCCCCTGTTCCACGAGGATACATTAATATTAGTTCAATGGCGGCGCTTTAAAGACCCCCGAGGACAATCTGATTGAAAATAATAACGCGGCCGAGGGGGCGTTTAATAAATATAAATCGTCGCGGGGGCGGCGATCATTACGCCGCTCTCACCTCGAGAATTGCCGAAACGAAACAACTGGGTTTGAATAAGCGAAACGCTAGCTTTGGATTTAAATTTTCAAGAACTTGCATATTAATGCTGTTACTATAGCAGTTAAAATTATTCCTCGAAAATATTTGGTTGGACAGACTTAATTTTAAACTAATTATTAATTTAAATAGAAAAGAACAAACAATATAAATATTCTACTTATTAAAAATTTCCACCGATTTTTTTTTCATCTTGTTGTTTTTTCTTCTAAAAATGAGACGACTGAACGTCTTTTAAAACGTTAATCCAGAGGAGGGGGGGGTGTATAGAGGGTCGCCGGATTTCAAAAATTTCCTCCGATTTTTTTTTCATCTTGTTGTTTTTTTCTTCTTCTAAAAATGAGACGACTGAATATCTTTTAAAACGTTAATCCAGAGAGGGGGGGGGTATAGAGGGTCTCCGGATTTCAAAAATTTCCTCCGATTTTTTTTCAAGTTCTTGTTTTTTTCTTCTTCTAAAAATGAGACGACTGAACGTCTTTTACAACGTTAATCCAGGGGGGGGGGTATAGAGGGTCGCCGGATTTACTGTCAGTCCAGGAAATAAAATTATCCCATAATTTTTCCTCTCGCTTAGCTGCTCTCTTTCAATAAAATTTCAATCCCGAGCTTCCGATACCTTGGAAATGAACGTAAAAAAAGGAAGAGAAAGACCACCGAGCGGGGTTTTAGAATAATTAGGTTCGGACCGATTACATTTTTTTTTATTAAAACGTGCATCTGCATATTTGTAAGTAGATAAATTCAGGTTTCACAAATCACGTGTTTAATTTTTACCTTAAACATGTTTCACCAAGTGTTTTATTTTTTTTAATTAATTAAAGAGGTTAAATAAAAATGATTTTAAAATAATTAATAAATTATTTTCACATTTAGCTCTGTGACTTTTGACTTACGCTACGTAATAAACAAATGCACATTAAAACAACTACTTCCCGGACAAATACCCACGCCGGATATTGAATTACATAATGTACACCTGCTGTTGCACATCAATAAAATATTGCATAATGCAACAAATTTTGATCGGAGAAAAATTTCTTTAAAGAGGTATTTGTTTACCCTGGGCCATCGAGACACTCTACCCTTCTATTTTTTCACATATATATAATCGATGTCCCCTTTTACCAATTACTATCGGGGTTCATTTTTTTTTTACACGATAAAATATGAAATCAAGGTTTTCTCCTTTACAGCAGTGCATTTCTCGAAATCAATACGAAATCGAGGGAGGAAAATAAAGAACACCCCTCCTTCCCTTAACAATAAAATCATGTTCAACTTGCTGGGGCAAATATCTGGAGAGCGTGCCAAAAATGTAATCCCCGTCAGACTATGAGACACTTCGTGCGAGTTCGAGCGACTCTCGCAGTCTATTTTGCATGCGCTAAATGCGTTTGTGATTGCGCCAGACAGGTGAGTGCACAATATCTCTGGAATCCGGGCGTTAAAGGAACTGAAAAGGCGCGTCTCGTGCCAGTGAATATTGTGCACAAGTAAACTCTATATTGCATATTTCATTGTAGGTGGTTTACAATGTAAAACTTTAAAGTAAGGTGGATGTCGACTTAAATAACAGCTTGGATTGCAAATAATATTTTATTGCAACCTCCTGGCTTCACGTTCAGATTCCTATTTAATTCATTAAATATTATATGTAAGGGTGGAAAGCCCGTTGAGCGATAGCCCTGAAATATTAATAATTACTTGTGAATATTTTAAAGAAAATTGTAACAATTGTCTGTATTATATATACAGAGAGGTTTTTTTATCAGTATACATTTTCCTGCAAAAAAAACGCGAGTCAAACGCATTGAACCGATTAATGTGTGTATGTTTAGTTGCCTATTTGGCATATGTGTGTTCAGTTGCGTGTTATAGGCAACTAAACACACATACGTTAATGCATTTGAATCGCCTATTTTACAGGTATACATAGGGGAAATGTATACTGATAAAAAAGCTCTCTGTATATTGGATTACCTGCACCATATTCAAACGCAAAATTAAGAATGTTATTTTTGAAAAATAATCCATTAAAAAAATTGAAATAAATTAGCAGCGACTCACCGAAAGGGGCTGTTAATTATTAAGGCTATTAATCAATAAAAATAAGAAGACTTTTAATTAAATCCATACGTTTTGAACACCCAGTATATATACACATCTTTATACAGACTGTAGTAAGATTATTCAAAAATTGTAGAATTAAAATCCATACGTTTTAAACAGCCAGTATATATACACGTCTTTATACAGATTATAGTAGAATTATTCAAAAATTGTAGAATTAAAAGAAAAATGATATTTCGTTTAATTTAAAAAAAAAACAACAAAAAAAATAAATAAGTGTAATAACGAAATATTATTTTTCTAATAATTTTAATTCTACACTTTTTTAATAATTTATTGATTGTTAAGGCTTTCACTTGGTTATACATTTTTTTTAATAATTCGACAATTTTGAACAATCAATAAACTATTTTATTCACCACTGCATGCCGATGGCTAATTAATATTTCTTTGCGATAAGTCATCGTTATCCCATCCTGTTCGATCTCCGATTTAAATATGAATTATCATAATAGCGATGGCAAAACCGCTAAACATTCCATATCGATCCGCCCGCCCACACGCACTTTCAACACACCATTATCCGTGCGCGGATATAAAGAGTCATCTTGTTTTCCACACAATCTACATACTGTATTTTATTGTTTTCGCCCGCTTGATGGACTTTTTTTTATTTGGATTCTCTCAGGACGGACTGACGCGAATGCAATCATAGAATTTCTGTTGTTGTTGTTGTTGTTTTTTTATTATTATTATTTCCGTGATGGAACTTTTTTTATGAGATTTAATTATTGAAAAATTACCCTTTTCTATTGTTTGTTTTATTTCCGTGATTTAAAAGTCGATTCTCGCGAGCTACACGTGGAAATAATTTATTAATTCTTAATATACTTATTATGTGTATTGTTTTTAATTCTTTACCTTCCTCTTGCGATATATTCTATGATACAATTAAATCTCTGTTATCACAATTATACCAAAGAGTAGCTTAATATTCTATTCATTTATATTTTAGCATTAAGTTAGTTTATATATTATATTATATTATATTATATTATATTATATTATATTATATTATATTATATTATATTATATTATATTATATTATATTATATTATATTATATTATATTATATTATATTATATTATATTATATTATATTATATTATATTATATTATATTATATTATATTATACACAAACGGCTATGGATTTATGTATATTGTCTTGTAATTGGGATGTATATTTCCTGTTGGACAATAAAGACTTATTATTATAATTATTTTTGGAATTTTTTCTCTAAATGAAGGGTTTGTGTGGGTCCACTTAATACAATTTTCTTTTATTAAATATTTATTTTTTTCTTGGAAATCATTTGGTATGTCTTGTTGTATAATATCGTTATTATTAATTGATCCTGTTATTATATTAGAGTTTAATTCAATTTCTTGATCAACGTGTAATTGTTGATTTATGTCAGGTATGTCATTTTCTGACAATTGTCTATTTAATTCTTCTGCTACACTTTCTTTAATTATTATTATTATTATTATTATTAATATAAACTTAATTTTCTGTCTTCCTTCGAAACAACGAAAGTCTATTATAATTTTTTTTTTTATCAAAGTGAACTTTTTTATGTGGTTTTGAAACGCAGCGCATAAACTTTCCTGCGTAAGAAAGGAAATGAGTGATGGTGTATTCTGTGATCAAAGTCTGAAAGTAATTATAAACAGCGAAACTACGAGGGTGGACTTTGCGTTGCGCGAGCGAGAATGTCCGCTTTTATTAATTAAGCGCGCGGCGAGATTGGGTTATCTTAATCCAAACAAATCGTTCCTTGCCGCTTTTCCTTCGAGGAAACTATACCCTTTTTTGTCCTTCAGAGCGTCTTCGGGGTTTGTTACGGACTCGTTACGTTCCGTAATTAATGTTGTATTACGAAATCATTGCACTGAGAGGGAGAAAAAAAAACGGGAAAGCTCTAGCGGATTTTAAAGTATGTTTCTTTTAATGGATTAGATGATCTTTCATTTATATAATAATAATAATAATAATAAATGTAAAGTTTTTAAACATACAGAAAAACAACATATTCGAAAAAAAAAAAAAATAAATAATAAAGAGAATTAATTTAGCACTTTTGCTATATATATAAAGAAAATATATAAAAATTAACAAGGAATATATACACAGAGCTTTTTTTTATCAGTAAACATTTTCCTACGGGAAATTCAATTGTTTTTTTCATTTGTATACATTTTTGATTAAATATTTCTTTTCGTTTAATTTTATTCGGTTTTGATTTAAATTGAATTAATTTCGTTTAACTTAATTTAAATTGATTTAGTTTAATTTGATTTAATATAATTGATTTAATTTTGCTGATTGTATTTGAATTAATTTATTTTAACATCTTTAAATTATGTAAGGCATAGCTGTACTGACGAGGGATAGATCCCGAAACACGTGTCTGCAGATGGCCTTAAATTAAGTAACGTTCCTTTTGTTGTTTTTACATTGAATTTTCTCGGATTAAAACTTTGTTGCATTATGCAATATTTTATTGATGTGCAACAGCAGGTGTACATTATGTAATTCAATGGGTATTTGCCCGGGAAGTAGTTGTTTTAATGTGCATTTGTTTAACGTACTTACGTAGCGTAAGTCAAAAGTCACAGAGCTAAATGTGGAAATAATTATTTTCAAATCATTTTTATTTAATACATTTAAAATCCCTCGTTTTATTTCAACTTATTTAAAAAAAAAACCTGTAATTACGCAAAATCACGAAGTTACACGATCCATTCATTCATTCACCTGTTAATTAGGGCCATTGAATGCGGCGTTTTCTGTTTAATTCGTTTTATTTTCTGGTTGGGAATCATTAAAGCCAAACAAAGTGGACTAGCGAAAAGGGCGGAGTTAATTAAACCCCGGCGAGTTTTCCGCCGGAATTTTCGGGGCGTTTGAAAAAAAAAAAGTTCGAAACGGACACGTAATTTCAATATAAATGCATGTCGGTTTTAATTATGCCTCTTTCACCGCCGACCCCGCGGTTTTCGCCGCTCTTATTTTCGGACCGCGTGTCGGTATTCATTCAAGACGACCCGAAATCAATATTTCGGCAATTTTATATATACAAAATTTACAACTACAAATACGGGATTACTAAAATGTTAATTCTATGGAGTTATTGTCTGAATAAAGATGTTTGTGTATATATAATTATTTATGTGGTAATAATTCCTGCGATAACCCGGCGCTTCCACCATTTTTTAAATAATTATATATATACAGAGAGCTTTTTTTATCAGTATACATTTTCCCTATGTATACCTGCAAAATACGCGAGTCAAATGCATTAATGTATGTGTGTTTAGTTGCCTACAACACGCAATTGAACACACATTTGCCAAATAGTCAACTAAACATACACACATTAATCGGTTCAATGCGTTTGACTCGCGTTTTTTGCAGGTATACATTTCTCCTAATGTATACTGATAAAAAAACTTCTCTGTATATATATAATCGATGTCCCCTTTTACCAATTGGTGTCGGGGTTTAAATAATATATATAATAATTTTTACAACAAATTATCGATTAAAGGTAAATATTTTATAATGATGTTTTTGAGTAAAAGAAGCAAAATCTATAAAACGCGATAAGACGCAATTTTATAATTGCATCCTAACCAAATTAATGGTGAATTTAAAAAAAAAGTCAAATTTTTAAAATGTTTTTTTTTTCTTCCAATTGCACTAAGTTAGATTCAATTTTCTTTCACTAAATTTTTATACAATTATTATACAATACATTTCCAATGTCAAAATGTTTACATTCTGGGCCCCATAGAATATAAACTTTTTTTTCTATGGGGCTTATTGCCGGCTCCCATATTTTCCTCTTTCGGGGACATTTTCAAATAATAATATTTTCAAATTCGATACTTTAAATTCAATTATTATTATTAATTTATTTATTTTTCACCAAGTAAAATCCACAAAGAATGTTGCATCTCATATTACAAGAAATAATAATAATAATAATAATAATAATAATAAAAGATCCTACCAGGGGAGAAACTAAAGGGTATGAATTCAGCGCAAACGAAGTGCGGCTGATTTTCCATTCAACCTATAAATTAAATTAAATTAAATACAACCTATAAATTATCTTTATAAAGTTGTTTAAGCTATTCTTAATGAACGAATATCACTTGTCAAAGGCTTTACTTAATACTTGGTTAAATTGTTATTCACTTCAGACTGAGAAGTAGAGAGGAACATATAACGATGTTATATAAGACTAAATAAATTGTTATTACTTATTACACCTTTAAGATGGTTGGCGAGAACCTATTTTGTTGGTTCTCGCCAACCATCTTAAAGAACCCATTTTGTTGGTTCTCGCCAACCATCTCAAAGGTGTAATAAGTAATAACAATTTATTTAGTCTTATATAACATCGTTATATGTTCCTCTCTACTTCACAGTGTGAGGTGAATAATAATTTAACGTGTAAATTAAAGGTGTAATTTTTAAAATGGTATATTTCAAAATAGTACTATTTTAAATTAAATTTTCTTTAGAATTATAATAATACAATCAACACATGACAGCATTCAACTGTCAGAATGTTTACATTCGTTTTTGGTCAATTTGTTATTACACTTTTTTTGCACCATCAGGGCGGTGCACATCTCAATAATCCATTTTTGAGAAATAACTTTATTTAAATTTATTTTTCTAAAGAAATACGATAGAAAAATTCTTAATTCGCAGTAATTAATCCTCAGAATGATTACGTTCGTTTTGTTTGATTTGTTATTACACTTATTGCTGGCATTAATTATTAATTATTTATGTATTTGATTTTATAACCCGGCGCTTCCACCATTTGTTTAATTGCAATTTAAACTACTATTAGTGTGTTACATACACTAAAATCTTGATTAATTTGAAGAACAAAAAAGGTAGGCTTTATTTACAAACATAAAAATGCAAGCACGTCTGTCTTTATTATTATTATTATTATTATTTATTTATTTCTCAGTTTATACACTGGTTTCTTTTTTTTTTTAAATTAACGGTATAATTACAAGTTTTAAATTCTTAATTATTGTAAAAATCTTCTCATTGTAGATAGTGTTGCAAGAATAGTGGCCTTTTGTATTGTGTTGTGTATTTGATCGGGTAAATTTAATAGTTTTAAATTTTGGTGAAATGTTTTCGGTGTAATACCGGTTACCGAAATTATGAAGGGTATTATTATAACTTTCTCTTTCTATTATTGTTATTATATTATATTTTTAATCTTTTTCCTTTCTACCGTTAGGTGTAAGGAGATTATATTATATATTTATTATTATTATTATTATTTTAATTGAAAATGTATTTGCACTTACTTCTTGTCGATTTTCAAAAACCGTATTAAAAAAAACTGCAAACCATATTTACAAACATTAAAATGCGAACACATCTTTGTTCATTTTTTGTTGTTGTTGTTGTTGATTGAAAATGTATTGAGACTCACCTAGAGTTACTCCTTTTACTGCTGTCCTTTTTGCCCGCTTGCAAATTAGGCAGATCTTTCTGTCTCTTTTCAGTCTCTCTCCATATCCGCCAATAGAGGACGATCATGACGGTGACGGGAACGTAAAAAGCCGCGATGGCGGTGCCGAAGGTGATGTAGTGATTCGTTTCGATGAACTGGATGTAGCACTCGTCGTCGGGCACCGTCCTCTGGCCCTCGATGTACGGCCAGCTGTAGATCCAAGGCGGCCACAGCAGCAGACTTATGCCCCACGCCGAACTGTCAATAATCAGACAATTGTATAATAATTAATTAAAGACGACGCAAGCGCCACCTTTTGCCTAATTTCAAGTGGCATCGTCAACGATTTGGACCTAACAATTCTTCTTATTAAGACATTTTCTTTTTGATTACTCACCCGATCATGACAGCCGCTTTGTTCGTGGTCCTCCTCGCCCTGTAAGTGAGAGGCCTCGTGACGGAGAAGTACCGATCGAAACTGATGATGAGCAGGTTGAGCACGGACGCGTTGCTCGCCAGATAGTCGAGAGCCAGCCACGTGTCGCAAATGATGGGCCCGAGGGGCCAGTAGCCCAACAGGGTGGAGACGGTGAAGAGCGGCATGGAGATGAGGCCGATGGCGAAGTCGGCGACGGCCAGCGAGAACAGGAAGTAGTTGCTGATGGTCTGCAGCTGCTTGTCGATCTTGAACGAGATCATGACCATGATGTTGCCCACCACGGTTGTGACCGAGAGTACGGCCGCGACCGTGCCTATCAGGATGATTTCTGTCAGGGAATAGGCGGACTCTCTCGTTATGTGATCTGCCAACGAAGAGTTGTTCATGTTGTCACGAGGACCTGCTGGCTAACCGCCGCATCTCGAACCACCCCTTCTGAAATTACAATCAACTCACACATATCAATTTCAAAACAATTTAAAAAAAATATAAATATATAAAAAATTTAGACGACCTTTACAATCCTCGGAAATTGATTGTTTCAATAGATGTTTATAAATCAATCCCAGCAAAAATTACGTACGCTGTAAGTTTTACAAACATCTATTGAAACAACAAATGTGTGAATCATTTCATTTAATTTGAGTGTATATTGTAATGTGATCAGCAATGATTATAAAATAAAAAAAGGTACATATCCGTTGAAATTGGCGTTTCGAAAAATTTTACGATCACAATACCTTCGTTTCGATAGGGCTCCGGGGAATGTAAAAAATGTAATTGTCGCGAACAATAAATTACAGAGAAAATAAAAACAAATAATTACATTTAAAATTCCCCCATTTATAAATTTTCCCGTATTATTGTTTAATGTCTGTTTCTATCCATATATTTCTGTCTTTAGTTAATCGTTTAATATCTCAGCTTTTCGCTGTGCTTCTACTCTAATACTATCATTCCATGCTTTTCTCGCCCTTTCCCCGTGGTTTCTTCCTTGCACTCTTATCTCATATGTTTTCTTGCTATTCTTCTTCTACATACATTTGGGAGACAATAAACAATTAACTAAAGACAGAAAAATATGTTTATTGAAGGATACCCCAATTTTTCTTTCCTTCTTTCTTATTATTTTTTTTTATAATAAACGCCGTACTAAAAATATTAATCGTTATAAACGAGCGTTTAAAATCGAATCAAACATTCGTCGACGGCAGCGTCGATAAAGACTCTCGAAATAAAGAAGAGTGCGAGAGAGAGAGAGAATGGAAGGAAAAAGAAGGAGAGGCGAACGGCGTTTCGAAACCACCCCGGCGAAATAAACGTTCCATAAACTCCTCGCGTAATGTTCCAAACATTCATATCAAAGAATGGCGATAACCGTTAAAATTAATGACTGCACTCCGGCGTTTCCTCTCGTTTGTTGATAATCATTCACCGGCGCGGTAATAATAATCCTGACGCACAAATAGCGCAAGTTTTTTTTTTTTCTCGCGAATAAGAAACAGTTAAAATAAGTTTAAAAGAATGGTAAATAAAAAATGGTAAAGTATTTTGATATAAAGAAAACACTTAACTTTTTTACACCACTTTTATTTTACTTTAATTTCAATGACATTATAAAAAAGTTAAGTGTTATATCAAAATTGAAAATGTACCACGAAGTTAACGCCTAGAAGATCCAAGAATGGTTAAAGTATTTATTCGCTAGAAATAATTAATTATTAATAAATTATTCCTCAGATATTAGGTAACGTACTTTATTGTTTTTATTTTTAATTTTTTTCTCGGATCAAATTGTTGCATGATGCAATATTTTATTAACACGCAATAGCATTATGTAGTTCAATGTCCGGCGGGGAATTTACCCGGAATTAATTGCATTAATTGCGTAATGTCGCAGGATTAAATATGGAAATAATTAATTAATTTAATTAATGGTTTAAACATTGGTAGTTCATATTGTATGAAATAAATATGAATAAATTATTAAAAATCAACACAGATTAGATTGAATAACTTTAAATTCTCGACTAGTGTCGGGTTATTAGCCCGTTTTCAAGAGAATTTAAATTTTAAATTCTCTTGAATTTAAAGTTATTCAATTTAATCTGTGTTTTATTGGTTGATTTTTAATAATTTATTCATATTTATTTCATAATTAATTAATTATTTTCAAATTATTTTTAATTAATTTATTCTCTCTCTCACCACTGTAACTTTTTGACGTGAAAAAAACCGTTAAAATTGTAATTAGTTTGTAATAATTATAATTAGCGTATTGGTAGATTAAAGTACCATATTATGGAAAACTTTTCTCCTCTAGAGTGTTTTGATTTAATACTATGTTTTACATTTTGTTGGCAGCAGTGAACTTCACATCTGTCATTACATATCAATTTAATTATTTATAATAACATAACCTATAGATCGGCACTAATTCCTTTAACAAAACGCAAACCAGTACCAACATTAAAAATACAACCTGTAGAATGTGCTTACTTTTATTGCCAACATCTTTTTTTTATATAAACAAATTCAAAGCACTGAAAAGTTCTTGATCGTATTGTATAACATTATGTAAGGTTTCGTAGGTTCTTCTTTTATTCATATATTTTTTATACGTTATTCCTTATCTATAGGCTGAGATTCTTCAGCCAATCAGTTTTATAAATAGATTAAATAAATGAATTTGAAAATGATTAATTAATAAATTATTTTCTCTTTTGTTATTGTGATATTATGACTTATGTTACATAAGTACTTTAACAAATGTCCAATAATAGACATTTGCCGTTGCATAACAATAACAATTGTATAATGTAACAATTTTTGAGTTTTATAAAATTGGAAACCCCTATTTTTTTTTTAATCGAATTCCTTTTTATCGTTAGGTTTAAGGAGTTCTTGTTTAATGTCTGTTTCTGTCCATATATTTCTGTCTTTAGTTAATTGTTTAATATCTCAACTTTTCGCTGTGCTTCTACTCTAAAACTATCATTCCATGCTTTTCTCGCCCTTTCCCCGTGGTTTCTTCCTTGCACTCTTGTCTCATATGTTTTCTTGCTATTCTTCTTCTACATACATTGGAGAGACAATAAACAATTAACTAAATACAGAAAAATATGTTTTTCTCGGTCTTTCCCCGTAGTTTCTTCCTTGCACTCTTGTCTCATATGTTTTCTTGCTTTTTTTCTTCTACATACATTGGAGAGACAATAAATAATTAATTAAAGACAGAAAAATATGTTTTTCTCGGCCTTTCCCGGTAGTTTCTTCCTTGTGCTCTTGATTTTCTTGCTATTCCATCTCAGCTGTCCAATCTGCAGGTTTTGCCTGTGCGTATCCATTTCGTTTTCTTTTCAATTTTCCTTAGAAATCGCATATCTGTTGCATTAATGCGTCTTAAACCCCTATTAAGAACGTCAATATAAATAATTTTTTATTTGACGTTCTTAATAAGGCTTTAATTATTAAAAATTACGTGAAACAATGAACTTACTTAATCAATGTGTTTCCTTTTTTCTTCGTTTTCCAACTTTTCGTTGGAAATGAGCGCGTCCATTGCGTGATCAATCTTGTACACGATCGGGCGCTCTAAAACGCTTGACCCACATGGGGGAAGCGAGCGGTTTCGGTTTTCAGGGGCGGCCGGGGGCGCGGAACTGCGAAAGATCCGGTTCTATAAAATTTCCCGTCGGAAATCGCTTTACACGTCGGGGATATATTCCGTAACCCGATGCAGGCGGGATTCGTGAAAAATTAATGAACCGCTTTCGTATTGGAGCAAACTTCCCTCGTTGCCGGGTTTTATTGAAATTTTATTAATTGCGAATTGGAGATTACTGTTGTGAAATTTTATTGAAAATGAATTGGAAAACATTCCATGTTGCAATAATAATTTCTTTATTTCAAAATAGATAAAACCAAAAAAAGTGTCATTTAGTATTTTTCAATTTATCTGAGCAGCCCCGCCCGCGCAATTTATTTACAGTCGACAAAATTCCGCATTATCAAAGCCCGGCCGGCAATGTAGAAAATTATGGCCTGCGACCGGGAAGATCCCCGGATTTACGCCCTTCCCTTAAATAACGGCAAATAAAGAGTAAAGAGTCCACAACCTCACATACAAACACAAAAAGATGGAGGAGAGGACGCGAAAATCCGGAATATCGGGAATTGTGTTTGTGCAGTGGGTAAACCTACTTTTGGGGTGCACATACTGAAATGGCCGGGTAATACTTTTTTACGTTCCGGGGCGTAAATTGTGTACATGTGCGCTAAACGTTTGCAATTTTTATGCTTCATTAAAGTGTGAATTACGGAGCTCGGCTCCGTTTTAATGGCGCTCTTGGAAAAATTATTGTTCGCAATCGCGCGGACGAGTTTTCGCGATTTAATCGCGCTCGCTCCGCAAACGAAACATGCTCAATACTTAAATAGAAAAAAAAGCATATTTACTTTACATGTACCTAATTGAAGAACGCAATGATTCATCAAAAATTAATGACTCTTGAATCAATTTCTCATCTAACACTTGGTGAAACTTGTTTAAACAATTAGGTAAAAATTAAACACGTGGTTTATTTCACAATAAATATATTGTGAAACAAATCCACGTTCCTTATTTTACCACCAGATAGTGTTCTAAGTTCTCACCAGATAGAGTCTGGTGGCAAATTTTGGAACTATCTTTGGGATCAGAATATCTTAGGATATAAATGCGCAAATCATTTGTTTCAACTGGGAATACATTTTTCTTTAACTTCATCATAAATTCATGACAGGGAAGAAAGACTTAACTCTATTTGATAGCCCCATAAGCCAAAGTTCCTTATTTTACCAACAGATAGTGTTCTAAATTCTCACCAGATAGAGTCTGGTGGCAAATTTTGGAACTATCTTTGAGATCAGAATATATATATATATATATATATATATTATTTGTATAGTCTGCATAACGATATAAAAATAAATAAAAATCATAGCGTGTAAATAAATAATGATTTAATTCAAGTATAAGAGTGTACTAAAAATGCACTTTTATAGTGGAGATACTGTTTACGATTATATTCATAAGGTCGGGAGGTGTGTGTGTAAAGAGGGCCGGAGAAATTGCTTGATGAATTTTGTAAGCATCTAAGCCGCTAGAGGGAACTAAACCGACAAAGTACTAACTTCAAAGATGCTCCTTAATATTTAATATATTCACTCTTACGTGGAAATTGTTGTAACGGCGTTATTTCAACGAGTTATTTAATCTTTATTAATTGAGTAAACTAATTATTTTAAAATTCTTTTGATTTAATTTAAATAACCGAGTGAATGAAAATTCTTTTTACCACTAAAGTTTCGCGAAGTTTATCCCGAGGATAACTGAAACGTTGCAACTGTGCGCGGAGCAGAAGAAACGCTCCGGGCGTTCGTCCTGCCGCGAATTCCTCGGGAGAGCTCTGTTGCGGCGGGAAAGCACATACGCAGCGGACGGAAACTCCCCCGAACTGTGTTAATTCAGCCCCCGGAAACCGTGCTCCGGCCAAGTCTCGTTTAATTGCGAAATACTCGAGACACGCAAACTGCAAGTGACGTAATCTGGGCGGTGTTTGTTTTAATAATTCCGCGCGTAATTTATATTTTCATCGATTCTAGAGAACGCTCGAATTATTATAAGTTGAAATTAAACAACTTATTAAAAGTACTAAAAAAGTAAATAAAAAGGAGTTATATTTATTTAATCATGTTTCACCAAGTGATTGTAGTTAAACAGTGAAGAATATATTCCTTTTCTTCACTGTTTAATTACAATCACTTGGGGAAACATGATTAAATAAATATAACTAAAATGTGTTTTTTTTTGTTAATTCTATTAATTTATTATTGTAACTATTCATTGCATCATGTATGTATGTTACTGTATTTAATGGCCTCCGTTAAATAAATAAATAAATAACTACGTTTTATTTACCATTATACAATCTTCACATAACTCACAAATATAATTAAACAAATACAAGCATCCTACAATCACCATTCATCAATTCATTTGCGCAAAACATCAGGACAGTTCAGCTAGCTAGCATAGATTTTTCTTTAACTTCATCATAAATTCATGACAGGAAAGAAAGGCTTAACTCTGATCGATAGCCCCATAAGTCAAAGTTCCTTATTCTACCACCAGATAGTGTTCTAAATTCTCGCCAGATAGAGTCTGGTGGCAGATTTTGAAACTATCTTTGAGATCAGAATATCATAGGTTATAAATGCGCAAATCATTTGTTTCAACTGGGAATAGATTTTTTCTTTAACTTCATCATAAATTCATGATAGGAAAGAAAAACTTAACTCTGGTCGATAGCCCTATAAGCCAAAGTTCCTTATTTTACCACCAGATAGTGTTCTAAATTCTCACCAGATAGAGTCTGGTGGCAGATTTTGGAACTATCTTTGAGATCAGAATATCATAGGATATAAATGCGCAAATCATTTGTTTCAACTGGCGCTTGCGTCGTCTTCCATTAATTATAATATTCTTAAAATAATAAATAATTCAGTAACAACCTTTTTTTAACACAACAAAAAGTCTTCAATTCAACGCAAACACACGGAGAAATAGAAACAAAAGTTGCGAGAATAAACCCGTGTTATAGAATCACGCCGTAAACCGCCCCTTCCTTTACTTTAAAACGAGATGAGAAGGAAAAAAAAATATATGATAGAACCAATATTCCCCTCGACCCATTTTTCGACGCGCCGCGTTCTCTTTTCTGTTTGCCACCCCGCGCAAATTCTATTTACAGCAGGTTAGCCCTGTGCTGGCGGTATATCACTTGCAAATACCTTCCTGTCAGTATTTTCTTAGCGGGGCTCAAAGCAAACGCATAATCAATGTTGCGGGGATTCCACTTGCGAAAAGATGGAAATTGAATATTTAAAAAAAAGGATTTTTTTTATTCTGCAAAGAAATTTTTTTGTAAATAAAACAACGGTTTTATTATATAAGTTATAAAAGATGCACGTAGCTTTAGTTTTGGATATTATTTGTTAATATTTATGTTATGTTTGTTGTAATATTTATGTTATTCTGTTTGTAAAATGTTTTTTTTTGCCGTTAATAAAGGAATTTGAATTTGAACAATAATTTTTATTTAATTTAACCGGAAGATGGTTCAAATGTTCCACCTAACGAAGCCACTGTGTGGTGAAACATTTATTGTACTACAATAAACAATTGAAACCTAAAGAAATTAAGCGTTTAATTAAAGTAATATTGTTTTAATAGGTAGCCCTTCACAAAATCAATTAATGCAAGCAAAAGCGCAATCTGAGAATTTTTAATCACCGCCCTTACAATTTTCTTTTTTTTTCCGGAATGAATGTATCGATATAAGAAGTGAACTATCGCGGGGGGAAACTGTTATTAAGCAATTGAAGTGGCGCGGAAAAGGAGCACCCTCATAATGCTGAAGTTACAACCCTCTTAAGGATCGCCGACTTCAGACTTCCTTCGGCATTGTCCGGCGGTAATCTTTATATTGTTTACGTTCCCATTGTCGAGGACTCCCCTTTCATCCATACCCTCCTTTTCATACTGAAACGCGTCTCGTAATAAATTGTCCCTTTATTCATCCCACTCTTTTATTTCATTTTTTTTGTATATAATTGCTGGCCATTTTTGATATTATTGATAATTAGGCATTAGTAGGCTACGATCTGCCTACTAATTCGTAATTATCAATAATAGCAGAAAATGGCCAGCAATTATATATATATAGGCTACGATCTGCCTACTAATGCCTAATTATCAATAATAGCAGAAAATGGCCAGCAATTATATACAAACAAAAAAAAAACGACGAAGCCACATGAAATTGGGCAATAGATGGCGCTTGCGTCATCTTTCCAATCGTTACGAAAATAAAAAGAAATTTGAAAACAACAAATTTACACAATTAATTACTTTCTATTTAATTACTGTTTTTGAATTAAGTATTTAAAATAATTCGAGCACAACCCTTAAACGTACGAATTTAGTTCAGTCGGGCTCATTTCAATCCGTTTATATAAGAAATTAAAAGACGTCAACTGGCGAAAATCGTAAATCATAGTTCATTCCACCGAAACCGAAACGGCCTGGCGCGAATGCCAAGACGGGAAAAATAAATAATACAATTACCGACAACCGCAGAAATGGGGGGGAGTACTTCCCCGCCGACGTAAACAATAAACCTAATTGACCGCGGCTAATTGGGGACGGATGAAACAAACCCCAAGCACAAATCTGTAATTTACTGTAATTAAATAATTACAGGAGTCCGACTATCCCGACTATTAATTAACAGGACCAAACAAAGAACTCGACTCGCGTGCAATGTTACAGCTTTGTAATTGACAATTATATTCGCCTGCGTTTGAAACGCGAAATGTTTTATTTTTATTAAGAAAACTTAAACAAAGCACGCGTCTGACATACGCATAGAATTCGGGAGAATCTATTGCGCGTACCGTTTTCATTGTAAGCACTCATTCATTATAATTATTATTAATACATCGGAGTTTAGAATAAACCTATTCCTCCGCTTTAAATGTGTGTGTGCGGGACCGTAAATTACGTTTATAATAAACGGGTCGCGGCGTAGACATATTTCGGGGGCGGCCCGTTAATTTAAATGTCCCTGACAGGTGCGAATTTCAATTAAATAATAAAAGCGGAAAGTGTACATGCGCATAATTAATTTCGGCGGCCGGGGGAAAAAGGGAAGCGTACGTATGTGTATGGGAGGGAAAATACGGTCACCCTCGCTCGTTATTTTCTTTGTGCCGCGCTAGTTTTAATAAACACAAAGGGTTTAATTATGCATTAAACAAACGGTGGGAAAAAATGTATATAAATTGTTTGCCTGCGATGAAAATCCGTCTCGGTTGTAATTTGTTTCAAGAATCGAAATGCTAAATGTTTCAAGAACACATCTCTACATTCTTACGCCTTCATTTAGTGTAGTGATAAGGTTATAATTATTAGGTATATTAATTTTAATTTTATTGCCAGAAATTTTCCTTATTTAATTTCATTATACTTTATTTCAGTTCTGTAATTAGCCTCTTGGAATGTAATCGTGTACGAATAAAAAAAAAACCTTAAAAAACATTTCGATCGAGTAAAATAATTTATATATATACATAGTTGTTTATATATTTTTTGTACATTCCTCCCTGAAGATAACCAATGATCGAAACTAGTCGGAGAAAATATAAATAAGTGATTTAATTTTAATTAAACATCCTCATCATATGAGGGTATCTCAACAGACGTGTTTCAAGTATTATACCTAACCAATACAGCTTTGCCTTATATACGCGCTTGAAAACGAATAATTAAAACCCTAACTATTAAAGCTCGAGAGACGCGTTTCGAGAATTATACCTCGTTAATACAACATTGCCTTATATACGCGTTTGAAAAGGATTAACTAAAGCTCTAACTGTTAAAGCTCGAGAGACGTGTTTCGAGAATTATACCTCCTCAATGCAGCTTTATCTTATATACGTGTATTTCTTGATAAATCCCTAATTGTTAAAGCTCAATAGACGCGTTTCGAGAATTATACCTCGTCAATACTGCTTTATCTTATATACGTGTTTACAAACGAATAACTAAATCCCTAATTGTTAAAGCTCGAGAGACGCGTTTCAAGAATTACACCTCGTTAATACAACATTGCCTTATATACGCGTTTGCAAAAGGATTAACTAAAACTCTAACTATTAAAGCTCGATAGAAGTGTTTCGAGAATTATACCTCGTTAATACAACATTGCCTTATTTACGCATTTGCAAAAGAATTAATTAAAACTCTAACTGTTAAAGTTCGATAGACGTGTTTCGAGAATTATACCTCGTCAATACACCTTTGCCTTATATACGTATTTGTTAAATAAAATTCTAATTGTTGAAGCTTCTACTTTGTTTATCGTGTTGTACAACTAACTGCTTTTCAGATCATTGAAAATTATTAAGCAACTTGATTGTCTCTATTTTATGTCGATAGATATGTAGAAGTTTTAACTGTAGAAACAACATACACGCACAGAGAAGCAGTTGAGACACGCAATATTTGGGGAAATAATAAAAAAAAAGTACCCCGACACCAATTGGTAAAAGGGGACATCGATTATATATATATAATATATATATATATATATATATTTATATAATATAATATATTATATATATATATATATATATATATATATATAATAAAAGTAGACTTAATACATTTTCATTATTGAATACAAATTTTGAGTGGCTCGAACTTATTATTAATGGAATGCTATATATTTGAACTCGAATTATCTATCAAAAATTTCCAATAACTGTAGACTTTTAATTTCAAAGCAATGTGATTGGTTCATTTCAGCGTGATTCTGAAAATCGAAGGATCTGATTGGCGTGAATTCTATGTAAGAAATCAGTGCGTAAAGAATTTCTGCTTTTATGCAATTTAATAAAAAAAACTTAGCAGCAAATCACTAATGAAAAGCAATGAATTAGCAATTCTACTTCGTTATATGATTAACGGAAACACTTTTAAATTAAGTTTGTATAAGTAAAAATAACTTAATTTAGACGTCTTTAATCCGTTAGCTTTAAAGACGTTTAAACTAAGTTATTTTTTTTACGAAGCGTGCTTTTATTATAAAAAAATCATTTTTTTATATATTAAAAAAGATCCCATACGTTCCGTATCGCATAAAGTGCTCTGTCGGGTATTTTTTTTTTAATTCCATTACACTCCCGAACTAAATAAACTTAATTAGAAATTTATTAAGAATTTTTGCACGGTATGCTTTTAAAACCGGCTTGCTTCGAGCGAGCGATAAATAATATTTCGAGGAAACTGCACTCGCATTTAATTTGATTGCGTCCCTTTGTGCGGCTAATGGCGTAAAGGTAAAGGGGATTCCATTGTATCCCCGGCGACTTTTCCATCAGCTCAACTATTATGTAATAAGTGGGTATTTCCAGGATAGTATTGCTATAATAGAGAGTAAATATAAGACTGCCCACACTCTCGTTCGGAGAATACAATGAGATTCCAGATGTACACACACAGAGCCAGATAATAATAAAAATAATAACACCCTGGATTAAATTGAGTTCTGTATTGTATTATTACGTATTTATTCATTAAAAAAACTATTAAATATTCGGCCACCATTCATCTAGCGCATGCTTAACTGGTCTTTCAGACCTCGTTGGACCAGTGTGCTACGCGTATTTTCATTATTATATTACATTATTTCAATCCTCACTTTTTTTATTCAATTGATTCATTTTTATCAAATTGCAACGGTTTGAGTCTTTAGAATATTACATTATTTCAATTAACTCCTTTTTTTTCAATTGATTCATTTTTATTATTCGCACCCCCTTCCCGCCTGGTTCCAATTTATCACCGGATAAACGAGCCGTCTCGGGGGGCGTCGAAATGAAAAACGGAAATCTCGCTCGCACCCCGGACGTCCCGCAATTAGAAAAAAAAGAGAGAGGAAACGCCACCGCGAGGTCGCAGGAAACGTGTGCAATCTTAATCTCATCGATGAGCCACGGGAGCTTTATCGTGCTAAACGCCCCTCGTTATGAACCCGATATGAGCTTTTTATTCCTCCCTCCCGGCTTGTTTACAGCAAACACCACGGAGATCCGAGATTCGATATCGACCCGCGAAGAATGACTGCTAATGAATTGAGATTGATGGGGGTTTTCTTACTCCCACTCTCTCTCTCTTTTTTTTCTTTCGAAATATATATATATTTATTTAACCGGTTTTTATTTCTTCAACCTTATTTGACTTCCTTAATTGGGATTACAATTAAAAATTTAGTAATGTGTATGTGTCGTGTTCCACCAATATTATGATGCAGATCCATCAAGATTAATTTTAATAATAATTAATCACTTTCAAATTTAATTTAATTAAAAAATTGTTTTTTTAATTATTATTTATTTTATTCATATTTTAATAATAATTTAAAACCCTAAATCATTTACCTTTGATTTAGGGTTAGTAATATTTTATTACTACATTATATATAATATTAATGAAAACAATTTCCATTCAAGTTTTCTGAACCAAACACAAACACACTATCGAAATCAATCCTAAAAGACAATGGCTCAAAACGGCAACGTTTTCAATCGGAATTATCATTTCTATTAATTGAGCACAAAGAAGATTAGGCCTTTATTGTTCCCCGGGGGATAAAACATCACCCCACCCCCGTGTTTCGGGCAGATATAAATAACGGCACAATTAATCACGGTGTTGTTATTTTTTCCCTTCACGCACGCATTCCAATTACAACCGCTTGGAACGATTGTCTCTTTATTACCGCGAAATTACCACCACCGGTGACGTTGTGTATAAATGAAATGATTTTAGTGATCGTGGAAATGAAAAATAAAAAAAAAAATGTGTGCGTTTTGTAGATTGATTTAAATAAAAATAATATTTAATCCAGTAATGCAATACAGATCATTGGATATTAATTGAATTTATATTGTTTTTTTTTTTTTCTTGATATAGAAAGGGAGAAAGCAAACTTCCTGTTTAAAAGATATTGAAGACATATTTTTTTGCATAATGTTTAATTTTGTTTGCTAATATTAATTTATACTTTTTTCTCTTTTTTTCTGTTTAAATTTAACTAACTTTGCTTGTACTCTTCTTATATTATGATTTTGATTGTATATTTTCCCTTGTTGGATTCTTCCGTTGGAAAATAAAATTATTATTATTATTATTGAATTCCACATCAACTCGATCTGTATAAGCGTGTATTTTTTTTATTTCGTTCACCCTTTTTTTACGTAATTTGTCATCTGAAACCAAACACTAATAGCGCTGGCACTAATTGAAACGAATAGCCACGTATCCGTATGCGGATCACGCAACTTTTTTTTTTTTGTTTGTGCCGTTTTATCTTCATAAATTCCACACCTCTGCCAATTTCCCGCCGGCTATTCGCCGTAATTACTTTACTGCACTTTATTTTTGATATTCCCAAATAAATAAACACGACAGAAATTAAATCCAGCGCCGCTCGATTAATTGGGCGCGCGCGTTTCCCGGCGCATTCACCATTTATTCGAACGGAGAGTTTCTGTTTTTAATATGAATAACAAAATTGTGTTTCCGGTGTGGGTGCGTGTTTTTTTTTTACATCTTGTGTGAAATAACACCTGCGCCCGTTTTGCGCTAATTTCATTTCAAAATATGAGTTTTTTTTTTAAATAAAAAAACACGATAAATGGAGTAACGGCTCGCATTTGCGTAACAATAAAATTTATATACAACGATTATTTCCCACAAAATTTATCACAAATTGGCATAAAACTACCATAAAATGATTAATGGTTTTAATATGTAGTTCATATTGTATGGAATAAATATGAATACGTTATTATTGATGAAGGTTCTTAAAATTAAATTACACTTACATTTGGTTTGTTTCATTAATTAAATTACACTTAGTTTGTTTCACAAAATTGTGAAACAAACCAAATGTAAGTGTAATTTTATTTTAAAATCCTTCATCAATAAGAGTTCATTATGTTTCACCAAGTGATGAATGAGAAAGTCATTCAAGAAATATGAATAAATTATTAAAAATCAACGAATAAAACACAGATTAGATTGAATAACTTTAAAGAGATTTTTTTTAATTCTCTTGAATTAAATTCTCGACTAGTTTCGGGTTATTAGCACATTAATAACCCGAAACTAGTCGAGAATTTAAAGTTATTCAATCTAATCTGTGTTTTATTGGTTGATTTTTAATAATTTATTCATATTTATTCCATACCATAAAATGTATTTATTTTTATATTTATTATTTTTTTTAAATATTTCGTATTTATAAAATAATTATTCTAAAGAAGTGCAGCCAGCTTAAAACGGATGTAAGAATTGTGAAAAAAAATATAATAAACCCCTTTCATCTCTGTTTGCCTTGCTTAATATGCAGCCGTTGTAACTAAAGGCCTGCCTCGCACAAAGAGCCCACTTGTTTGCCTTATTTCTATTTACTCAAGACTTCGTATGTTACATGTACGTATATTAAACGTAACGAATTAAAGACGACGCAAGCGCCACCTTTTGCCTAATTCATCACTAGTTATCCATACGCTAGACGAATGCTGGCTGGACATTTCATTAAATGTGTATATTAAACTATTTTAAATTAGGCCTGCACGCGCTGATGTTGGATCCATCAAATTGCGGTGGATATAAAATGAATGAATACAATACGTAATCCATTTTGTTCAAATAAAAAACAAAAAAATAGTATAGGTAATAGTAGCTAAAGAGAAATTATTTATTAAATTAAGTAAATTAATTCTTATGCCCTTAATAAAAATACTGTTATTCCTTATTTCACAATTTAAAGTTTAGTAATATATATACAGGGAGCTTTTTTATCAGTATACATTTCCCCTATGTATACTTGCAAAATACGCGAGTCAAATGCATTAATGTATGTGTGTTTAGTTGCCTATAACACACGATTTATCCATGTATATTAAGGAAATAAACAAAAAAATAAAAGCAATAAACCTTATCTCACTTTCCCGATCCCCCCGGAAGAAAACTGCAGCCCCGGATCGAGATCCTCGCGCCGACTGCGATCCGGCGATAACGACTCCTCCGCAGTTTATTCGTTTAAGTAAACAGGAAATCCTCGTGCAGTGGATTTGGCTTTTTTTAAGTGGAGGATCGTGTACGCGTATTTTTTTTTAACCCTCGATCCTTGAGTAAAATAGGGCGGGCCTTCCCGGAGATTCGAGTTACTGAATGTGGATACGTTTAGATGATTTCTGCGGTTGATATAATTTGTAAGTACCGAGTGTTTCGAACATCGATCGCGCGCGGGAGGGTTGAAATGATAAAAGGGCGCACAATTGAAAATAACGATATCCCCCTTGCGCCGCCCGGGCGTTTTCTGAATATTTCCGATGGAATTTCATTACTTTCCGCCCTGCTCCTTCCCCGCGAACCCGCAGCGTTAATTCCCAATAAGGCAAAAATTCCCCATTAGCACGCGCGTGTTCCGTTTTTTTTTACCCGGGGTGTAAATATAAGCCCACACGAAGTCTATTTCTTGTTGCATGCTTTTTTTGATAAACACTTCGGGTGGGGGGTTTATAAAGGGGGAGGTTTCTCACAGCGAACGTGATGTGAAAAGCGATGGAATTTCACGTTGAGTGTAAACAGTTTTTCGGGTTTAATTTAATTTAAACCCGACGCCCCAAGGGGCAATAAGGGATATCAGAAGAAGAAGAAGAATTTAATTTAAGAAAAAATATTTTATTGATTCATAAAATCACGAATCAATAATTGTGTAGTTCAATATCCGGCGTGGTATTTGCCCGGAAAGTAGTGAACTGTAATCTCGATTTTGGTATTAATTTATAATGGCAGAGGTTTTAAATGGCAGTTTATATTTTTTAAAGTATTCGAAATCCACGGCTGTAAATACGATTTTTATAAAAGTCAAAATTTTCGAAATTCCAAAAAATTCGCTATACAAAAATTGACATAAATTGTTAATCACAATTCTGGCATTATTTTGTATTTTCATTGATAGATCATAGGGGTATGTATGGAAAAAAGTTGATTTTCGGCAAAAATGCAAAAATCTCCAAATGACTTCATATCGTACCAAAATGTAGCTAAAGAATGGGAGAATAATCTCTGAGAAATTGAGCTTTATAAAGAAATTAGTTTTCGATTAATCCGCTGGCAAAGTTGGCCTTCGTAAATTGGGCCAAAATTTTGTTCGATTTTGCGATTTTTTTCTGCCGACCGTGGACGATTTAGAAAAATGGTCTTTGGCAAAAATATAGCTATATTCTTTAAGAATGCAATACAGAAAACCGCGTTCGTGCATCTCTTCCATAAAAGCCGTAATCTCAGCTTAACTGCAGACGCATCCGAAATGTCCAATTGACGGGACCGCCTTAAACCGTTCCCATAAGGCTCCGTGTTATGTTCACGGAGCGATTAAAATGGGCTGAAAATAATTGAAAATCATTTTTATTCGGGAAATTCAATAGTCCACGTTATTTCTAGGATCATCAAGAATATTCAAGATTTTTTTCAGATTTTTTGGGAACAAAAAAATTTTCATCGAAATTTGAAAATATCGTAAGGGGTATGCATGGAAAAAAGTCGATTTTCGGCAAAAATGCAAAAATCTCCAAATGACTTCATATCATACCAAAATGTAGCTAAAGAATGGGAGAATAATCTCTGAGAAATTGAGCTTTATAAAGAAATTAGTTTTCGATTAATCCGCTAGCAAAGTTGGCCTTCGCAAATTGGGCCAAAATTTTGTTCGATTTTGCGATTTTTTTCTGCCGACCATGGATGATCTAGAAAAATGACTTTTGGCAAAATCATAGCTATATTCTTTAAGAATGCAATACTGAAAACCGCGTTCGTCCATCCCTTCCATGAAAGCCGTAATCTCAGCTTAACTGCAGACGCATCCGAAATGTCTAATTGACGGGACCGCCTTAAACCGTTCCCATAAGGCTCCGTGTTATTTTGTCGGAGCTATTAAAATAGGCTGAAAATAATTTAAAATAATTTTTATTCGGGAAATTCAATAGTCCACGTTATTTCTAGTATCATCAAGAATATTCAAGATTTTTTTCAAAATTTTTGGAAAGAAAAAAATTTTCATCGAAATTTGAAAATATCATAAGGGGTATGCATGGAAAAAAGTCGATTTTCAGCAAAAATGCAAAAATCTCCAAATGACTTCAAATTATACCAAAATGTAGCTAAAGAATGGGAGAATAATCTCTGAGAAATTGAGCTTTATAAAGAAATTAGTTTTCGATTAATCCGCTGGCAAAGTTGGCCTTCGTAAATTGGGCCAAAATTTTGTTCGATTTTGCGATTTTTTTCTGCCGACCATGGATGATCTAGAAAAATGGTCTTTGGCAAAAATATAGCTATATTCTTTGAGAATGCAACACTGAAAACCGCGTTCGTCCATCTCTTCCATGAAAGCCGTAATCTCAGCTTAACTGCAGACGCATCCGAAATGTCTATATGGCGGGACCGCCTTAAACCGTTCCCATAAGGCTCCGTGTTATTTTCTCGGAGCTATTAAAATAGGCTGAAAATAATTGAAAATCATTTTTATTCGGGAAATTCAATAGTCCACGTTATTTCTAGTATCATCAAGAATATTCAAGATTTTTTTCAGATTTTTTGGGAACAAAAAAATTTTCATCGAAATTTGAAAATATCGTAAGGGGTATGCATGGAAAAAAGTCGATTTTCGGCAAAAATGCAAAAATCTCCAAATGACTTCAAATTATAGCAAAATGTAGCTAAAGAGTGAGAGAATAATCTCTGAGAAATTGAGCTATATAAAGAAATTAGTTTTCGATTAATCCGCTGGCAAAATTGGCCTTCGTAAATTGAGCGAAATTTTTGTTAGAATTTGCGATTTTTTTCTGTCGATCGTGGATGAACTAGAAAAATGACCTTTGGCAAAAATATAGCTATGTTCTTTAAGAATGCAACACTGAAAACCGCGTTCGTTTATCTCTTCCGTGAAAACCGTAATCTAAGCTTAACTGCAGACGCATCCAAAATGACCAATCGACGGGACCGCCTTAAACCGTTCCCATAAGGCTCCGTGTTATGTTCACGGAGCGATTAAAAATGGGCTGAAAATAATTGAAAATCATTTTTATTCGGGAAATTTAATAGTCCACGTTATTTCTAGTATCATCAAGAATATTTGAGAATTTTTTCAAAATTTTTGGGAAGAAAAAAATTTTCATCGAAATTTGAAAATATCGTAAGGGGTATGCATGGAAAAAAGTCGATTTTCGGCAAAAATGCAAAAATCTCCAAATGACTTCAAATTATACCAAAATGTAGCTAAAGAGTGAGAGAATAATCTCTGAGAAATTGAGCTATATAAAGAATATAGTTTTCGATTAATCCGCTGGCAAAATTGGCCTTCGTAAATTGAGCGAAATTTTTGTTACATTTTGCGATTTTTTTCTGCCGACCATGGATGATCTAGAAAAATGGTCTTTGACAAAAATATAGCTATATTCTTTAAGAATGCAATACTAAAAACCGCGTTCGTGCATCTCTTCCATGAAAGCCGTAATCTCAGCTTAACTGCAGACGCATCCGAAATGTCTAATTGACGGGACCGCCTTAAACCGTTCCCATAAGGCTCCGTGTTATTTTCACGGAGCGATTAAAAATGGGCTGAAAATAATTGAAAATCATTTTTATTCGGGAAATTTAATAGTCAAAATTATTTCTAGTATCATCAAGGATATTCAAGATTTTTTTCAGATTTTTTGGGAACAAAAAAATTTTCATCGAAATTTGAAAATATCGTAAGGGGTAGTATGCATGGAAAAAAGTCGATTTTCGGCAAAAATGCAAAAATCTCCAAATAACTTCATATCGTACCAAAATGTAGCTAAAGAATGGGAGAATAATCTCTGAGAAATTGAGCTTTATAAAGAAATTAGTTTTCGATTAATCCGCTGGCAAAGTTCGCCTTCGCAAATTGAGCGAAATTTTTGTTAGATTTTGCATTTTTTTTCTGTCGATCGTGGATTAACTAGAAATATGACCTTTGACAAAATTATAGCTATATTCTTTAGGAATGCAATACTGAAAACTGCATTCGTTTATCTCTTCCGTGAAAACCGTAATCTAAGCTTAACTGCAGACGCATCCAAAATGATCAATCGACGGGGCCGTCTTAAACCGTTTCCATAAGGCTCCGTGTTAATTTCACAGAGCGATTCAAATGGGCTCAAAATAATTGAAACTTGCTTTTATTACAGAAACTTAATAGTCCAAGTTATTTTTAGTATCATCAACAATAATTTAGAATTTTTTTTTTAATTTTGGAGAAAATATTTTTCTTCAACAATACGAATATCAATTCTTTTATATAAATAAATAAAGGAAAACTTATATTTTTAAATTTTTATAATCATTCGAAATCCATGACTGGAAATACGATTTTTATAAAAACTTAAATTTTCAGAAATGTCTTAAATTGTCATTTAGACATTACTGATTCTGGCATTAATTTTTAATGGCTGCGGTTTTAAATGACAGTTTAGATTTTTTTTAAGTATTCGAAATCCATGGCAGGACATGAATATTTAATTTAACGAATTCAGTTAAATTATATAATTATAAATTATATTATAATTAACACAGGCTGATTAAAGCCGTATTTTTTTTTTTTTTTTTTCTTTATTGAAACTTTTATATTTCCGCTCAAAAGGCAAATTAGGTCGAAGTAGTAATTCATACGGCGAGCTTTTCAAAAAGAGCTTTGCTTTTGTTCTACACTATATTTATGTGTGTGTGTTGGTATGAAGGGTGTATTCTTTGCCTTTGCTCTTTTGCTGCGTTCTGTAATTGGGCGCCTGTTGCGACCGGATGAAAACTTTCGACACAATTCCTAGATTACGTCCGGATTGCCGTGTTTTATTGCGAGCACTTCGCGGATTTAATCCACGAGCGTAATTTTTGTGTTTCGCATACAAGTTGGAATTAATTTATCGGTTACTTTTTTCTCATTAATCACTTGGTGAAACATGTTCAAAAATAATTTGCTTTTTTTTAAATTAAATCCACTTGGTATTGTTTCACTTGTCTGTATTTATTTTTCAACTAGTTTCGGCTTAATTATTTTCAAACACAATTGTACATATTGTTATAATAAATTTTTGTTGTTAGAGTATTTAAATTTAATAAAAAAATTAAATATACACAATTAGTATTTAAATTAAATAAAAAAATTAAATACTCTGACAACAAAAATTTATTTTAACAATATGTACAATTGTGTTTAGCATGGACCTTTCTGCCCATTAAATACTTTTTTCTTTCTTTCATTCTTTCTTTCTTTCTTCCTTTCTTACTTTGTTTCTTTCGTTTTTTCTTTCATTCTTTCTTTTTTTCGTTCTTAATCTTATCCTCTTTTACCCTTTTCGGGTGTCGAGGTTACTTTTTTTTTCTAAAACATACCTTTATTGAATACAATTCCGTTGTTAGAAAATTCGTTCCGTTAAAAATGTATCCCCTCGTGAAATTCAAATTGTCCTTCGGCAATTTGTCCGCCGGAGAAGTGGCTGCAATTTCCAGCGAAACGAAAACAACAGGCGTGCACAATGTCTCGGTCCCAATTTACGTTAGACAGTTGTGTATTTTTCATCTGATGTATGCAGGAATAACCGTATCGATCTGGCTTCGCGGGGAGGATGGAACAGGGAAGACTCCCTCCGCGGAATTCATAAATATTCCATTATTGCACGCAGCATTTTACGCTCGGGGGGAAAATAGAGGAATCAACCGAAGGGATCGAATGTCAGATATTAAAAATATCATCAATAATAGAAACTCGACATCCGAAAGGGATTTCGTTAATATATATATATCAGACAGACATAACATACAGACAAGGACTTCCGGCTGAAAGACCAATGGTCGATAGCCATTTAGTTCGTATTAAATCAAATATATATATATATATATATCAGTAATAGAGGATGTATAAGAAAGTAACAATTAATAATTTAGTATAGAATCTAATACACCTCACATTGAGAAGTAGTGAGGAACATATAACGAAGTTATATAAGACTAAATAAAATCTAATATATCATTGGGTGGATAGCCCTGGACAGGAATTTTACTTTCATTTTATTATTAATACTTAATACATTAAGTAAAACAACAACACGTTTTCTAGTTAATCCACGATCGACAGAAAAAAATCGCAAAATCTAACAAAAATTTCGCTCAATTTGCGAAGGCCAATTTTGGCAGCGGATTAATCGAAAACTAATTTCTCGATGAAGCTCATTTTCTCAGAGTTTATTCTCCCATTTAAAAAAAGAGAATCCTGATGAAAGAAATAGCTATATTTTTTTAGTGTTAATTAAATTTACGTTATGATTTATATATTTTTATTATGACTACCCACCTAAAAGGAGCAATTAATAATTCAGAATTTACGGTGGATGCGCCGGGTGCAAGCTCGTTAAACTTCTCTGGTGCGCGCTTGCGGTAATTAGTTTTGGCATAATTTTCGACTATCAGTACTAACGAATTCTCAAACTATGCGAACCCGACCCCCCTCCCGATCTCCCCGTCTCCATCTCTCGCTGTATAAATGGTAAATTTGATTAAATTGTGTTCAGGAATTAAAGTGAATTCCATTCTGGAATTTTATGTTAGTTTATATGAGTGGAATCTTATTAATAATTATAAACTATATCCATCGAAAAATCATCGTTTATAAAAATATTTATAACTTTTAATTTATTAGCATTTTATAATTATACTTATATTGTAACCCTCTATTATCTTTTAATGTATAGTTAGTATAAAGCAATATGTATTTAAATGGACTTACCGTTAATAAACAACAACAATATCAAATACAAAAAATGTACAGTCGGTCGATAACCCAGATAGACTAATTCTAAATATTAATCATTACCTGTAAGTATTTTAAAGAAAATTGTATCAAAATTTGTCTGAATAAAGATGTTATATATATATATATATATATATATATTTATATTAGAATGATCAACAATGATTGTAGATAAGTTGTATTTCCCGCCGAAAAATCCTGGGATTTTTTTTTTGCTAGAAACTAATTTTATTTTGCCGTTGCGTTTTGCGTATGCATTTTATTTTTAAAAATGAACTTAAATTAATCGAGCAAAGTATTCAATTAAATCCTACAATATATCCCCTGCAAATCCCCGAGAAATTTCGATCCATAAAACATGAAAAACGTCGCCTGAAACAACCAAATTTAAATAAAACCCCATCTCTCCCCTTCCTTAATTTTTCCTCCTGCGCATAGATTGAATAATTTTGACAGGAATATTTGCAATCCCCCTCCCCCTTCTCCTCTTTTCCCCTTCAAACCTTTACACAACAGTGGAAATACACAGATAAGGGAGAAAAAGTTGATGACATTCTTCCCGCTCCCTCCGCCATTCCCGTCCGCCTTCCCAACTGACCTATTTCGGGGCTACGTCCGCGGAATACATTAAGCCCTTCGGTCCCTCTCCCGAAACTTTTCACTCCAAACACAATAATTCCGTCGGACCTGTTTACTCGCCGGAAATACGGCTAATCTCTATTGGATCAACAACTGGAAATTATCGTACGGGGGGGATATGTGGCCGCTCTGTATAATGGAATTATTGTTTTATTAATGGGGCGGCAGTTTACCACGCTCGCGTAATTGATTTGCTGATTTGATTCTATATATACGTTCAAAGAACACTCCGATTCGCTGTTTCATTCATAGCAAAGATTAATAAACCAGAAAAACCTAACAACGTCAATTGATCAATTGCAGAAATGACAGTAAAACACCTGTCTTTCGAATTATCACGTGGCCCCGGATTGCCTTCTGAATTCCTCGTTGAGTTTCCCCGGTGAAAGCGAACGTATGTATATTGACGTGTGAATAGGAAGTTAGAATGATACGCTCGGCGGATCTTAAAGATATAAAGAGATTTCTTCTGCACCGGTGAATGGCACCGGGAGGAGCGTATATAGACGTCTGTATGGATTTTCAGTTCATAATGGCGGAGTTAAGTAAGCGTTTTACAGTCTAATCCCCATTTAGAGCCCGCAAATTAATTGCACCTAGCTGAATTACACACAATTCTCACTCACGCCGGTGTTACCCTCTCTCGTTCCATCTCAATATCAAACAAATAAAGCTGTATATATATATATAAATATATATTAAAATAAACGAGAATAATGAAAAGAGCAATTAAGCAATTAAAATTAATTGATTTTCCACAATGTATTTTTTTGTATTACAGAAAATATATTTCTTGTTTTTTTGTTTCCAGTGGAAATATCTCAAAAACTGTGGAGGGGGTAATTTTACTTTTTTACATAATCTGAAAGAGCAGGCTTTGATTAACATCTTCAGCAAGTTTCATTAAGATTTCCTGAAAAATGAAATTATAATGATTTTTTGAAAATCCAAATTATCGAAAAATGCAATAAAATTAGACGTATTTGTTTTCCAGTGGAAATATCTCAAAAACTGTGGAGGGGGTAATTTTACTTTTTTACATAATCTGAAAGAGCAGGCTTTGATTAACATCTTCAGCAAGTTTAATTAAGATTTCCTGAAAAATGAAATTATAATGATTTTTTGAAAATCCAAAATATCGAAAAATGCAATAAAATTAGACGTATTTGGTTTCCAGTGGAAATATCTCAAAAACTGTGGAGGGGGTAATTTTACTTTTTTACATAATCTGAAAGAGCAGGCTTTGATTAACATCTCCAGCAAGTTTCATTAAGATTTCCTGAAAAATGAAATTATTATGATTTTTTGAAAATCCAAATTAACGAAAAATGCAATAAAATTAGACGTTTTTGGTTTCCAGTGGAAATATCTCAAAAACTGTGGAGGGGGTAATTTTACTTTTTTACATAATCTGAAAGAGCAGGCTTTGATTAACATCTCCAGCAAGTTTCATTAAGATTTCCTGAAAAATGAAATTATTATGATTTTTTGAAAATCCAAATTAACGAAAAATGCAATAAAATTAGACGTTTTTGGTTTCCAGTGGAAATATCTCAAAAACTGTGGAGGGGGTAATTTTACTTTTTTACATAATCTGAAAGAGCAGGCTTTGATTAACATCTCCAGCAAGTTTCATTAAGATTTCCTGAAAAATGAAATTATTATAATTTTTTGAAAATCCAAATTAAAAAAAATGCAATAAAATTAATCGTTTTTGCTTTCCTTTGAAAAAAACCCTCTTGATTAATCTAATTAAAAATGATCATCATCTATTCTACTTACAATAATAACAGTACAATTAAATTAAATACACAAATAAAACCTCACTAAAATCACCATTCCTTCAGATTAAACGAAACCTTCCGAAAACAAAAAAAAAACACCCTCCCGATTCACTTATTGCCCAGCTTAAAACTCGACATAAAAATTAAGCCCCGTACACAAAAAACTTTTAAGGCGATTGTAAAACGCCAACAGAAAAAAAAATACGCACACACACACACAAAACCACTCCTCTGTTTAATTAATCCCTACAACGGGACTTTATTTCAGTACATAAAACTGACTGCTGGAAGAGAAAGAAGCGAGGAGGGTATTTTTTTTTTGAAGAAAACTGCTGTATAATTACGTCCAGAAAATAGCTCCCCCCTTTTCTCGTTAGTATTCAGAACGTCGCATTGATTAAGGAAGTACAAGTTTCTGAACGTCGCTAAATAAAATATTAACCGCTCTCGAAACTTTCCGTTTCGGAATCTCGAGTAGTGGGGATAAATACATTATGGACGGCGTGGATTTTAATTAATCATTTTTTACTTAATTAAAAATTAATCCCAGATTATTAGTACGAGCACAAATCGTACATACATGAATTGCACCGGCGTATACAACCAACAAAATTTTTAACATAATGTGAAAATAAATTATTATTATGAATTAAATAAAAATGATTTGAAAATAAGGTAAATGTGGAAATAATTTATTTAATATTTTTCATTTAATTTATTTAAATAACTACGAGCAAGTGAATAAACACTCTTTTCTGTTTGTAATGTGGAAAGTCAATAATTTTCTTAGATTGAATAAATGGTGAATGCGCCGGGATAAATCATGCAATGATATGTGCTCGTAATAATAGCTGATCTGAAATTAAGTATTAACCGCGTAGAAATACGCAAAACAATCCTCATAATCAAAAAAAAAAAAACTTGAAAATGTAATAGACAAAAGAATACAAAATAGATAATGAAATGGGAAAAATTTGGACAATAACCTAGACAGATTAATAAATAAATAACCTATATTTATTAGTCTTTAATTTATACCTGTCGATGCCACTTAAACATTTCTATTTAATATCTACAAATCTATTTATTCAGACATTTTTACAAACATTGAGTATTTAAAATAATAAATGCGGAAATAATTTATTAAATATTTCCTTTAATTTATTAAAATAAAGGTTTATCAGGGCGGGAAGACGATATCGATAGCCCCGATAGACAGACTAACGCTAAATATTAATAAGCACTTGTAAATATTTTAAAGAAAATTGTCTGAATAAAGATGTTATAGTAGTGAAGGTTTATCTTTCTGCCCTGTATTTTATATTAATACAATAAAAAATAATATATATATATAATCTAAAATCCCCATCTACCATAATGGTGGTGTAGGGGTATAAAAAATTATACTTAAGAAATTATTAAAAAAATAATAAAATTAAAAGTCTACAAACAAAAACTTAAAGAGGAAATTATCTGAAACTATTTAAGGAGAAGATTTGATTATTATTATTATTTCTCGATAAATGGAAATACTTGTGTTATGACAAGTAAAAAAAAATGTGCAATTAAATATAGTGAGGATTTAATTTATTTTAAATAATTATTTTATAATTTGAAATAATGAAAATTATAAAATTAAAAAATATATATATATTTGTATCCTGTTATTTTCGAAATATATATATTTTTTTAATATAATAATTTTGTTGTAATTATTTGAAATAAATAATTAGAGTTGATTACTTCAGAATAATCTGACCTATCCCGAATAGTTTTGCGTTATTTGCTCATTTTCAGATTTATTTTATAATTTATTCATAACGTGATAAATAATGAAAATTGTAGATTTAAATAAATAATTTGTATCGTGTTATTTTCAAAATATGTTTTAACAATAAAAATGGAATTATGATTGCGTAATAAATAATTAGAGTTGATTACTTTAGAATAATCTATTTCAAGGAGCAAATAACCTAAAACTAGTTATAATTTATATATACAAACATCTTTATTGAGACAATTATATATATATATATAATCTAAAATCCCCATCTGTAGTGTAGGGGTATTTGAGACAATTATAACTAATTTAATATACAACTATATAATGGAATTACAAATATGCATGAAGGTAGGTGTTAGTCGACCTGAAGACTTTCTGCCTCAGATGAGATTATTTGTTTTTGTTTTTTTTTTGGTAGATTTTTAATAATTTATTCGTAACAAAAAATTATGAAAATAATTTGCATCCTGTTATTTTCAAAACTACAATCTTGGCATTTCATTAAATTATTTCATTTTTATGTATGATTTTTAAATTACTGTCCTTTTTTGTATGTAATTTATGTAATTTGGCCGTAAGGCTGTTGAGTTATTAAATAAATTAATTTAGCAATAATTTAATTGTTGATTACTATCGGAATAATCCGATCTTTTGGAGGCTCGAGAGTTCATATTGCGGGGTCCACCTTTTCATATCAAGCCTCCGGTTAATGGAGAATCCGTGTCAATCGCCCCCCACCGGAATGAATAATTCCTGCTCCTCGGGAGAGAGCGAAAATCCTCAAACACTCACACACACGCACACATACACTAACGGTTCCAGTCGGGAGTCACCACTATTATTTAATCCTTGGGGGAGGAAAGGGGAGGGCGAGTACGTGTACGTGAATTAAACCGAGAGTTTCGAGCCCGAAAAAGGATTAAAAGCGAGATGATGCGTTCCGGGTTGTGATGATTTGGATTGTAAAGCCCGACGAAATTGTTTGATTTAAACCGGGGGGATTAATTTATGGTGGATCCGCCGGGGTGTTGTCTTGTTTGGTTTTTTTTTAAATAAAGTTTGATTTCGAAGAGGAGCGGGAGCAATTAGGCCATTAGACGCGGATCGTGTGCCGGTCGTCGGTTTGAATCGATGGAGCATGCAGTCGGAAAAACAACTTCCTCCGGGGATCCGAGCCGGGGATTAACACACTGACACTCACCTCAATGGCTACATCCTGGTGGCTTGCCATGCCTCATCCTCTGAGCACACATAACAACACTCTAACAAACTCCTGGAGCTTAGCTAGGTGCAGCTGGCACCATAGGCGTGGACTGTCCGGGTTGGCGCCTATGGAACCGACATTCTCCCACCCTTACGCGAAGAGAGCAAGGCCCAGGACACGCGCATGGCGTTCATTGATTTTAGAGCAGGCCTTGCTCCGATGGATGTTATTTTGATATACTATCGCATTATACTTTCGTCTTTCGTGCGTTTTTGATTTCGCAACCTATGCACACCGCTCCCGGATGCAACAGACACCCCCCCGCGACCACCCCCACACGCTACTTCTTCGCGTTAACCATTTACCACAGCATCCTCATCCTCCTCCTCGATCCGACAAGTGACTCGTTTCCCACTAAATGCACCGATTATCGCTCTTATGACGCCCACGATCATGCGAGGGGCTGCAAAAAAGGATGAGATGTAAACAAGGCTAATATCAATCTTTTTGGGGAGGAAAACAATCGATATCGCTCAGCGCTTCCCGGACCATCCCCTCTGTCTCCTTTTATATATTTTTTTTTTTACTCCCGTTCCGTAAACTATTTCAACTCGCGATTTCACCTTTATTCCCAGCGGCCTTACTTTAAACGAATTATAAAGAAAATTATTTTTAAGAAAAGTAAATTACTACCGTCTCAGTAGCTAAAACTAAATTGATTAATTATTTTTATTTAACCCATTAACCCCTAATAAAATTAGACATATTTGTTTTCCAGTGGAAATATCTCAAAAACTGTGGAGGGGGTAATTTTACTTTTTTGCATAATCAGAAAGAGCAGGCTTTGATTAACATCTCCAGCAAGTTTCATTAAGATTTCCTGAAAAATTAAATTATTATGATTTTTTGAAAATTCAAATTATCGAAAAATGCAATAAAATTAGACGTATTTGGTTTCCAGTGGAAATATCTCAAAAACTGTGGCGGGGGTAATTTTACTTTTTTACATAATCTGAAAGAGCAGGCTTTGATTAACATCTCCAGCAAGTTTCATTACGATTTCCTGAAAAATGAAATTATTATGATTTTTTTAAAATCCAAATTATCGAAAAATGCAATAAAATTAGACGTATTTGGTTTCCAGTGGAAATATCTCAAAAACTGTGGAGGGGGTAATTTTACTTTTTTACATAATCTGAAAGAGCAGGCTTTGATTAACATCTCCAGCAAGTTTCATTAAGATTTCCTGAAAAATGAAATTATTATGATTTTTTGAAAATCCAATTTATCGAAAAATGCAATAAAATTAGACGTATTTGGTTTCCAGTGGAAATATCTCAAAAACTATGGAGGGGGTAATTTTACTTTTTTACATAATCTGAAAGAGCAGGCTTTGATTAACATCTCCAGCAAGTTTCATTAAAATTTCCTGAAAAATGAAATTATTATTTTTTTTTTGAAAATCCAAATTACCGAAAAATGCAATAAAATTAGACATATTTGTTTTCCAGTGGAAATATCTCAAAAACTGTGGATGGGGTGATTTTACTTTTTTACATAATCTGAAAGAGCAGGCTTTGATTAACATCTCCAGCAAGTTTCATTAAGATATCTTGAAAAATGAAATTATTATGATTTTTTGAAAATCATTAATCATCGGTGAATCCTTTCTGAATCAATAATGAACTTTATGATTTTACAATGTTTATTTTTTTTCTGTAGCCTAAATTGGCAAGCGCACCCTCGGAAGCGATTCGTAAAAATGAGCGGTCCGTCATTTTTCCGGCGAGTTTCGCATCTCCGGTAAATTTAGTAGAAAATTGAGGGGCTTAATGGCCACCTTTTGCGATAATGGAAGTGTCTTGGAGAATGGAGTTTTCGGAGTGGTTCGCCGGGAAAATGGACAAGTTGGACTGGATGCGACGGGGCGAAACTTGGGACCTTACCGTCGGTTTATTCAAAACGACTTTTTTTCATAACTTGGAGTGCTCCAATATTTTTTTTTAATATCACAAGAACTCTCTTAATACCTGAAGCTGGATGTTTATACTACAAAATAATTCATTCATTTTAATGTTTATAATTAAAAATAGATTCCATTCACGAAATATAAATCTCTTGCATTAAACATCTTATGAATAATTTTCTATTATTAACAGATAATAATATATATATATATATAATCTAAAATCCCCATCTACCATAATGGTCGTGTAGGGGTGTACAGATAATAATACTTGAGTTTATGAATCCATCCAAATCCCAATGTATATTAGCCTTAAATAATAAAAAAATATCAAGAAGTACTTGATTTTACTTTATTCTCCGACTAGTATCAAGCAGCAAGGAGTACTTGATTTTACTTCATTCTCCGAAGAATACTATCTTGTTTGAAGGGGGCGGTCTTTATTCCCATCTAGGTTATAACAATAATTACGCGTAATTAGTTTCGGTGGAAGTTAAATTTTCATGTGAAGCGTTTCATCTCAATCGGATATTAGCGAGGAAATGCGGCCCATACCAATACAGTTCATTAATGCCGAGCTTGAACCGTGTCGTTGGGTTTCTAACGAAAAAAAAAATGACTGAAATTCTGATGAATGTTTAATGGATTTTCGGATTAGCTAATGGTTTTGTTGTGAAAGGTCGATTCAAAAAAATAATACAATATTGAAACACTTAACTTTGTTTTACCACTTTTTTTTATTAACAAAGTTAAGTGTTTTTTCTTGTTTCTTCACTTTACACACAAGAAGAATGAAGGAATGAAAAAAGTTTTAACGAAATTATACTTTTATGAGGCTATCAATCAATAAAGGAGTGCCTGGCGATTTATTTGCCAGAGAAGTAGTTGTTTCAATGGATGTTATTATGCCAGGCACTTCTTATTGATTGATAGCCTCATCAAACAGTAAGAAATATTAATTAATTTCTTAAAAAAAAGGTTCAACCAGCATTAATTTAGTGTATGTATATGATGATGGTCGTTTCTGTCTTTAGGACCAGTGTGCTCCATTATCTGCGACATTTATCTATATAATTATGCGCAAAATCTGTTGATTATTTTTTTTCAAAAACTTTTATAATTTGATAAAATCCCTTATTTCTTATTGTTGCCGAAATTAAGTGAAAACCACGAAACATGATTTTGTAATGATGTTAATTAAGCAGCAAGCCCGGGGAATTGAGTAAGCAAGCATTACCTCGTTGAAATAATTAGGACTTGAATTCAGACGACGCCCTCTGCGATTATTAGGCCCTCATCCCCGGCCTTGCATCCCGCACAAGTGGGGCGGCGATTCCACCCCCAACCCCTGTTTCATCATTATAGAAATTTTATAAATAAATTCCTCGCGCGCATTGTCCCCTTAAATGTGGAACGTGTATCGGCATCCGATACAACTTGTATGTGTGCCATACTGTATGTACGAGCGTAAAACGCGTGTATTTATAGTCGACGTCGACAACTTGTGCCTCCAGGACTTGCAATGCGGACTACGGCCTCGCACAATAATAGTTGGCGATTATATTGTTGGTTAAAACGATGTGCGGTGAATGTTATCGGCGGCGCTTTGTGCAATTTGACGGGCGTAACATACAGAATATCAGAATCGATCACGATTCCTGCGTATTCCAATTTAACTGCGACAATAGTTTTAGCTCGGCGCGGAAGTTTCGCTCACACGGAGAGAATGTGCTGTTATTACATTTACAGGGAGGCTTTTTAATGAAAAGACGAGCAACCCCCCCGCTCATCTTTTCATTGGGGAGAGGCGGGATGCACGCAAATCCAACTTCTTATTCAATTTAACATCGAATGTTATTATTCCAATTTTTTTATTGTTATAATTTTTAATCTATTATTAGTTTTTTAAATGAAACTTAAAATGTATAACCAAGTGAAAGCCTTAATTAACATATTATTAATTTAGCTTCAAATAAGGAAATTGTTTTCCATTGCGGATTCTTCTACTTCTTCGTACATAACGCATCACACAATAAGTCCCCGGTCTGACCCATAGATGGCAGACCCATGTGATTTCCTAACCTACAAATAGTACGTGTCAAAAGTTCAAGACATTCTAACCTTCAATTTAGAAATGTTTAATGGAAAGAGAGGGGGAGGGATTGGTTATAGTTCACGCAAATTAAATTTCTTGTTCCATTGAATATTACGTATTATTCTATTTTTTTGTTGTTGTAATTTAATCCATTGTTAGTTTAACTATAAGTAAAGGAGTTTTTTTTTTAAATGGATATTCATAACAACACATCACTCAATGCGTTCCCGGTCTGACACATAGATGGCAGTTTTGACTGAACCGCGTGATTTCCGTGTAGTACTAACCGTACTTGCGAAATTTTCATAACATTCTAAGCTTTAATTTAGAAATGTTTAATAGAAAATCAGGAAGGTGGAAAAGAAAAGATTGAGTATTATTTTATTTTTTGTTGTATTTTAATCTATTATTAGTTAGCTTCAGGTTAGTGAGTTTTGTTTTCTATTGTGGATTCTTCTGCTTCATCATAGATAGCGCATCACTCAACAATTCCCCGATCCGACATACAGATGGCATCATTATTGACAGTCCCACGCACAGATTAACCAAATAGCAAGGTTAATGTAAATTTATTGCTGCTCTATAGAAATCTTTCTATTTTTTACTTGAATATAGATTTGTTTAACTCTAAATGATTGATAATGTCAGAGGGCAGTACTATATAGCATCTGTTTAATCTGCTGCCATCTCTGTGTCAGATCGGGGACTTTTTGAGTGATGATTTATAAATAGCGAATTACCGGGAAATCACGTGGGGCTGCCAACAATCTATATACAGATCGAGGACTTATTTAGTGATAAGTTATGAAATAGTCCCGCATTATTTCCCAACTTATCACTCAATAATTCCCCGATCTGCATATAGATGGCAGCATTGTTGGCAGCCCCACGTGATTTCCCGGTAATTCGCTATTTATAAATCATCACTCAAAAAGTCCCCGATCTGACACAGAGATGGCAGCAGATTAAACAGATGCTATGTAGTACTGCCCTCTGACATTATCGATCATTTAGAGTGAATTAAATATATATATATATATATAAGTCCCCGATCTGACACAGAGATGGCAGCATTGTTGACAGACCCACGATAATTTGTCATACAAGTCTTCGGTTTGATACATAGATGGCGGTATTGTTGACGGATTCATGTGATTTCCGGGTAGAACTAATCTTCAAACAGTACGCGTCAAAATTCTAACGATTAGTTTAAAAATTCTCGACGGGTCAAAGAGGATAAGATTAAGAATGTTTAAAAATTAGAGTTGTATCTTCTGTATCCTTAATTTTCTTATTATTCACCTTGTTTAAACAGTAAGCTCCAAATACATCCTCAATTAATGCAACCTGAAAAAAAAAATACTGCAATTTCTATAAATGATTTAATATAAAACTTACTTTTGTTCCAAGGGGGCAAACTTGTTAACATTTTCTAGAGAAAAAGTATTGGCTTTTTCAAAGAATGCAGCCTTCGCTTTTTCTTTTAAAAAAATAAGTTGGAGTGAAATAAAAAGAATTTGAAAATAATTAATAAATGATTCCCTCTTTAACTGCTGCGACTTAAGTTATATTTATTTAGACTTATATAACATCGTTATATGTTCCTCTCTACTTCTCAGTGTGCGGTGCTTATGTTATATAAGTACTTTAAAACAATTTTGCAATAATAAGTCAAATTGTTACAGCAGCTAAAGCGGGAATAATTAATTATTTTCAAATTATTTTTATTTATAAAGATGGTGGTAATATTTCACGTTGCAGTTTAGAATAAAATAATTACTTAATCACTTTATTTCCATTTGCTCTGCAATTAAGTACTTACAAAGTAAATATTTACAATTAAACAATTATAAATTAAGTACTTACAAAGTAAGTATTTAATTTATTTAAATAACTCTGACCGACTTGAAGTTTGCCATACATTCGATGTTTGTTTTAATTTGTATTTATTTTATTTCTCTATTTATATCATAAGTAAATAAATAAAAAAACAATCCTAACACGCGAGCACCCTTCTAAATCACAAAAGCTGCTATTAATTCAAATTCCCTTACAAGGAAAAAAACAACAACGCATAAACGAAATAAATAAAATGTATATTTATACGCGCGTAAATTTCTCTCTTTGACAAGATAGAAATGAAAGAAATTCCCCGGGCTCGGTGCGTCTGTGTTTGCGAATTCTTGCGCTCGCATTTTTGTGCATTACGTTAAAAGCTGCATGAATATTTCAAAAGGCAGCGCGTACTACTGGCGTCAGTAGCAGCAGAAGTGGTGGACGGGGGGATTGCGGAGCGTAAAAGTATTTGATACTTTATTTACACTTTAACTTTGTCAACCTTGTTACCTCCAACCGTGTTTAATCTGGTGTATATTTTTGCATTTATTTTAGAAAATATTTACAATCATAAACATCTAGTTAAGCCTCAGAAAATGGCTATCGACCATCGCTCTTTCTGCCAATGATTTTTTTTATTACGTGAAATGCAATAATAACGAAAGCCCGGATTATACTTTCTTACTTTTCGTAATTAACTCATCGTAAATTATTTTAGTACTGATCATAATTTTAAACGCAAGTTTATTCTATTTTATTTTTCGTTTCCTGTAAAAATTTCAATCAAAAACTTATTTGACACGCATCACCATTTTTTTTGTCGTCATCGCGTTTATTAATTAAAGATCGAGATTATGCTGGGAATGTTGTTTATTAAAATCTAACAACTTTAATCCAATTATGAAATAATGTGGTCGGGGAATTTTTATTGTTTGCTTTTAGAAGAGGAAATCCTGCGATGGCGGAAAACCCGTTCCGTAAATTAATTTAGTGGCGTCCAAAATAAGTTATCATTGTTGCGGTTTTACGTCGATTAGAATGCGTCCTATATAAAAGAGCATAGCTTAATATTAGAATCAGTAATCCTTCTTCGACATCATGAAGTTCATCGTGTTAATAGGGGTGTTGATTATTTCAAATGTATCAACAGAAATGATAAGTATGTTTATATTTTCTTAAAAAAAAACAATAAAAGTATGGAAAATTTCAAATTCAGGGCTAATCGGAAATAAAAAATAAGGGGTTTAACTTGCAATGCTTACTCGAATTACTTTTACAGAAATATTATATATATATGCATATACAGAGAGGTTTTTTATCAGTATACATTTCCCCTATGTATACCTGCAAAATACGCGAATAAAACGCATTGAACCGATTAATGTGTGTATGTTTAGTTGCCTATTTACCATATGTATGTTCAGTTGCGTATTATAGGCATATAATATATAATAATGCATTTGACTCGCGTATTTTGCAGGTTTACATAGGGGAAATGTACACTTGCAATGCGGACTACGGCCGCGCAGGTTTACATAAGGGAAATGTATACTGATAAAAAAAGCTCGCTGTATATATATGCGGCTGGTCCGTTCAATAAAGAATTATTATTATTATATTAATATTTTTTTAAGACAAGAAAAAACACGAGGGTTTTAAATTTGAAGCTAACAATTGTATATTCAGTTATTACAAGAACACTAGATACTATTTAATTTCATTAATTATTCAACACTTTTTAAAAAAAAATGAAACAATGTGTTTTATTTTTATCAATGAAAACACTTTTTCAAACTTTATTTTGTATAACTGAAATTTATTTAGTAACCACAGTTTCGATATCATTATCAAACTTACATCATTAACCTGTTAAACTGTTTTCAACACCAAACTGAATCGCCCTGTATATTTCTTGTTAATTTTTTTATATATATAGCTAAAGTGCTAAATAAAATTCTCTCTGTAGGCGCTATTTTTCAATTACCCGCTCGCGCGCGCGCGCCATCTAACACTGCGGAAAAGAAATGTATTTTATGTTGGCTAGACTTGTGAGATTTTAGGGGAGCTATATTCAGGTTGATTTAGGGGAGCTATATTCAGGTTGAAAAATTATAGCAAATTATTACAGTATTAATTTAGCGATTATTAAAGTTTTAAACACCTAATTTCCAACCCCCGGACTGCATCTTTATTATTATCATTACATTCTTTGAAGCCGTTTTTTTTTTTCTTCTAGAATTAAACACTTATAGCCCAGTGGGGAAAAGACTCTACAACTACTTCCCGTTAACGAAAGATTACATGGAGTTCATCGTGAACGCCGATAAAGACATCGCCATTTTGATCTGCAGCCAGAATAATTTGATCCAACCGTACTACGAAATTCTGATCGATGCGAGCATCGACAAAAAGCCGACGTCCATCTTGAGGAAAGCGCAGGACGCAAACTATTTCAACAGGGTTAACACCCCGCAGATCATACCGAAGGAACACCAGCTGTTTTGGATCAGCCTCAACCACACGGAGGGCAGCATTGAGGTGGGACGGGGCGGTTCCAGGCCGTTCTTGAACTTCTACGATCCGAATTACGTGAAGCTGGATTATTTTGCAGTCGGTACCGGGGACGGTGGGACCGGGGAATGGTTGTTTAATTTGGATTTAGTTAAGTGAAAATATTCAGTTCGGAATACATTATTTTTTGTAGGTACCATTATTTTATTCGTCTCACAATCGCCTGGGATAGAGAACGGAAACCCTGAAATGTCGAAGCAATTTTAAAATAGTTTTACCGTTGATTATTCAATAATTATTGATGAATTTTTCAAATTGCCATAATTTTTCCTGAAATTATACAAATTTGATTTTTGTTGCATATGTTTTGTAAAAAGGAGATACTGTAAATAAATATATCATTATTAAATGATTTATTTTTGGAGGTATTGAATAAAAAAATAAATAATTAATGAAATATACTTTCTTTTGTTTTGAACAATTTTAAATAATTATATCGCAGATGGAGCACAAAACATCCTTTTTGCACACGTCGTGATCCCCGAGCCGAAAACTACACTCGACACAACGCCGGGGCTCATTAGGGGCAGGAAGATCCCCGTAAAAATCCATCTCGACTTCGTTCACATCCATCCACTCATCGCTCTCGCAAACACAAATCCCCGATTTGCACATCCCGCACGCCCACTTCTCCTTCAGCAACTTCCTCCTCAGCTTTTCCACCAGACTTTTGTACGCGATTTCCGTATCGGCGTCGACGTACCGGCCCCACTTGTTCAGCTTCTTGTTTTTCCTCAGCGATTTCCCTTTTATAAGGGTTTCCAGGGGAATCACAGCCTCGTCTTCGAGATCCAGCGGTTGCTGTTGTTCATCGGTGGGGATTTCTGGAATTAACCAGAAATGGTTCCTGGGGAGTAGGTTCGAGGAACCGGGGATGGAGCGGAGCTGGCAGAGGAGGTCGGAGTCGTTGGTGATTTGCCGCAGGCACTGGAATTGCAGGGTGTCACTGAAAACTGCCGAGCAGGTCAGTCGTACAGCGGATTGAGCGGCCGTCGAGCTGATCATCGGGAAGAGATCGCGATTCTTAAGGCCGGTGAAAGCGACGCCTGAGCAAAAACAAAATTAGCCGGAACTTATAATAAAATCCCCCACAAAACAAATTATTTATCCTATGTATTATATCCTCTTATAAATAAATAGACCCTACACACATATGGATAGAAAGGGTCATTGAATATATATATATATGTGTATATATATATAAATAAATAGACCTTGACACCCAATACGGATAAGATTAAGAAATAAAAATAAATAAATAGAAATAATATATATATATATATTAAGGGAAGTCCGTAGTGGTTCAGGTAAAAAGAGACAAAAGTGGAAACAATCAACCTGATTGGGACAACAAACAAAATGAGAATATATATATATATTAAAATGGGGCTTCACCGCATAAAAAGCTTTCAAATCCAATTGGTTGGATTAAACCCGTCTTCTTTATGCGTTAGTTTCTGTGTGGTATTACTTAATTGTCGGTATTAATTGGTTCAATTTTTTTTCAAATAGAAAAATGTTTTCTAACCGAGAGGTAATCTGTTCAAGTAGTATTCGAGCGTCCCCCGGGACATGTCCACGTGAACACCGATCAAACTGCCCATGCTGAATTTATCCCCGTAACTCCTTTTCAGTCCATCGTGCTGGATAGTCCCCCGGTAAGAATATCCCCAGGACTGTTCATTTGTGCCCAGCGTGCTGCAGTACTTGCTCTTCCACTCCGACAAATTCATTTTTGATGTTCCAACTCCAATCATCTAAACGATGAACGTAATTTAAAAATGAATACAACAAAATATATATATATATATAACAAAGTAAAAGTCTGAATTAATATTTATTTTATTTAAATAAAAACGGTTGTTACTTATTTAATATTAAAACTATGTAATTCTGAACACTATTTCGTCGAATAAACGTTTTTGTTAACTCCATTAATATTACTCACAATGTCCGTCCCGTACATGCGCGTCAACATTTTGACTTCGAAGTAATAATGCTTGTTCATTTCGAACATCTCCGAACCGCGGACGACGGCCGTTCCTGTACTGAAGACCGGATGGAAGAGCACGTCCCGGCCGTCGTTGGAGACGACCGTGGTGCTCGCGTTGCAACCTTTCGTGTCCCAAAGCCAGGCGATTGGGCCGTCGGTTTCCCCGCAACGGCACTGCAGCTTGCCATCGGCCATTCTGGCCCGGCATTCCGGTTTGCAGTAGGTGTTGAAGTCCTTCTCGGGCGCGCCTCCCACGAAATACATCTCGGGATTCGAAAGGATAATTTCTAAATAGAAGGAAAGACAAACATTAATTGGTTTTTATTGATGTTATTAATATTTAAAAATTCAGTATCTCTGAATATTTAAAAATTCAGAGATACAAACTCTGAATTTTTAAATATAATACAATAATAATTAGTAATTTCATTCGTGTTTACGAGTGTTATCTTCCGTTTGTTATGATTAATCAATGTAATTTGTGATTTTATTTTGTGAAACTAGAACGGAAATCGGGAAAGATAAATCGTACGATTTATGAGTATCCATTCTAAATCATATGGAAACAGGAACGGTACTTTCTGTATATAGTATATTTCTATACGGTTCCTGTTTCCGTATGATTGTGAATCATACGATTCATCTTTCCCGATTTCCGTTCTCATTCCCAGCACCCGTCATTTCTCGACTGTGTTTATAATTAATTACCTTCAATTATCCAGCAGTGATAATCCCCGCACTTGACTTTATTGTTTCCCCGGTTCTTTTTGCAACGAATGAACAGATGTTACATTTAGGCGACACGATTTCCATCCACAGAACTACCTTTGATCCCTTTATCCTCTACAAATTGGAATAATCGTAGTCATTTCTATTGTTCATTTAACACTTTTAAAAAGCAAAAATCTTGGAGCACTCGAATAAATTTAATAAACTCCGAAAAAAGTTAGGTTAATTGTAGATATCGTATTTTGTAGAGGGAGGTGTCATTTTGTGAGAGTTCAGCGCCATCTACGAATGATTATCCGAAGTTTTACTTATTGATTTTGGGTATTCCCCCTATTATAAAATCACGAAATACCGCAAATAAAATAAAACAAAGATGGTTCACGCATTTGCAGTTATTTAAATTGTAATGAGGAACATTTCTGGGAATGGTTAATGAAAAATCAATTAAAATTCACAGCGTAAAGTAATTTTTACAATTGAAAAATTGATTGAACGATTTTTATTGATTATTGCCAGAAATTTTGCTTGTTTAATTTCATTCTAACAAAATACCTTGCTCATAGAACACGACGTCCTAGCTAAATCAATTATTACAATACTACGAATTGTAGAAATTTTCAATGTACAACATTGAGGTATAATTTAAATTAATTAATGTGGAAGGGCAGATAGCCCGAATAAACTAGCACAATATTTATTCTTGTTAAGTAAATATAAATATTTATACATACATTTATATTCATTTTCAATGTTTATACACACACCTATATTTTCTTAACAAGAATAAATATTGTGTTTGTTCGGGCTATCGACCTTTAGTCGCTTACGTAATGTTATCTGAATAAAGATGTATATAAAGTGGAAAAGAAATGGGATTTGAACCCGTGTGTCCCGATTGCCGAAAAAAAAGTCGTTATTTAAAATTTGAAATATATAATTTAAAGTCGTACTGACAAAATTGAATAAAAATGATTTGAAAATAATTATTTCCTCATTTAGCTCTGTGACATTTTGACTTACATACTTTAGTATATTAAAAAAACAGATTTTTGTTTAATTATAATTTCAATATTTTAGAGTAAGGACTCTTGCGGTTGAAATAATACACGGCCCTCACTCGATAAAATCCCGTGCTCGTGTGGTTTCCTGAAAATCAAATTTATTCATCACTCTTTAGAATTTCAAGTGGCGATATTTCATCTTCTTGCGTATTTTAAAATTTTTGTTACTCAAATTGGTGATATTTTAAGCATTTAAAAAATAAAATAAACGTCCTTCACCTCTGTGATAATAATAATAAGACAGAAAAATTATGTCTTCTACGTTAATCCTTCTGAATCCGTTCTCTTTTTCCGTTTCGCTGAATTCCACCTCGTATGTTTTAAGACACCTGCAAAACGGACACAGTCGAAAGGAGCGGAAAGAAGGCAGTTTTCTTTAAGAATTACTTACTTGTTGTTCACTTTTTTGTCTTTCCAAAAGAGCAGGATCTTGTCGTGGCGTATGGTGATGGCGAAAAGTCGGCCCGGCGCGCCCATTTTGGTATTTGTCTTCGTGCAGATGTTTACGAAAGCCACAGCGGGCGATTTCATTTTGAAAGTAATCTGAGTGAAATTGGGCTTCGAGAATTCCACAAGGGAAGGTCCTGCCAAACGGAATGGTTCCTGTAATAAAACTAATAATAAATACGAAAAAAAAAAGTAGGAATAATTTATTGTTTTCAAATTATTTTTATTTAATTTAATAATAAATGTATGTGACTAATTTTAGAAAGCTCTACAACTCTCAAATTTGAATTTTTATTCTATTTCTAACCGTTCAGGAATTATATTCAAAAAAAGTGCATTTTTAGGCATTTTTTTGCTATTTTTTAGGGTTTTTCGGTTATAAAAAATTTATTATTAGAGATAGAACAAAACTGTCAACGGCAAAGTTGTAGCTTTTTGAAAGCTCTACAACTCTCTAATTTGAATTTTTATTCTATCTCTAACTTCAGGAATTATATTGAAAAAAGTGCATTTTTTGGCTTTTTTTGCTATTTTTTAGGGTTTTTCAATCATAAAAAAAATATTATTAGAGATAGAACAAAACTGTCAATGGTAAATTTATAGGTTATTAAAAGCTCTTACTTGCACTAAACGCATCTTCCTCAAAACGTCGTCATTCGGAAACACCGGGCTTCCGTTTTCTTTCCACACACCGTACGGATTGCTGCGAATGTTGTCGATTGTGTAGACGGCGTATTTCCATTCTCCGTCCAGCAATGTTATATCCAACGGTATTTTAATCTCATCTTCGACGCCCGTTTTCAGGAATGCCATAATGATCGCAATCCTTGAATCGGCTTCCTTCGTAGCTAACATTCTCAAAGGCGCAACTGTTTGTGTTTTTAGATACGTCCTACCGGAGAAACTGAGTAAAGCCATTGCTGAATACACCGGTTTTTGTACAAACTGAAGATGCGGCGGGTTTGTGTTGTTCATCTGGAATCTGTCGTGGAATCGATTTCATACATAGGGCGAGTTAATTATCTTAATAAATGAAGTTGACTCTCCGCAGGCCTTTGATTCACCAAAAGTGTCGATTTTATTAAGCAATTGCCGGAAAGACCACTGGTCGAGAGCCGATTGGCAAACTCTTACAGCATGTATTGTAATAAATTATCCTGTAATTGGCCTTTTGGCTGTTGGGTTAAATAAATAAATAAATATTTTGTGTATGTAGGTGCTGCAGTACGTTTGTCAATAAAGATTATGTATATTAAGCAATTTTTTTAGGGGGTAAGATTTTTTCATCAAAAGATAAGCAAATACCGATAATATAATGATAATCGAAAAGATAAATAAATACTAAAAAAAAAGTAATTTTTCTTTCTTTCTTAATCTTATCCTCTTTTACACGTATTGTGTTATTGTTTAAATAGTTAACATTTATTAAAAATCCACCACAAAATATTTGCCGAAAACAGTATTTATTTATACTGCTACGAAAGTGAGAGAACATTCTGGAATGTTCCGCAGAGCGCGCGTCTGTAAAAAATGGCGTCATGGAAAGTTCTGGAATATTCGCGCGTTAGCGGCAAACGTCCGAGTAATCAACATCTAATTATAAATAAATAATGACATCTAATTATAAATAAATCAAGTATACTGTAAATAAATAAATAAATATTGCTTTATTTATTTCCGATTACGTAATAATATTATGTATATTATTGGATAATAATATTACCTTGCTGATAAAGTTCTTTATGTGAAGAAATAAGGGTTGTAATTCATAAAACAACCCTTATTTATCCAATAATATTATGTATATTATTGGATAATAATATTACCTTGCTGATAAAGTTCTTTGTGTGAAGAAATAAGGGTTGTAATTCATAAAACCGTTGTCATTGCTCAGCACTTCGATTTTTAATTTTCTTTTGTTAATGAGCTCCTCGTAGTGGTCAATTATTACACTAGTGACCATTGCTGCATATGCAGCATCTCCCCTCCATTCCTCGTCTTTCGACCATGTCTTCAAAATATCAGCTTCGCTGCAAAAAAAATTGCAATTTATTAAATATTTTTACTTTTATATCTTATATAGAACGAATGGAAGTATTTATTCTTCCATTCGTTCTATAAAATTATTTATTGATAAACGACTTCACAGCCCTAAGAACATGTAAACTCACTCTCAACGACTCCGCAGTTCTTGGAGTATATTAAACTTACTCGTTTGCTATAGGGAGGTGTTTCAGTTTTGGATATTTTAAATGGATTTCGTCGATCAGCTGCAGACCTTCTTTGATTACATTTCCCGGAGATCCCTCGCCTTTCTTATGGAACGAAAGAAACTGCAGTGGACACGTGTGGTTGCAAAAGTCCAGCGCGCCCCAACAAAGCCGGTGTTTCTGAATGGGGTGTTTGAATAAACCCGCAGGCCCGCCGAGTTTAAGATTCACAGCCTCGATGTTGTTCCCTCTGAATTTCAGAGCGGTTTTCTTCAAACCCGCTTCGCATCCACGAATGTATTCTACGAATTCTAGAAATGTAATATTTTGAATGAATATCTTAATGAAATCGATAGTCATTTTTTTTAAATATATAAATAATCGATTATATGTATTTTTTCTCTATTATACAATACATTTAATATAAATTTGTAAATGACTTTCGGCCTTAGGTATTTCAGCCATATATATATAATATTTTGTTACAAAATACTTACGACTTAATGAAAAATTGTAAGTATTGTACATTTTCAAGTCAGGCTCGTTCCAAGTTTCGAATCTCCACGTTTTCACCACATTCATGCCGTAACGTTCTAAACAAAATAATAATTTAATATTATTTTAAATCATGCACAAATCACGTTAACATTCTAAACAAAATAATAATTTAATATTATTTTTAATCATGCACAAATCACGTTAAGGTTGCGATTTAGTGGAAATAGATAGCTATATAGTAAAATGGAAATAATCGTTTGAAAATAGAGCTATTCTTTTGGATTTCATAATATGAATGTTTATTTAATTTTTTATCTACCAAATATAATGTATCAGTCTAAATAAAAAATAAATCGTTAATTTTCGTATATTACGCCAATTTACTAGTTCAAGCTAGAAAAGAAAATTCTAAGATATTATGAAATTAATAGGTCATGTCTGCTAAGTTATTTGAATGCAGAATTTACTGAAATCCTTTAAATTTTCATTGCACAAGTTTTTATTAGCAAAAATATAATTTAAAATTTACTATAATTTTCATTGTTTTTCATATATATATTTTTTTTCACAGAAACTAAACATTAAAATAATTTTTAATTTATCTGCTTATTTTAAGATTATTTAAATAAAAATACTTGTCCTTTCTCCTACTTTTTTTTTTTAATAATTAAAGTCTCCACAACCAACAACCAATATAAAGAAGATTATTTTAAGATTACTTTAATGTACAATACAATATTGTTCATTGATCACAACAACAATCTAACTCAAATTAGTGATTGCCCACATTTGTATAGCTATCTCTTTCTTCTAAACCGCACCCTTAACGTTCTAAACAAAATAATAATTTAATAATATTTTAAATCGTGCACAAATCAAGTTTACAGCCATAAAAAACGGCTTAGAAGTCTGTAAGTGTTATGTGTCGCTTTATTGAATCGCGACTTAAATGACTTAATTCACTTACTCGCGTACCTCGAACTGATTTGATACGTCAAGTCGGCCCAGTAATGATAAATATTATTTTTAACGAGATTCCCATCGATTCCAATCGGTGTGCCCATCAACTCGAAACCGGGCTTGAGATGATTGAAATGAAGCCAATCCATAAGTTCGTCCATGTGGGTAAAATTAAATTTTCCATTTTGATATCTGAATAAGAAAGGAAAATAAAACTTTCACCGAAAATATTTACTTCTACTTAATGTACATTTCAAACATGTAAATAAATTGTTGAAATTGTTAAAATAGTTGTCGCTAAATATAAAAATCCGTTACAAGAACAAATTGTTGAAACTGTTGTCGCTAAATATAAAATTCCCTTATACGAACAAATTTTTAAAAAAAGTGTTTTATTATAATCTTAGACAATGTATAACGAAGTAGAAGCCTCGGTTATTAGTAATTTGGTAAAAAATAATAAGAAAATATAATTAATAATTATGAAGTATTTTGTTTGTGCGTTTTACTAAATTTTTATATTTGTGAAAATATAGTTGTTGTTTTTTTTTTCCTTACGTGATCAAATTAATCAGCCAATGAATCCGCACTTGTTCGATACCTTTATTTGGAAGGGCTCCAATTAAAGCCAGGTTTATCCGTTCATCTTCGGATAGAAGAAACTTATGAATTTCCGATTTGGGATCTGGCGGGCTAAAAAAACAAACAAACAAACAACATAGTGTGTATAAAATTAACAATAACCATTTTAATCATCCATCAGAGGCAGAAAGACCGTTGGTCGATAGCCAATTACGTTGGTTGATAGTCAATTACGTTGGTTGATAGCCAATTAATAAAATATACAATTTGATTTTGTAATATTTTTAACATTTAACGAAAAGTTCAGCCACCATTCATCTAGCATTAAATGTGAATTTCGTTTTCCTTGTTTCCATAAACAGGAAAAGTTCGCCTTCCTTTAATGAACGAAACAATGATTCTTGTAGACCCAAATCGTTGACGATGCCACTTAAAATTAGGCAAAAGGTAGCGCTTTAATTTATTATTTTAATATTTATAGTATTTTTTACCCCGACACCAATTGGTAAAAGGGGACATCGATTATATATATATAGTATTTTTTTGCTGTATATATCTGTTAATAAAGATTATTATTATTAGGGCCGTTTTACACACACAAGAATTCTCGCATAAATTCATAATATAATTATATATAGAAAAATATTATAAGTTTGCGCATGTACATTACAGTTATTTTTATAATATATTTCTTGCGAGAATTCTCGCGAGAAATATATTGAACATGTTCAAAATAATCTAGAAAAGAATTATATAAAACAGTCTCCCAATAATGTTAAGCAATAGCATACTACATAATGGCGCGTCTGCTTGTATTGGACGACTGTAAAAACAATCTGCTCTGCTTATTTCCACAATAATTATTTGCTGTGTAAAACAGGAAAAATATTTTTATATATATAATTATAGCAAAACTTTTATATATATTTCTCGCACAACTTTCTGCGAGAATTCTTGTGTGTGTAAAACGGCCCTTATCGAATAAAAAGTGTTAGTTTTATTTAGAAATAATTTAATCATAATAAATTAAAGACGACGCAAAATAGAAATAATTAATTTGATTATTTTCTCTGCAACTGTTACGCTACGCAAATACGTTTAAAAAAAAAACGAATATCCATTGAAACAACTACTTCATTGGCAATAATATAGACATTAAAAAAAACATAATAATATTTCAATTTCACTGCTACAATTGTGTTACGAACACAGTGGCATCATCAGGCTTAATGATTTCATTTTTTTTTAATAATATTGTTTTTACTTACGAGAGTCCAGTGCTTTTCCAAAAGTGTGGCAATTTCCCATCATCACGTCTTGTATCTATTTCCACCGTATCGCACTCACTTACTATCTTTAACGACGCAAACACGCATAAACACAGTAATAAATTGAGCATAATGAATGCGGATGAACGCGGTCTTTATCGCTGAGGAAATGGACGATTACTGAGCAGAGAGATAAAACCTTACTGGTTGAATAAAACGCTCTAAACTTTTCTTCATTGAATGTTTATTTATTTATTATCCTACTATTGTATTTTTTTTTTGCAAGATTTATACTCGAGATTGAAGCATTGTGTATTTTTTAATCCGCAATATTTATTTAGCAAAAGCGAAACTAATAATAAATTGAAATATTGAAGTTCGTGTAGGCCATAAATCACCAAATTTTAACTATGGGCGAGTGGAGTATATTGTTTGAAGGAGAAATGATTAGTTAATTGAAATATAAACAAGAGAGCCGGAGAATTGATTCGTTTAAGATTCTGCGTAGACTCATCTGATACTACTAAATATTCTAAAAGAAGATAAAAACCAGGTAATGTTAAAATTATAAACTTTGTGCAGTTTCAATGAATCCGTCCCCGCGCAAATTCAAAATCCCGCGATAAATGGTGGACGCGCCGGGCGTGACTTTTCGTAAATCAAATTGGCGAGTTTTTTCCAGTACGGATATGGAAAGATCTAATAAAATCTATCACCACTCTCACAGACAAACATACTTTTTGTCTGTGCTATTACTTTGCTAATTTAATCGACTCTCTAGCTTACTAATAACAAAGTTAGCAATGGTGCGCACTTCATTTAAAACAACCCCTATATACCTAGATATTTTTTTTTGGAGATGACTATGTCGTAATCGAATACGCGTTTCGACTACGATATAGTCATCTTCAATAGTTTACAATACGCATTTAGTAAGAATAAACTGTCAACGGCAAAGTTGTAGCTTTTTGAAAGCTCTACAACTCTCTAATTTGAATTTTTATTCTATCTCTAAATATTTTTGAAAAAAAGTGTTCTTCTATTTTCCAATTGTGTCAAATATTTTTAAATCATCGGCGCAGAGTAAGCAATTACAATCGATGCATGCGACAATATCATTAAAAAAAACGAGAACAGAGGTTCCAGGTGGTTGAAAGGCTTCCGGCCGATAGCCAATTCCTACAAGGACATTTGTTAAAAGTTTAAATAAATTGTTTAAATGTTTAAAAAAATATATTTGTGAAATCACACAATAAAAATATGTATATATATATCTAAAGGTTCCAAGTTAGAACCCTGTGGTACACTGCTTAAATATATATGTATATACAGAGAGATTTTTTTATAAGTATACATTAGGCGAAGTGTATACCTGCAAAAACGCGAGTCAAACGTATTGAACCGATTAATGTGTGTATGTTTAGTTGACTATTTGGCATATGTGTGTTCAGTTGCGTGTTATGAGCAACTAAACACACATACATTAATGCATTTGACTCGCGTATTTTGCAGGTATACATCGAAGAAATGTATACCTGCAAAATACGCTAATACGGTTAATATAGTAAATAATAATAATCTTTATATATACAGAAATTTTTATTAAAAGGCACAAAAATCATGAATATATAGCCTGTTACGGTCTTTCAGGCCGACTTCGGAAAATCTGCGTCTTGTGTTTATGAATACGAGATGTGATTTAATCTGTTTTTCTAAAAAAAAAAACATAAAATAATAATATTCCTTGCGGTCAACTAAAAGTACGTTTTTTTAACTTAGTTACTAAGTTAAAACGGTACGTTTTTTTAACTTAGTTACTAAGTTAAAAAAAAACGTACTTTTCCTAACAGGGAATGCATGGATTTGTTATGCTGTCTGGATTGAGAGGGATACATAAAGTTTTTAGGAGATTGTAATTGAAAGGATTGAGTGCAATTTATTTTAAATAATAATAAATAAATAATAATAAATCCTTTTTGTTTACTATTATCCATTAAAATAGCTGCGGGCTAACATGAAGCAGATATTAATAAAAAAAAAACATTAAACATGTTTCATCTTTTTTTTTGCGTGCGATATAAAATATCAGACAATATTTGACACTTATTTATCCCATTAATTAACTAATTGAAAAGAATAACCAAGCGTGTTAATTAATCATTAGACAATTTATATTTTGACCCTGTGTTCTATAAAGAGAGACGCTGTTAGTGTTGCGAACTGAAGGTACTGAAACACGAAGAAAAAAAATTATGCACACAGTATTTAAAGCGAATATAAATTTTACTAATCAAGAAGATTCAATGCAACAAACATTGTTTACTCACCTTGAATAATTCGCTCATTTTCAATTTGTAAATCGTGTACACGTCCATGTCGGGCTCTTCTAGGATGGACACGGAAAACCGTTCGATTGTCGCCTTCAAAATTTTATTCCCGGAAAATTTCGTGTAATATCTGTGCATTATATTTCCCATGCGCAAAAACTGGAAATAAATTAGAGTTAATTTTTTGTATAGCGAGGTGATACACTCGCTATCTCAAGAACTATGAGTCCTAAAACTTTCAAGTAAAAAAAAAAAATAATAATATTGATTGTGAAGGCATTAATTGTCTGAAAATCCATAATTTAATTTAAAGTTAAAAAAAATATTAATAAAATTATTGATAATAGAGGCTTCTACTTCGTTATACATTGTTTTAAGTTTTAATAATAAAAACGCTGATTAAATAAAATTAAAATTATACAAAGTGAATAATAATATTAAAATATTAATAATATTGGTTATGAGAAAATGCTGGAAATAACTTTCAAGTGGTGACAAACAAAATCAATTTCGTTGTTTTCGTTATAAATTGTATTAACCTCAAAAAGTTTGCAACTGACATTCGCAATTATTAATTTTAACTATTCTTTTATTTACAACTTGTGATAGAATTAAATTCTTGATTTGTACGACAGAGAACTAGTCGAGCTTAAATGTCAGGATGTCAGCTCTGAACTGGCAGAGCTTAAATATGAGGATTGCGAGTGAAGCGAGCTCAATAAAAACCATAGACTGGCAGAGCTTGAATGTCAGGATTGCGAGCGATAGCGAGCTCTATTAAAGCTCTGAACTGGCAGAGCTTAAAATCAGGATTGCGAGCGAAGCGAGCTCTATTAAAGCTCCGTACTGACAGAGCTTAAAATCAGGATTGCGAGCGATAGCGAGCTCTATTAAAGCTCTGAACTGGCAGAGCTTAAAATCAGGATTGCGAGCGTTACATTTTAAAGTTATCTGGAATATTTCATGTGATAAATTCACATGATTTTTTTTTTAAAAATACCTGATTTCTCTCCTCTTGGTAGTTGATGAAGAATGTGAAGATGCACGTGACGATCATGCAGATGATATAAGCGACCAAAGCCGTGAGCAAATTCCAGCCTATATCGCCGGAAATCGACAGATTGAAGACGTGACAAAAGTCCAAGCCGAGTTCCAGCATCAAGGTGGTTATTGCGATTATCGCGAATAATTTGAAACTGCCGATTATTTCGAAATGCACTTCCTTTAATCGTAAATGCATCGTTTCGGCAAATCTAAAAATTAAATGTATTGAAAAAAAAACAAATTTGAAGCGAGAATTAGATGCTATTTTTGTATTTATTATTATTTAAATTAAATAAAATAGGCGCGGTTTGTTTAAACCGTTCTCATAAGACGCTGTTTTTTTTATTTATGATTATTTAAATTAAATATGCAGAAAGACCAATGGTTGATTGTCATTTTCTGATGTATTTATCAACCATGATTGTAAATATACATTTAATATTTACAATCATGGTTGATAAAAGATGTATTCGTATATAAATTAAATAAATAACTAAATAAAACAATAAAAATAGCTTATAAAAAAATATCTCTGTATATATATATATATATATATATATATATCACCTCACACTGAGAGGAACATATAACGATGTTATATAAGACTAAATAAATAAAAATATTTGTTTTTTTTTAAATAACGGACTTACCTTACTTTATGTAAAGGACACATAGCTTTAAAATCGAAACCTCTAAATGAGTGTACATCGATTAAATCCTCGTCTTCCAAATAGCACATTTTACAGAACGCAACCTTCGCCTTCAAGCCGGCACTCAAGGCGTCATTTACGCATTTCGCAAGCATCCTGATCCTTACAACAAAATCGTGATAGAGAAGCAACAATGCGAACACATTCACGACGACTAGCTTCACTTTCAACGTACGCTTCAGCAGCGCATTAGGAAGCAGGCGAAGCCGTTCGACGCCGTCGCGGACAAAAGGAACGTCGACAGCTTATTCTGGATGCTGTTGTACAAATCGCCCTTTAGCTTCAAATTAACCCCCTGTAATATCTCCTCGATTTCGCGCATTGCTTCGATTATTTTCACCAGTCTGCGCTGGTCGAAGAAGTGCACGTTGGGTATGACGGTTACGATGGTCACTATTGAGATGAAATGGGCGATCTCCATCGAGTCGACGAAGATGCTTCCTGAATTGGCTCGTGGAAAAATGTACCAGGTTAATGCAACGCATAACAAACACCAGATTGCGTGCTGGATTTTCGCTCGCTTCGTGTAGTTTGCGGAAAGTTTGTCTTCGTTGTTGGCGTAAATGTAGCTGCATCCAGTCAGACGGAGGATTATAAAGAAGAATTTCATCCGTTTGTAAAATGGTAACATGTTTTAAATATCGTATTTATATTTAACACATCGACACTCTATCTCATTAAACAATAATAAAATCAATTAAAAATCATTATATTAAACAATAATGAAACCAATTAAAAAAAAAAATAAGTCATTTAAATTATTTTTTTTCTTTTCCTTAATAAATATTGCTTTTTTGTGATTTCGCATTACAATGATTTTTTTCAATATTAATAATTTATTAAACGATAATGAATGGCCAAATTTAGGGTGTGTTTACCAAGAAAAGTATCATTTCCGCTTTGATTAACACTAGAAGATTATAATTATCGAATTATTGGAGTGTTGAGTGAAATCTGGTTGTCACGTATATTTTGTTCGTTTTTTTTTCAGAGTCGCTAATGCTCCTTAATCAATCAAGAATCCTCATATTTTATAATAAATACATGTTTTTTTATATTGTCTAAACTAAACAATAATGTAGTTTAAACTATGAGCCGATTTGAATTTTATTTTGGCTGTGAACTGTCCCCAATAGTCCCGAAAGCTTGGTTCATACAATGAAAGATTGAGAGAAATGTAATTCCTGCCTTTTTTGGTCGCTTGCCGGACACATTTTTCTACTGTTATCTTTTTTTATATTATTTTTGATTTATTCTTTCTCGCGTGCTATTATAAGCAACAATACACGAAAAAAATACTTAAATTTTTACGAGAAATCAAAAACTGGCTAAAAAAAATCAAACGAAAGTTTCTTTTTGTATATTGGACATGATTTTTTCTAAAATAATCCCCATACATTTGCGAATGCATTTCATTAATTTAATTGAATCAACTCGCAATTCCTTCCCATGTTATAGACTCATGACTCAAATCAGCACGTAATAAATAAGGCGCACGATAAGAAACGAGATAAACGTAATAAAAGCGAACGCACATGAGAATTTAATATTACTGAATCACCACCGGATTAATTTTAACACTGGATTCAAAGACAAAACAAAACAAAAAAAGAGGATTTGACGAAGAATAATTCATTATTTTATTTATTTAAAATAAAGGAAGTGTTATTTATTCTTCGACAAATTTTAATATCAGGTTCCATCAAGAGTGTAGCGTAAACATTAACTTTATTTTTTTAAAAAAGAGGAAATTTAATAATTATTGCGAATTTGTATCCTTTGTTCACCTGAATGGGTATAACGATTCGAAAAGAATTGAATTTAAAATTTTTAGGGCGATGAAATAAAATTTATTTTAATTTAACATATTTGTTTTTTCCAAAGTGTTACAAATAAATTCTTCTCGACCAAATTTATTTATAACACTTTGTTCTGTTCATGGAAAAAACAAATATGTTAAATTAAAATAAATTTTATTTAAATAACTATGAGCAAATGAATGAATACTCTTTTCTATTTATACAAATATGTTATTTTTTCACACTGATTATTTAAAAAACAAATATTAATAATTATAGAGAATTTAAATTTATTATTTACAATTTTGTTTTATTCGTGGAAATTACAAATATGTTATGGTTAACTGAATCAATTGTTGAGGATTCCTTTCTATCAAAACAATATTTCATCGTGTTTTTCATCGAAAGATAAGGAACGCGCGATTGAAAAATATATTGTATTACTCATTATCTAAGCCTGCTGAAATTAAATTTGCTTGTAAAACAACACCTTGCTTTATTCAACAAGGGGGGAGGGGGGGATTGTGGGCGCACAACTCTTTCAGTACTTAGTAATATGTCGTAGATTTCATATCGCTCCGAACAAGTGGTTTTCGCTCGTAAAAGTGAATTAAAATAATTAAAAAAAAAATGCTGGAAGTGTTCGGTTCGGTGAAGAAGTTTCTTAAAATAGATCAAATTTGTATTGATAATAATGTATTCCGGTTGCACTATAAAGCCACCGTGGTTCTTTTAATGGGGTTTTCTTTGTTGGTTACGAGTAAGCAATATATAGGGGATCCCATCGACTGCATCGTTGATAAGATTCCGCATAAAGTGATGGATACGTATTGTTGGGTCACTTCAACGTTCACCCTTCCGAGCAAGCTTTACGGAAAAGTCGGGCGTGATATCGTGCAGCCGGGAGTCGGCACGCATGCAGATGGCGATGAAATAAAATACCACAAATACTACCAATGGGTGTGCTTCGTGCTTTTCTTCCAGGCGATCCTTTTCTACATCCCGCGCTACCTCTGGAAAATATGGGAAGGGGGCAGGATCAAAGCCCTAGTCGCGGATTTATACTGCCCAATCATCGATCAAAAAACAAAGGACGCCCAGAAGAAAAACCTAATTGAATACTTCAGCACCAATATAAGATCCCTGAACTTCTACGCTTACCGGTTCTACCTGTGCGAAATCCTCAACTTCCTCAACGTAATCGCTCAAATCTACTTCGTCGACGTTTTCCTGGACGGGGAATTCACCACCTACGGCGCCGACGTGCTCGCCTTCACCCAGATGGACCCCGAAGACCGAGTCGACCCCATGTCCAAAGTCTTCCCCAGGATGACGAAGTGCACTTTCCACAAATACGGCCCGTCCGGGACCATCCAGAACTTCGACGGACTCTGCGTGCTCCCGCTGAACATCGTCAACGAGAAAATTTACGTCTTCCTCTGGTTCTGGTTCATCATCCTCGCCGTTCTGTCGGGGGTTATGGTGATCTACAGATCCGTCGTTTTCATGAGTTCCGGCTTCCGCGTTTTCCTCCTCCAGAGCCGGCTGTGCTTCGTTTCTAAAGAAAAAACCAGCCTGCTGACGAAAAACTGCAAAATCGGCGATTGGTTCATGCTCTATCAACTGGCTAAGAATATCAACCCCATGATCAGCAGAGAAATCGTCAATGATATTTGCAAAAAAATTGAAGGGAGGGAACGCGTCTGATTCACCACAAGTTGTTATTTAAAATTTTAAAAATTAGTTTCATTTATTAATTACTGAATTACTTAAATTTACTCTTTATTTTATTTATTTTATGTTTTTCACTAAACACCCGAAAGGGTACAAGGGGAATATTGATTATGTATTAAAAGTTATGTCTGTATTAAATACACAATGAATTAACTAATTTTAAATTCTCGACTAATTTGCTCTTGAGAATAAATAATCCCTATTTATGGTTTCCAGTTGTTGAGTCATTGCATAATTATTAAAAGTAATTTTCGAACTATATGTTGGGGGCTATTCAGTACAGAAAATATTTATTTTAACGTATACGTTATTAAATAACTTCACATTCTATGCATATATATCTATTTTTATTGATTTCATATTAATATTGACAATATTAAAAAAAGCTGCTTAGACTGTGATGATAAAATACAACGTACACGTTAAACTTAACAACCTACTTAGAGAATAGCCCGTATTGTAGGCGCAAATTTTTTGAATTACCCGCCAATGCGCGCCATCTAACGCTGCGGAAAGGAAGTAAGTTTTATTTTGGCAACACTTATGGAGTTTTGAACATAGATATATATAAATACATACATCTATGATTTTGAACTTAGTTAAAAGCATACATCTATGGTTTTGAATATGTATATATAATAGAGCTAAATGTGGAAATAATTTATTAATTATTTTCCAATAATTTTTATTTAATATATTTAAATAACTGTGACCAAGTAGAATGAATACTGTTTTCTATTTATAATAGAGTTCCATTTAATAAAACACAACTATTACCAACGTAAGAACTATAGCGGGAAATTTGAATTACCACACTTTCTAACCTCAAATTTTCATTAATCAGCTGATCGATTAACAAGGGAGGTTTCATTAGAATGGACTCGAAAAGGTGCGTATTGACGGAATGATTCGTTTTAAAATACTGAAGTGATTTGTTTGCTTACAGCGATCCGCCCAAGTCGAAGAAAGGATGCCAGTCGTGCAAAATGATATCGGTCGCTTGTCTGCTGAGCATCGGGGCGTATCTCTTGTATCACGGACGGACGCAAACGTCTTCTCAATCTAGAATAGTGTTTTACTCTTTAGCTTTAGGTAAGATTTTTGTCATTTAACATACGTTTCGTTGTGGCTATTTATATTTTATATATGTAAATCCGTTAATGTTATTTGATTGAGATAATTTATAGGATATTGGAAGTAATTGAAATAGTTGAAAATAATACCATTTCCTTTCTTATTGTAAATCAGCACAAGTTCCCCAGCAAAAACTCGTGTACCTGTATGAAAATTATTTTTTTTAAATATATGTTTTTATTTTCAGCATCAACGGGATTAGGAATTGGAGAAATATTCGACAGATCACCATTTCGCAATTATGAAAAATCTTAATTCTACCGAAATGTTTTATAGTACAATAAATTAGCTATTATTAAAAACCGTTTATATCCCCACTTTTCCAAGCTTGGTGTCGGTTTTCGGGTTAGCGGTAACGGTTTGCACGTTGACCACGCACTCGTTCGCTTTTGTCTGCAAGTTCCTCAAGTCCTGTATGTACAGGAGTCGCATAACCTTCGCCGCCTCGTTCAAGACCTTGTCGTTCAGCTCGAAGCCCAAGTCCGCGTCTTTGTACGGAAAGGGTGTGCCCTGAAAACGGTAATGCGTAACGGAATTCGGGGGGATTTTCTTTTCGGTTTTACCTCGACAATGTGATCTTTCGGGTTTTCCAGTGCCTTAGAGTGCAAACGCCTTTGGATGATTTTACTGCAAGCCTCGAAGGTTACTAAGGGGTTCGGGTGCCGGCAGATTTTTAAAATGTCTGCTAGTTTGTTAATTCCGTCCTCAAATTCTTTACTTGTGACTAAAATTAATAGTGATTCAATAATACGATACAGTAGTTATTTGTAATAATTCACATTTTTACATATATATATAATATCGTCAAAACCGTCTAAAATCTAAAAGGTGCAAGGATTTAAGAAGAGCTTTAAATAACTCACCCTACACCCATATGGGTAGAAAGGGTCATTGAACATATATGAAATAAATAACTGTAAAAGTAGCCGACACTTTTACTTTTATAAGGATTTAGAGAATAGTTTAAATAACTGTAACCCTACACCTGAAAGGTTCACTGAATATATATATATCAAAAGTAAGAGTAAAAGTGTTAGATATTTTTGCAGTTATTTAAACTTTCCTTAAATCCTTATACCCTTTTATAAATCGGACGGTTATTTAAATTAAATTAAACGATATTAACTTTGCTAGAATACATTCGTTTCTGTAAGAAAATATAACGAAATGCTTACAATTCAAGTTATCCAATGGGTTATCCGCTACTACACTCGGAACGTTTTCACTTTTCAGATTTTCCACAGCATACTTGTTATATTTATTACCTAAAATAAACGCGCGAATTATTTTTATTATTTAATCCCTGTAGCGTTTTAACAACTTTACACACTGCTAGTACTCAAACCGTTACATTTTCTGCATCAAATCTTATGTGATTAAAAATAATCCAGGGCGAAATGGAGTGTTATTAGGCAATTTCGTGAGGTTTTTCGAAATCCTGAATGCGCCCAAATTCCTCTCCTACTTACTGAAAATTTATTTCAACCTACCGTTCTTGCCGTAATCCATCTGCAGCGCATACCCCAACAACCAGTCGACACAACCCTCTCTCTTTTCCGCGTCCACGGGACATCCCAATTTCTTTAAATAATTCGCAAAGTTCATGTTCCAATTAGCGTTCAAGTTCGACAGCCAGTTCTTCTCGTTGTTCGTGCACTTTTGGATTTTCTTCTCCTCCAGCCACACGACTAACGGCTGAAGTTGTTTGTCGTCTACGAAAAAATCAAAACAATTGAAGTCGCACGAATTAATCGGTTTTCTATAAATTATATTACCTTTTACGTTAACATCGATGTTGGAGTACTCTAAGGCTTGTAGTTTACGTTTTACGGTCATTTTTCTCTGGGAAATAAGTTTTTTTTCTTCAAAAATAACACAACTTTACACAATACGGCGCAGTGAGGTTGGTTTGTAATACCAACTTAAGAAACTGACAGAGATGTAATTAATGTAATTATATTTTTTAATTTTACTGATTGTTTTAATTCAAAATTCTTTTATTAATTCTTAGCCCATTTAATTATTCATTTAGAAATATTATTTTTATTTAAATCAATACTAAATGAATAAATTCTATTAAATTAAATAAAAAAAATAATTAATTGTTAATCAATTATTTTCACTTGACTAATAATTATTATCTAATTCTTTTTATTTAATTTATTTTAAAGAACTGTGAGCAAATGAATAAATACTCTTTTCTATCTATCTTATTCTATTATTTACACGATTCAATCATAGATGTATATTATATAGATAATATGAAAGATTTACTTAATAATCAAGGCTATTCTCTAATAGAAATGTTAAGTTTAACGTGTACGTTATATTTATCATCACAGTCTAAGCAACTTTTCTAATAAAAATGTATTCATAGAATGTGAATTAATTAATATCGTACACGTTAAACGTAACATTGTCGATAGGGAAAAACCCCGAATAATTACTTTAATAACAAATGTCCTAGTCATATTTATTAAAAAGAAAATACAAAAAATAACTCCAAATTTGGGTTCTCCAAAAAAATGCAATTTTTCTTTAGGTTGGCATTTCTGAAAACAATACAACTTCCTGCGGCTGCCTGCTTCCATTTTATTTTCATTCGACCCGATCATGGTTAGTACACCGTTTTTTAGTGAATATTCCTTTAAAAAACACAATAAATAATAACAGCCCCACTCATTCTGGTTTGTAAATAAATTTATAATTACTTTGTTATATTTAAACACGTAAAAATTAAAAAGAATAAACTTTGAGGTTAAGTACGGTTTTTATGGAGTGGCTTTGTTTTTTTAATGAAAATTTCAAGATGTTTTATTAATAATTTGTATGTATAGAATGTAAAAAGACATTGCCGTAATAAAGATCATTATTATAAATCTTGTGAGAAATTCATGACTATGGTTTATTATTAATCTCCAAACTGATGATAAAAACCATCCCAGACGATCTTCGTGGTGGTCAAAATGTGATTTAATGAGTCTGATCAGAGCGCAACAAACAAGTTGTAATAGTTTTAATCGCGAGCAATATTAACACGGTCGTATTTGCACAGCCTCCGAAGAAGGATTCGAAAGGCTCCTCGAAGCAGCCGCAGAAGACGCAGAAGAAGAAGGAGGGGTCCGGGGGCGGCAAGGCCAAGAAGAAGAAGTGGTCCAAAGGAAAGGTCCGCGACAAGCTGAACAACCAGGTGTTGTTCGACAAGGCCACCTACGAGAAACTCATCAAGGAAGTTCCTTCTTACAAGCTGATCACGCCGTCGGTCGTCTCGGAACGTTTGAAGGTTAGGGGATCGCTGGCGCGCAGGGCCCTCATCGAGTTACAGCAGAAAGGTAAGGTATTTTTAAAGTGAAGATAAAGTTGAATTTGCCATCCGACACCTGAAACGGTATGATTTACGTTACATTACTTCACGACTGGTTAAATAAAATGTTTTCTCTATTATTATTTTTTTTACACTCCTACACCACCATTATGGTAGATGGGGATTTTAGATTATATATTATTTTTTTTAATTGCAGGTTTAATTAGACAAGTCGTGAAACACAGGGCTCAGCTTATTTACACTAGGACGACGAAGGGCGATGATCAAGCTTCATAAAACGTATTTATATATATTTAAATAAAAGAAAACGAGTTTTCTTAATTTTACATATTTTCCACTGAAATATTCCGGATCCTTTAGAAAACTTTCATTCCGCTTCCTTTTAGAAAGAGCTGACTATCGACTACAGCTTACGCCTGCATGAGTACAGAGGTAGTAAGGAAAATTTCAATAGACGTACTTAAAGAAAAACGAACACACATTTGCGTTTCATCTCCAGATTGGCCTTTAGGTTTTCTAGGGCCCCCCCACAATGCAATAGTTACGCCACTGTAGCAAATTATTGTGGAATTAATATAACGTTCAGGTAAATACGTTTTTTTTACTGTACGAAAACACATACTCTACCCTTTAAGTGGGGTGAAGAATAAAGTAAGTTTTTTTTTATTAATTTAAAAAAAATCTCGGACTTGTTAATATTCATTCATTTACAGACTCGTTAATATAATTTGAGTATTTTTTTTTTTTTTTTGCAAAAGAATTGAGAAAGCGGCTTTGTTTCTATTTCCAAATATTTATGAATTTAAGCAGCAATAAGTAAATCTTGTATTACTTATTGTTTTTGCTAATAAAACCATATTATTATAAAAAAAATTAGGCTTCTATTAAAATAGTAAGTTAGAGAAACAAAAATATTATAAATATTCCCGAAACACATTTCGCCCATATAAAATTAATAGACTTTCGAGAATGTAAGGATTTAGTGGTGGCAAGGCTACAATTACATAGCCTCTGGCACTACAACCTCCCATTTCTTTTTGAGAATATACAAACTTAGGAAAAACTGAGGAATCTGGTCGCGATCAGCAATTTCGACAAAACGTTTACCACTGCGAAGTCCGATTCGGCGAGCCTGTCTTTCGTCGTGATGTTTGAAACGCCCTTCATCAAATGATAAAAATCCGCATGGAACTGAAATTAATAATATTTAATAAGAAACATATACAAGAGCATCTATATTATAGTGTACTCTTTTATGGCACCATATAAATCGATAAAATTATAAATTCCTCCCCTAATGGCAATTGAAGCACTGTTCAAATCTGTCCTTACGTCAATTAAAGATTGTATTATTTTAGTGCACCCAACACCCGAAAGGGCATAATGGGAATATTGATTATATATATATTATTTTAGTAAACCGAACACCATATGGTGGTTATATATTATTTTCGTTAATACGCAATTAATTACCTTCATTCCCTCCACGGGCACTTCTGAAAAAGCCCGGCTCGTTTCGGTGCAGTCGATTATCGTGGCCTTAAGCGGTGTGACCAAACACGTTGAAAAATTCGACTGAAACAATTGATTCCCCACATCATGAAGTGAACACAAGTGTTTTATTAAAAAATTCATAGTAATTTTGTCTCACAAAAATTAAGGTAAGATTAATTATGTGCTTTTATATAAGATTTACCTGTTTCAACTTATCGAATTTGTAGAGTCTGGCCTGCAACACGACCGTCCTGTAATCCGTGGTGACGTTCCACTTGGACCAAGAGAAATTGTAAGCAATCGCCGTCATCGCCATTCCGTAATAAGTCTGCACCTCCATTGGATAATACTTCTCGCAGATGCCTGAATTGAGAATACTGGCTCAAATTATCTTGATACACTTATCGTTAATTAAAGCTTCTATTTTGTTATACCACAAACATACATTTTGTTTACTTAGTAAAACAAAGTAAAAACTATTTTATTTATTAAAATTAGTACGTTTCGTTTGAGAGGAAAAAAGTATAATTATTTTTCTATCAACACATTTCATTTGAGAAAGAGAAAAATTAACTGTATAAAAAATTTAAAATTCTATGGAAATCCGGTACATTTTTTTCTTTCTTAATCGTTTCCTCATTGGGTGTCGAGATACATTTTTATTAATGAATTTAATTAATATTAATAAATTAAATATAGAAAATCGCACATATAAAACAATTATATACAGGGATTAATCCACCATACAAATAGGATTGAAGCAGCGAAACTTCACAAGGAGTGAAGTGCTTTTGATATACAGAGAGATTATTTTATCAGTATACATGCAAAAAAAAAAAACGCGACTCAAACGCATTGAACCGATTAATGTGTGTATGTTTAATTAATTACTTGGAGTATGTGTTCAGTTGCGCGTTATAGGCAACTAAACATACACACATTAATCGGTTCTATGCGTTTGAGTTTGCTGGTATACATAGGGGAAATGTATACTGATAAAAAAGCTCTCTGTATATATATATATGACAAAGACGGATTACAAGATGCTAAAATCAAACGCAAAGAATAATAATTAAACCATAAACCCGGCAACTAATTTTAATGTTGTATCAACTCCACAATTAACACATGGTGAAAAATATTTAAATAATATATGTTAATTATTTAAATTAAACACGTGGTTATTTGTTCCGCAGTTTTCTTCATTTTTACCCACAATTTTCGACCTCTAGTCGAAAAATTAAAGAAAACTGTAAAACAAATAAGCGTTTAAATAATTTACATTTATTATTATTTATTTATTTATTTAGAGAGGAACATATAACGATGTTATTTGTTCTTCTCTACTTCTCAGTGTTAGGTAACATTTATTATTAACTAACTTTAATTTAATTTGTTACCTTCCACGTAAAAGATAGTGTCGAAAGCCGGAAAGATGTCAACTCCTGCTTCGCGCATTATCTGTGCAACAACAACAAAAAAAGTGAGAAATTATAAAAATACTGGGCAGAAAGACCTTCGGTCGATAGCCCAGGACAGACTAACATCTTCATATAAATTTATAATTGTATTATATAAAGTTATTGTCTGAATAAAGATGTATATATATATAAAAATATTGTTTATTATCCGCCAAACATAACTACCATTAAATTCATTAACTCTTGCATACATGACAGTTCAGCTAATTAGCGTAGTTTTAATTTGCAAACCCTCATAAATACAGGCAAGGCAGAAAAAAAAACTTGATGATCGACCCTCGTATTTCACCGATTACTTAAATGTACCTATGCTTTCAGTACATACTTTTTTTTAATTGAAGATATTGCCCTCGTATTTCCCTGATTAGTTAAATATACGCATACAATTCACATTTTGTTTTTTTTTATTCAAAATAGGTCTTTGTTAAACGAAATGAAATCCTTATGGTACAAGTAAAAAAAATAAAAGTACCCTGATCAATTTGGGAAGCTTGTAGTAAACATTGAGGTGCTTGTCCATTGCATTGCTGGGCGCGTTTTGGACTTGAGTCAGGCAAACCGTTTGATTTTTCACGTGGAATTCAATTAGCAGAATCGCTCCGGTTATTTGAAACGTAACTGTCCCGCTGAAAATAAATAATAATGATTAAAAATAATAATAATAAAGGAAGTATGTAAATAGAAATAATGGATGGGTTGATTGGTTTGGGGTGGCGCTTACTGTTAATAATGCAATAAATTTTATTAACTCACTCGATTTCCGGTCGCAATTCCCAAGATTGAAAAGGGAAGTTCAGGTATTTATTGGTGGCGATGCCGAACGCTCCCAGTGTTCCCGTCCTGAACGTCACGCAGCCCTTTTCTTCGCTGTATTTGAAATCGTGGACGTCCGCAGTGGACCATTCTTTCGTTTCTTCGTTCCACTGGCAGACAGTGGGCACCTCCAGCCAGAGCACGTGGGCGGGCAATCTTTAAAGAAAGAATAAACACACAATAATTAGTTTGATAATGACAAGTTAAAGTTGTCGAAACTATAGTCACATTAAAAAAACTCAGTTATACAAACAAAGTTTAAGTGTTTTTATTTATGTTATACACAGTAATGAATTTGGATAAAATTATTAATAATGTTGTATACTTTCTTCACACATTATTTTCTAATGTTTAGAGTGCTATGCACTCATTATCAATAACAACTCGAAATTATTTCAAATTGATATTGAGTGCATAGCACACGAAATATGTATCTAAGTATTAGAAAATAAGGTGTGAAGAAAGGATACAAGAGTGTTAATTATTTTGATTATACTCTTCACGTAACTCAAAACCAATCATCGAAAATTAGAACAAATTTATCAAAGATTATTTGTTTATTCTTTTTTTTAAGATTCACATTATGAGGGTTTTTTTTAATAAAACACTCTCTTCTTTTATATATATTTCTAAGTACGGCCAGACAATCATTTTTGATCCATCTGCAGTCATTTCAATCGGTGCATCCTCACTAAACCGTTCCCATAAGGATCCATGCTAATTTCATGGGGGATAATTAAAATGATTATTTTTCTGCAAACCCTTTGATTGTTATGAAATTTTGTTAAATACTACTGGGGAATTCCTCGAGTATCATCAAAATCTTAAACACTTTCAAGACTACGCTTACTCCAACGTCACGAAAATCAGCTTCTCTAACTCCTTTTCCCGTATCATGAAGTCTTCTTCTATTTCCTCGGGAGTTCTCTTAGCTGCGGGGAGAAGGGGAAGGGTGGGATGGTATTCGGCTCGGAACGGAGCTTTTTCGATTTGACATGGCAGAATCACTGAAAAAAAAAAAACAGTTGCAGATCTGTTTTGTGTAAGCGAAAGTAGACGTTAAGATAGGGAGAAGAGGGTCGCATTCGTTTCCTAGAAACTTTATGAAATATCGGGTATTTTTCTCCCTTAATGTGTAATATACTATTTTATCATAATTTGAATGCTTACACGTGGTGATGAATATTTCGAAAGAGACCGTCTCTTGCGGCTGAGTCGGCTGCAGGAATAAATCCACGTAGTAGACACCACCCAAAATCGCGTACTTCCTTAAATTGATCGCGTTTTCCGGTACAGTTACCCTCATTGCGTTCCTCGCATCCTCGATTGCTTTATCTAAATTAATCACAAGACAAATAAAAGTATATTGAGGTTTATATACGTCGGCAGGGTGTACTTAGTCACCTCACCATTGCTTTTTTTGTTGCAAGAGTTATGATTTATGGCGAGATGTGTAAGTATACCCTTGCGTTCATCTTGATTCGGCGAGGTAGTGATGTATAAAAATCGTGACGTATATATAGACAAGACCTCTTTTCTCTAAGGCAGCTAGGAGGTAGGTCTCAAGATTGGATTTTTTTTGTTAGATGTGTCGGAGCCCAATCAATTTTAAGAACCACCGCTCTAGGGTATTTAACGCATTGGTCATTATTTTGTTTCGCGGGAGTGATGTATAAAAATCGTGACGTATATATAGACAAGACACTAAAACTAGGCTACCATCGCTTCAGTCCCAAACGAGATGGTGTCCTGCCTGATTTAGGTAGCCACTCCAGCGAGGATTTGAAGCGAGGGGCTCGTGTATAAAAAAGTAAAAGTATTTTCTTTATTGCTAGTATTGAAAAAGTACGACGAAGTGAATTTCGTTCACGATTAAATACCTTCAATAGCTATAGCGTGTTCGCTGGCCGTTGGTTCCAATCTCTGGTACGGAACAACGGGCGGGAGATTGTTAGGCCCAAAAGCCATCTCCCCTTCCAATCCCATTTGAACGCTATCAGCGTCTTCGTGATGGTCAATCAAACGATTATTGAATTTATACAGCAGCTTCACGTACCAATCGTTCGCCGTGTTTTCAGCCAATCCTAAAATAAAATTAAAAAGACGCATCGAAGGAAAAATTGCAAAGTATAACAAAGTAGAAACCTCAATAATTAACAAGTAAAAGAAAAAGAGGAAACAATTAATAATTTTTAAATTTGATTTAAATAAAAATCATCTCTCAATATTTGAATTAGTATACTTAACATACAAAAACAAATTAAATGAATCCTTCAATTTTCTAATTTGTCATGATTTCGCTTTTCCTACCTTTGGAATAAACCTCGGGTAGCGCGGGATCGGGAAACGAGGCTGAGGTATCGCTCAAGTGATTGTATTTCAAGTACATCCCGCGCAGTACTAAACGCTCGCAATCTAAATTAATCGGAAACAGGACGTTCATCGACATTTCGGGCATGTCCAAGCATACTCGAGGCCTAAAAGATAAAAACTAGTGATGGGCAAAGTCGATCTTTTATTATTGCTAAATTAAGTATATTATAATTTTAAGAATGTTATTTATTATAAAAATATTAAAAATAACTTCCCATTTATTAATAAACATAAATTTGAAGTTACTTTTTCGTTTTAAATACTTAAAATGACAAATTTAGTAATACTCGATTACTAATATTATTCGATTTTGCCCAACACTAATAAAAACTTCGCTGTGCACCCATCTTTTGTTGCTTTAATTAATTTTTGATCAGTATATTTCGTAAATACTCTTTACACCTAACATATAGAAAGGAAAAAGATTAAAACAAAAATATTTCGTAAATAAATAAACAGATAATTTTTTTAATCATTGACTTTTCTACCACTGTGGTGTAATGCAGGAATAATTTATTGGAATACTTTGATGGATTCCTGGGATTTGGTACGGGAATGGGCAGCTGGACCGGCGCCCAAAGGCAGAGCGAGAAGTTTCGCTCCTTCAGGCGAAAATCCGCCGTGGGGATGTCGATGCGGTTCAGATTCTCGTTTATGTTCCTTATCAAGCGGTACGTGCAAAAGCTCAGGTTGTCTCTCTGCAGGGCCCTGAATCTCGACCTGATCTATCAATAAACAAGATTTAAAAATTACGTAATATCTTTGATATTTAGTGAGTTTCAGTTCAGGGGAAATCGTTCGTGTGCAACCGTCAAATTCACATCTAAATGACAGATTTCGTACGGCCGAAACGTTCGAACAATTCCAGGAATACGGGCCCAGATGACAATAACATTGATTTCGCTACTATTGTTCGATTGTAAAAACTTAACTTTCTTTAAAAACCTGCTGACAGAAAGTATACAAAATAAACATTAACAAACTCAAATGTATAATTTATATCTGTTAATTGGCTATCAACCAGTGGTCTTTCAGCCTGGAAAACAAAATATTTTATATGCAATTTAACTTTCAAGACTGCGGTTACTCCAACGTCAGGAAAATCAGCTTCTCAAACAATTTAACATGAAACATGGCAAATCTCACAATAAAAATAAAAGGGGAAATAAAAAACAAACAAAAATCGGAAATTAGGTTTAAAATTTCTTGAATATTTGATGGAATGTTGGATTGAAAGAACGCACAAACGGAGAATACTCACCCATATCCAATCATTTTGTTTAGATTCGGTGACATCGAAAGGATCGTCGATTAATTCTTGTAATTTTTGTAGCAACTGCAATTTAATAAAAATAATAATTTAAATAACTCTACCTTGTAAACACAAATCGTTGATGATGCGCAATAGATGGCGCTTTGTGTCACCTTTCAAATTACATGGTGCAATCAAGTGGTTATTTTTTTTTGTGGAGACTGACGATTTATTAGAGGTATGTTCTGGGACGGTATTTCCCAAACTATGGGAATATTGAGTGAGCCCTCTCTACTGTATACATTAATTAAAAAAAAACACAAACAAATGTTTTTTTCTTTAATTTCAATTAGAACAATTAACGACTCGCCGTTTGGTAATCTGAGCTTTACCAATGTTCATACACTCTTTTCTCTAAGGCAGCTAGGAGGTGCGTCTCAAGATTGGAATTTTTTGTTAGATGTATCAGAGCCCAGTCAATTTTAAGAACCACTGCTCTAGGGTGTTTAACGCATTGGTCATTATTTTGTTTCGCGGGAAGGGAAAAGCCTTATATGGACTACGTGTCGGATTCCTCTCGATTTAAAATCGAGAGACTTAAAAGAGAGAGACTAGCCTAGTAACCAAGAAGAACTTTTTCTTCTTCTTCGAGAGAAAGAGAGACTAGCCTAGTAGCCAAGAAAAATATTTTCTTCTCCTTCGAGAGAAAGAGAGACTAGGGTAGTAGCCAAGAAGAACTTTTCCTTCGCACTACAGCGTTTGGTCGCCTCCACAAGATTCTTTATCTGCGCGTACGTTTAGTCCTTTCAGGTCTTCAATGACATCGTCCTTCCATCTTTTTCGGATCAACAAAAACAGCACGCGTTTCAAAAACTTACATTGTACATTTCGTTAGTCCTGTAAACGGCCAATTCCGTCTTTACAGTTTGCACCTCGTTCTCCCATACGTGAAGGTACGTGTTCATTTCGGGGACGTTTTCAGGATCCGGTCTACCGTCGCACACTAAATAATCATCCCACTAGGGGAAACAAAAATACAGTGAGGATTTTATTTTAATTAAACACAGCCCTTCATTTCGTCTAAAGCTTTTCGATAAAAACAAAACTCGCCTCTTTCGTAATTCTCTCCGCGGCGCGAGTCTCGAATTCGGCCCTTTGGAGCTCCCCGATGTACGCGTCGGTCTCCTCCAGTTGTTCCACCCTCAGCTGCTGCTCGACGATCTCCCTCTTCTCCTTCTCGACCGCCGCCTTCCTCTCGGCGGCCAGCCTCAACCTCGCCGCCTCCGTTTCCTCGTCCTGCTTCTTCTTGTCATCGTCCTGTCTCCCCGTTTCGGACCCCGACGAATCCTCCCCCTAAACACACAAAAAAATAATAATCGGTTGGTGTGTAACGCGAGAGCTCATTCGGATTGCCTTCTTCGCCTTTTTGTGCTTCTTGGGTTTCTTCGGCGGAGGTTCTTTGACGATTTCTGTAAAAAAAAATATGAATGCATTCCTTCAAAGAATGTATTAACGAAAAATAATAGTAATCCACTATATTTACTTTATATACTTAATATAACTTAACCTAAAAACAGTTATTTTTCTTCAGAATATCACGCTCTCTGTGTTGATATTTTCTTAAAACTTTAAAATCATCAAAGAAAAAAAAACATTAAAGAAATTACCTTCTTTTGTTGGTTCTTCGGAAATCCTATCCAATTCACTTCCCCCGACCGATATTTCTTCCTAAGAAATCAAATTTCGGCAATTAAGGAAATTGTGGATTATGAATTGTTTCTAGTATGAAATATATTGATAAATAAAGCACTAATAATAATAAAAAAAATAAGTTAAATCATCCTGAATTAATTCAAAAATGTTTCACCACGGGTTAAGTGAGAAATTGATTAAACATAATAAAAAACAAAGGTTATGGGTGTTTTATTTTATCAATTTGATCTTCACGTAGATTTTGTTTGGGCCTAGTCAGATGACTAGCTCCAGCTTGGCCTCTACTAATAAAAATTGCGAAGAAAGGCGACTTTCTTCTTTCATTTTAACAATTCATATTAGCGTAATTCGATAATCTAAAAACTCAACTTTTTTCTTCTTTCCCTTCTCCACGCCTTTCTTAATATCGAGCTTCGAGATCTGAGAGAACATGGACACCCTGAAGTCCTTCTTCTTCTTCCTGTCCTTCCTCATCTTCGATCTGGAATTCGAGGCCATGTAACTGCTGGAGGCGCTCGAGTACGAGCCGAGCGTGTCCAGCGACATGAGCGAGGACTTGAAGGATTCGCTGCCTTGGAAGAAGAGGGAAGGCCGCATCGACCTCCTGTGGGAGGACGACAGGCGCAGTATGGAAGATTGGCGGGCGGTGTTGAAGGAGGCCTGGTCGTCGTCCGGCCTTTGCGAATCTAAAGATTTGCGCGCTTTCTTCGCGCGGCCTTTCTTCTCCTTCTTCTTCGATTCTTTCTCGATATTCGCCGCTTCGTTCTCTTTCTTTTTCACTTCGCTCTTCTTCGCTTCCTTCTTCTTTTTCGGTTCTTCTTTTTTCTTCTCGACCTTCTTCTTTTTGTCCTCCTTTCCTTTCGATTTCTTCGTCGGCGTTTCTTCTAAATTAAACGTTAACTATTGTGATTTCATATCTTATCTTGAATTAATTATTAAAAAAAAAAACATCTTTATTCAGACAGTAGAATTACAATTCTTTACAAAAATTTATATTTACAACCCTACACCTGAAAGGGTAGAAAGGGTCACTATATTAACCCATCGATATGTATTGTAAATATATATATATATATATATTTACAATACATATCGATGGGTTAGTAGTCTGTCATGGGAGGTCTTTCTGCCCCTAAATCTTAATTATCTGAGAAAATAATATATTACATATAATAAATATTGTCATATATATAATAATTAACCGTCTTTATTCAAATGTGTATATGTATATACAATAATATACAAAAATTAGAATTATATCCTGTAGATGATGAATCGGCTATCGACCGGAGGTCTTTCAGCCTATATATAATATTAAAATAAAAGTTCAGAACATTAGAGCTATTTTTACCCCTCACATTTTCAATTGCTGTTACTTTCCAATTTTCAACAAACCTTTCGCAGCGATATCTAATTGAAAATCCCATTCCGGTTCAGTCTCCTCCACGAGCGAAACGCGCTGCGAGTTGGGGCTCGTCTCGTCCTCGATCCCCCCACGTTTCTCCCCTTCGTCGATTTCGCGATTTTCTTCTTCGCCCTCTCCTATTCCCACCACTATTTCAGGAGCTTCCTCAATCGCACCTGCTGTTTTGAGTTTGCAAATTGTATTCCTCACAATAGTGTGTGATTTTTTTTCTAATACCCCTTACCTTCTTCGGCAGGTACGTCTCCCTCCCCATCGGCCATCGCCTCACCTTCAATTTGTTCAGTTCCGGACTCGTCTCCCATTTTATATCCCACCCCGAAATAAACGACGCGTGAAATAATCAAAATAAAGTGACACTGTCACTGTTCAATTTCGCGCATTTTATTTAACGAATCAATCCACTAGGTGTCGCGATTACTTATTTAGAAATTAGGCATCGGGTGGCGTTTTGCGTTCAATTAACGATGCTATTTAAAAAATATACAACATAACGCTTTGTGTTACAGATTCTATTTAATTTTCCAATTGAATAAAATCATAATAAATGAAAGACGACGCAAGCGCCATATTTTCCTTATTTCAAGGGCATCGTCAACGTTGTACTGTGGTTATATACTTGATATTAATCATAATAAATGAAAGACGACGCAAGCGCCATCTTTTGCCTTATTTCAAGGACATCGTCAACGTTGTACTGTGGTTATATACTTGATATTAATCATAATAAATAAAAGACGACGCAAGCGCCATCTTTTGCCTAATTTCAAGAACATCGTCAACGATTTGGGTCCACAAGTGGCTGAACATTTCATTAAACACAAACAAAGTTTAAAGTGTTTTATTCATTTGATAAACAATTTATAACAAAGTTGAAGCCTCAATCATTAACAAATTATTTAATGTTCCTTTTATTTATTATAAAAGATCATACAATCAATGTGTAATTATAAATTATTCATTCTACATAATTAGAAAAAACATTTTTTTGTGCATTACGTGATTTCACTTAAATTTTGACCCGGTATTGTATAAATAAAGACGCTGATAATGTTGCCAAGTAGAAATGCTAGAAAAATACAAAATCATTATAAATTTAATAATAATCAGAAAGTGGACGAGCAAAAGCGTTCAACGTATAGATCTCGTGCTAAAAAAAAGCGGAAGTGTGGTAAATCAAGAATTTACAATTCAATTAATAATTGGCAGAGAGAAGTGTGTACATATCATGGGTTCTGTTTTCCTTCTTATATGAATACGCGCCTAGGGTAGCAACGAAAACACTTTTAATTCAACTCGATTCTTTTAGATTAATGTCGGCTTCTTTGAACTACACGCAAAAAGTAGACAGCTGTTGTAGATTTAATCCACGGTATTCACAACTGTCTTTAATTCAGCCAGTTGAGTTCAATTTCTAATCCATAGATTCAACTGCAGTCATTCATTCAGTCTGTAGTTTTGAAAACTCTCACTTATTCACTCTATAGTTTCGACAGCTGTTATTAATTCTGCTGTTTTGACTGCTGTCACTAATTCACTCCATAGTTTTGACAGGTGTCATTAATTCTGCTGTTTTGACAGCTGTCACTCCGTAGTTTTGACAGGTGTTATTAATTCAATCTGAATTTTTCAGAATTAAAGAAAGCTGCGAAGTGTGCAGAATGAATTATTAATCACAGTGCCGAATGAAACAGTCGAGTTCAATCTCCAATACGCAGTTTTAACTGCAGTCATTCAATCAGTCTGCAGTTTTGCCAGCCGTCATTAACTCTGCAGGTTTAACAGCTGCCCCTTATTCAGCCTCTATAGTTTTGACAGCTGTCACTTATTCACTCTCTAGTTTTTTTTACGGGTGTCATTAATTCAATCTGCACTTTTGTGAAAGCAGTGAAATGTGTCAATCTGCATGTTTTTTTATATTGATCACTCGGTATACTTACGGCAAAGATTGTGTCCATTTTCAAGCTGTAAAGCGTGAACACATCAGTGTCGGGTTCTTCTAGAATCGATGTGGAAAATCTGTATATTATCGCCTTCAAAATCGAAACGCCGGGGAATCTTGTGTAATATCTGTGGACGATGTTTCCCGTACGTGAAAACTGAAAATAAATAAAATATAATATAATAAATAAATATAAAATAATATATATAATAAATATAATAAATAAAATAAAATCATGTACGAAGAGAAGATAATTTATTAATTATTTTCAATTTGTTTTTATTTTTCGAAAAAAAAAAGAAAAATTCAAAAGTGAAGAAAGGAATTAAATATAAATATTATATAGACAAAAACCTCACGTACTCACCAACAAATACAGGGTGCGGCAAAACAACAGTGCAGTTTTGAAAAAAAAAAATGCTATAAATTAAAAAAAAGGGGTTTATTTTATCTTAATCGGTACATCATGAAGTCTTGACACCACGATACAATGAGATCCCTTCTAGGATATGGGATGTACTGGGTGTTCCAAACTGCACTGTCTGTTTTGCCGCACCCTGTATCTTCGGCATACGAGGTTATTCCGTATGGGAAACGCTAAGTTTAATTAATTTCACACTTCATATCTCTTGTAAAAGCTGCTTAGACTGTGATGATAAACATTAGCGATCACGTTAAATTTAACGTTTGCCATACAGAATAGGCCCAACAAATGGAGCATATACTGAAAGCGATTAAGGAGATCAGAATGGAAATAATTTAAAAACTCCCAGATTCTGGCAATATAAATCGACATAATTAATTACCTGATAGAATTCGCAGTCCAAATTGATATAGACGACCGAAACGCACAAGATGCTTAAAGTGAGGTAATAAAGAGTTAAAATCGTGTGCAGATTCCAACCGAGGTGGCCGGCGATTGATAAATTGAAAATGTGACAGCAATCCAAGCCTACTTCCAACATTAATGATAAAATTACGACGCACAGCAAGCTTTTAATATTGCCCAATGCTTTTGAATGTTGTATTTTTATTTTAAGGTGCAATATCTCAGCGAATCTAAAATAATAATAATTATTGTTAAAGTAAACTATTCATTTAGGTAACTTATTACATCTAACGATAGGAAAAGTTAGAATATATATATATATACAGAGAGATTTTTTTTATAAGTATACATTAGGGGAAGTGTATACCTGTAAAAAACGCGAGCCAACCGCATTAAATAATTAATGTGTGTATCTTAAGTTGACTATTTCGCATATATGTGTTCGGTTGCGTGTTATAGGGAACTATACACACATATATTAATGCATTTGACTCGCGTATTTTGCAGGTATACATAGGGGAAATGTATACTGATAAAATAAGCTCTCTCTCTCGCTCTCTCTCTCTCTCTCTCTCTATATATATATATATATATATATATATATATTATAATCACGACCTTTCTATTACACATGGTGTTGGGTATATGCAAGTAATATATTTACCTTAATTTATGGAGAGGGCAACACGATTTGAATGCAATCCCTCTATAATAAGAAACATCGAGTAAATCTTTGTTTTCCAAATAACACAGTGGGCAAAAGGAAATGTCCATTTTTAAGCCTTCATTTAAAGCATCGTTTATGGATTTGAGAAAGAGCCTGCCCTTTAAGGCTACATCCTGCCATAAAAGGAATTGAAAGAAAACCACGACGACAATCAATTTCGCCTTGACCGTTTCCCTCAGCGACGAATTAAAAGCGAGGTGCAAGTACGCGAAAAATGTAGGCACTGATAAAAATATTATTAAGCTGACTATTTTACTCTGGACGCTGTTATATAAATCGCCCGTTATTTTTATATCGACGTCTTGTATCGCTGCTTCGATTTCCCTGACCGCCTCGAATATTTTTATGTGGTTGTTCTGAGAGAAGAAGGCCGAGTTGGGGAGTGCGGTTATGATTATTAGTACTATGGTGAATTGATAGGTTTCTAGTAAGTCGACGAGGGTGCTTCCGGAGTTGAGGCGGGGGAAAATCGAGCAGGCTATGAAGAGGCACAGCAGGCACCAGAAGGTGTGCTGGATTTTCGCGCAACGGGTGTAGTTTGAAGAGGGTCTGTTCTCGCTGTTGAAATAAATGTAATTGTTTCCCGTTATGCGGAGTATTATAAAAAATAATTTCATCCGTTTGTAGAAGGGTGAATTCATTTTCGGAATTTCATCTGTGCTAAATTATGCCGCCGTCGTGCGTGTTGTTTTTACAAACTGATTCATAACCTCGTTCTCTTCTGGCACAACTCGATTTTTTCAAATCGAACAATAAGACATATATCTTTGTCTCGTCTTCGAATCCACAAGACCAGTTATGGTTTTAACAGCCTATTAACACGATTTATGGGGTCGATATCTTTAACTCATCTTCGCCGTCTCAATTATACCAATAAACAATATAACTTTGTAATTTAATGAAATATTGTACGGTGAATCAAACTCTGAATTATATAAAAATAAATCATGGATTTACCGATTGGGTTTTTAATATTAATATGGTAATTCAATTCTCATCAAAACAATCAATTTTATGTATAATTTATATTCAATATGTGTAATAGAGGTTTTATGTCCTTAAGAAAAAATAATTATGGCATTTCCATTATTTATTTAATAATAATAAAATATTTTTACTACGGACTGGTAATCATACATTTTATAATTTCATACATATTTAACACAAGTATAGAATGAATCATATAAAAAAAAAACACCTTCTTCAGACGCTTTTTTTAAACTTACTTACAAATAATTGATTGTTGAAACCATTACTTCGTGATACATGTTTATTATTAATATGCAGGTGAAAAAATAATATAACACTTTGCTAGTTATCTTTAAACGGTTAACTGAAAATAATTACGGAATAAAAAAAATCAAGCAAAGTGCTTTATTAATTGTTTACCTTAATATTTCTCAAGTGTTTTCGGAATAACTTTACGTTAATCAGAAATGTATATATGTTTCAATAACACACATTGGCAGAAAGACTTATGGTCGATAGCCATTTAACAATTGATTAAATTTGTGTGATATGTTCTTGTAAACTTAACTGTTAATAAAAATTGTTATATATATATATATTTTTTTTTCAAGTTGCTTATTGACATACATTATTGTTGTTTAAGTTAATATTTTACGATAAATCAGATTTGAATTATATTCAAACCGTTTCCTGAATGTCCCCATTCGTGATTCGTTCGACTAGCCGGAACTTTTGGATTTTCCCCGACATTGTCTTCGGGAACTCGTTGACGATAAATAGCCGAGTGGGAATCTGGTGATGGGAAACGATATCCTGGCAGAAATCCCTCAGCTCAGCTTTGCTCAAAATCTCCCCGGGCTTGACGCGAACGCAGGCGCACACTTCCTCCCCTAAACGCTCATGCGGTAATCCAACAACCTGTGGAAATTATCGGACTTATTATTTTGTTGATTATTAGGGCTTCCACTTGGTTGTACATTACGGATTAACAAAACATTGCAATTTTGTTTGTACAACGTATATTTCAATTAATGAGAAATGTTCAGCCAGCATTAATCTAGATTACGGTTATTTCGGATCTTATCAGACCAGTGTGTTCATTACCCGAAATAGCCATCCCTTTCCGGATGAGTCCCAGAAGGCCCAATTGAGCCCATCCTAGGTTTTTCCTCGAAATGGAACTACGAGAAGAACGCATGGAAGTTTTATTTATTGACTATAATTTCAGCCAATAAATAAAATATAAGTTGTACAAACAAAGGATTTATTATCAATGTAAATGATTTCGATGTCGACTCACATGGCATTCCATAATTTTAGGGTGGCCGTTGACGACGTCTTCCACTTGTTTCGGGTAAATATTTTCCCCTCCTCTGATGATCAAGTCGGAAATCCGGCCGACGATTTTTCCGTAGCCGTCTTCCGTAAGAATCATTTTGTCTCTTAAACAAACAAAAAAAAAATAAATTTGACAGCTGTCAAAACAATAAAAGTTGCTTCACGCAAAATGCTATATCTCAAAACTGGAGCGTTTACAATAAATGTTGCTTCACACAAAATGCTATATCTCGTAAACTGGAGTGTCTGAAGAACGAAATCGCGGAAAAAAAAACCACGCCATTTGAAGAAGGATAAAGTGCTGTTTCGTTAATCAAAGAAATGATGGCAAAATTGCATGAATTGGATTTCGAATTGCTTCCGCATCTTTCTTTAAATCTGGACCCTAGCGAGTTTTTTCTGTTCTTAGGTTTCGAGAAAATGCTCGCTGGAAAGAAATTTAGCGCTGATGAAGAAAGTGAGGCTCATTTTGAAGCTAAAGATAAATCGTACTATAAAATTGGCAAATTGTATGACCCTTATAATCGAAGGCGATTATATTGAATCAAATTTTATTAAACAAAATTCTATGTTAGCCTCTCTCACCCAGTTCTTAGCCATCCGTCTTCTTTAATCGTTTCCCTTGTCTTCTTTTCATCGTTGTAATACCCGAGCATAGTCATATAACCTCTCACGTAGAGTTCGCCGGGTGTTCCACAAGGCACAATGTTACCGTCGGTGTCGACAATTTTCACTTCGACATTATCTCCGACGTACCCGATCGTATTGGCTACTTTCTCTAAATCGTCAGTTAGTAGCGATTGGAATGTGGTGGCCGTTGCTTCGGTCATCCCAAATACGTTCTAAAACATTCATTTTTAGATTCAATTAGTTTAAATAAATGGGTTTTGAGTTCACGTGAAGCGTTATTTGTTATTAATAATGACCACTTTGTGGTCGAAATGTACATCTAACGTGTTAAATAAAAAGTGAAGTAAGGAAAAAACTCGTGTGTTATTATTGATTCAATTAGTTTTCTGAATTAAATAAATACTCTTTTCTATTAATAACAACAATTTGAATATAATTAATTACTACTGTGAAAAATTGTCTAAAAAAAGTGAAACAAACTACCAAGTGTTTGATTTGTGTACTTTTTCATTTAGTATTACTTCCACCAGGAGTTAAGTTAGAAAATTGCGCAACATATCTCAAGAGATGCACATTATTACCATTCGTAGAATTCATGATGTTCATAAATCAGATCTTTCGTTATCTTACCAGCACGTTTTTAAGACCCAGAACGTCATACATATCCTGAATCAATTTCGGACTGGAGGGAGCCCCTCCGATCACCGCGAATTCAACCGATAGTCGTCTTTCCTTCTTCTTCTTCAACTTGCTCATCAAATCCACGAACATAGTCGGTATTCCGCAAATTATATTGCAACTAAAAAAAACAACAACATTTTTTTCGTATTAAATTAATTAATACAAAAAAAATGAATAAAACGCTTTAAAATTCAATTGTAAACAGTGTATAAGAAAGTTGAAGAATTACTTTTCGGATTCTAACGCCTTGATGTTCTCATCTGAATTATAGTACGGGCTGGGTATGACTAGAGTGGTGCCGGAATGGAGGCTTAAGATGATACACCCCGTTGTGCCGAATGTGTGAAAGAAGGGCACTTGCACCAAGAGCCTGGTGGTGCTGTTGGAAATTTGCAGCCGATCCTGGATCTGAAACGAGTTGTTGACGATGTTGAAATGGGAGACCAAAACAGCTTTGGGATTGCCAGTGGATCCCTAGAAAGAAGTGAACAAGGAAGGAATAGCATTGATTCAAATTATTTGCTTTCAATTTAATTAAAACTGTAATCCATCATTGAAAATTGTGCGATTCGTTTGAATTAACAACGCCAACTTGCAATTGGCAGTTGAGTTTGATGAAACTTCATAAATACGCTATTTGCAAATAGTGGAATGAAGTTAGCCCGCAGTTTTGTTTTGTTACCGAAGTGAACATAATTGTTGCTCCCGAATCCATGCTAATCTTATCCTGATTACGCCTCACCACATCCGATTCCCTCTCCGTCACTCGCTCTTCGATATCGTGAAAGTTAACTGTCCCTCTGCAACAAGAGAATTTTGCAAGTTGAACGAGCTTTTTAGATCCGTTTGTTACCGGCACTTTGTCCCGTCAACATATCTTGTATATTTTATTCATTTTTATTACAAATGAGTAAAGTTCGCGCCACTCGAACTTAGGTTGCATAGTGGAACCTCGTCGGAAATCTAACGCCCTCTCACATCAGAAGGTTCAACTTCATCCCTCTGGCGGAGATAAGCAACACTTCTTCCAGCTATCGGTACTCCAGTGGCTCACAACCAAAAGGGTCGACTATCCCTGGATTTTCCCGGATTCGCCACATCTGCACGGAACACTAAGGAAGCGACATCCCATGTAACGCTTTTTGGTCGCCCTCTGGATTATGCTTCCGAAGTAGCACTAACACTAACGTATATATTATGTTGGTGTTCGTGTAGGTGTGTGGATGTGTTGGTCAAAAAACAGAAATCTGTAATGTGAAATTTACTCACACATAGACACAAGTTAGTGTGTGCGATACACATGCATACACACATACACACAATTGCGTACACACACACACACACAATTGCATACACACACACACATTACTCACATACATACTGTGTGTGTGTGTATGTGCGCAAATGAATATATTCCTTATTTTCGATAATTCGTTTTGTTAATGAACTTTATTAATTAATACCAATCAATACTTACCTTTATTTTGTATTTATTCATTAATTATAAGTACAAAGAGGGAGAAATAAAATTAAGACAAAATAGAATGTGGGATATCAAAATTATTTATTAACAATAAACATAAAATAACACAAAAACATCACCAGAATACAATAATTACAAATACTTATAGCTTACAAATAATCTATTACTCACAAATTGTGAAACACTTAAAACACGTATTAAAAGATAACCTAGATATGTAAATAATAGTGATTATTAAAATTACTTAAATATACCAAACTATAACTAACCAAATACATATAATTATCTATCAATTAATAGTAAATCTAATTACTGAACTTATTAATAGCTTACCGAGTTCCTATTATTCACAAATTGTGAAAATTAAGAAAAAACGTGCCTACTCTCAAAGCAAACGGAACACTTTTCATGGAATAAAACGTGCCTAGATACGCGCCAGATTCCATAGAAAACCCGTCATCAGCGCCGCCTAGCCCGTGCTTCCTAAACTGTTTCCAAAAAATCAAACTCCCATAAGCGTGTCACCCCCCTGCACATCTGGCCTGACCTCTCTACCTGGACCGATGCGAGCGAACCCTTCGGCCGGGTAGCAACGAAAAGCGCGTGACGTCACGGTTTTATGGCCCCACGCTTGTACGCGGATTATAATAGAACGGGCCAAAAAACGGAAAAACCCGATTGTTTTTCGCGTAACCGCGAACCACACCAGGACGCCACATATGCCACTAAATAGCTGGAAGAGAGAGCTTCACAATGGTCGTAGTTCGAAGCCAGGGAAACATATGGAAGCTTAGTAAAACTGCAATACTCTGATGTGGGAAGCAATTTAAGATTTCCCAATTTTCCGACGAGTTTCCACGCCGCAACAATTATGCATAAACAATTGCCTTAGTCCTCTTTATGTCTGGACAAAATTTTGTTAATATAAATTGACGATTTATACTTTATTTTGCGTCCAGACATCGTGACGAATTATTTGTTAATAAACTAACGTTTTATTTCTGGCAATTGTTTATGCATAAAGGCAGAAACACTTTATATATATATATAGATGTTTTTTTGTACATATGTTTTATATATGTATATATATTTTTTTTTTTTTCTCTGTCAAATTATCTTGATAAATTTTTTTTTCTTGTGACGCAGAGCTGCCATTTTTCGCCCACGATCAACGTGTGTGACATATGCATAGATGCATCATGTTATTACACACACGTTGATGTAATTTCATTCAAATATTTTTGATATTTATTTTTGAACTTATAAATTATTTTCGGGCGAAAGATGGTAGTTTACCTGAGGTGGTCAGGGGGAGAGGGCAGGCTAACTGTATAAAAGAGCAAGCCCTCCGACCACTCAGGGAAGTCTGCATCCCGCCGTCACAAGTAATTGCCGTAAGTCTTTGTTTATTTTATTATTATTTTTGTTATTATTTTTTTTTGTACTTGTATATATTTTGTTGTGTTATTTTTTTTTTTTTTGTAATATATTTATTAAACTTTCAAAGTGATTCATTCCTTCCTCTCAGGCCACTAAAAGCTTAAATAATTTTTACTAAGTTGGAAGTTATTCGGTTAGTTACATTCGACACTTAATTTTTTTTAACAAATTAAAGGCCGAAGTACCCTACCCGATAGCACGTTATAAAAAAAAACTTGAGTTAAATTCAGTTGAATCGCGGAAACATACCGACATTTTTCAAAAATCGATGAAATTGACTCAAAACGGATTGTATCCGCTGAAATTAGTGATTAGAAAAGTTTTACGATCTAAAATCCCCATCTACCATAATGGTGGTGTAGGGGTCCCTTTTTTATAAGCACTCCAATTATTTTTTTTTCTTCAACTCTTATTGGTTTATTTTGCAAAATCAGGGTGGCCGTTTTGTAGCCAAACTTTCGTAGATATATTTAACCGTTTGAATTGTCTTTCCATCAAAAGTTATCTCACAAAAAATCCTGATGAAAAAAATCAAGAAAGTAAAAACTTAATGCGATTTTAGAGAATTTTTAAAATATCGACTTTTTGAAATACCTTCGCGTCGGTTCATCACTGATGACCACAACCTTTTCCAAAGTGGGCACCCTCTCGCTGCACTTCCCTTCCAAAATCTTCGAATCGATCATCCCCAGCACTTTAAGGAAATCGTGCTTTTCGCTGCGGTCAGGACAGACGACGCACCTCAGCCCGACCTTCTTGACGCAATATTCCATCTCCTTGGAGGTGTACCCCGGGTTCAGATGGGCGGCTATCATTCCGGCCCTCGCGCACCCCAAGAACGCCACCTCGTATTCGGCTGAATTGGGCGACCAGATTCCCACACGGTCGCCCTGCCGCAGCCCCAGGTTTCTGAACGCGGCGGCCAGCTTATCCGCCCTTCGCAGCAGGTCTGAGAATGTCAGGGTTTTTCGGTCGTGCTTCGAAACTACAGCCGGAACGTCTGGGAATTTTTCCGCGGATTTCTCGAGGATTCTTCCGATTGTCGTGCCCAAAAATGGCATTTTTCCTGGATTGTGTTTGTAGCTCAGCGTTGAGAAATTCCTGTAAAAAAAATATATTTTCTAAAAACGTTTTCCTTGTTCTCATAAACAAGACAAGTTCGCCTTCATTTAGTGGACGAAACAGCGATTCTCAGTCGTCTACCTTGTAAACCTAAATCTTTGATTAAGCCATAGGAAATTAGGTAATAGATGGCGCTTACGTTATCTCTCTATTATTATGATCTATAGAAGGCGCTTGCCTTATCTCTTAATTATTATGAACTACAAATGGCGCTTGAGTTAACTTTTAATTGTTATGATCCATAGAAGGCATTTGCGTTATCTCTTAATTATTATGATTTATATGGCGCTTGCGTTATCTCTTGATTATTATGATCCATAGATGGCGTTTGCATTATCTCTCAATTGTTATGATCCATAGAAGGCGCTTGCGTTATATCTTAATTATTATGATCTCTAGATGGCGCTTGACTTATCTCTCAATTGTTATGATCCATAGAAAGCACTTATTTATCTCTTAATTATTATGTTTTATAGATGGCGCTTGCGTTATTTCTTGGTTATTATGATCTATAGATGGCGTTTGCATTATCTCTAAAAAAACGTGTTACATTGTATGCGCGTTTTAAGACAAAGTATTGATTAAGAAGAATACCTTAATCGTTTTCGATGCTGTTCTTCTTAACCTTCTTCTTTAATTAATGAAACAAAATATTTGTTAGGAACAGAAGGGTATATTAATTATCCTAGATGCATATTTATTTGTGTTATCATACCTATTCGTAACGCTGATACACTTGAACGTTCGCCGTAACATCTTTGTACACTTTGCTCTATCGCGCACCGGACTGAATGGGAAAATTAATCAAACCGGGCTGAAAAAAAAGGAGTGAAAAACGAGTGCAAATTTCAGCATCTTATCTAATTACAAAAGTGTCACCGTAATAAAACGCAATTAAAATAAATATACGTAACAGTATGTTAATTGGTTTAAATTTATCTTGTTTCACAATTTCATTGCGAATAAAATGTGAATCTATTAATGGTATTAAAAATGCGTCATCGCATTCTTGTAAATTTAATTTTCGCTGGTTTGATTCACACTTAAATATTTTATTTTAATTCTTTTGTTTTTCTTATAATTATAACAGCGAAACTGGAAATTTGATATTTCCAATCATTTCAGTATTCAATCAACAAAATTAGATAAGTTAAATAAAAAGAATTAATTAATTATTCCCTCTTTAGCTACTGTGACATTTTTTTCGTATTATACGACAATTGTGTTTTATTAGAATATATAGAGAAAAAAGAAGAAGGCAACAAGGGTAGAAAGAGCGATGGTTGATGCCTCTTATTTGAATACATTATAAAAATATTTATTTTAGATAATGGCCATACACACAAATTTGGGTAGTTTTCATTCGATTATATATTTATATATATTATAGATTATATGCAATGCATTTTTTTTCTCAGATAATAAAAATTTAGTAGCAATAACTGTGACAAAATAAATGGATACTCTTTTCTATTGCTTTCTAGATGATTTATTATTAACTCAAAAATAAAAAAAAGCAATCAAAAATTAAACATTATTTATTCGAGACATAAAAGAACAAAGTTACTTAAATTTCTCCAAGAATCCCACTTTCTTCCTCCCCTTCAAATTAACATTCTTCTCCCTCACGCCCTCCACGAAATAATCCTTATTGTTAATAATACTAACACTATTTCCACACTGCACTAAATTCGATTTATTATTCGCGACTACCTTGAAATCATTGACGACTTTCGCGTTGTTCAAATTCACTCCACTTCCGCTACTGCTGATCGTGAAGGGTTTCAGCAATTTCCGATTCAGGCTTTTCATATCGTAAAAACTTTCAGAGATTTTAAAAGGGTTCTTCGTGTCGCAAATTGCTACTTTCGATTTCAGGTTTTGGTTCTTTAATGACTTAACCTGTTTCTGATTTTTAACTTCTGTTAATTGATCACACTTTTTTTCTTGTACGGCTCGTTTGTGAGGATTTTTAACTTCTGTTAATTCTGAATTAGTTTCATGTTTCGCTTTATTATAAGGATTCTTAATTGCAGTTAATTTTAAATTAGCCTCTTGCACTTGTTTGTAAGAATTAACCCGTGTTAATTTTAAATTAGCTTCTTTGTAAGAACTTCCAACTCCTGTAAGTTCTAAATCGGCTGCTTGCATTGGTTTCGCCTGTTTGTAAGGATTCTTAATTGCTGTTAAACGTAAATTAGCCTCTTGCGCTTGCTTCCCCTGTTTGTAAGAATTGTTAACTCCTGTTAATTGTAAATTAGCTTCTTTGTAAGAATTTCTAACTCCTGTAAGTTCTAAATCAGCTTCTTGCATTGGTTTCGCTTGTTTGTAAGGATTATTAACTTTTGTTAGCTGTGAATTAGCTCCTTTCGTTTGCTTATAACAATTTATAACTTCTGTTAATTCTGAATCAGCCTCTTGTGTTTGTTTGTAAAAGGTTCTTTCTCTAATTTCGCTAATCCCGTGACTCGAATAATTCTCTGTGGGTTTTTTGTTGATCTGTATTTTCCTACTATCGGGGATTATTTTTTGTGTGTTAAAAATTGTTTCGTCGACGTTTTCGTGTCTCTTTAAATTATTCCCAACTTCAGCGAAAGTTCCGCCAAAGGATTTCTTTAAACTTCTAGGATCGTCAAGAGATTCGTTTCGATTTCCAAAATCATCTAGGCATTTCTTTGAATTTCCATAATCGTCATAGATTTTTTTTCCCGAATCGTCATGGATTTTCTTTAAACTTCCAGAATCATCATAGAATTTTTTTAAACTTCCCAAATCGTCATGGATTTTCTTTAAACTTCCCGAATTATCAGGAGATTTTTTATTACCCTCAAGGAATACCTTCGAATTCCCCGCATCCGATTTCTTGAAATTCCCCGCACCATCCATAAACAACCCGATTTTACTCAGCGTTTCCTCAAATGCATCCCTAACTTCCCTCTTCAAATCATCCTGATCATCCCACAATTCGCAACCCGACTTCCGAAATCCACTCTGCTTTCCGCGACTACCGGAATCGAGTTTCTCTTTTTTTCGATTTTCCAAATTAAACGTGACATTTTTTTTCTCTTGGATAGCCTTCGCTTTTGGCGAATTTTCGGTTCTCCTTGTCGCCGAGTTTCCTTCTAGGAGGACCCTCGTCATCAACACGTTCCGCCAGCTTCGCACGTCGGGATTTTCCGAATCGTCGAAGTTGCTCCGCTTCTTGCAGCGCTTCTTGAACAGCAGCTTCCACGACGATTCTCTGTTGCAAAGCTGCAAGTAAACAACCAAACAATTAAAAGTTAGAGAATCATATTTAAAAAAATAGAATATTTTTCATAAAAACAAATTATAAATCTTAATATTGAATATTTAAAAAAAGTCTCTCTTCTTTAAATTACAGAAAATCATATTTAAAATAAATCATAAATCACAATATCGAATATTACAAAATGAAATACTTCTCTGTTCTCTAAATTTGGGAAAATCATATTTAACTAACTTCACATTGGTGAAAATCGTGAAATACGACAGAGAATGATGAATAAAAAAAACCCATGTGTAAACTAACCATCTTACCCCGACACCAATTGGTAGAAGGGGACATCGATTATATATATATATATATATATATATATATATACTAACCATCTTTATTCAAATGTGTATATGTATGTACAATAATATATAAAATTAGAATTATATTGATGAATCAGATATCGATCGGAGTTCTTTCAGCCCAATTTCTAACATTTAATAGCGATGTAAATATTTTTTTTTTTATGTGAAGAATTTCTATTCACCTCAAAAAATATTTTCGACGTTTGCCCCAAATTGAGGATGTCGTTGGTGGCGAGGTGTCTCAGGATGAACAGAAACACTCTGGTCGGCATGCATTCCAATTTCGGATCGTTCCTGCTCAGCATGTCGCAATAGTCGACCACGTGACTTCCGAACAGTTGCTCTATTTCCGGCTTCACCGTTCTGTCCGTGGAGAAATCGCCCAGAGGGCAGGTGTACTTTTTCGGGTAAACGTGCGGGCCGTGCGTTATGTTCCAAACATTTAAGATAACCTAAAAAAATTAAAAAAAAAGCGATTGAGTCACTAATGTAGAACCTTGTGGAACGCCTCTGTAGGTTTCCGGATTACTCGCGAAGTTGATATTCGAACATTTTTTCTACTATTGTAATTCAGGTTATATTTGTAGGTAGTAGGAATTGCAATCCAGGTTCTGGGCTAGAAATGTTCTTCGATTTTTTTTTAATTATTAAATGAAAATTATTATTAAAATAAAATTATTCATGAAGATTTTCTGATAGTACGCTTAGAGATTCTAAGAAGTTCCTTCACTTCTTTAATTCTCTGATAGTGCGCTTAGAGAATATAAAAAAAATCCTCCACTTCTTAGATCCTAAGAAATTCCTCAAATTTTTTACATTTTCTACATGTTTAGAGAATCTAAGAAGTTTCTCACCTTCTTAGATTTTTTGTTATTGCGTTTAGAAAATCTAAGAAGTTTCTTCACTTTCTTATATTTTCTGGTAGTATGCTTAGAGAATCTGAGAAATTCCTCCACTTCTTAGGTTTTCTGTTAGTGCGCTAAGAGAATCTAAGACGTTCCTCCACTTTCTTACATTTTCTGTGCGCTTAGAGAATCTAGGAAGTTCCTCTACGTTTTCTGGTAGTATATTTAAAGAATCTAAGAAGTTCCTCCACTATCTCAAATTTTCTGTTAGTATGCTTAGAGAATCCAAGAAGTTCCTCCACATATTAGATTTTCTGGTAAATGCTTAGGTAATTCAAAAAGTTCTTTCACTTCTCAGATTCTCTGGTATGCACTTGGTGGCGTTTTCAATGAGTATTACAAATTTTTGCACATTACACAATAAATTAAGAAGAAGAAAAAAAAACATAAAATCAATTATGTAACGATTACGAAAACTCCCAAAATAATTACTTCGTGGTAATTCACATTGCGTTTAAGCACATACAAATCGTGATCATTAATTAATAGAAAGCAAACACTCACTTATCGAGTCGTTAATTTTATTAAACTCGATCAAATCTCAATTATATTTAATATTAATTGCACTTGCGTTGTTTGCATTTAAAAATAATTCGACTTACGTTGCTTTTTGTTATCGTCAGCCCGTAATAATCCCTGTTCGGAGCGGGCGCCCTTTTGTAAAGCTGCAGGAAGATCCCGTTCTTGTCCATCGCTTCCAACCACAAAACGTGACACTTGCGAAAGTCAAAACGTCGCGCGGAGCCTCCTTGAAATATCCGCGACACACTCCATTTCGACTCTTCATTAATTATTAATTCAAAATAAAACAACAGCGAAAAATCCAGGAAATTGTTATGGGATAATAATAAAATATACCAATGCAATAAGAAATAATAATAATAATCCGGGGAATTGCTACGAAATAATATTACCGAGTAATTCGAAAACAATTAATTAGTCAAACTAAATTAATCAGCTATTTGAAAAACAAATTTTAAAATGATACACTAATAAGGAATTAGTTGTGTTGTTCGTATGTAAATGTATTTAAATTTTTAACAACGCTGGTTTAAAAGTCGGCACAGCACTAATTCTGAATTATTTTAGCGTCCATTCGCCACGGGCGGCGCTGAGCGAAAGCCAAAAATTTCACCTATTTCGATAGAAACAGCGTTTTTTTTTTTGTGTGACATTGCGTGATGGAAATAAATGTTTCGAAACGATTAAACCTGCGGGCGCCGCGCACCAAATTTCTAATGCCAATAAAAAAAAAACTACGAATTTTTTCGCACCGCACTTTCAATACAACATCAAGTGGTCTTGTTCCTAAAATTACACGCACGTTTCGGTCGTAATTTAAGAAGTAGAAGATCTTCTCAGATCATCTGCTGAATCTTGGATTCTAAAAATTTAAATAGTGGAAATTCTTTAAGCGTACTATGGAGAATCTAAGAAGAGGAGAAACTTCTTTGGTTGTTTTTTTTTCAGACTCTGCTAAAATAGCCAAAAAATCTTAGAAATGGAGGAATTTTTTAGTTTCTCTAAGCGTACTATCAGAGAATTTAAGAAGTGAAAGATCTTAGATTTTCTAATAGCCTCCTTATTTCTAAGAAGTAACCCCTACACCACCATTATGGTAGATGGGGATTTTAGATTATATATATATTTCTAAGAAGTGAAGGAACTTCTTAGATTCTCTGGTAATATAGTCCCTGCTTTATTTTTTTAGACTCTGATAAAAGAGTCTCTTTGATTCTAAAAATCTAAGAATTGGAGGAATTTCTAAGCATACTATAGAGAATCTAAGAAGTGGAGGAACTTCTTAATATAGTCCCTGCTTTATTTTTTTTTTTTTCAGACTCTGCTGAAAAAGTCTCTTTGATTCTAAGAATTGAAGGAATTTCTTAGATTCTCTGGTTATATAGTCCCTGCTTTATTGTTTTTTTTTTTCAAACTCTGTTGAAAATGTCTCTTTGATTCTAAAAATTGAAGGAATTTCTTAGATTCTCCAAGCGTAGTATCAGAGAATTTATGGAATATCTTCCTAGATTCTCTTCCTCATCTTTTCAGTCTCCGCTGAAATAGCCTCTTATTTTTTAAAAATCCAACTAGAGGAATTTCTTAAAAGATCTTAGAATTGAAGGAACTCCATAGATTATCTGATAGTACGGTCTCTTCCACATCTTTTCAGCCTCTGCTGAAATAGTCGAGGAATTCTCTCCGTTTTTTATCCACTTTTAGAATTCCTTGTAGTACGCTTAGAGATTATGTGGAAGTACAGTTCCGTCCTCATCTTTTCAACCTCTGCTGAAATAACTTCTTAGATTCTGAGAATATAAGATGATATGAGAAGTAGAGGAAATTCTTTGGTATTGTGGTTTCTTCATCATCTTTTTTATTACAGGATAATGTGTTTTGTCTAGTAAAAGCAAATTGAGTTTATTTTTGTTATACTCCAGATTTTCATTTCATCTACTTCTTAATGAATCTAAGAATTTGTTATAAAAATTTATATTGATATTTAAATTTTTGTTTGTGGAATGCGGGGAAACAACAATCATTAAAATAAATACAACAAATATATAATGACATACATTTATTTCATGTTAATTAATTAATTGGGAGAAAATGTTAACTTTAACGTCTACGTTGTTATTAACTTCACATTCCATGCGTATATAATCTATTATAAAAGACTGTGAAGATAAAAAAAATTAACATTTTCCTTGCACCACTATCACTAAATACATTATGAATCATTTCCATTTACGAGCATTTATTTAACCATCGACTAATCCGATTATTCCCCTTTTTTCAAATACATGCATTTGGCCAGCTGGAACGCCTTTTCTAATCTATCCCCCTCGAATTTCGTGCAATCGTCAATGATCTCCTTGGCCTTAGCAGGGCCGCAGTTTTTCTCGAACATCCCTTGCATAACGTCGATTTGATAATCTCCAGCTTCGTTTATAAAGCCGGGGGTGCTGACCATGCAGAATAAGTACTCCTTGAAAGTTGCGTCAGTCGCGAAGTCTCCGTCTTTGGCTTTCATCACCAGCTCTTTGGCCACTCCGGTGCGTTCCACGCAAGCCTCAGACATTTTTTTAATCATTGCCATTTCTTCCTCGCTCATGCACTACAAGTAATTACAATAGCCATAAAAATTAATATATAGCATTAATCTGACATAGACAGTTAGCCAAACATTTTCAATGAATATACATTGAATAATATCCTTTTTCGAATATTGGAAAATCCGCGGATATCCATCGAGCGTTCAATGGAGTTGCAATTCTTAAAATGTACCGATTGTTTCATAGGATATATATCAAAATAAGTATCCATATTTAATTCATGAATATACTTTGATGAATATTCATTGAATATCCAAATCCTAATATTATATATTATATTATATAATATATTGCATATTTGGGATATATGGTGGATATCTTATGCCTTATGCTATTTTTTTAGAAATTATTAATACTCACTTGAGCATAGGCGATAAGTCCAACGACGAAAGCAGCAACGCAAATAGTCCTCATTTTTTTAAATTTATTTAACAAATATTCCACCCGCTTTTCTTAATTAAAAAAAATCTTGATAATCTTCTTTATCCTGCTGTGATGAACACAATAACAAAAACTGGAAATATTCTCAAATTTATACGCTCTGCACGACCTTAGTCGGTTTCAAAAATTACGGTGGAAACGTTAGCTAATTGATTTAAAAACATACATTAGAGGAGGAGGTGGATTGCCAAAATTTTGTATTACGGGGACAGCGGACGTATAACGAAAACAAACAGAAAAGAAAGAGAGGGTTGTTTCATAACAACGCACAAATACTTAATTAAAGGTTCTGTAATGGATAGTTCATAAATTAAATAGTGTGTAATTTATTTTTGATGAATGGGACTTGTTAATTATTGCATAATTATATTTCGGTACAATTCATTAATTTTGATCATCTCTTCACTGAAATTCACAATAAAAATATTATAAATATATAAACAATATAAATCCATCATATTTGGTTAGACCCCTACACCACCATTATGGTAGATGGAGATTTTAGATTATATATACAGAGAGGTTTTTTATCAGTATACATTTCCCCTATGTATACCTGCAAAAAACGCGAGCCAACCGCATTGAATAATTAATGTGTGTGTGTTAAGTTGACTATTTGGCATATGTGTGTTCAGTTGCGTGTTATAGGCAACTAAACACACATACATTAATGCATTTGACTCGCGTATTTTGAAGGTATACATAGGGGAAATGTATACTGATAAAAAAAGCTCCCTGTATATATGGTTATATACGGCAATATAACAAATTGTAGTAATCGATTGTTTTTACTCCATAATATATTTTTTTCATTAAATTCAAACGACAAAATTTTTAATTCAATAATTTTTATTTAATTTATTTAAACAACTGCGACCAAGTGAATAAATACTATTTTCTATTTATTTTAATTAATAACATAATCACCCTCATTTTCTACAACCTTTTGCCATCTAGTATGTAAGTTTTCAATCCCGCGTCGATAAAAAAAATCACAAAGTTTCTCATAAAAAATATCTCGAGTTGGTATTTTCAATTTCTTCAGAATTTTTGCATTACTTTGAATTTATTTTAGTGATTGTGGTTTCAACAATTTTAATTTGTCATTATCAAACTAAGTGTGAAATTGCCGCAATTTTTTTAAACTTAAAAAAAAAAACATTTTTACAAATATATTAAATAAAAATGATTTGAAATTTGAATAATACTCTTTTCTATTTATTTTTACAAATAGTTGTCTTTGGTTAATTTATAATTCTCTCAGCTAATTGTTTTTAATCTACATTCAAATTCTATTGTTATTTTTTTGTCATAAAACCCTGGTATTTTAAAATTATAATTCATTATTAACATTAACAACTGTGTCAATATCATGTCTAACATAACAATTATACAAAGCGAACGCCCTTTTGCAATGATCCGTATGATGCATCGCTTTTGGCATACATTCGGCCGCGACAGCGAAATTCTTCGGCGATATGGATGTTTCAACAGCGGCCAGGAGGAAGTCACCATTTTCATCCATGGATCCGTACGTCTTGAAATAGCACGAGTAGTAGCATTTCACTTCGGGTCGAACATCCTCAGCGGTTCTCATTTCAACCGCCCTCAATTCCTCAATGCTTACGTCGTGTTTGCTCATGCAGTCTTCGCAGATGCGTCTCGTTTTCGCGACCTCCTCGGGATTCGGGATCTGAATTGAATGAAAAAAAAATGTGGAATTTTGTTACTGAATTATTCCATTCTTTCTTAATTTTATCCTCTTTTACCCGTATTGGGTGTCGAGGTTTTATTCCTTTCTTAATAATAAATATGCTATGTGATTAAGAATTTTTCTCCTCTATTTTTGATTTTTTTTGTATTATCCAGAAGGCCTCGATTTCGTTGTATGTCGAGTTTAATGTTGCAATTTTTAACTCGAAATCTTCCTCGAACACTGAAAGCAACAGTAGGCGGGCTTTCAATGTTTTGATTGAAAACAATCAATCATCAAACAACAATCAATGTTTTGATTGTTGATTTAGTAGAGTTTTGTTGCTTCGTTATTTTGTTATATCTATCAGCTATAATTTTGCCTACACCTGTAAGTATTTTCTATCGATTGTCCTTGAGAAAATCAGAACATTCTTCCTATAAGAAGATTCGGTTATGTAATTCTAACAAATTAAATTGATAAACATTGACAAATGTGATGTTTTATTTATTTATTTTCACTGCTGCCAATAAAATGTAAAATAAAGAAATAAATCAAAGTACTCTAGGGAAGAAAAGTTCTCGATCATACGGTATATATTATAATGAACTAATGGTGTACTTTTAAAGTGTAAGAAAAATCACTTACCATGTGATTCGCAACAAAATCAAAGGTGCATCTCTGGCCGAATGCAAAATTAACGGCTAAAAGCAAACAGAAGTACAACGAATTCATTTTCGTGACAATTTTGAAAAGCAAACGCAGTGATTCCCTTTTATACGGAAAGAATTATCAAAAAATCCAAATATTTACATAAAACGATAGCGTTAAAAATGCTATTAAAATTATTGTTTTTCCACATTCTTTATTCGAGTTTTTTTTATATAAATAAAATAACTTGTTAATTATGGAATTAGTATTAACATAAATTACTTTAATTACATTTTATGAAGGTTTAACATAAATAAAGTACATTTTAATATGTCATTCTTGTTTGTTTGTTTTTAAACGATTAATAATTTAACGTATTTAAACTACTATTTATATATACAGGGTGTTTCTAATTTAATTCATTTTCTAAAAAGAATCTGTTTATAAATAAAACACTCAACATCAGGCAAATGATTGTTTTGCGATAATATTGTACAATTTCTTGTTTTATTGTATATAATAATAATATCCTTTATTTGCCCAACACAATACAAATTCCAGTTACAGCTACAAACAGTAAATCAAATTCAAATTAATTACATAAGAATAAAAAATAACAATGAAATAAATGTTACACTGTAACTAGATGAATATGTTGGGTAATAAAATATTATTATTATTTCTTTCATCTTTAAGGCGTTTACTTCGTGATACATTTTCAATATTAGGAATAAAGAAAACACGTTTATTTTTTATGCCATTTATAAACTTTATTTGCAGTGATTAGTTTCGACTACATTTAAGAATAATTCACTATACACAGTGTAATAAATCGTTATGTGATATTAAGTGTTTTCTTTATCCTAATATTATTATTTACACAATTACATACACTTTTACAAATATTAACATAAGGTCTACAGAATAATATGAAAGTGTTTGTCTGTCTGGACTTTCGATCATATTTCACTACTTCAAAACACAATAAAATGAATATGTTTTCTATCCTGAGTACGGTCGTTCTGCCTTATCTTGATCTTCTGTTGTAATTAAAATATCTGTATTTGCTTGAAACATTTTATTTAATTAATATGAAATGAACTTTATAATACGTTTACGTTTCAAATAATTTATTGATGAGGCTAATAATTGTTGAAAGTTCGTAATTACTTATATTAAATATCACTATATAGTCTTTCAATGATTATTGTAATCTCGTTACAATTGTTTCACCACACTGTGGCTTCTTTATGTGAAGAAATGATCATTTCTTCCACACACTGTGGCTTCTGAAACAATTGTAGCGAGATTGCAATAGACACTGTATAATGTTATTTAATATAAATAATTGTGAACAATTATTAGCCTCGTACTTACAACAAATTACAAATCATCAATATTCCTAAACGAATCAATTTTCTTGCTGATGTAACATTTATACAAATGATACGCCCTCTCGCAATGATCCGGCAGCTTCATCGCCTCCGGAATACAGTCCATGGCCGCAGCCAAGTTCCTTTCTGATAGCTTCGTTTTAACGGGACCAGGGATGAAATTGCCCTCTACGTCCATCGTTCCGTACGTCTTGGAATAACACGCGAAGTAGCACTTGACTTCCTGCCGAACGTTTGTGGTCCTCTTCTTTTCGACGCTCCTCAATTCGGCCACGGTTACGTTGTGCTTTTCCATGCATTCTTCGCAGATTTCGTGCGTTTTGATCACATCGTCAGATTTCAGTTTCTAGAAGAACATTTAAAAAAAATCCATAAAGGAATTGTGGAATTAAAAATAACAAAAACAAACAAGTAACTCAAAGTTCATGTAAAAGTCTTAACCAACCTATATATTGATTGAAACTTGTAGATATTCTATATAGAATACTTTGAAAGTATAATGCATATACCATCGATTCAATTAATTGGTCGTTTTACTTGTTAAAAAAATGCGCACATAAAAAGCACTCACCATATGATTCGCAATAAAATCGACGGTGCATCGCATCCCATAAACATACCCGATTATTAAAAGCACGTGAAAACACAACAAATTCATGTTCTTTTATTATTAACAACAGTGGCAAACGTCGTGCGTTATTGTCTTTTGTATTATTGAACAAATAAAGAATAAATTCTATTTCTATTATACAAAGAAAGTGTCGGTAAGAGTGTTATCATACTATTATATCGCCTTATAAATATGTATCTTGTTGATAACAAAATAACCGAACTTAACGTCTTCAAACAGCATAAACAAATATAATTTTTAAATAAATTAAGTATGTGAGTTGACGATATGCATATAAAATCGCAGAGGAAGTATTTTTTCCGTGCTAAATAATTATAACTTGAATTCACCATTAACGCACAATACGCATCTTTTCTATTATTAATATTCGAGGCTATTTCGTACGGGAAATGTTAAGTTTAACGTGTACGTTATTAAATATTATATTTAGTCTTATATAACATCGTTATATGTTCCTTTCTACTTCTCAGTGTGAGGCGACGTTATTAAATAACTTTATATATATAGCGAAAGTTGCTTAGGCTGTTATAATAAAAAAAAATACATTATTTTTCGTTAAAGTAAACATTCCCTTTACAGAATAGCCCCGATTATATATTACAGTATTTTGTCATTAGGATTAACATTTAATAATCAAGTCAAACTAAGTAACTGTCGGTTACAAGACGCAATAGCGTTTCATCCAAAATCCCATAGTAAATCCATAAATTCGGCGGTAAACGCGCGCAGCGCCGCGTAGTGCTGAAGTCGACAACTATTATCTAAGTTTCAAACCTATGTAAGGTATTGTATGCAACCCAATACACCAAATCAACAAAACCAACTAAATTTATTATTTTTGAATTATATTAAAAAGTTATAAAACACACCAATAAAAACAATATTATTAAAAAAAATTGCCAAATATTCTTTTATGTTTCTCTTCTTCTTAACAACCCTTTTCAAAAATCTTAATAATTGGGGGAATTCCGTGATTTGCGCAGTGTGCATCACAATCACAAAAATCTGAAAGAATTAAAATATTTTATCCTGAATGCTGCTTAAAACTAATAGTATTTTATATGTATAAATGATTTAAATGAAAAAAAAAGGTTAGTAATTTAGATTGTAACTTTGTTAATATATGTTTATTTTTAATAGGATGTTCAATAAAGTTGTTTTTTTTTTTGCTCCAATAGTAAATTTCTATCTCGACACCCAATACGGGTAAAAGAGGATAAGATTAAGAAAGAAAGAAAGTAAATTTCTATATTTTTTCAACTTCCAGAAATAGACAAGTATTATATTTTTTTTAACAAATTCGTAAGTCATTCGAATAAAAGTAAAAAAATACAGGCTTTTAGAAATCAATTGCAATTGAGTGGTTTAAAATCATAATAAATCTTCTGCTGAAACTGCAACAACAAATTCCCAGTGATGGGATTTAGAGTTAACGGTTCTTCGGTCTTGGGACTCGGTGATACTTCAAAGTTGGTTATTAATTTCATAACAAATAGCTTCACTTGATATAATCCCAGGCGACTACCTAGAAATAAAAATTCACAGTAAGAAGGGGTTCAGTTTATGAAATCACTGTTTTTTTTTTGTTTTCACATAGAGAATTGATTTTTGACATTGCACAAGTAAATTTAATTCACAAAAAGTAAATATTTTGTGGGAGAATAGCTATAACCCTGATAAGTATTTTCACACTCCCACAAAATATTTACTTCACATCAATTTCAAAAATGTACTCTAAGAATTTGAGTCCGTTCTTTAAAATAACTCAGATTCAATTTGGTTTGCGTTGCGGGGGAATAATTCGCAATTAATCTTACCTATACAATTCCGCGGTCCTTCACCGAAAGGAAAGTAAGTGTACGGCTTGAGATTGCCCTCATTCTCTTTGGAAAATCTGTACACATCGAATTGCTCCGGGTTCGGGTAATTTTCCGGGTCCATATGGATGCTATAAACCGGAACTATAATCGCTGTCCCTTTTTCGATTTCTATATCGGTATCAGGAATTTTGTAATTTTGCCTGCACACTCGGTTTAAATAAACAACCGGGGGGTCCTTTCGTAATGTTTCTATAAAATATGAGAGGGTTAAATAATTAATAAGAATAAATTATTAAAAATCTATCGATAGAATAAATTTAAACACAGATTAAATAATTTTAAATACCCGACTTTTTAGGAGAGTTTAAACATGCCTGTGACAATCATGTCCAAAAATTTGCACTTCGAAACCATCTCGTAAGAAAATTTTTCATCGGCTTCTTCCAGCGCTCCCACGATCTCCTCTCTCAATTTCCGCTGCGTTTCCGAATCCTTGCTCAATTCATACAAAACCATATTAACCGTCTTCGCCGTCGTTTCATATGCCGCCACGAAGAAACCAAAAGCCTGAGCAGCGACCGTCTCCAAGCTCAACCCCTCCTCTCCATCCTTCGGCTCCATCGAATCTATCAGCAACTGGATTAAATCATTAATGCGGACGTTGTTCTCCTTACGGTAGTTTATCGTTTCTTCCACGATACTCAGGAAGAATTCGTTGCATTTTTTATCGTCTGTTAGCAGGAGGATGAGGTTTGAGAGGTTTTTGAATACGTTTTTGAAGGCGTAGTAAATGACGCGGTGGATGCTGGGCTGCAGGATTTTTTTTGTCACCAGATAGAACGGGGATACTTCGTTTTCCAAAACGTTGTTCTTGATGCCGAACGCCGTCTGGCTTATGATGTCCATTCCTGATCTAAAGATGAATAAGTAGGGGTTTTTGTAAGGCTGAATTTATGGTGGGACAGCAGTATGAATTTAAAATAAATAATAAATAAAAACACAGATTAAAATTTTAATCTGAATTTGCCGAAAGTAAAAAATAAAGTTAAATCATAATATCCATACGCTAGATGAATGGTGGTTGAACATTTTATTAAATGTTATATAAGAAAGGTTTTTCATTAATACAGAAGAAATATTATTTTCTTGCTTAAATTAGATAAGATTTATTTTGTATTCCTTAGGTTGCATTTATGGTAGGGCAGATCTTGAATGAATTGAAGCAGATCAGTTGAATAAACTCTTTATCTTTATGTCGGTTGTGGAGACTTTAATTATTTAAATAATAATAGTTGTTCTTTCTCCTACTTTTTTTTAACTAGATATATTTTAGAAACTATGTATCCATCTTCAGTAGTTGAAGTTTTAATAAATTAAAAACTTTCCAATCCTCATTTTTGAAGTAAATCAGTAAATCCTCACCTTTCAAGTAAGTCAGTTAAATAAATACTCTTCTTGTAGTTGCTCCTGATGACTCCGCACAGCTTGTCGACGTGCTCCTCGATGATCCAAAACATTGTTTTCAGCTTCCCGGACGTGAACGTCGGCGTCAGCTTCTTCCTGACAAACCTCCAGTCGTCCCCATTCATATTAAATATATGCCCGCTCAGCGGCCTTTCCTTAACATCATAGTCGACACCGCGATCCATGAAGAAATCGAAATCTTTCACCAGAATCAGTCGCAATATTTCAGAATCCATCACCAGCAGCATGGGATTATTGAAAGCGTAAATCCCGCCGATTTTACATCCCCTGGATTTGAACTCACGGTAAGCTGCGTCGATGCTCGTGATGAAATTCTCTTTACCCATGAACGTCCTCGCGAAATCGCCAAAGATCAGATTTTGATTCGCCAGCGTCGGCACTCCGCGCTTCTGCCAATATTTGAAGCGGGTTTTCTTCATCGAAATCACCCATAAGGTAATTATTACGAGGACTGAGATGATTAAAGGATACATGCTTGCTTTGGAAAAGCGCGTGTTATTTTGAATTCAGTGTTCAAAATTATCAATTTTTTATTTACTTGGTCAATATGTTATCTTATTAAGTGCTGGCACCAAATCTTTCGTAAATAGATAACACGAAAAATGTAACTCACACTCTCAAATCAACACGAATAAATTATTATAGGATATTAGAAACCGCGATACTAAAATTCTCAATTGAATCTGAAGACAAAATCTCGCAAAAAAAATATAACTGTGTTTCGCAAAATTAACATATAAAGAGGTATTTATTTCACACAAAAAAAAAAATAGAATAACTAGAAAATAAATAAAAAAAAACATAGATTTAATAAGACGACAAGTGTACAAATCATTAATTTAATTTAGTTCTTTCTTTTGAATTCAATCACAAAAACTTCCTTTTTATAAAAAAAAACCACTAAACTACTCGATCAATTTCTTAGCCTTAAAGTATCTCCTGAGGTAAAGCACTTGCCAAGTCGCCAGGCCGAGCAGACAGAACATTGAGAACACGGAGAAGTACAACACACGGTTATTTGTTGATTCTGAAAAATAGAAAAGAAATTATTTAAGTTTTCCATACATTCTCAGGTATTACGCACAAGAAATATATTTAACGTCCATCTCATTTTTAATTAAAAAAAAATTATAAATTATAAAACTCGCTTAGACTGTGGTGATAGTCTAAGCGAGTTTTATAATTTCTTTACTGCGAATTTAATAGGCTTTGTAACCTTATGAGTTTTGCGATTCTTACAAGAAATATATTCAACGTTTATTTACCGTTTGTATCTCGCATTTCCTCCTCTCGTTTCCTCATGATTGAGAAATCTTGGACGATATCATTCGATAAATCTTCGAGTCTTCTAAGTTCTACTTCGATCGGCTTCAATTTTGCGGCTTCGCCAATCTGAAAACAACGAAATCCGTTAATCAAAATTGAACTAAAATCGAGAAACGCAAGAAAACGTACCCCTTCATAACTCTTGGCTTCGACGCCATGTTTCGTGATCAGAGATACTTCTTGAGGATGACCCCTAACATCTAAATAAATAAAAAAAATATTTATATATTTCAACAATTATTACAAAAACCTTGATTTATTTTATTGAACAACTAATTTACAATGTAAATTAATTATATACCCCGATGGCAATTGGTAAAAGGGGACATCGATTATATATATATATATATATATTAATTATATTTCCTTAACTTTTCAGATCATAACTAAATTAATTATTCAATATACTTCAAAATACTTTTGATTAAACAAAATGACAACGGCAATATAAAACACTCACTTGGCTGGACGTGCGAAACGAAGCAAATTTCATAAGTATCGTAAGTCTCCGTCACGAAAGAGAACTTTCCCTTCGATATATCTTCTCGTTGTCCGAGTATATGACCCTTCGAGTCCCTAATCTGAATGAAAGTATCACAATTAAACACGGACAATCAAGCACCATAGCTGCAAGTACGCACCACATAATCAATTTTCTGGCCCGGCGCTTCCGAGACCTCGAATTCCCCGATAACTGGCACGTTCTGCTGGAGTTCTTCCTTCAAGCACTTAACTGTGTTGGGTTCCAGTTTCCACATGATGCAGCTGGCGCTCGTCGCGCAGAATACCAGCACGGCGATTATTTTCGTGAGGTCCATTTTGTTGCTTTTGTGTCTGTGTGAATTCCAGTGGAATGAGGTTTTATTTGGAGAAGGTTTATTAGAAATTGAAACCGATGAGCTGGCTATCGGGGTGTCATGTCAACTCGCAGGTTAACCAACGTGAATTATAATTTACAGAAATCTCTTTTATTTTATTTAGTACCGCCATCTATTAAGAATGTTTGTTACTAATGTTAGTGCCGCCATCTCTTGAGAATGTCAGTCACTAACGTTAGTGTCGCCATCTCTTGAGAATGTCTGTCACTAATGTTAGTGCCGCCATCTCTTGAGAATGTCTGTCACTAATGTTTAGTGCCGCCATCTCTTGAGAATGTCTGTCACTAATGTTAGTGTCGCCATCTCTTGAGAATGTCTGTCACTAAAGTTAGTGTCGCCATCTCTTGAGAATATCTGTTACTATTTTAGTGTCGCCATCTCTTGAGAATGCCTATAATCATTGAATCATAGAAAATTACTTGATTTAGAGAGTTGAATTTTGTTGGTGAATAATTTGTAAACATGTAAGTTTAAATTTTACTAAATAATCACCTAATTCGGTTATTTTAAATTTATTTACTTGAATCAATCGATACAAATCGTAATAAACACGAAAATTTCACAATGAAATAACAGGAAAAACCGAATCGTGACCTAACCTAGAATTTATGAAATTCTTGGTTTAATATTAATTCTAATTGTAAATCATTTGCAGATTAAACGATGCTTTCTATTGGGCGAAGCTGTTTCTCGCGGGTGGTGATACAACAGTGCAAATGTTCCATAAGTAACGGTCTGTCGAGGAGTGTACGTCCACAGAATGGAATCGGAAGGGCTCTCTCGGGTGCACCGATGTGGACTCGACAGCCCTTGTCGAAGGCTATTCGTGTGAGTAAATATATAAAGGCCGATTCACAATCTTCCAATACAAAAGTCCATCCATCCAAATTGTGAATGGATATACGTAAATCCTATGATTCATCGTTTCCATTCTGTTCTTGGTCCTAAGCGATTGTGAAAGGATACACATAAATCCAATTATTCATCGTCTCTGTTTTCATTCCCGGGAGATTGTGAATGGGTCCTAAATCATTATGAAAATTTAAACTCTTGTAGTTCATATCATCGTTTGTGGTTATGACATCATTTTGTATAAATAAGAATGGAAATTCCAGTTGATTGCCGATTTGTATTTCGATTTAAAATATTGTTTCTCTTTTATTTTAGGCGGGTTTCTTGAGGGGATCCGGGACGACGACGCTCTCAGTTAACATGATTGCGGAAAGCTCCACGAAATCTAACAAAAAAGTGGGTTACTGGCTGTTGAGCTGCAGCGGGATGGTTTTCGTGGCGGTCGTCCTAGGTATTGTAATCGGTTCTTATTTCTTACTGACGTACAGCATCTATGAAGTTGTCGAGAAGGCTGTCGAAAGTAGCAAGGGGAAATGAAATAACACAAACTTTGTGTGCAATAAATTATTATTGGGAATAGAGTAAAGCTTTATAATAATGAAGCAATGGGAATAATTTTAATGTATTACAAGCAGAGCTGTGTAGTCGTTATAAGGAATCGGTTCTGATTTATTAACAAAAAAAAAAATTTCTACTTCGACTTTAAAATTTTGTTCAATGGGCATATTTTATGTTGTTTCATATAAAATATATTTTAGTTTAACAATAGTAATTGTATTAATGTGGAGCTGATTTTAAAGGCGCAATAAACTTTAATTAAGAACCGAATTTCGTTTGTTTCTTTTCCTTCTTTTGAACGGAACAAGTTTTTCAGGTGGTGTAACGAGATTAACGGAATCCGGTCTGTCGATGGTGACGTGGAAATTACTAGGGGAGAAAATGCCGAGGACTCAGTCCGAATGGGAAGAGGAGTTTAAGAAGTACCAGGAGTTTCCGGAATTTAAATTGTAAGGTTGTTGAAAAAAATGCTGTCCTTTTCAAAACACTTTTAAAATGAGTGGTTTGTTTCCGATATTTTTGAGTGAAATTGTTTCAATAAGGATCCCACTTTTAAAACAAATTATTTGATTTGCGACCTTTGAATAAATTACAACTTTTTTTTTTAATATTATGTAAAAGACAGGATTCGAGAAGAAAAAAACAAACCACTTATTAAATTATTGAAATTCATTTTTGCTATTTTTTAATAAGTTATTCATAGTAAAAAAAAAAATTGTTTTTTTCGTACAGAAAGAACAAAGACATGACTTTGTCGGAATTCAAATGGATCTGGCACATGGAATTCGGGCACAGAATGTGGGGTCGGCTGATCGGCGCCGCTTTCCTCCTGCCCGCTACTTATTTCTGGGCGACGGGAAAGTTTAAAGCCGGCATGAAACCACGTGTATTGATATTGGGAAGCCTCATCGGAGCTCAGGTATGCAAAAAAAAAATATAGACAATATTTATTGGATATTGAGCTGCAACGGGATGGTTTTCATAGAAGATTGACCATCGCTCGAAAACGAGAAAGATGAATTTACGTGTTTCTCACAGGAAGAGACGGACTCTCTGTAAACCATATGTTTCGATTCCCGGGCGATTGTAAATCTGCCCTTAGTTTTAAAATAAATCACAACCCTCAAAACTAAATACCCTTTTTTTTTTGTTTAATATTAATAATTTGAATAATTTATATTTTAGGGTTTGTTGGGCTGGTATATGGTGAAGTCCGGTTTAGAAGACAGATTCCACGGGCCGAGTGATGTTCCCAGAGTATCTCAATACCGGTTAGCGGCGCATCTCAGTCTTGCATTTGTCCTATACAGCGGGTTCTTGTGGTCTGCTCTGGATCACTTATTGCCGGCCGATACAATACAAAATATCAGCAGGCGCATCGTTACTCAAGCCAGAAAATTCCGCATGCTGGCACACACTTGCAAGGGGATGGTTTTTCTAACAGCTCTCTCAGGTATAAATAACGAAGTGAGCATTTGAATTATAAGCGCACTATTTAAATGAGAAATACAAAATAATTTTAATATAATCAATTATATTTTCCCATGATTCAGTAAATCCTTAAGATTGCCGAGCATGGGAACGTTGTTGCGAAGCAGAAGCAACACCAGCATGTGAATATTCCGATTCGCGACAATCGATAAGAATTAAAACTGTTTTTTGTTTAATTAATCCTTTTAATGTTTTTTGTTTGTTTTAGGTGCCTTTGTGGCAGGATTAGACGCTGGTCTAGTGTACAATTCTTTCCCCAAAATGGCGGATAAATGGATACCAGACGATATTTTAGCTCTGAGCCCGAAACTGTCTAACATTACTGAAAATCCAACGACGGTCCAGTTTGATCACAGGATTTTAGGAACGACTACTTTAACCTTGATATCAGCACTCTGGTTGATGTCTAGGAAAAGAATTTTACCACCGAGAGCCTACATTGCCGCTAACGCCTTAACGGCAATGGCTTGGGTTCAAGTAAGTTACAACCATGTATTTCTTCCATATATATTCTCTCATATTTCACAAGGTTGTTAGAAAATGTGCGAAAAAAACCTCACACTTGGGAAACACTAAAAACTTTTGTGTTAGAAATTATTTCACTGTGACTGTAATGTCAATTTAATTCTCAAGCTTTACATCCATCTCTTGTTAGCGTCTATTTTATGATTCATCAAATCTTTTTCTTTTACTTCAGGTATTATTAGGTATTACTACATTACTGACCTACGTGCCTGTGCCGCTGGCGGCGAGTCATCAGAGCGGCTCCTTGGTCCTGCTCTCGACAGCCATTTGGTTAACACACGAACTGAAACGCTTACCTAAATAAAGTTTAGTGTTGATATCACAACACCACCAGGTGGGTAAACTGATCCAAATGGGGTAATTGCAGTATAAATCTAAGTAATAATCAAGTGTTAAACGAGTCAAAAAAAAAATTATTTATATTGTGAGATTAAAATAACGTATAAGTTAAATTTAATATCATATGATCGAGAACTATTCTCCTCTAGTGTTTTAAAAAAAATTTATTAAAAAAATGATGGCAATAAAAATATACACATGCTATAGGTATTATTTGGTAGTATGGTATTTGCATTTATTTAACAAAAACACATTTATATTATTACTTAGATTCATATTATTCGAAGATATTTGTCGGTGTGTATGTGAAGTTTTCTTTATTATTTATTTAATCCTCCTAAAAGAAAAAGCGTACTGAAATCGAATTAGCCTAAGCGAAAATAAATAAACAGTAAATTTAACAAACTTTATTGTATAATCTTTAAATTTAAAATACACACCAATTCACAAAAATAAATAAGTTGTTCTCGCAAAAACTCCACAGGATTTATATTTTTTGTATAATTTAGAAAAGAAAAAAACTGTTAAAGAAATAACAATATTACAACCTTTTGTTTTACATCGATATTCATTGCAAACACAAATTAATTTAAAATGCTAACAAAGGTGGTATTAATTGAAAATGCAGCACTTGTGTAAGGTGATAACGTCAATATAAATCATGATGATAATATATTTTTTTCTTCTTTGTGCTACTTGTAATGGGTATTTAACTTACATTTTATTCTCCTGATGTTTTTGTTGGTAAACGATCTTTTAAAACTAATTTGTAAATAATAATAATAACAAACAAGAGTTTAAGTGATTGTAAGGTTTTTTCATTCACTACTTGTGTTGTGTGATTTTCTTCCTTTTTATCATCAGAGTACTTCAGCTGGTATAATAAACGTGGGAAATGTTTTATTATTTATTTTGAAAATCTGTCATTTTAGCAAAACAAAAATATATATATATGTAGCATCAAAGTCTGTTAACCATTCAGGTTACATTTAATAAACTAAATAAACATTTGGTATGTTTATTGTCATGTTTGAAAGCCTTTCGAGCATGTCTCAAAAAAGGAAGAAGAAAAAAACAACACTTTCTAAATCAGGACGATTATGCAACAACTAATTTTTCATTTAAAGAAAATTCCACTTGTGCATTTAAAGTGTTCCTAATTTTGCAAAATCAAGTGAGTTCTCGGTGAATGTGTGAGAAATCCTTTCGCGGATATAAAAGACTCGATGTAAAATTTTGTTGTTTAAATAAAGCGCAAAAAAATGTAGAATCGCGGGTTTTTGTCGAAATTTAAAAAGGCCCGGTTTTTCAATCATGGCTTAAACTTCACAAATAATACAATGCATTATTTTTAAATGAAACAATAATACGCAGAGCTTAAATTAAAGGCTTTAACCTAAGCTTTGCTTAATTATGTTAACGTTACTAAAGAAGAATGTAAACAAGATTACTGAAGTAATCTATGGTTATTAGTTTTTTTTTAATTGTAAAACTTTTAGTTATTGTTTCATTTACAAATAATATATAAATGAAAAGTATAAAAGTGAAATTTGAGCCATGAAAAAAAAAACCGGGCTCTTAAAGTTATTTATTTCAGGGTAGAGATTAAAAACGAAATTAAATTAAATATATATTATATTAATTTCAATATACAACAAAATCGTTTAAAAAAAAAACAAGAAAAAGAAAAATAGAGAAAGAGGGAGAATATGATTATATATATACAAAGTATTCATCAACGATAGATAAAATCAATTATTTTATATAATTAATTTATGTGAAAAAAAGAAAACAATAATTGAATGTTAATTTCTGGACTATTAGGCCCAGTTTAATCAAACGTCAAAGTTTTGTTGACAACTGCAGTCAGCATCTTCAGAGGCTTACTTTTCTAAAATAATTGATTTTGCCCATCACGAATGTACGTTTCTCCGGGAGACTTTAAATTGGTAATAAATACATCAACGTAAAACAGGATCGCTTAAAATCACCGAAATTCCTCAACAATTACAAGCGACCGTTTTTTAAAACAAAAAAACAAGCAAAACCCTGTTTTATTTTAAAATACGACCTGTTTTGATGCTTCGAAGGCATCTTGCACGAGAAGAAATATCGAAAGGTCATATAAATAATAATAATAATAAAACAAAATTTACCTTCATTGTTCCTTTCATTTATTGTTTTTTTTTTTATATATATATTAACCCGTTTAAATCTATTTAATTTTTTTATTTAAGAAAATACATCTTGTGAAATAACGATGCGCCTTTTGTTCGAAGAGAGAGAAAATAATCAACGACCCTAATTTACGCTTACTTTAATTCATTTAAGTTTTCCCTTTTTTTTTTGTTTACTCACTTGTTTCAACGACCTGAGTGGGGTGATATGAGCCGAAATTCTATGAAATAAAATAATAATGGGAAATAAAAAAAAAAACGAACGATGTACAATAAATAGGAGCGTATGGTATAATATCAATTAATTAACGTCATCATCACCGTATCTTACAGAGAACTATTATAAACAGGGGGGGGGAATATTTATACTGAATGAGTTTCACTGTTTTAAATTGTTTTTTTATTACACTTGAATAGAAATATTCAAGTGTGATAAAATATATTGTCTTTTTGATTATTTTAAAAATTATTTCAGAACACTATAAACAAATAAAAATGACCCTGATAAATAAAATTACTTCGCCGTATTGAAATGACTCAACAAATACAACCGTATTAACAATTATTGATTGATTTCACACCAAAACTTTTTTTCAGGATAATTTCCCCGCACATTCTAAACGGAAATGTTTGTATTTTAAATTATTCATTCGAATTTTTTAATATGACAAATCAAATGGTATTTCTTTATCCTAATTATAAATTTTGACCTGTTGTATCATCATTCTCATTAATCACTAAAATTTTTGCTTAATTAAAATTTCAATTACAAACATTCCGTTCATTCAGTCATATTTCCCCCCCTCTAAATATATACATTATACACCATATATAAAATATCTTTGCGGTAAATAAAATATATAAAAGTATGAAATTCTGATTACACGCTTTTCTCTTTGTTTTATTTATTTTTAATACAGTTAATTACTTTTTTATTTTAAAACTTTTGCTTGTAATAAAAATATCTGTACACGCTTAACTTAAAAAATATATGTATAAGAATATTAACAAAAAAAAAAAATCTTCAGTCAAATAAACAGAGCTCAACTTATTTAAAAAATTAAAATAAAACACAATCGACTAGCAGTTTTGTAAGCTGTGAAGAAAAAACAATATACACAATATAAATGAAAAGATAATTAAAAAAAATATATATTATTTTTTATAATCTATTTTTTGTTTTGTTGATATGGTCTAGTCATCTTTTCATTCCATCTTCGCTTCCATTAATTAACTAACTTTTATTATGTATATTTATATAAAATATAAAAAAAGATGATTAAAAAATTAATAAATCCGTATTTTTTTTGCTTTTCTCTCTTATTTTTTGATGTTGTCGATATATATCACCTCCGCAGTTGTTTGCAACTGCCCCCTTTCCCGAACACCTTGTTTCTTCTTCGGCACTCTGTTTTTTTTTTATTGTTCGTCACTCACACTCACCATTCGTCCGGTGTTTCGATTTCATGACTGCTTCCATTGTTCCGTGTTGATGATTACTTGAACTATGTAGCCAGTCGGGATTTTCGCCTCTTCGACATGCAGTTTGTCGCCGAGCAGCTTCCCACCGAAGAACCATCTCTGCCGGGACGATTCTATGCCTTCTTGACTCTGTAACAAAATTTATATAAAAAAAATTCAATAAAAAAATTACACTGACCTGTAGCTTTTTCTTGCATATTCCGATTGTGTCCGTAGTATAAACCGATAATTTAACATCTGTACAATTATGCGACAGCCGCAGTTTCAAAGTGGCCTCCGTTCCGCCGTCGATCGGCTCGGAATAGTCGGCGGGGGAGTCCCTACCGTTATCCTCCTTGACGATATTTATGGGATAACTGAGACAGTAAATAGGAACCAGGTACCTAGAGCCCAACTCGTCGTAGCACTCGGTCAGGTAGCCGTTGGGAACGGAAACGCTGGCCCCGTCCAGGATGGCCTGCGCCAGCTCATAGTCCATGGCCTCTGCGGCTACGGCCGCCGCCCTCAGGGCGTCCCATATCTCCTTGCGACCGTCGAAGGCGGGCGCCGTGTCCCAGAACTCGTCCCGCTTACTCCGCAGTTGACCCTCCGTCAATGGCACATCTGATTTCCAACGGATCGTTTCATGGCACAACGGGTGATTTTTACGTGTACTACCTAAATATAACAAAACAATAATTTCTTTAATAAACCGAATCAACTATCGATTCTTTATGAAATTATTTTTTCCTTCAGTAACGTCTGATCCAAAGTATAAACAATGTTATATTGTTGAAAAGATAATTTATAGAGGAATCCAATTAATATGGTTTGAAAAACGATAATAAAAGTAAATGTTTTTTAAGCAACATAAAAGTTTTTTTTTTAATTAATTTTATAGTTTATTGACTATTACAAAAGAACTATAAAAACAAATAGATGTTTATGAAATGAATAAAAGAACTTGTGTTTATCGAGCTGCAATTAGCTATTAAATAGTTACGTCTTCATTACATTCAACACGCACACGAGCGAACTATCAACGGTAATGTAATTATTAATCATCTTTCTTGACATACATATTTAATTCGATTGATTTGTTATGACAGCATTAATGAACCCACACACGTACACACACTCACTCACACACATAGAGCCCATTAAATAATTCCACTGCAAACAAAACCATTTCACTTTCCACGACTCATTCCCTCCCGTCACGGACAATCGATACTGTAGCGATTGCAAAATTATAAATAATAATTTTCGGTTGTGTTATGATGTACCTGAACTGGGTCTCGATATCGACCCCGGGGATTCGTCGATGGCTCCGCTCCTGCTCCTCGTGATACCTATACAACCGCCCATCCTGGAATTCTCATCGTCGTCAGTCCTACGCACAGTGCCTCCGCTACGTCTCCTGCCATTTCGCGCCCATTATTATTACAGCAACGGCGACGACGATTCCGATTTGAAACTTGCAAGACACGGAGATGACATGACACTCATGACATTTCCACTGGCCCCGCCGTTGGCAGCACTGCGTTTTCAAGTCACGCCAACTTTACATTGAGGATGAAAATTTCAGAAATAAAATCATTGAAAATGGAAAACCTAAATTGTTATTAATTCCTAAATTATCACAATACCTACTCCAATTATAAATTTATTTCCTCAAGTTCACACTATTGTAAATAACCCATCAATATTATTACAATTGACAAATACCATTTTCGAAAAAAAAAAAATAATAACATAATTAATTTTGGTTGTATAGCTCTTTCGGCTGAAATTATAAAAATAGATAGTTTCAGTTTATGAAAAATCTAACAACCATCCATGTAAAAAATCTACAAATGAAACATCTTATGAATAATCTATGAAAAAACTTAAATAAATAATCTATGGAAATCAAAATATCATATCATTGAAAACTAAAATAATATATCTATGAAAACTAAAATAACTTATCAATGAAAATCTAAAAATATTAAACTTTGTGTAGTGATGGTTTAAATAATGCAGAATCAAAATCCGTCAACAAATTGTTAGAATTCCGCCTAGAAATATATTTTTTTTTAATTTCGAAGTTTGCAGCCAAAGAATGGAAAAGGTTAAAAGATTATCTATCCTAATTTAAAAATTAATTGATATGAAATATCTAATAGTATTATCAATGAAAATATGCAAGTATTTATGAACAATATATAAATATATCATCGATTGATATTAAAATGATCCATCTATGAATTTAAATGACTCTATGAATAATCTAAACGTATTTATCTATGAAAAATAAATATCTATGATTAGAATACACACTCTATGAAATTATAAAATGAATCTATGAATAATCGAAAAGTATTTATCTATGAGAATTAGATATCTATGATTGGAATACACACTCTATGAAATTATAAAATGAATCTATGAATAATCGAAAAGTATTTATCTATGAGAATTAGATATCTATGATTAGAATACACACTCTATGAAATTATAAAATGAATCTATGAATAATCGAAAAGTATTTATCTATGAGAATTAGATATCTATGATTACAATACACACTCTATGAAATTATAAAATGTATCTATGAAAAATCGAAATATAATATCTATGAAAATCGAAATCTATGATTTAATCTCCATCTATGAATTTACGTAATGTATCTATGAAAAATCTACAAATATTACATCAATGGAAAGACTGCAAAGATCTCTTCGCGTTACTGTTTTCCTGGTACGAAATCGAAAATTCAGGCGATTTTCAATGGAATGCGGCAAGCGAATCAAGTGCAAACGAGCGTTTTAATTAAATGCGATGCAAACATTATTATTTATTTAAAATTACCAATGCTTAAACACTTTTTAATTGCATTTTCTTTCACAAAATAAAATATTTAAGTATAAATTAGATTTTTCTTCTACAAAAATAATAAACTGAACTTTCAAATTATCAATTTTCTTGATATTTCGTAAATTAATAGTTTTCAGTGTGCTGAACTATAATCCGTTGTCAAAAAAATATTATGCCTACAAATATATTTCCTTAAATTTTCAATTAAAACAAAAAGTTGAAACCCCTTTGAAAAATTTCAATTTTATCAATTTCTGAAAAAAGTTTAATTATCGTTAAAATGAGCTGAAACTTTCCCAAAATATAGTTTAAATAATGCAGAATAAGAATCCGTAAACAGATTGTTCAAATTCCGACTAGAAATATTTTTTTTTAATTTTTGAAGTTTCTGAAAAAGTTCAAAGGGGGGACCCTTTGGTTTTTCAAAAAGTTTATTTATGGATAAAATGAGCTGAAATTTTCCCAAAATATAGTTTAAATAGTGCAGAATAAGAATCCGTCAACAGATTGTTCGAATTCCGCCTAGAAGTATTTTTTTTTAATTTTTGAAGTTCTGAAAAAGTGCAATCCTTTGAACATCTCTACGAACATTTTCGATTTTGGCCAATTTTTGAAAAAAGTTTATTTATGGATAAAATGAGCTGAAACTTTGTGTAGATATAGTTTAAATAATGCAGAATAAGAATCCGTCAACAGATTGTTCGAATTCCGCCTAGAAATATTTTTTTTTTAATTTTGAAATTCTGAAAAAGTTCAAAGGGGGGACCCTTTGGTTTTTCAAAAAGTTTATTTATGGATAAAATGAGCTGAAATTTTCCCAAAATATAGTTTAAATAGTGCAGAATAAGAATCCGTCAACAGATTGTTCGAATTCCGCCTAGAAGTATTTTTTTTTAATTTTTGAAGTTCTGAAAAAGTGCAATCCTTTGAACATCTCTACGAACATTTTCGATTTTGGCCAATTTTTGAAAAAAGTTTATTTATGGATAAAATGAGCTGAAACTTTGTGTAGATATAGTTTAAATAATGCAGAATAAGAATCCGTCAACAGATTGTTCGAATTCCGCCTAGAAATATTTTTTTTTAATTTTTGAAATTCTGAAAAAGTTCAAAGGGTCCCCCCTTTGGTTTTTCAAAAAGTTTATTTATGGATAAAATGAGCTGAAATTTTCCCAAAATATAGTTTAAATAGTGCAGAATAAGAATCCGTCAACAGATTGTTCGAATTCCGCCTAGAAGTATTTTTTTTTAATTTTTGAAGTTCTGAAAAAGTGCAATCCTTTGAACATCTCTACGAACATTTTCGATTTTGGCCAATTTTTGAAAAAAGTTTATTTATGGATAAAATGAGCTGAAACTTTGTGTAGATATAGTTTAAATAATGCAGAATAAGAATCCGTCAACAGATTGTTCGAATTCCGCCTAGAAATATTTTTTTTTAATTTTTGAAATTCTGAAAAAGTTCAAAGGGTCCCCCCTTTGGTTTTTCAAAAAGTTTATTTATGGATAAAATGAGCTGAAATTTTCCCAAAATATAGTTTAAATAGTGCAGAATAAGAATCCGTCAACAGATTGTTCGAATTCCGCCTAGAAGTATTTTTTTTTAATTTTTGAAGTTCTGAAAAAGTGCAATCCTTTGAACATCTCTACGAACATTTTCGATTTTGGCCAATTTTTGAAAAAAGTTTATTTATGGATAAAATGAGCTGAAACTTTGTGTAGATATAGTTTAAATAATGCAGAATAAGAATCCGTCAACAGATTGTTCGAATTCCGCCTAGAAATATTTTTTTTTAATTTTTGAAATTCTGAAAAAGTTCAAAGGGTCCCCCCTTTGGTTTTTCAAAAAGTTTATTTATGGATAAAATGAGCTGAAATTTTCCCAAAATATAGTTTAAATAGTGCAGAATAAGAATCCGTCAACAGATTGTTCGAATTCCGCCTAGAAGTATTTTTTTTTAATTTTTGAAGTTCTGAAAAAGTGCAATCCTTTGAACATCTCTACGAACATTTTCGATTTTGGCCAATTTTTGAAAAAAGTTTATTTATGGATAAAATGAGCTGAAACTTTGTGTAGATATAGTTTAAATAATGCAGAATAAGAATCCGTCAACAGATTGTTCGAATTCCGCCTAGAAATATTTTTTTTTAATTTTTGAAATTCTGAAAAAGTTCAAAGGGTCCCCCCTTTGGTTTTTCAAAAAGTTTATTTATGGATAAAATGAGCTGAAATTTTCCCAAAATATAGTTTAAATAGTGCAGAATAAGAATCCGTCAACAGATTGTTCGAATTCCGCCTAGAAGTATTTTTTTTTAATTTTTGAAGTTCTGAAAAAGTGCAATCCTTTGAACATCTCTACGAACATTTTCGATTTTGGCCAATTTTTGAAAAAAGTTTATTTATGGATAAAATGAGCTGAAACTTTGTGTAGATATAGTTTAAATAATGCAGAATAAGAATCCGTCAACAGATTGTTCGAATTCCGCCTAGAAATATTTTTTTTTAATTTTTGAAATTCTGAAAAAGTTCAAAGGGTCCCCCCTTTGGTTTTTCAAAAAGTTTATTTATGGATAAAATGAGCTGAAATTTTCCCAAAATATAGTTTAAATAGTGCAGAATAAGAATCCGTCAACAGATTGTTCGAATTCCGCCTAGAAGTATTTTTTTTTAATTTTTGAAGTTCTGAAAAAGTGCAATCCTTTGAACATCTCTACGAACATTTTCGATTTTGGCCAATTTTTGAAAAAAGTTTATTTATGGATAAAATGAGCTGAAACTTTGTGTAGATATAGTTTAAATAATGCAGAATAAGAATCCGTCAACAGATTGTTCGAATTCCGCCTAGAAATATTTTTTTTTAATTTTTGAAATTCTGAAAAAGTTCAAAGGGTCCCCCCTTTGGTTTTTCAAAAAGTTTATTTATGGATAAAATGAGCTGAAATTTTCCCAAAATATAGTTTAAATAGTGCAGAATAAGAATCCGTCAACAGATTGTTCGAATTCCGCCTAGAAGTATTTTTTTTTAATTTTTGAAGTTCTGAAAAAGTGCAATCCTTTGAACATCTCTACGAACATTTTCGATTTTGGCCAATTTTTGAAAAAAGTTTATTTATGGATAAAATGAGCTGAAACTTTGTGTAGATATAGTTTAAATAATGCAGAATAAGAATCCGTCAACAGATTGTTCGAATTCCGCCTAGAAATATTTTTTTTTAATTTTTGAAATTCTGAAAAAGTTCAAAGGGTCCCCCCTTTGGTTTTTCAAAAAGTTTATTTATGGATAAAATGAGCTGAAATTTTCCCAAAATATAGTTTAAATAGTGCAGAATAAGAATCCGTCAACAGATTGTTCGAATTCCGCCTAGAAGTATTTTTTTTTAATTTTTGAAGTTCTGAAAAAGTGCAATCCTTTGAACATCTCTACGAACATTTTCGATTTTGGCCAATTTTTGAAAAAAGTTTATTTATGGATAAAATGAGCTGAAACTTTGTGTAGATATAGTTTAAATAATGCAGAATAAGAATCCGTCAACAGATTGTTCAAATTCCGACTAGAAATATTTTTTTTTAATTTTTGAAGTTTCTGAAAAAGTTCAAAGGGGGGACCCTTTGGGTTTTCAAAAAGTTTATTTATGGATAAAATGAGCTGAAACTTTCCCAAAATATAGTTTAAATAGTGCAGAATAAGAATCCGTAAACAGATTGTTCGAATTCCGCCTAGAAATATTTTTTTTTAATTTTTGAAGTTCTGAAAAATTCAAACTTTTCCTTTGAACATTATCGATTTTGGTCAATTTTTCAAAAAAGTTTATTTATGGATAAAATGAGCTGAAACTTTCCCTAAATATAGTTTAAATAATGCAGAATAAGAATCCGTAAACAGATTGTTCAAATTCCGACTAGAAATATTTTTTTTTAATTTTTGAAGTTTCTGAAAAAGTTCAAAGGGGGGACCCTTTGGTTTTTCAAAAAGTTTATTTATGGATAAAATGAGCTGAAATTTTCCCAAAATATAGTTTAAATAGTGCAGAATAAGAATCCGTCAACAGATTGTTCGAATTCCGCCTAGAAGTATTTTTTTTTAATTTTTGAAGTTCTGAAAAAGTGCAATCCTTTGAACATCTCTACGAACATTTTCGATTTTGGCCAATTTTTGAAAAAAGTTTATTTATGGATAAAATGAGCTGAAACTTTGTGTAGATATAGTTTAAATAATGCAGAATAAGAATCCGTCAACAGATTGTTCGAATTCCGCCTAGAAATATTTTTTTTTAATTTTTGAAATTCTGAAAAAGTTCAAAGGGTCCCCCCTTTGGTTTTTCAAAAAGTTTATTTATGGATAAAATGAGCTGAAATTTTCCCAAAATATAGTTTAAATAGTGCAGAATAAGAATCCGTCAACAGATTGTTCGAATTCCGCCTAGAAGTATTTTTTTTTAATTTTTGAAGTTCTGAAAAAGTGCAATCCTTTGAACATCTCTACGAACATTTTCGATTTTGGCCAATTTTTGAAAAAAGTTTATTTATGGATAAAATGAGCTGAAACTTTGTGTAGATATAGTTTAAATAATGCAGAATAAGAATCCGTCAACAGATTGTTCAAATTCCGACTAGAAATATTTTTTTTTAATTTTTGAAGTTTCTGAAAAAGTTCAAAGGGGGGACCCTTTGGGTTTTCAAAAAGTTTATTTATGGATAAAATGAGCTGAAACTTTCCCAAAATATAGTTTAAATAGTGCAGAATAAGAATCCGTAAACAGATTGTTCGAATTCCGCCTAGAAATATTTTTTTTTAATTTTTGAAGTTCTGAAAAATTCAAACTTTTCCTTTGAACATTATCGATTTTGGTCAATTTTTCAAAAAAGTTTATTTATGGATAAAATGAGCTGAAACTTTCCCTAAATATAGTTTAAATAATGCAGAATAAGAATCCGTAAACAGATTGTTCAAATTCCGACTAGAAATATTTTTTTTTAATTTTTGAAGTTTCTGAAAAAGTTCAAAGGGGGGACCCTTTGGTTTTTCAAAAAGTTTATTTATGGATAAAATGAGCTGAAATTTTCCCTAAATATAGTTTAAATAATGCAGAATAAGAATCCGTCAACAGATTGTTTGAATTCCACCTAGAAATATTTTTTTTAATTTTTAAAGTTTCTGAAAAAGTTCATTTTCGGTTTGCCACAAAAAGTACTTCGGGCTGAAACTTTGTAAAAAAATATTTTTAATGTGCTAAATATTTTTGATAAGTGTCAAAGTGAGTTACAGTTTTAAGGGTGCATAAGTGCCGAAGAAATAAAAGCCAGTAATTTATAAAAATGTTAATATTTATTCTAAAACTAAAATGCACAATATATAATGTAGAAAACGTATATACGTATAAACAGTAAACTAATAACCATAGCATTAAGACTATCGAGTAATTTCAATAAACAAACAACATGAAAATCTTTATCACATTTTCCAGAAAAAAAAAAAAATCATCACTATGGTTAATCATAACATTCGAAAAAATTGTAGGAATGTGTAATATAAACTTAAATTATTCAAAAGCAAATCAGAGGAGAAAGAAAGCATTGATTAGAAGGAAAATCCTCCATTCGGCATCTGGTCTTGCATCTGGGGATTGAAAGCAATTTGGCCCTCGGCGTTGGTATGGACAGGAAGATCTTGAGCTTCACCCTAAAAAACAAACAAGAAAAAAATATATATATTAGATGATAAATATAAATACAAAATAAAGGGGTGTAACCTTTTCGGCAAGACCTACCCTACGATTGAACAGTAAACAATTTAATAAAACATTTGTTAAATTTATTTTTGAACCATGTAGTGGTCACCTCTAAGAAAAACAAGAATTATTTGGAAGAATCATAGAAAGAAATAAAATCTTTAGACTTTTTTTTTTTATAAAATTGCTTTAAACTCAACTTCTAACTTAAGTATGTTAACAATTAATTTTGTGAAAAGCAAATACTAACCTCTGAAAAGAAGTTCTCGATGATATACAGAGACTTCTCATAGACTTTCTCGTTATCGTGACCTTGCAGAGCTTCCAGGCAGTCCAATCCACCGCATTCCTCAATCATAATAGCCACCTTATCAGCTTCACCGGATTTATTTGCAGCCTAAACACATAAATATTCGAATTACAATTTTTAACCAAGTATATATTCTTTTGAGTCATTTCACAATTTAATTTTTAATTCAATACGCATTTTCAAAAAATTCAGTGATCTAATTAATTGATATTTCAACTTGAATTTGTTTAATATGGGTTTTATTAAATTGAATATACTTATGTCCAATGAAATAAAATTCTTAATATTCTTTGCAACACATTATTTCAGGTAATAAGGAATTTCCACATTTTCTCCATATTATTCAGTGGATTTTCATAATTTTATTGCCTTCTAAGAGTTCGCATTTTTTATTACCTGAGTATTACATTTTTTAGTTTTTATTTGTACAAAAGAAAGAATAAAATTTAAACAAATTAATATTGTCTATATTTTATGAGATGAATACTTACATTTAAAATATTAATCAACCCGTCGAGAATCACAATAATTGTCCTGCAATCATTGCAATTCAATAAGTTGCACATTGGTTTCAATGCCCCCATCTCGACGAGTTTGCCAAGTTGTTCGATGGTGCCCCCACTGGTGTAATTCGATATGGCCCAAGCAGCCTCCTTTTGCGATTTGAAGTCTCCCGACTGAAGCACCCTGAGCAGGGGATCCATAATGCCAGCATCGATGACATATTGAATCTGCTGCGAGTTTCCTGCCGTTATATTCGAGACAGTCCAAGCAGCCTCCTTCACGAGATTAAGCCTCGTGTGCTCCATCAGCTTCCCCATAACACTCAACGCCCCCGCATTTAAAACCATGTCCGTTTGAGTGTCGTTACCAGTGACGATGTTACCAACGGCTCGAAGCGCAGGCGTTAAAACAGTGATTTCATTTTCACCCAGTAGCTGGACCAAACGGTTAATCAAACCAGTGTCTAAGACCGCTTGTATCTTCTCGTTGGTCCCATCGGTCAAATAACTCAGAGCCCAACACGTATCGGCCAGCACGTCTTTGTCGTTGTAATGCAATAACTGCGCCAGAGTCGGCAAGCATGGCTTTACCAGTTCGAAGTTTACCGGGGGGTTTTTGTTCCGGCACAAATTGGAAATTGCCCAAACGACGTTCCGGAGCAGACCGAGGGGAGTGTCCGGTTTGATCAGGCTCAGGAGGATCGGGAGGACCTTGCAGTCCAGGACGTAGTCGCGGGTCTTCGGGCCATCGCCGGCTATGTTGCCGATGGCCCAGACTGCTTGTTCGACGACGTCAGGACAAGGGGACGTCAGCAGGGTTTTCAGTTTCGGCAAGGCACCCTCTTGGACGACAGCGTTTGTTTGTTCGGAAGTTCCGGAAGCGATGTTTGTTATGGCCCAGCAAGCTTCAAATTGTAACGACGGTCTGAAATTGTGCAATTAAATAATTACAATTAATTTAAAACAAAAAAATAAACGTTCTAGAGAATTCATCACAATTCGGCTTATTTTGACAAATTTCAAACAAAAGTTATTCGGAATTTAATTCTCTATAAATTTTAATTGAAACATTTTTTCATAGCTGGCCAAACGCTGTGTATATTTCGACAAAATATATATATTTTTTTAATAATTAAAACAACATTTGGCAATATAAAATCATTTCACTAACTTATTTGAACGTGTGAGGAAATCAACGCATCTTGGAACGACTCCTAAGCGAATCATGTGATCAATCGGAGGGTTCCTCTCCCTGCTGAGAATCTTCCGGCAGGCTTGCGTCGCCTTCAATTGGATATCTTCATCGTTGGACATCATTCCTGCGTATTACAAATAAAAATATTAAATATAAACACATCTTTCTTCAGACCATATGAATATAGCATAAGTAATTGAATACATGTAGGTATTAGTCTTTCTGCTTTATTAAAATATGAAATAAACACGACTTTCTAGTTATTTTTATAAAACACTACGCTTAAGTTAATTACATATTTTAAAAATGAAATTTGTTCTAAATCATTGAAAACAATTTTAATCCCCTACCGGACAAAATTTCTTCAGCAGACATAGAAACCGGAGATGTGGCGTTGTTCTCCAGCAATGTCGCAGCGGCCTCTTCGACCAGAGTAATATTACGCCTTTTAAGCAACTGATCATCCTTCCTGGCTTTGCGGAGCTCGATGCACTGCCCAATACGCCTTCTCCTCATCTCCTGAAAACAATCATCATACAATTAATAATAATAATGGAATGAAACTTAGGGCCTGGGAACGAGAAAGGTACAGAAATCGATTCACGATCGCCTTACACACTATGTATACGATCCGTTTCCTTTCTTTATCCCAGGCAATCGTTAATGTTTCGAGTAAAACCGACGGTAACTCACCTCAAAGTCCTTTCCCTTGTTCTTGAAGGAACGAATTCTGTGATCGTTTTCAGCCATGTTTCTATTCCTACAAATAAAATAAAGATAATATTAAAAGAATAGCATCCCTTAAAATACAGAAATCCGCATTTATTCAATCACTCGAGCGTGATATACAATCTATATCTCAGAAATTACGGGCTGATTCAAAAGCGCGAAAACGAGAATAGAATGGAAATGACGAATCATTTACAGTATTCATTATATTTATTTTCAAGACTGTGTATTATAAATACAAAAAATAAGCAACAGAATCAACATGTGGAATGCAATTAAATGTATTATTAAAAACTATAATGACCTTCCTCAACAACCCAATAAATAAAAATAAAAACGATTTTTGTGCCTACTTTATAATCCCCTCTGTGTAACACGCAACTCTACGTGAAAATAAAACCACAAATTCCAAAGGCGCAATTTTTTTTTAGAGGGTTATGCAGAATGCAACGTGCAGCAAATAACCTAACCAATAAAATTATCTGCGAATCGCTGGATTCACTCCAGATTTTACGCAGAGTCGCGTTCGGTTCGGGTTTTCCGCGAGATTAATTGTACTTACGTTTAAAATCTCATAAATTCGTTGCTAAAGTGCGTGCGGATGCGAGGAAGAATTTGGCGGAAATGAAAATGTCAGTTGCAGTTTGCCGGATGATGGCAGGAATTGCCGCTATTGGTCGGTGCGGTTCGGGATTCAAGATGGCCGCAGCGGGTCGGCCAATAGGATAACGAGTGGTTTTGAATTTTTCCCCGCGAAAATGATTTTTTTCATTATTAAACGATGATTATTTATAATTAATGTATTATATTAGAAAAATTATTTCAATCTAACTAATTTGCATATTTAAAAATCGTAAGCGTTTTCATTTTTAGCGCTTGAAGGATTTGTTTGGAAATTCAAATGAATCAATCGGAAGATATGTCAAAGGTTTCTCAACGGTTTTCCGTTGAACACAGTGGCGTGCTTAATTTTCTTAAAAGGGGGGCTAAATTGAAAAATTTCGTTTGTAATTATCTGTTTATAAATATACTGCTATAATTTTTTTTAATATTATAACATTTATTTAATTATATCTTAATTTCTTCTTAAGTAATTTTGTTTCTAATCACGGATTTAACAATAAAAAGATAAATTATGAACTAATGATTAATATAATTCATTAATAAATTATTCGAAGAACTTTAAGTTATTTTATTCAATTTTATTTTAATTATTTTTAAAACAGTTTAACTAAAATTATCTCTTTGTATTAAATACAAAAATATTGTTAAAAATAATTAAGCACTTTCCAAAATTTTGATAAAATTAACTACTCCGCTAAGCGAAATGTTTTAATGTTGCATCAATATGTTAAAAAATTAATGTTTGTGCATCATTTTTTAAACGAACGAATTATTCTGTTGGATATTTAATTTTACTGCATGAAACTATTTTTAATAAAAAAAATTGAAATTATAATTTTGAAACTTACTTAAAAATTCACATTTTAAGAAATCCGTGGCATTGAAAAATGGGTTTCAATATAAAGAACGAATATTCATAGTTCATAAAATTGTATTCAAAGTAAAAAAAGCAATAAATGTATAAAAATAATATGTATAAAAATGTATAATAAATATCTTAAATTACAAATTCAAACTTATTTAAACGATTTTTGGATAATAGTAACAATAACAAAAAAAACGAGGAAAACAATTAACACAATAGACATGACATTTATTCGAGATCGTCGTTGTCCTGTTCAATGAGGAAATTCGTCAGGTCCGCTTGGGATGTCAGTTTCAAGTTTTTTTCATTAGCCAGATGGAGGATGGCAATGAAAACCAGCGGTCTGCTCAAATCCTTCTTCATGGATCGGTTCAATTTGCTCGGGAGTGTTTCGTAGATGTCCCTGAAGGTCACCGGTTTTTCCATTTTTTTCTGAAATAATTCTTCAGCTGACTGAAATATAAAAATACGATTTACAAAAAAATATACACTCAAACGAGTGTCTGGCAGGGTATCTGCCCGAGAAGTAGTGCATTTGTTTAAAATACTTATATAATTTAAGTCAAAATGTCACAGAGCTAAATAATTTATTTATTATTTTCAAATCATTTTTATGTATTTTTTTTTTTTTTCAAGAATGTCGAGAAATTATGAGATTAATAATTTTTTTTTAACATCCTCTTACCAACTTAATTGAGGGTTTATTGCGGTGAAACGGATACTTACTAAATTGCTGTCGGCCTCATCAATCATTATAGACCAGACTTTTTCTTTCAGTTTTTTCATATCTATTTTCTTTGACTTTGTTGCGTAATTGAGGAAATTTATCTCAACCATTTCAGGCAGATCAATTAAATTTTCGCCTGCGTACTTTTGAATTTGGCCCAAAGTCGGCAATTCTTCTGCACGAGCAATATCGTCGGTATTTTGATCATCATAATCCTAGATAATAACAAAACAAACAAAAAAACGTACAATCAGAAAATATAAAAAAAATTATAAATATTTCATACGATATATGAAATATTTATATTTTTTTTTCCTCATTTATCACTTGGTAAAACATATTTAATAACCGTTTGTTATAATTAAATCACTTCACTAAAATGTTTGTAAAACAAACGGTTATAAACATTTTATTATTAAAGATTTGTACAAACGGACTTTTATTCAATAGTGGTTGTTTCTCTTACAACAAATATGAAATAATGAAACTGTGTGCTTACATTATTTTGATTGCAATAAATCGAATCGTTTGGAACTAATTCATCGTTGTTACTTCCAGAAGGATGGTTTTCCGCACCTCTTAGTTCTGTTGGCTTCAAAAATAGCAAGTTCATAACATTCCAAGCCTTTGTTATGAATTCACTTTTTCGATACGTGTACCTGAAAGTTACATTTATTTTGAAATGGGGCATGAATTTTAGGTTTGAAAAAAAAAAAATTGGGGAGTGTATAGAAAATAAAAGAAAGTAAGAAAATCGTCCGATTTGATTAATTTTGTTAAATGGAATCCAACTTTACAATTATTCGCAGCAAACACACATAAAATGTATTTTTGTAGGAGATAATTTTTGAATCGGGACTGATTGTAATTTTTGGGAATAGAACGATAGAAATTCAATTCAATGTATGAATTCTATTATTCATAAATCAATACTCATTTAGAAGGCATTAGTACATTTATGAATTCTATTAAGGCTGATGTTTACTAGAAAAGGAATGATGCGATGACTAAGATAGTTGCGAATTGTCAAGGAGATGATGCCTCTCGATTTTAATAGCGAATTAATTGAGAAATATTTAGAACCCTGCAGTTTGGTTTTCTTATTTGATTTACTTATGTGTATGTATGTGTATTCGATAACCGACGCTGACGCGTTCTATTTTTTTTTTATTAAAATGAATGAGACAGTGCATAAATATATTTGATGAATTTCGTCGTATCATCGAAAGAATTACTCAATGGATGTTATGTTTTTATTCTCATATTTAGAAGCAAATTTAGAAATCACAGAATTAATACAAAGCATGAGAAAAGATTATTACATGTGGACGGTTCATTAAATTTGTATGCCCTTTAAACCTACTCGAACTTTGAAATATCAAGCTCCATTACATATACAGTGAAATATGTAATGGAGCTTGATATTTCAAACCAAAATATTTTCATTCTTATATTTATTCTGATTTTACCTAAAGTTGTCATTAACTTCCTACTTTTAAATTTTTATTTCTGGGGTGAGTAGGGATAGTAAGAGCTGCTTTCTAAAATTATTTTCATATTATACAGGGTGTCCCAAATAACATAAAAATATCAAAGTTGTATTTCTTTAAATGGAACACCCTATATATTATTATATTTTTAGATTCTACATTCAAAATAACTATCGTTTTTATTAAGGGTATTAGTACCTAAACCTAACAGTTTTTAAAATAATTGGAATTTTGTTACAATCTAACCTAATTTTCAAATGTCAAGCATTTGAAAAGTATTTAGGTTATTTATACTAAATTTTCAGGTATATTTAGCAACAGATCATATTATATTTTTTAATTACAAAAACCTTTAAATTTGCACAGAGTGGTTCAAAAAAATAAAACTTACTAAATAAGAACATTAAGTTGTCAAACTTTTTTTTTTCCAAATGGTATACTATATTTTTTAACATTCTATTAAATGAACATTATAATTATCTAAGTCGAGGTGATTTACAAAATGCCAAATAGTTTATCTAAACTGTCACTTCAATTATCAAAACTCGTTTTTTGCTGCCATTTGAATTTTTATGAATATTTGTATCATTATTATTTGAATGTAGGTACTGTAATACTTACTCAAAATATTTTTCAAAATAGAAGGGTTTTGATATATTGGTAATGTTTTGACAATGTTATCAAGAGACCTTATTAAAAACTGAAACAATAGATATACTTTTAATTCTAAATACTTTTAATTCTAAATCGATCATTTTAAAGAGACTATTAAACCGATTTATAAAAAAGTAGATGTGAGTTATAAAAACTCGATTATTAGAAAATCTGTCACTTTATAAGAATAGTATTGTGAATATACAGAATATCTAACATTATACTGATTGAAATGGTAATTAGTAATCAAAATAGATTCTTGGGTGATGTGGAATGAGGGTCCACATTTTATTCGATTTATATTTCCACAAAGGCACAAAATGGCATGGAGTGAATTTGTAAGCTAAAGTGACAGATCAACTAAAACATTTGATATTTCTAAATTCCATAGCCAAATAAGATTATTAAAATATTAATCAAATATGCACCCCAAATTATGTAAAAAAACGATTCTATGCATTTTTCACAAAAACTAAATGTCCAAGAGCTTCGAGTTATAGGAAATTTTTGATAGATAATTAAAACGTGCATTCAATGACGTGTTAAAAAATTTGGCATTCCATTTGGGCCACTTAAAATCCTTGTTCAATAATTAATTTTTTTTGGGCTACCGTATAAATATTTTATGGTTTTAATAATTGGAACAAAAAAATATGATCCATTACTTAACTTCTCAAATTATTGAAATTTGAAAATTAGGTTAGATTTTAACAAAATTCCAATTATTTCAAAAACCGTTTAGGTACTAATAACCTCAATAAAAACGATAGTTATTTTAGACGTAGAATCTAAAAATAAAATGTTTCATTAAAAAATACATAACTTTGATACTCTAATGATAAATGGGACACCCTGTATATGAAAATAATTTTAGAAAGTAGCCCTTATATAATTGAAATTTTACAATTATATTGATTCATTTATGATCATTTGTCTTTTATAACAATCCTCTCAAATAAAATTATTTGAAACATTATATTTTTTTATAAATCTAAAAAAAAAAAACATAATAATAAATTTTCACTGTGTAAACTTTTGCAAAAAGATTCATTCATATTTGTATACTGCTTACAGAACACTATTTAAAATGTTTATTATTTTAGAATAGCATGCGGATCGTTTGTGTTATAGAATCTATGCGGTATATTTACTATATACTGTGGAATCGTGGCACGTAGAGATAACTGGATATTTCTGTCTTTCTAATGTTCATTGAATGTAAGCTACACACACAAACATTATCAAGAGACACATCTATTGAGTATCTCTTGAAAATTAATTAAAAATCTTTGTTTGTATTTTTCCATTTAATTTTAATGATTACTCGTAACGTTAATTTTATAAATAATTTAAAGGTGATAAACGCAAATAACATTTATTAAAATATAGTACACTATTTACCGCCATCTATATGAACTAATATTTGTCTAGTCAAATGCAGAAAACTATATGTAACTTGCCGGTTTTATTCAATATGGCTGAATTTCATGATATTTTCGGAACGACCTTCCTAAGTAAACAGCATTGTTTTCCGACGAAAAAATATATTGAACCATAACTACGTTCAATGTAGATTATTACGACATATTTTATTTTCTATCAATAATTATATTAATAAGTAAAAATAAAGCACATTCTTTGCATAAAATGTGCTAACTTTGGACGTAATTTTCTTCTAAACTATTAATCAGATTCATTTTTAAATAACTCGTTCGAAATCAGTGGTGTTTTAGGATTATTTTGATATATAATATGATGAAATTCATTATTGAGGGTTTGTTTGTTAGAGGAATTCAATTGGCACAAAATCGCTTAATTTTACATTACCTATTAGTCACCGGCCAAGGTTTCAACGTAGTTCGGACTCTGTTGCTGGGAGACTCTAAGGTAACCGGCGGCGTTCCATTAAAAAAATCGATCTCTACTGGTTCCTTCTTCTTCGGTTTCTTCCTCTTCGCCACTTTTTTATCGTCTTTTCCCGAAAAGCGACTTGCTGTCACATAATTTTTCAACTTCAATACAAACTCCCCGTCGTTGTTGTAGTTAAGTTACAGTCGGTATTTTAAATTATAAACACATTAATCGGCATGATAATATAATTTTTTTTATCAGAGGTACGTTAATCTTATTGATGATAAAAACAAAGGTAATTCACGCTTTTGCAAAAGTAAATTAGGGAAAATATTTAAACTGAAAAGAAATCATTGAACAAGCTTCTGTTGTAGGTGTTATTTATGTTTTAGTTGTTGTTTAAAATAATATTTTATTTGATCAGCACTGATTTTAAGCGACAAACGAGTAAAATTTTTGATTTTATGTGATTTGAAACCAAAACAATCGTTTTAAATGAAATATCACCGACTTATCTAAATTCCATACATCAGACACACTACCAAGACACAAATGTAAAAATTCTTAACGTCAGACATGCATGACTAAAACGTTTAACGAAATGAAAATTAAAACAAATTAATATACCTGCTGGTTTTAAATATTTATACTTCCAATGGCTGGGTCCCATAAAGATGTTGCATTTACTGAACGAGGCAATCGATTTGAAGCAGTAATCGTCCGGTTCGGTCGAAGTCGATGGTCGGAGGTCTACAACTTTGGTCACTTCTTTCATGAAGGTTACTTCCCCTGACCCTGCCGCTTCATCGTCCAAATCAGTTTGATCTTAAATAAATCAGCATTGTAAGTATTGCGGAGCGATCGCCTATGGTGAACAGTGCTGCTGTGGCCACCCTTACCTGAATTATTGTCATTAAAAACATCATCAATGGGTCCGTCCAGTGCAGCCATTGGAATGCCTTCGTCATCGAGAACGAGTTCTGTGTCGTAAATGGAGCTCGTGCCACTGATAACAATGAAATCAAACAAGAGTCGTTTCAAAAGTATTTCGAATCAACGTTATTTAATATAAATAGAAAACAGTATTCATTCACTTGGTCACAGTTATTTAATTTAAGAATTAAAGGGCAGAAAGACCTATAGTCGATGACAAAATTGTACGTATTGTTATTATAAACTTTGTAAATTTGTTTTAATGTGCATTTATTTAACTTACTCACGTAACGTTAATTATTTTCAAATCGTTTTTATTTAATTACGTTGTCATATTGTCTGAATAAAGATGTTTGTATATAAAAATTAAACCGAGCATTTCTACGGATTGTTATTTCAGATGAACACGATTATTTTTTCGAAAAAATTTTCTACTCAACTTCACTAAAATATACAGGGTGTCTCAGCGTGCGCGCCGAGTAGCTATACGGTTTATTTTTTTCAAAATCGGCTTTAGCAGGCGTATGTATGTCTATTAGGACCACATTTTAAAATTAGTTTCAAATATAAAGGGTGTCCCATAAAAGCATGGCGTATCATAGTTATATTTTTTCTAATGGAATGACCCATATTTTATATTTTTTTCAGATTCTACATCAAAAATAAAGTTAAGTTTCATAATATATTCATGTGCCTAAACCTAATAACTTTTGAAATATTCAAATATTTTTGAATAAATTGACGTTTCGAAAGAAAAATCATAACTCTTAAATGGATGAATGAAAATAGATTAAATTTTGTACCAGTATATCAGACTTATGGGTAAATATTTTTAGGCTATTTACAGGAATTTAAAATCTTAAGATGTTTTGATAATTTAACGTAACTCCAGAAACACATTCAAGGTCAAATTTCATGCTTATTTTAAATGGCACACCATATATCTAATAGCCCTATCTTGTAGGAAATTTTATTGTCTTTCAAAAAGTATAAACCTAATAGTTTTCAAGATATATCCATTTTCGTTAACTTTTGACATAATATTTATTATTCATAATATGGAAAGTCGATACAAAGCGCCATCTATTTAATATTTATTATTATTATTCCATAAGGCAAGTGTTTAGTTATTGTTTATAAATAAAGTCAGTTGACCCAACAAATGATTTTCGAGATATTTCCTAAATTAATACACTAATTTTATTAATTGTGAATATACTAATTGCATTATTTATTTACACACGTGTAAATTATTTGATAAAAACTTGTTAGAATTGTAAAGCAAATATAACGAAATACATTAAATAAATTGACAAAATAGTATTAAAAGTAATTTATAGTAAATTTTCAAATTTATTTTAAATGATATTTTGACATTTCTCAGCATATTAGGTGTAATTGATCTAAATGTATTATTAATTCTGCCTTCCATGTATTCAATTGTTGTGTGAGGAGTGCTGTATATTTGATTTGACCGAAATAAATCCATGGGGATTAAATCAGAGGATCTAGGTGACCATACTCTTCCAATTTATTGCTTATTAAACCACCTGTCTTGACGAATATTCAATGGAATTAAACTTGTAATTGTGTCTCCTCATTATTAGTTACTGTATTCAAGGTAGTTTTTTTCAGATACTTTACACTGCCTACAGTTTTGAATGTATTTAAAACTTCTTCTACAGTCTTCTTATTAGGATGTCTTCCATCAGAGAACATTTTGTACACTAAGAGACAATCTTAATAACGTTACATTATTATTAGAATTATTTTAATTCTTTCACTTAAGGGAAACTTTATTTTTTCAATTGTTGGTAATAATACGAATGTGTCAATTAAATTCGCTTATAAACAAAAGCCTATTAGAATAACTGGCAATAGTAATTATTAAATTAAGCAATAGATGGCGCTTTATATTATTAAAATAATAATGATAATGACGAAAATTAACAAAACTGGATATATCTTGAAAACTATTAGGTTTAGGTGTAGAATACCTTTATACTTTCTGAAAGAAAATAAAATTTTCTACAAGATAAGCCTATTAAATATAGGGTGTGCCATTTAAAATAAGCATGATTTTTGACCTTGAATGTGCTTCTGGAGATATGTTGAACTATCAAAACATCTTAAGATTTTAAATTCCTCTTAATAGTCTGAAATTTTCACCCATTAGTCAGATTTACTGATATAAAATTTCATTTGTTTTCATTCACCCATTTGAAAGTTATGATTTTTTTTCGAAACGTCAATTTTTCCAAAAATATTTCAAAAGTTATTAGGTTTAGGCATATGAACATATTATGAAAGTTAACTTTAATTTTGATGTAGAATCTGAAAAAAATATAAAATGTGGGTTATTCCATTAGAAAAAATATAACTCCATGATGTTATGGGACACCCTGTATGTTTGATACTAATTTTAAAATGTGGTCCTAATAGACCTACATAGGCCTGTGGAAGCCGATTTTGAAAAAAAAATAAATAAACCGCACGCTGAGACACCCTGTATATAATCAGTAATCCCTTTTACCATATGGTGTTGTGTCTTCACTAAAGTAACAAAATTGATTTCCTCGATTTAAAAAAATAAAATTCCACGACGATTAAAATTTCCTTCACAAAACTATATTTTACGTACCCTTCCTCATTATCTGAGTCCGAATCGTCCACTTTGAATGACTGAAACTCTCGACAGAAATCGAATTTATTCCCTGGCAGTTTGAATGGGTACTGCTTATCCTCCAGGGTGTGATCGGTGTCTTCTTGTGACACCCAGAGGGATTCCTTTTCTCTACTCCTGAAACATAAAAATTTTGATGACCAAATAAAGAAAAGATTATTAAGCATCGTGAAAATTATCAACAACTGAGATAACTCAATTATTGGTTTACTATTATATTTCAATTCAAACAACGAGCCATTCCATTCATATAAAATATTATTATTTTTCCTTTCCGTTTAATTGTGAATTGCTACTAAGATTAAAAATCGCTTACATAAATACGAAGGCGCAGCCTGACTTATCGTTCGAAATCCGATTGGTGAGGAAATTATCCACCATACTGAAATCGGAATTACTTTTCGTTTTGAAAATGGCAGAATCCAATTTTTGAACATCTTGAAACAGGGTATTGACATCTTTTACGATGGTGTGCTTATGCCCCCCAGGTACGAATTTCCTCTTCTTTTTAATTGCGCCCGTCTTCTTCGATTGATTAAGGTTTTCGATTTCTCCGTCTAAATAACAATCGATAAGATTAAGAAAATATACATATTTGAAATCCGAAGGAGTACAATCACGGAATATTAACCAACACCACAAACACATATAAAAAGTAGAACCCGCAAATAGTGAGTCGGATGTCGATTGTGCTTCCGCAGAAGCGAAAATATCAAAAATCGATCCCTTACCGTCTTCATTATCGGGTTCTTCTCTGTTCGTGTGAGCTATCTTTGAGATGTCTGAAGCCAATTTTAGCCCCGTCGAATGAACGTCGTCCACCCTGATACTGTACACTTTAGCTCCTGCGTCCAGGGACTTGCTAGCCAACTGGAGGGTTTCCCCGCTGTCTTTTCTCAATTGAAGGTACTTTGCCATGTATTCGATGATTTTCATGTTCCACGCATTATGAATGTTGATTTTCTACAGACGAAAAGAATTTGTTTACTTTTTAAATAAGCTTATGAATAAAAAAAAATAATGAAAGTAATATTTTTTTAATTAGTATTTAAATTATGATTTTTTGCAAGAAGTCACTATAAAACAGGGCTAATAAAAATAATTACCCGTCTGTTAAAATAATAATAATAATAATAAATAAGTCTGTCCTTTAAGCATTCATTAATTGCTAACCAAAAAAATATTTTTCTTTTATTTCAATTCGAATTAATTTTTTTATAAAGCACTTACATTTTCAAAAAACATTTTCAGGCAAATATCGATATGATTCTTAATTTCCTCCGGGTCAGCTGCAATGCTACGACGTTCCTCTCGCTCTGCGCCATCACCCTGAACCTGTGGCTGTGAAAACGCACAATATAGAAGCATCCAAAAGTGTCTACGTCGGGATAATAGTTGTCACAACAGGCCATAAAAACATGATACGGTTTTTAACAATTTAATTTATGAGGGTCTTCCATTCCAGAGGAGACTATACAATTTTGTACAAGCGCGGATACCTAAGGGATACCCCCCGGCGAGGAACACAGTAAATTTTATTCAAATCGAATGGAACATTCGATTGTTATCAATTTTAAAAATATTAAATTTACCCGATCAAATACACAACACAATACAAAAGGCCACTATTCTTGCAGCACTATCTACAGTGCAATAAACTATTTTTTTATTAATTTTTGTATTCATATTTTGGTCTCAGCAACCTAAGGTTAAGCCATTTCCAAAAATTAGCAGGACATTCTTTATATAATTGTTTTGTTTCACCAAAATATGATTATTTTCTCCGACAAGTTTCAACTTTCGTCGAAATTATCCTTGATATTGATGAAAAAATTAATAAAAAAATCTCTTTTTTACACAATATTGGTGTTAAACACTTAAGGGATGATTTCTTTGAAGAAAGCCGTTTGGACGAAATTGTAGTCCTCATTCCAGGGACAAAATTGTATAGTCTCCTCTGGAATGAGGAGACTATACAATTTTGTCCAAGCGCGGGTACCTAAGGGATACCCCCCGGGGAGAAACGACACTTGTATTGTGGTTTGCACCCAATAAAACTTCCCGATCGAGCGCAAGCCTACCCCAAAACAAACATCTGTGCTGTCAATAATATTTGGAAATATTGTATAACACGAGTTGTTTTGCGACTTTAAATTTTCATATTTCTTTTATAGAAAAACTGCTTGTTGAGAATTGAATTATAAAACTTGTATTTCATTTTATAATAGTCTTTTTAAATACTGAAAGAAAGTGTTTATAATTAAAATTTTTACAAAATGCTAATAAATTTCATTTACCTCCTATTAAAAACGAAAAAAATTATATATGTTCCTTTAATCCCGGTTGATAATTTAATTTTTTTCCTGGTACTAATTGGGAGAAATATCGTATGATCGTAATACATATTGTTCAATTTTTTAAAAAAAGTCCAAAATCTGTTTTTTTTATTCATTTCGCTCTTAAAGTCTGAAAATGTGGCTAAAATTATTCAGTTTTCGTGAAACATTCTAAGATAATCATGGATCAACTACGCAACCAGCAATTTTTAATTGGAACTCCACACAACCATGTTGTTAACGAGGTTTAAAAATTGAAATTAATAAAAAACATTAAATAAAAAAGTAGAACTTCTGTGCAGAGTTAACGATATAATAATGAAAAAAGTAAATTATCCTTAAGGTATTTTTAATTTTATGTTTATCAGACATTAAGCATTTTATAGAAAGGATAAAAGTTTTTGAAATAAATCTAAAATTCTTCTATTTAGTTCTATTTAATCACTTGATGAATTATAATCACAATATTAAATGTTAAAAAAAATAAAGTGAAATAAATCTAAAATTATACAAATCTTCTATTTAGTTCCCTTTAATAACTTGATGAATCATAATCACAATATTAAATGTTTTTTTTTTAAAAAAAACAAAGTGGTTTTGAAATATAAGGCAACTTTCAATTGTTTTTCTTTTAAACTACCAAAAATTGACCTAATAAAGCTTATATCAAAAATGAGTGTTTTTAAGCGAAGAATCTAAAATCGATATAAAAACTATAGCATTAAATTGATTTCATATTGTATATATGAAATCAATTTTAAAATGTAAAGATTAATATATTTTTTTATAAAATTTGCCATACTTTAATATAATAGATCATTTGTGTTAATATAACCACCGTCAATTAATAATATAATATAATATACAGCAGTGCCTCTACATGAACATTTAAATATATTTTTATTCCGCACACAATTGAATTTAAAAATAAAATAGTCTTTGAAAGATCATTAAATTTGATACATTTCTCTCTTTAATATTTTTGAAAAATTTTACAGTAATCACTCAAAAAAAAAATTCAAATTAATTATATTAATTATTTAGTAAACCTAACGGTAGAAAGGAAAAGGATTAAAAAAAATTGTAAACAAAATCTAGTTATCCAAAGCTTTATAAAAATATTTATTTCCTAATAGAGTAAATTTAAAATTAATATGTTAATAAATAATTATTGAATAACTAAATTTATGCCAAATATTTAATATAATAAATATAAAATCATATTAGTTTAACTTTTCCAGATAACTAGATCCTAACATGCGGATCTAGTTATCTGGAAAAGTTAAACTAATATGATTTTATATTTATTATAAATAAATAGAAGGAATTAATTTGAATTTTATTCTTTTCTGATAAAACTGTGCAAATTATTGAAAAATTATAAAGAGACAAAAAACTATTCCAAATTAAACATTCATTCAAGCAAAACTTTATTGAGGGTCCGAATAAAAAAGATATTGATGTATTAATTTATAGGTTATTTTGTATTCTACACTTAACATCAACTGATGGTACTCATATTAACTCAAATAATGTACTATTTTATCAAATAATGTAAATTTTATTGAAATCGAATGGAATATTCGATTGTTATCAATATATTTTTTTATTTACTTTTTTATTCATATTTTGATCTCAGGAACCTAAGGTTAAGCCATTCTCACACTCTTTATATAATTGCTTTGCTTCACCAAAATATGATTATTTCCTCCGACAAGTTTCAACTTTCGTCGAAATTATCCTTGATATTAACTAAAGCCGAAACTAGTCGGAGAAAAAAAAAACACATTTTAGTGAAACTAAGTGTTATTAATTTTTCAAATATTTAATATAAAAATTATACTTATTTACTTTAATAAAATTGTTTTGTCATTTTTAAATATCTTAATAAATTAATAAAAAAAATCTTTTCTCTAACTACTTCTATTTTTTGTATAATAGTTATATTTTCAGAGGTCCGAAATGTTTTTTTGATTATGAAAGTATGCTTTATTAATGATAAGAATGGGAATTTTTATTCAGTCATGGTAAATTGCAGAAAATTTAATAAATACGGCTGCATTTAATTTGATAATTTATGGTTTATAGGGTTAGTTATTAGTTTTGGGGTTGGTTATAAACAGATACTTATTTAATGGTTTTAATATTTAGACATTGGTAGTTCATATTTAAAGTTATTCAATCTAATCTGTGTTTTATTGGTTGATTTTTAATAATTTATTCATAGATACTTATTTTATTATATATTTAAAGCTAGTGTGACTAAATAATATATATATATGTCATTTTATCAATGACAAGTAAAATAATTTTGAAGTTTCAGATTAATATTAATCTACATTGTGAAAAATTGTCTTTCATTTCATTTATTTTATTAAACGGCATATTTTTTTGTTTATTAAATAAATGCAATTATAAATTCGTTTACATTTATTGAAAAGTATTAGAGTATTTAACTATCAAAAATCTGCGAGAAATATATTGAAACCTTTTTTGAATGAACCAATTTCGCAGTTCATTACTGTTCGTATACAGGGTATCTCGCCCTAAAAGTATTTGGATTTTCTATTGATAGATTCTAATGCAATTTTCACTGTTTATGTAAACCAATATTCTCTTCTAAATTAAAATATTTTCAAGATTTTACCATTTCCGATTATACCGGAAGTACGTACAAGCTTTGTTATTTGAAGTGGAAGCTTACATTTTTTATTGAAAATTTAGATTCTACGTGTTAATTTTTACAAATTTCGTGTAACAGTTTTTGAGATTTTTCAATAACTATGAAAATCATCATTTTTTAGACAGCATTTTAAAGTATTATACTTGAAGATAGAATAAAGTCACAGGAATGAAAATATTCTCATGTAGAAACAGTTTAAAAATATTATTCATTGTGTCTCAAATTAACAGCAAAGTCTAGTAAATTTAAAACAGGGTGCCGCAATATTGCCGTGAAGTCCAATATGTTTTTCAAAAAAAAAAAAAAATACGAGAATAAAAGGTACTTAAATAATTTCTAGCCACTGTTGACCGTCACATTTTAAAATTCGTTTCATATATACAGGCTGTTCAATAATCATATGATTTTTTTAACGGAATGATATATTTTTATAATGATTTCTACTTTTTTTTAAATAAAATTTATTAGATCGATTTTTTTATTTTAAAAGTTACAAAAAATGAAAGTTGAAGTCGAAAAATATTTAACACCTTATATTTTAAACATTAAAAACGAAATAGATATTCTGATAACGCTATACAATTGGAAAAATACTTAATAATAATAGGTATAGTCGTTTTTCTGTCAGAATATTTTTTAATGCAATATGCAAAATGATTTTCTTCTATTTTTACTTAAATGGAACACCCTATATTTGTGTATTACTTATGAATGAAGAAAATGCACTCACCGATTCAAGCGCGAACGAAGTCGAAGGTCTGGCGTCGTCCTTCTTTGAGCTGTTTTGGTCATTCTAGAAATATTTTAAATATTCTCATATGCTTATTAAAATGATTTTTTAAATAATTTATGTACGCTGTAAAACAGAAGGTGTACAAACAAGCCTAGTAAAATAATTCAATGCTTGAATATTAATATTTTGTTAATATTAAAATTGTCCTCCATTAAAATGTCTACGTATGTAATTTACTTATTCATATCAAATATTTCTATTGAATAACATTTTAATTTTTTTAGATTTTTTCTTCCTTTTAAAATAACTCCTAAAAATTTGTCGACACAAATAAATATATTTTTAAATGTAGGAAAATATTTATGAATTGCATTTGTATTAGTCATAACCTAATTAAATTATTATTAATTTTGTACTTTGGATTGAAATTGTTTAAAAAAACGGTAATATATAGAATAATTTGTTGTACAAAAATGGAAAAACAAACAATTTTCCATCGAAATTTCATAAATAATATAGGTTTTTTGTCATGGAGTGAAACACTTTTTATTTAATGATTTTAAATTTGATCTGTGTTTCTTTTTTATAAACATCCCAAGCTTATAATTTTCCAAGCTACAAATAATTATTTCCAAGAATTGAAATTCCTTATTTATAATTTAAAAAATAACATTTTTTGCGTGAATTTTTACGACATTTATAAATGAAGGAAATCGTAATAAAGTAGATTAATTTAATCACTGTTTAAACATTTACGAATTGCATTTGTATTAGTTATAGACTAATTAAATTATAGAAACATTCAATTTTGTACTTTGGATTGAAATTGTTAAAAAAAAAACGGTAATATATAGAAGTATAGTTTGTTGTACAAAAAATGTAAGAACAAATAATTTTCCATCGAAATTTCATAAATAATACAAGGTGTTCCATTTAAATAAATATAAAAAAAAAACAGTTTGCGCATTTTTTCATCCTGCATATAAAATTTTCTTTATGATAAAAAAACTACTTTTCTTTCAATTATTACGCATTTTTTTCAATTATATTGCGTTGGCAGAAAATTTAACTGTTTTTTTTTTTTTCAATTTTGAAATGCAAGATCCAAAAAAATAATCGATTTCAACATTGCATTGCAGATTTCGATTTTTTTGTCCCACAGCAGGACAAACTTGTAAAAAAATTTACCTTTATAAACGCACCACGTGTTTGTGTGAATAATAAAAAAAAATTCTAAATGAATCGTGTATTTGTCTGGATAAAGGAGTATCGATTTAGCCGATTCAAGTGCAATTAGGATCGAAATTTCAATCGTAATTACACTTCAAGAGGTCTCACATTTCTTGAACAACAAAACCTACTCACAGATTTACTTATGAATGAAGAAAATGCACTCACCGATTCAAGCGCGAACGAAGTCGAAGGTCTGGCGTCGTCCTTCTTTGAGCTGTTTTGGTCATTCTAGAAATATTTTAAATATTCTCATATGCTTATTAAAATGATTTTTTAAATAATTTATGTAGGCTGCAAAACAGAAGGTGTACAAACAAGCCTAGTAAAATAATTCAATGCTTGAATATTAATATTTTGTTAATATTAAAATTGTCCTCCATTAAAATGTCTACGTATGTAATTTACTTATTCATATCAAATATTTCTATTGAATAACATTTAAATTTTTTAGATTTTTTCTTCCTTTTAAAATATCTCCTAAAAATTTGTCGACACAAATAAATATATTTTTAAATGTAGGAAAATATTTATGAATTGCATTTGTATTAGTCATAGCCTAATTAAATTATTATTAATTTTGTACTTTGGATTGAAATTGTTAAAAAAAAACGGTAATATATAGAAGTATAGTTTGTTGTACAAGAAATGGAAGAAAAAACAATTTTCCATCGAAATTTCATAAATAATATAGGTTTTTTGTCATGGAGTGAAACACTATTTATTTAATGATTTTAAATTTAATCTGTATTTCTTTTTTATAAACATCCCAAGCTTATAATTTTCGAAGCTAAAAATGTTTATTTCCAAGAATTGAAATTCCTTATTTAGAATTTAAAAAATAAAAATTTTTTGCGTGAATTTTTACGACATTTATAAATGAAGGAAATCATAATAAAGTAGATTAATTTAATCACCGTTTAAACATTTACGAATTGCATTTGTATTAATTATAGCCTAATTAAATTATAGAAACATTCAATTTTGTACTTTGGATTGAGATTATTAAAAAAAAACGGTAATATATAGAAGTATAGTTTGTTGTACAAAAAATGTAAGAACAAATAATTTTCCATCGAAATTTCATAAATAATACAAGGTGTTCCATTTAAATAAATATAAAAAAAAAACAGTTTGCGCATTTTTTCATCCTGCATATAAAATTTTCTTTATGATAAAAAAACTACTTTTCTTTCAATTATTACGCATTTTTTCAATTATATTGCGTTGGCAGAAAATTTAACTGTTTTTTTTTTTCAATTTTGAAATGCAAGATCCAAACAAATAATCGATTTCAACATTGCATTGCAGATTTCGATTTTTTTTGTCCCACAGCAGGACAAACTTGTAAAAAAATTTACCTTTATAAACGCACCACGTGTTTGTGTGAATAATAAAAAAAAATCTAAATGAATCGTGTATTTGTCTGGATAAAGGAGTATCGATTTAGCCGATTCAAGTGCAATTAGGGTCGAAATTTCAATCGTAATTACACTTCAAGAGGTCTCACATTTCTTGAACAACAAAACCCTCACAGATTTACTTATGAATGAAGAAAATGCACTCACCGATTCAAGCGCGAACGAAGTCGAAGGTCTGGCGTCGTCCTTCTTTGAGCTGTTTTGGTCATTCTAGAAATATTTTAAATATTCTCATATGCTTATTAAAATGATTTTTTAAATAATTTATGTACACTGTAAAACAGAAGGTGTACAAACAAGCCTAGTAAAATAATTCAATGCTTGAATATTAATATTTTGTTAATATTAAAATTGTCCTCCATTAAAATGTCTACGTATGTAATTCACTTCTTCAAATCAAATATTTCTATTGAATAACATTTAAATTTTTTTAGATTTTTTCTTCCTTTTAAAATAACTCCTAAAAATTTGTCGACACAAATAAATATATTTTTAAATGTAGGAAAATATTTATGAATTGCATTTGTATTAGTCATAGCCTAATTAAATTATAGATTACAAGTTACTCATTAAATTTTATACTTTGGATTGAAATTGTTAAAAAAAAACGGTAATATATAGAAGTATAGTTTGTTGTACAAGAAATGGAAGAAAAAACAATTTCCCATCGAAATTTCATAAATAATATAGGTTTTTTGTCATGGAGTGAAACACTATTTATTTAATGATTTTAAATTTAATCTGTATTTCTTTTTTATAAACATCCCAAGCTTATAATTTTCGAAGCTACAAATAATTATTTCCAAGAATTGAAATTCCTTATTTATAATTTAAAAAATACATTTTTTTTGCGTGAATTTTTACGACATTTATAAATGAAGGAAATCGTAATAAAGTAGATTAATTTAATCACCGTTTAAACATTTACGAATTGCATTTGTATTAATTATAGCCTAATTAAATTATAGAAACGTTCAATTTTGTACTTTGGATTGAAATTGTTAAAAAAACGGTAATATATAGAAGTATAGTTTGTTGTACAAAAAATGTAAGAACAAATAATTTTCCATCGAAATTTCATAAATAATACAAGGTGTTCCATTTAAATAAATATAAAAAAAACAGTTTGCGCATTTTTTCATCCTGCATATAAAATTTGCTTTATGATAAAAAAACTACTTTTCTTTCAATTATTAAGCATTTTTTTTCAATTATATTGCGTTGGAACTTAATTGTTTTTTTTTTTTTCAATTTTGAAATGCAAGATCCAAAAAAATAATCGATTTCAACATTGCATTGCAGATTTCGATTTTTTTTGTCCCACAGCAGGACAAACTTGTAAAAAAATTACCTTTATAAACGCACCACGTGTTTGTGTGAATAATAAAAAAAAAATCTAAATGAATCGTGTATTTGTCTGGATAAAGGAGTTTCGATTTAGCCGATTCAAGTGCAATTAGGGTCGAAATTTCAATCGTAATTACACTTCACATTTCTTTCTTGAACAACAAAACCTACTCACAGATTTACTTATGAATGAAGAAAATGCACTCACCGATTCAAGCGCGAACGAAGTCGAAGGTCTGGCGTCGTCCTTCTTTGAGCTGTTTTGGTCATTCTAAAAATATTTTAAATATTCTCATATGCTTATTAAAATGATTTTTTAAATAATTTATGTAGGCTGCAAAACAGAAGGTGTACAAACAAGCCTAGTAAAATAATTCAATGCTTGAATATTAATATTTTGTTAATATTAAAATTGTCCTCCATTAAAATGTTTACGTATGTAATTTACTTATTCATATCAAATATTTCTATTGAATAACATTTAAAATTTTTAGATTTTTTCTTCCTTTTAAAATAACTCCTAAAAATTTGTCGACACAAATAAATATATTTTTAAATGTAGGAAAATATTTATGAATTGCATTTGTATTAGTCATAGCCTAATTAAATTATTATTAATTTTGTACTTTGGATTGAAATTGTTAAAAAAAAACGGTAATATATAGAAGTATAGTTTGTTGTACAAAAAATGGAAGAACAAACAATTTTCCATCGAAATTTCATAAATAATATAGGTTTTTTGTCATGGAGTGAAACACTTTTTATTTAATGATTTTAAATTTAATCTGTGTTTCTTTTTTATAATCATCCCAAGCTTATAATTTTCGAAGCTACAAATAATTATTTCCAAGAATTGAAATTCCTTATTTAGAATTTAAAAAATAAAAATTTTTTGCGTGAATTTTTGCGACATTTATAAATGAAGGAAATCGTAATAAAGTAGATTAATTTAATCACCGTTTAAAGATTTACGAATTGCATTTGTATTAATTATAGCCTAATTAAATTATAGAAACATTCAATTTTGTACTTTGGATTGAAATTATTAAAAAAAAAAACGGTAATATATAGAAGTATAGTTTGTTGTACAAAAAATGGAAGAACAAATAATTTTCCATCGAAATTGCATAAATAATACAAAGTGTTCCATTTAAATAAATATAAAAAACATAAATAGAAAACAGTATTCATTTTATTTAATATAAAAAAAACAGTTTGCGCATTTTTTCATTCTGTATATAAAATTTGCTTTATGATAAAAAAACTACTTTTCTTTCAATTATTACGCATTTTTTCAATTATATTGCGTTGGCAGAAAATTTAACTGTTTTTTTTTCAATTTTGAAATGCAAGATCCAAAAAATTAATCGATTTCAACATTGCATTGCAGATTTCGATTTTTTTTTGTCCCACAGCAGGACAAACTTGTAAAAAAATTTACTTTTATAAACGCACCACGTGTTTGTGTGAATAATAAAAAAAAAAATTCTAAATGAATCGTGTATTTTGTCTGGATAAAGGAGTATCGATTTAGCCGATTCAAGTGCAATTAGGATCGAAATTTCAATCGTAATTACACTTCAAGAGGTCTCACATTTCTTGAACAACAAAACCTACTCACAGATTTACTTATGAATGAAGAAAATGCACTCACCGATTCAAGCGCGAACGAAGTCGAAGGTCTGGCGTCGTCCTTCTTTGAGCTGTTTTGGTCATTCTAGAAATATTTTAAATATTCTCATATGCTTATTAAAATGATTTTTTAAATAATTTAAGTACGCTGTAAAACAGAAGGTGTACAAACAAGCCTAGTAAAATAATTCAATGCTTGAATATTAATATTTTGTTAATATTAAAATTGTCCTCCATTAAAATGTCTACGTATGTAATTCACTTATTCATATCAAATATTTCTATTGAATAACATTTAAAATTTTTAGATTTTTTCTTCCTTTTAAAATAACTCCTAAAAATTTGTCGACACAAATAAATATATTTTTAAATGTAGGAAAATATTTATGAATTGCATTTGTATTAGTCATAGCCTAATTAAATTATTATTAATTTTGTACTTTGGATTGAAATTGTTAAAAAAAAAAACGGTAATATATAGAAGTATAGTTTGTTGTACAAAAAATGGAAGAACAAACAATTTTCCATCTAAATTTCATAAATAATATAGGTTTTGTCATGGAGTGAAACATTTTTTATTTAATGATTTTAAATTTGATCTGTGTTTCTTTTTTATAATCATCCCAAGCTTATAATTTTCCAAGCTACAAATAATTATTTCCAAGAATTGAAATTCCTTATTTATAATTTAAAAAATAAAATTTTTTGCGTGAATTTTTACGACATTATATTTATATTAAATATATTTTTAAATGTAGGAAAACATTTACGAATTGCATTTGTATTAGTCATAGCCTAATTAAATTATAGATTACAAGTTACTCATTAAATTTTATACTTTGGATTGAAATTGTTAAAAAAAAAACGGTAATATATAGAAGTATAGTTTGTTGTACAAAAAATGTAAGAACAAATAATTTTCCATCGAAATTTCATAAATAATACAAGGTGTTCCATTTAAATAAATATAAAAAAAACAGTTTGCGCATTTTTTCATTCTGCATATAAAATTTGCTTTATGATAAAAAACTACTTTTCTTTCAATTATTAAGCATTTTTTCAATTATATTGCGTTGGCAGAAAATTTAACTGTTTTTTTTTTCAATTTTGAAATGCAAGATCCAAAAAATTAATCGATTTCAACATTGCATTGCAGATTTCGATTTTTTTTGTCCCACAGCAGGACAAACTTGTAAAAAAATTTACCTTTATAAACGCACCACGTGTTTGTGTGAATAATAAAAAAAAAATCTAAATGAATCGTGTATTTTGTCTGGATAAAGAAGTATCGATTTAGCCGATTCAAGTGCAATTAGGATCGAAATTTCAATCGTAATTACACTTCAAGAGGTCTTACATTTCTTGAACAACAAAACCTACTCACGGATTTACTTATGAATGAAGAAAATGCACTCACCGATTCAAGCGCGAACGAAGTCGAAGGTCTGGCGTCGTCCTTCTTTGAGCTGTCCATTCTCACCGATGAAAAATGCCGATATCCCGAAATTTCAACCTCAATTCCACAACTATTAAGGTTAGGACGAAACGTGGCCGTTTTTTTACGAAGCAGTTTCAACCGTTCAGTTTTGAAAATTGAAATCGGCGCAAACGCAGTGGGAACGTTCTGTATTGGTTAATACAATAATGGAAGGGTTTAATTTATTCTTGAATTAAATATTATATATTGATGAGGGATATTAAATATTATTACCTTATTGTTGGATTAAGTCTAGTAGATGTCTTACGAACGACGATTGAGTATATGTCTTAAGGATTCAAAGGATAAACCGAAAAGAACTTTTAAGAGTGGACAGGCCGTTCATATAGAAGATGGCTTAACACTCCCACCACCGTTTTTCAAACAATCGGCCGAAGTCGGAGAAACGGTCTGCCGTGTTTGTTTAAAGGACGTACGTTAATTTTTCATGCATCGTTTTTGAATCAGCGGAATTGCTGAAGACCGCATAAATGGTCGCGTTCAGGGAACTGGAGCGCTTAAGCGCTTTTACTAAAGCGGTTTCGCGCTTTATGTGTGGCGCTGTACCGCTTTATCAAGCGGTAAAGCATATATTTTTTTCCGCTGGATCGCTTTTCAAGCTGTGCAGCTGTAAAGAAAACCGCCATATTTTCGTGAACGTTCTTAACATCGAAAGCGTGTTAAGGAACATCAAGCGCTTTGCGCTGCAGCGCTACATCTCTAAAATTCCCTGGACGCGACCAATGACTGCTTCCTCCCAATATTGTTTATTTATATTGGGAGGAAGCATTGGTTATAAGACACTTTTTTCGTTTATTTATTTAATAAACAAAAAATATACCCTTTAATAAAATAAATTAAATGAAAGATGATTTTGCACAGTATAGATTAATATTAATCGGAAACTACACAGTTATTTTACTCGTCTTTATTAACATTTTTGAAATGAATAACTTTTTAAATTTCTCGGGCCAATCCAAGGCAACGTTTAGCCGATCGCTAGAAGAAATTTCCGAATAAATGGAGAAACATAAAAATCAACCATAAAACGTGCTTCAAGTGTTTATTTACACGCATTTATGCGATCCTCAGTAATTCCGCTAAATCCAAAACGTTGCATGAAAAATTCACGTACGTCCCTCTAATCGTGCATTTCACACCGTTTCTCTCTTACTTCCACGACTACGGCCGATCGTTTAAAAAATGGTGGTGGGAGTTGTTAATCCGTCTTCGATATGGAGTGGGGGAATTAATGGCAGACCTCTGACGTCACAGTTACTCACTGCGCACGCCTTAAATATGACTGAAATTACTATCGAGTTCTAAATTAAACGATCTCGAGTGGGAGTTTTGTCTCCACGAAGTAGTTCAAAGAGGGCGCTGTGCTTTATTCAGTTCGTCGAAATTATCCACAGATGGCGCGCGTTCCGCGAAGTAGTTCACGGTGGTGTTCAAAGAGGGCGCTGTACTTTTTTAAATTCAGTTCGTCGAAATTATTCACAGATGGCGCGCGTTCCACGAAGAAGTTCACGGTGTTGTTCGGAGGGGGCGCTAGGTTTTATGGCGGGACGATTTTGAAAATAATTTTAATTAACAGAAGAAGGATCAAGGGTTTTCTTTAATTAATAAATAATAATTGTCAGACCGGAAAGGCGTCAAGATTAAAGAAAGAAGAAGTTTAATTCTTGATTCCTTTAATAAAATTTGCTGAATTATTTAATGCGTAATAATTATTAGTTAATTTGTAAGTTATGTCATGAAACACTTTTTATTCAATGATTTTAAATTTAATCTGTGTTTTTTTTTTAATTATCCCAAGCTTATAATTTTCGAAGCTAAAAATGTTTATTTCCAAGAATTGAAATTCCTTATTTATAATTTAAAAAATACAATTTTTTGCGTGAATTTTTACGACATTTATAAATGAAGGAAATCGTAATAAAGTAGATTAATTTAATCAATTTTTTTCGAGAGTGAAATAATTAAAGAAAAATAAGTAGTGGCTGAATTATTTAGGGTTCAAGGCTGCGCCCCACCCCTCCCGGATCCCGAATGACGAAACGTGCGTTGCGATCGGCGGGCACCGTTTGAGGTTATAAAATCCGCTCGAAACACATCGGACAACACCAGCAAGCAGCAAGAGCCAAAGTAAGGGGGGAAGGAGAAGTGAAAAACCTATATGAAAAGAGAAATTGCCCGGTGCGCCGTTCAGTCGACACGCGAAACAGGTCGGTGATAGTCAGCAAGGACCAGAAGAGAGTTTTGGGGACCGAGTAAAAATTATATAATATAAATAACGGTGGTGAAGATGAGTTGGCCAGAGAATGTTGGTATCGTAGCTATCGAGTTGATTTTTCCGTCGAGTTATGTGGATCAGACGGAGCTGGAGGTTTACGACGGTGTGTCGGCTGGAAAGTACACGGTCGGTTTGGGCCAGGGGAGGATGGGGTTCTGTTCGGATAGGGAGGATATTAATTCGTTGTGTTTGACGGTCGTGCAGCGTTTGATGGAACGGCATTCGATTAAGTACAATGAAATTGGACGCTTGGAAGTAGGGACGGAGACTATTATTGATAAATCGAAGAGTGTTAAGACTGTTTTGATGCAATTGTTCGAGCCGCACGGTGTTACGGATTTGGAAGGAATCGATACGACGAACGCTTGCTATGGAGGAACCGCCGCGCTGTTGAACGCAATTTCCTGGGTGGAATCTTCGGCTTGGGACGGGAGGTATGCCCTGGTGATCGCCGCTGACATCGCCGTTTACGCGGAAGGCTCTGCGAGGCCGACAGGAGGAGCCGGAGCTGTGGCTATGCTAGTCGGTCCAAACGCCCCATTAATATTCGACAGAGGCTTAAGGGGAACATACATGAGGCACGCTTACGATTTCTACAAACCCGATTTAACATCCGAATACCCCGTAGTCGACGGTAAACTCTCCATTCAATGCTACTTGAGCGCTCTCGATAATTGCTATCAAGCATACTGCAACAAAGCCGCTAAATTAAAGCAAAACGTCAGTCTGGAGACATTCGACGCTTTCGTCTTTCACTCGCCTTATTGTAAACTCGTGCAGAAATCCGTTGCCCGCCTCGCCTTAAACGATTTCATCCGGAACAACAAATTCGACCCGAAAAAGTATTCCGGCCTGGAACCCTTCGCGAACGTCGAACTAGAAAAAACCTACTTCGACCGGGACGTCGAAAAAGCCTTCCTGAACTTCAGCAAGGAAATCTACGAAACGAAAACGAAACCCTCGCTGCTGGCCGCCAACCAAATAGGAAACATGTACACGGCCTCCGTTTACTCAGGCTTGGTCTCTCTACTCGTAAGCAAAGACATATCCGAATTAGCGGGAAACAAAGTCGGGCTTTTCTCGTACGGTTCCGGCCTCGCCTCCACCCTCCTCTCGATAACAATCACCAAAGACCACTCGAAAGACTCCCCCCTGCACAAACTCGTCTCCCGGCTCAGCCACATCAAACCCCTGCTCGCGAAACGCAAGTGCGTCTCCCCGGAGAAATTCACCAGCATGCTCGCCCTCCGGGAGAAGAACGGACACAAGGCGCCCTTCGAACCCGAAGGCGAAATCGACACGCTCTTCCCCGGAACGTTCTACTTGACCAAAGTCGACGAACTCCACCGCCGGTACTACGGGAGGATCCCCGCCGCACTCAACGGCTCGGCATGATCCAACCAGCTACTTTAGTTACAATTTTCTTTCTCGTTGTTAAAGATGTTAGTTTACTTTTTTTTTTTGTTGTTATCTGGTCACACAAATAAATAACTTTTATTTATTACAACTGATTGAAACGGTATTAATTTAGGAGGAGAGTGATATTTTAGCGAAATGGAATTAACGGATGTTATTGTTCTTAAATTTTGTAATTATCTTGTAATTATTTATATAAACTTATTTTAGTACCTATTAAAATAAACGTTACTGAAAAAGAACGAAACATATTAATTTTTTTACCTTCTCTAATTGATCCTAAATAATAATTACTTGTCGATAGCCGATTCATCATCTACAGAATATAATTCTAATTTTTTGTATATTATTGTACATACATATACACATTTGAATAAAGATGGTTAGTTAGTTAATAATTACTCTTCGGCACCCGAAAGGGTACAAGAAGAAAGTATATATATAATCTAAAATCCCCATCTACCATAATGGTGGTGTAGGGGTAAGTTCATAATAATAATTACTACACCCTACACCCATATGGGTAGAAAGGGTCACTGAATATATATACATATATATATATATATATATATACTATACAGTGTGGAAATTAAGTAGTGCTGTCTTTTTATTTATTTGCGAGCCCGATTTTCTTAGGTACGTGTTTTGTTAAGATAATTGTTCAAATATGCCTCACCAAGTATTAAGTGAGGTTTTATTTTTTTTTTTCAGTTGAAAACATTAAAAAACACGAAAACAAAATTTAAATAATATATATATTACCAAAAAAAAACAATTTATATTACATAATTTTTTTGTTTACGTGTAAATGGTGTTTACTTAACATTTTCTGTATCCTACACCCTCACGGGCATTTTTTTTTTTTTCGATAATATATATATATACAGAGTGATTTTTTTATAAGTATACATTATGGGAAGTGTATACTTGCAAAAAAACGCGAGCTAACCGCATTGAATAATTAATGTGTGTATGTTTAGTTGACTATTTGGTATATATGTGTTCAGTTGCGTGTTATAGGCAACTAAACACACATACATTCATGCATTTGATTCGCGTACTTTGCAGGTATACATAGGGGAAATGTATACTGATAAAAAAAGCTCTCTGTATATATATATATATATATATATATATATATATATATATATATATATAACGTTTTCTGTAGGAATATTCGAAAGTGTTTAAGAAAATCTCGTATTGGAGATGCGATTTAAGATCGCAGAGCCAAAGTGGAGAAATTCGGAACCCGCTCAGGGCACGCGGCTATATTCACGTGTGTTTTGATGTGTCAAACAATTTGACTGAAAGGCGACGCGAGCGCCATGTTTCGCCCGCGCTCTCGAGCAATATTGCTACAATCGCAACATTGCTACATGTATCATAACAACAATGTTGCAAAGCAATCTGCATCATTGCAATGCTAGTGCAATATTGCTGAAATATTCTGGGTATAATAATTAACATGGAGCCTTATGGGAACGGTTTAATAGAAACCCGCTGATTAGACGTTTCGGACGCGACTGCAGTTGGAGCTAAATTACAAAATTCACATGTAATATAGAAAAACGCGGTTTTCAGCATTCGTTTCCTAAGGAATTTAACTATACTTCCACACAAATTAACAGGTTTATACCGCTCGAGACCGCTGGGAAAAAATCGCAAACTTTAATCAAATTTCCGCCCAATTCGGGAAAGTCAACTTTGCGAGCAGTTTGGCGGAAAAGTTATTACTTGACAAGGCTCAACTTTACGTAGGTTATTCTCCTATTCTTTAACTACATTCTGGTATAATTTAAATGCATTTGGCGATTTTTCGGATTTTCGCCTTTTTTTCTTACATTTCTTTTTCAATTTTCGCTGATTTTTTTTTCTTCTAAAAAAATTCTGGAAAAAATCTGTAAGACACTTGGTTATGCTACTATCAACGTTGACTATTTAGTTTCTCCCGAAAAAATCGTTTTCAATCATTTCGAGCCATTTGAATATTTCCGTGAAATTAACATAGAGTCTTAAGGGAACGGTTTAGTGGAGACCCGTCGATTGGCCGTTTCCGTATTCCAATAAAAATAACTAAACTCACAGATAAATTGGAAAAACAGGATTTTCAGCATTTGATTCTTAAAGAATTAAGCTAAATTCATATCGAAAATGATGTCTTTGTGTCGTTTGAGATCGCCAGGAAAAAATCGCAAACTTTAATAAAATTTTCGCCCAATTTGCAAAGGCCAAGTTTGCGAGCAGATTAGCTAAAACACAACTATTTGTCAATGCTCAAATTATCACAGATTATTCCCCCGTTCTTTAGCTACATTTCTGTATAAAACGAAGTAATTTGGAGATTTTTATTTTTTCGACGAAATTCCACTTTTTTCCATACGATTTTTCAATTTCGAATGGCTCGATCTTGTCCATCACTAATAATATTTTAATCTCTGATGTGATTGAACCGACGTCCCCTCGTTCACTGTAATTAATTTATCGTGAATTTTTAAAATCCTCGCAATAATCAAACATCCGCTATCGGTACTTTCATGGTCGCAATCCCATTAATTTTTTTACATAATTGAAATTTCAGTATTAATTATTCGTTTTCCATTAGCTAAAAACCCCGTAGATAAAATACCTCCCGATAAGAACAATTATTTACAGCAGTAACATAATTTAATATATATTTCCCAAATGCCTGAAATTTCCATTACGCTGAATGTGTTTTAAAATTGTTTTTCCTTAAATACCTGAAATTTCCATTACACGATTTTCTTTATAATAGCGTGATATTTCCGCTATGGAAGGTAATACGTGGTATTTCGACCTTCCGCGTTTATTTTTTTTTCTTTCTATGACGCGCAGTTTTATCGTTATTCGTACAACTGGCGATAAATTAAAATTTGCACTTAGCGGCTCCTTTTTTTTTTCAAAATCGTAACCATTCGCGATTTTGAAAAAAAAAAAACAAAGAGACAGAAAAGTTGCGGATAAGTGATTAACATTGAAATCTTAAATGGGAACCCATATTTTTTTATTGCAGATTAAGAAAAGTCTCATCCGCGGTTTTTTTTTTTGGTACGTACATCGTACCAAAAAAAAAACCGCGGTTTGTCTAGATATTCCACTGGATGAATTAAAATGGGACATCCTGTATATATATAATACTTGTACTTTATAGACAATTATATTTATGCGTGAATAAAAATTGTAACACGTGCGTAAAACATCCTTGAGTCAAGGTTTAATTAATCTAAAACACGTTACTCCTTATGTAAAAAGATTTATTATAAACATATTAATAATTTTAGTGTTGTTATTTGTCTTTTTTACTTACAGCAACAGGAACCAGTTTCAAGAGTACGCCACCTTGAAAGTAAATAAAACAAATATTACAACCAATAATAATATTCCAGGAATCTATCTTTTTATGTGTTACACTATTCGCGATGGTCTAAATGTGTATCAAGTATGTACTTTGAACTCTTAACATAATTTAATAGTTTTATTTAAATAAAAATACTTGTCCTTTCTCCTACAAGTATTATTATTTAAATAATTAAAGTCTCCACGATCGACAATCAACATAAAGAAGATTATAATTTAAAAGATTTATTTTTTAATATTAAATAATTAAATTTAATACTCCGCGAAAGAATTTTGTTCTTCCCTTTTCGCTGAAATATTGACACTTTTGAAATACTTTTTTATTATTATTATTATTTTTTATTTATTTCCACCCAACAGACGTACAGTCCACTTACAGGGATATAAAATAAAATTACATTTTATAAAAATATTTTAAAAAAATGAACATAAGTTAATACCTAAACTTATTGTCGAAATTCACAAACATGTTTTTTTTAAATATAAGAGGGATGTATTAGTAAAAATTCATCTATATATCTTGTTCCTACTAGAAGTTACAGGCATTTTCAAAAATTGAAAAAAAAATTGAGTAAAAAATTATTTACTCATATCGATTTATGTCGACGTAATTCATATAGTTTTTTAAGTTAAAAAATGATTTGTTAAATATTAACGTCCGTTTTGAGGTTAATATGGTTGAGGTTATTTGTCAAATATTAACCTCAAAAAGACGTAAATATTTGACAAATAACCTCAACCATATTAACCTCAAAATGGACGTTAATATTTGACAAATCATTTTTTAACTTAAAAAACTGTATGAATTACGTCGACATAACCTCAAATAGACGTTAATATTTGACAAATAACCTCAACCTTATTAACCTCAAAATGGATGTTAATATTTGAGATTATTTGTCAAATATTAAATTCAAATAGACGTCAATATTTGAGAAATAACCTCAACCTTATTAACCTCAAAATGGATGTTAATATTTGAGATTATTTGTCAAATATTAATCTCAAATAGACGTCAATATTTGATAAATAACCTCAACCTTATTAACCTCAAAATAGACGTTAATATTTGAGATTATTTGTCAAATATTAACCTCAAATAGACGTAAATGTTTGATAAATAACCTCAACCTTATTAACCTCAAAATGGACGTTAATATTTGAGATTATTTGTCAAATATTAACCTCAAATAGACGTAAATATTTGACAAATAACTTCAACCTTATTAACCTCAAAATAGACGTTAATATTTGAGGTTGTTTGTCAAATATTAACCTCAAATAGACGTCAATATTTGAGAAATAACCTCAACCTTATTAACCTCAAAATGAACGTTAATATTTGAGATTATTTGTCAAAAATTAACATCAAATAGACGTCAATATTTGAGAAATAACCTCAACCTTATTAACCTCAAAATGAACGTTAATATTTGAGGTTACTTGTCAAATATTAACCTCAAATAGACGTCAATATTTGACAAATAACCTGAATCTTATTAACCTCAAAATGGATGTTAATATTTGACAAATCATTTTTTAATTCAAAAACTGTAAGAATTACGTCGACATAATATGAGTAAGTGGGGAATTTATTGGGGATTAAAAATATATAGTGTTCTGTTTGAAATAACAAAGTTGGTAGTAATTTCCAGTACAACCTGAAGCGAAAGACAATCGAAATATTTTCCATGAGAAGATCTCGTTCAACCGTGCAGCAATGTAAATTATTCTTTTGTCGGGAACTTTTAATGTCCGTTATTCGTGGCCCATTCGTTTGTAGGACTTTATTTTTATTGAAAATATGTATGTAAATTAATTGTAAATACGTTTTCACTTCTGATAATACTCGCCAGCAAATTAATTTAACACGAAATTTCGATAAATTCGTAAATAATTTTCTTGTAAAAGCAACAAATGTTAAATTATTTTATGTTTTGATATCACCATTAAAAATTTGGAATAAATTTAATTTTACGAGCATAAATGATTTTTTTTAACAAAGTGTAAATATTAAGATAAGCCACGGAATGAATCACGATTTAAGCCAAGCTCTGTAATGAGCGAAAATTAACAAATACGGAGGCGAGCGCATATTTTCCCCGAATTTACAACGTTTATTCCGAAAATAGCCGCGAGGTAAATATTTCTTTCTTGCGCGGGAAGTTTACTTAACCTTCACACAAAATATTAAATAAAGTTAAAAACTATAAATAGTTTTATTTTTAATTAGTTTACAAATTGATTTAGATGTAATAATAATAATAAAAATTAATGAAAAGTTTCGTGAATGGCCACCGTCTGGTAACCTGACTGACGAGTAGAAAGTAAAATCGTCGTCCATTCGAAAGTTAAGACTCTCGCCTCTTGTTGAAATTTGACGACACACTTTTAACACACTCGCGTACGCGAAGAAGACAAGAAAGAGACACGCGGCGCGGTCTCTTGAATATTCCAAACAGGAAACCGCCGTCGGAGTCGGAATGATTAGGTAATCTCGACGGTGTAATTTATGCGCGGAATTTCACAGCTAGGATCTTTATTGATTTTTTTTCTTTCGGGAAAATTTCGACGTGAATGAAATCATAAACGTACTTCTAACTCGCACGAGAACAACGAAATATTTAAATAAATACATTTTTACAATCACCATTCATCAATTAATTTGCGTAAATTATCAGGACAATTCAGCTTGCTAGCATAGATTTGATTTACAGTACTTATATAACATACCCTACATACATATGGGTAGAAAGGGTCATTAGCTAAAGGGAAAATAGGATAATTTATTTATTACAAAAATTTAAATCCGCCTAGAGCAATAATTAACAACTGATGGTTTCAGCAAGATGGTGCCCCAGCGCACAACTCATTTGTCGCAGAAAAATTTCATTTTCCTTGAAAAAAATGGTCTGGAACTGAACAAGAAAAATCTTGCGGGCTTAAATCTGGTATTAGGCTGTCCAAGCTACAGCCTAATCACCAGATTTGAGCCCGCAAGATTTTTCTTGTAAAAAAAATCAAGTGTGCGACTCAACTTTTGAAAATTTAAGAGCGATTATTGGCACAGCAGTTAAAACAATCTCCTCAGAAATGTTAGGCAAAGTTTTAAATTCGACTCTACAATGAGCGTACTTGTGTCCAAAAAATAATGGGAACTTATTCGAAGCAATTTGAATTCCTACTAGATTAAGAACCCACGAAAATATTAAAATTTATTTTCTCCGTGTTTTTTTTTTTCTTTTTTGGTGGAATTGCTGCTTGCAATAATCTTTGAATTCTTTTGCAAAGCCTACGAGATTAAGATAAAATATTAAAAAATATTTTTCTGTATTTTTTTTTGTAGAACTGCTGCTTGCAATAACCTTTGAATTCTTTTCCGAAACCTTCTAGATTAAAAATATTAAAAATTATTTTTCCTTGTTTCTTTTTTTTATGGAACTGCTGTTTGCAATAACTTTGAATTCTTTTCCGAAGCCTTGGTACCAATTCTTATTAAGGTTTGGCTTAGGGGGCGAGTAATTAAGTTTAAGAGTATTTTATAAAAATCATAACTAAGCACGTAATTATAAAGGCGTATCTTTTATCCATAACGAATTTTAATCCAATCCAATTAATAATAACGAAATATTCACAATTAGTCATAGGCTGTGAATTAATAAATTAACGTGAAAGCGCTCCGAATAGGCAAGCGCCAAAAATTACTCCCGCAATTAAAAGAGCATTGTGTTTCGCGCGTGAGCGTGCTCTTTCTTTCCCCTATGAATAAATAAAAGTGAAACGCGTAATAATATGTAATGGGATAACATCAGCCCGCAAATACATAAATCCTCGATCTCGTTTTTTTTTTCTACAAAAATTTCTCTTTTTTTGGACCTTTCGCTAGTGTGAGCGTTACGTAAGCGTGTCGCGAAATTTCATAAATTGATAATTTAGAAGAATGCTGCTGAATCATGTGATGGTGGTCCGACAAAATAAAAAAAAATAAATAACAGAGAGAATTTAATAATATTTATATATATTATCAAAAACCCTTTATAGTGTAGGGTTAGATTTTTTTTAATCTTTTCCTTTCTACCGTTAGGTGTAAGGAAAGGGTTAGAATTTAATAAACATAATTTAATTTAGGATAGATAGCACTAAGCACCATCTAATTGGAAAGACAGCACAAAGCGCCTAATTCATTAGTGGCATCGTCAAATATTTAGATGATGCCCATTTCCCATTTAGGACCGAAGTCATCAACACACTGGTCCGAAAGACCAGAATGACCATCTTCATCCATACGCTAGATGAATGCTGTTTGAATATTTTATGAAATATATTTTAAATAAATGGAATATATTTAAGTTGATCGAGAATTTAAAGTTATTTAATAAAATGTTCAAACAGCATTCATCTAGCGTATGGATGAAGATGATCATTCTGGTCTTTCGGACCAGTGTGTTCCAAGTGCAATGCATTTAATTTTACCGAACCACCATTATGTATCATTTAGATGACTTGTAGTGACCTCATCAAACCAGTCTCTTCCTTAAATCACTTGGTTTTTCCCTTGTATATCGAGAAGTTCCCTTGTTAACCGTTTCACGCGAATTCTTTACCTTTTAAAACTCACAATGAATTTAAAAAAATTGAAATATTAATTGGAAAGTTCATAAATTATTTACCTGTCGGGGGAATACGGACCGTTAGATTTCCACTCGACGGGACGGTGTAATCGGGCTCGTCCTTTTCGAAGATGTTCTGTAAGAAAGAAGCAGATGAAGTCAAACTTGAGCACGAACCTTGACCCAAGGAGGAACGCAACGCATATTTAAACACACACACCGAGGAGGAGCATAACGTGTGCTGGTGCACTTTCTCCGGGATTATCAAACGCGGCACAGGTGCTTGGATTACAAAACGTCGGCAAACCCGTTTTTAAATCAAAATTCTAATCGAGATACAATCGAAACGCATTTCGAACGAGTTTTTACCGTTCTGGATGCGATTGGATTTAAGAGGGCAGTGACGTTTTTTTTAACGTGTTGAATATTTTGAGAAACTACCATTAGTTTCTACCATTAGTTTCTCAAAATGTTCAACGCGTTAAAAAAACAACACTGCCCTCTTAAATCCAATCGCATTCAACAGTCAGTTAAATTGTAGCAGTGTTTTTACAATAAAAAAAAAATGTTTCATAATTGTAAACATTTTTATTGTACAATTTAATTGATTGTTGAAGCCATGTTTAATAATAATTTGAAGGTTAAAAAAAACTTGATTTTTTATTCTTTGCGTGATACAATAATTTTTTTTACCTTCATAATTTAGTTAACAAAGAATGGCAGCAGTTGATATTAACTGCTGCAATTGTTTGATGACTAATTAATCTGCCATTGTTTTGGTGAAATAATTGTATCATAATAAATGAAAGACGACGCAAACGCCATCTTTCTGTGATTTCATGTAACATCGAAATTTTATTAAATAAAAATAATTGTAGCTATAATAAAAAAAAACTGCGGCAGAAAGACCGATGGTCGATAGCCATTTTCTGAGGCTTAACTAAAGGTTTACGATTATAATGTAAATATTGTAATGTAATTTAAGGGTGCGGTTTAGAAGAAAGATATAGCTGCACAAATATGGGCAATCACTAATTTGAGTTAGATTGTTGTTGTGATCAATGAACAATATTGTATTATACATTAAAATAATCTTAAAATAAGCAGGAATTTCATCAGATGAATTAAAAATTATTTTAATGTTTAGTTTCTGTGAAAAATAATGAAAATTGATCAAATTTATAGCAAATTTTAAATTACATTTTTGCTAATGAAAATTTAAAGGATTTCACTAAATTCTGCATTCAAATAACTTAGCAGACACGACCTATTAATTTCATAATATCTTACAATTTCCTTTTCTAACTTGAACTAGTAAATTGACGTAATACACGAAAATTCACGATTTATTTTTTATTCAGACTGATACTTTATACTTGGTAGATACAAAATGTAAATACACATTCGTATTATGAAATCCAAAAGAATAGCTCTATTTTCAAACGATTATTTCCATTTTACTATAAAGCTATCTCTTTCCACTAAACCGAAACCTTAACGTATTTCTTAGAAATAAAGATTTTCTATATATAAAAAAAACTGCGAGACTAAAAAAAATTATGCTTTATTTAATTATTATTATTATAATAATATATTATATATATATATAAGAAATAATTATTACTAGTTATTTCTTATATATATATATATATATATATATATATAATCCCCTTTTACCAATTGGTGTCGGGGTATTTAATATTTTTTAGTACTAATATTTCAAAAAAAAAAAAACTAGCGATAACGATTCGCTCAAACAATCCGTTTTATCCAAGTAGTTCTCTAATAATGCATTGTTGGCTTTATCAGTGATTCCGTTCAAAGTTCAATTCTTTGTCAGCCCGCGGGGGTTACACAGATAAGGAACAACACGTCCGAGACGTCTAAAGTTGCAATGTCGGTCCGGGTCAGCCGCATTATTATGTTTATTATAATTGTGAGTCAAATGCCAAAGTCTCTTATTCACAGCCGGAAAGATTTGTAGATTTGTGTGAATGCTTTTGTTTGTAACATTTTTTTTTGTATATTTTAGCGTGTTTGCGCGTGTTTATAAATATTAAATTAAATAAAATTTAATTTATTTAAATAACTGTGACCAAGTGAATAAATCCTTTTTTCTATTATTATAAATATTAATTTGGTTTGTTATTATTTTAAATAATTTTTGTTCTTATTAAGATAACGCAACAACAACAACAAAAAATCGAAACACATTGTTTCTATTCTTATTAACAAAACAATATTGATAATAATAGAAAATAAATATTTTTGTTTCATGACTTTAAAAAGTGTATTTTTATGACACCTTTATTAGATTTTTTTTTTCAAGATATTTTGTGGGTTAAGCTTTAATTAAAGATCCATTTTTATACCCGTAGTTTTACCATTTAAATTAGAACCAAAACAATATTTCGCTTTGCATTAATTTAATAAATAGTTTATTTATTATTATTTATTTATTTATTTAGTGACATTATATGTACTATATATATTTAATAAATATTTTACTTATTATTATATTATGTCAATGTCACTAAAGAAATATAATATATATATATGTATAGAGAGCTTTTTTTAACAGTATACATTTCCCCTATGTATACCTGCAAAATACGCGAGTCAAATACATTAATGTATGTGTGTTTAGTTGCCTATAACACGCAATTGAACACACATATCCCAAATAGTCAACTAAACATACACATTTAATCGGTTTAGTGCGTTTGACTCGCGTTTTTTTTGAAGGTATACACTTCCCCTAATGTATAGTGATAAAAAACCTCTCTAGCTCTACGTATATATATATATATATATATATATATATATATATATAGGTCATTGTAGATACTTCAATGTCCCTAAAGAAATACAATAATAAGTAAAATATTTATTAAATTAATACAAGGCGAGATATTATTAAGCAAAGCTTAAAGCCATAGTCGATTAAACAGGCTTCAGACTTTGGGTTTTAGGACTTACTTGAACTGTGTATCCCAAAGGTGCGTCCAAACCGATCTCGCTCAAACCTACATCGGCTCTGTAGGCGAATCCATCGGTGCGATTGCTGATGAGACCAACGGCGAAGGAATATTTATCGTCGACGATGGGCAGGATTTTTTTCGTCCAGACGTCAATCTTCCTTTTCTGAACAAATTTAATAGAATATCCTGTATTTCGTTGCCTCAACAACTCTTTATATGCATCAAGGAAAGGTGATTAGTCCGTTATTTATTAATTTAATTTCAACTTCACGTAACTCGAATCAATCAATTTGTTGATTTATATATATATATATATATATATATTTAATCTAAAATCCCCATCTACCATAATGGTGGTGTAGGGGTGATGAATCATTATAAATGGAAGATAACGCAAGCGCCATCTATTGCATAATTTCAACAGATAACCCTTGCCTTATCTTTTATTTTTATTTTATTCATTGACCATTTTACCTTTCGGTGTAGGGAATCTTTTATTAATTTTTTTATTCCTTTGCCTATCTACCTTTCGGTGTAAGGCTATCTTTTATTAATAATGATTCATATATTATATATATACAGGGTGTCCCATTTTAATCTTTCAGATGGAATATATGGAGACAAGTGCGCCCAATCGGAAAAGTTGTCTAATGTAAAGTTTAGTGGTTTGCAGGGGGACATTAGATTCTGTTATCAATTTCACCCCTCACCCCCCAGGGGGATGAATAACGGGGGTAACTTCTAAATCTTAAATGGGAACCCCCATTTTTTATAGAAAATTCGGAAAGTGTGAAAAAAACTATGCAGGTTTTACTCAGAAACTTTTTTGTACGGGCAACAGGTGGCGCTGTAATCGTCAATGTTAGATTATTTTACACTTAATCTAGAATTGATGTAAAAATGCCACCTAATGATTACAAAATAATTCCAAACATAAGCGCCCTTTGACACCTTGATGCATTGCTGTACCCCCCCCCCCCCCAAACTTCTCAACCACCAAGATTCATTAGGGCAATTTTAAGTCTAATTAATACCTTGGAGACTGTTCCAAGGTATTAATTAGACTTAAAATATATAATATATATATAATCGATGTCCCCTTTTACCAATTGGTGTCGGGGTCCATATATATTTTTTATTACTTAAATAATTGCGACCAAGTGGATTCCATTATGATAAGTTACAGAATTTATTCGCGGGGACTCACAGTTCTTAATATGAACTTTCCCTGGATTCCCAGCGGGTCTTGATTGATGGCGATCGCGTCTCTGTTCAGGAGGATCTCCTTGAATTCCGGCTGCATTTTCCTCAAGTCGTTCGACATGATCAGCGGCGCGGCCATGATGCACCAAATCGTCATCTGCGCTTTGCTTTGCTCGACTGTGAGCCCGTAATTACCAATAATTAACTGAAATAATAACAATAACAATAGACACATAATTAAAAAAAAATGATCCAATTTTAATAAATGAAACACTTTTTTACTTTGTTTGTATAACTCGGATTGATTTTATTGTTTCGACAACCTTAACGTGTCATTATCAAAATCCGAGTTATACAAACAAAGTTAAAAAAGTGTTTCATTTATTAAAATTGATGTACAATGTATAACAAAGTAGAAGCCTCAACAATTAACAAGTTAAAAAAATGATCGTTAATTTCTTCACACAATTCATTAATACAGTGAAAAGTATCGATGGAAATTATTCTTAAGAATTTAATTCATTGATAATTTAATATAAGCAAAGGCAGAATTTTCACCCTACCCTTCCTTGATAATTTGAATAGTATAACCATTTCGACCTCGACACCCAATACGGGTAAAAGAGGATAAGATTAAGAAAGAATACGGGTAAAAGAAGATAACCATTTCGAAACACAAACAATTTATGCCTCACTAAAACATGTATTTTTAGTAGAGATAAGCAAAGTCGAGCTTTTCGATCATTTTTGATACTGCAAAATTAAGGACATGACAATTGTATTACTGCAACCAGTTCTATTACAATTATGCCCGTTTGCACCGATTTTACTTTAAGGAATCCTTAGTTAAGGGTTCCTTAAAAGTTAAGGAAAGAATAGTAGAGATTGGATTGCACCGCTCATATAAAATCTCCGCTTAGTTAAGCTCTCCTTAGTTGGGGGAAAATCTAGTGGAAAGTCAGTGCCTAACTTCATGTCATCTATTATTCTCGCTTGCTAACCTTGAAATCATAGAAAATTATTATTAATTTTAGAAAATCACAATTATTTGGAATAATTATTAACGTTATAAACATTATAGTAATCAAAAGAAACTTTAAATAATATATTTATTGAAGTATGTATGCATTACACCATTTTTTTATAACATTATCGTTCGCTTTCTCTACTTTATTCGTTATTCATAAATTTATAGGTTAGAATCAGCCGTACGTCAACGCTAAGGAAGCCTTAGTGAAGTTAAGCCGCCAACATCGGCGGCTTAAATTAAAGGAGACCTTAGACATCGTGCGCGCGCGGTGCAAACCAAATGTCATAAGTTAAGGATTACTTAGCACTAAAGAGTACTTAAACAAGGCGGTGCAAACGGGCATTAGTGACTCTTCCTTGTTTATTGAAAAACGTCAAATTTATTATTTCATATTGTCTTTATATACAAACATATTTATTCAGACAATACAACAAAATTTTATAAAATTATAAACAATGTGTAGTGTAGAATTCTGTTCGCAGTATATCATGGGCTGTATATTGTCTTCATTTAATTAAAATTGCTCATTCAGAAATATCCTATTGCTAATATTACTCAATCTATTTTTTTTTTTTACCATATCTGGGTCGTTCCAGTGTCCCGGTCCATGGTAGGGAGCCAGCCTGTCTTGGTTGATGACGAACCACTTGACTATTCCGGTCAAACTGCCCCACGAGTCGTCAATGTCATCCCAGTTTCTCCACAGGTTGCACAGTTTCTTCAAGGCCTCGTAATCCGACTGGAAATTAGAGGCAATCGCATACTAGATTGTTACATCTGTAATTACGATGTTACGCCAAGAAACAAAGGGAGCCAGAAATAAAGAAAAATAAACAACCTGATAAGTAATTGCACGCAGTAAGCGATTATTCTTTGAAAATACATTTACAAAAAATAATAATAATAATAGAGATTGGTCACTTGGTACATTGTATTCAATTTTCTGTTTAGTAAAAAAATCGCGGTGGCAATGGTAATTGTAAATTATTAAAAATGCATTAAAACGTCATTAAAACAAACCGTTAAATACATTTTATGTTATTCAATTCCCACAAAATTTTCTTAAAAACAATATTAGAGTTAAAAAAAATGTGAAAACGCACACTTGTATATTTGCATATACCATGCAAGTTTACTAAAGACTCATGCAAATTGAATAGTTCATGTTTGTCCAAGGGAAAGTATTGTGATCGTGAAAATTTTCGAACCGCCAATTTCAACAAATATTCACGTTTTGACGTCCCCTGAGTCCGTTCCATCGAGTTTTGAAAAATGTCTGTGTGTTTCCGCGATGGCACATAAACGGCTGAATGGATTAAGCCCAAACTTTATATCTAAGCTTTACATAACACTCACCAATAAATATTTTTAAAAAGAATACGGAGTGATCAAATCTGAATTATCTGTGGTTGACAACAAAAATTCCCCACGCTTCAGTATTTCATTATAAACGCTGTCAGTTATATTGACAGTTCCACAATTACCATTGTAACATAAAAACATAACCTTATTTTGATAAGTTAAAATATGCGGGGCTATTCAGTGAGGAAAATTTTAAGTTTAACTTGTGCGTTATTAATTTCCTTCACATTCTATGTAACCTCAATGGAACTAACATAAAGATTCTGAAGAGACTAGAGTGGGAAAACAAAGAGAAAATAATGATTCTGAAAAGGCTAGAGTGGGAAAACAAAGAGAAAATAATGATTCTGAAAAGGCTAGAGTGGGAAAACAAAGAGAAAATAATGATTCTGAGGAGGCTAGAGTGGGAAAACAAAGAGAAAATAATGATTCTGAAGAGGCTAGAGTGGAAAAACAAAGAGAAAATAATAATTCTGAAGAGGCTAGAGTGGGAAAACAAAGAGAAAATAATGATTCTGAAGAGGCTAGAGTGGGAAAACAAAGAGAAAATAATGATTCTGAAGAGGCTAGAGTGGGAAAACAAAGAGAAAATAATGATTCTGAAGAGACTAGAATGGGAAAACAAAGAGAAAATAATGATTCTGAAGAGGCTAGAGTGGGAAAACAAAGAGAAAATAATGATTCTGAAAAGGCTAGAATGGGAAAACAAAGAGAAAATAATGATTCTGAAAAGGCTAGAGTGGGAAAACCAAGAGAAAATAATGATATTTTAAATAAAATAAATTAAAAAAAATGATTTGAAAATAATTAATAAATTATTTTTTTTTTTACTCTTTTCTATTTATATGAAAATAATAATGTTTGACTTGTAATGTGAGCTATTATGCTTCTTTTTATTTTTAGTTATTATCATTTACCTGGTGGCCATCAGGTTCTTGATAAGCGGGCCAACTGCAGGAGTACACCATGGGGCGTCCAGTGGCATTTAAGTAAGCACCAAAGTCGGCGTATCCTGAAATAAAATTTGTAGAAATTATAAATAAATTATTTATTTATTTTTTTGAATAATAAATATTGATAATGCTCGGATTCCCTGGTGGCGAGTCGCGGAACTACTTATTGCTGTCTTATTTGTTTAATTTAAATTTAAAAAATAAGTTTGTACTTAAGGATTTGAAACAAACAAAAAAAAACTCTCTCATAAAATGTAATAATATTAATACATAGTAAATTCGTGTGTCGAAAGCCCACCAGTGGGTCGCGACTGATTGGGAAAAAACTGTATCAAAGATGAGGACTTGTCACTCAAAAAAAAAAAAACTTTTTAAAGTTTTATTTTTTTTTAATAAAAGAACAATAGTGTCATAAAATCGAAACATCACAAATACCTTGTTCCATTTCTTCCCCATAATCCGAATAGCAGCCGTCCAACTTGACGTAATCCACACCCCATTCTGCGAAGGAATTCGCGTCGATCTCCAAATGGTGGGCGCTGCCAGGATAACCACCGCACGTGAAATTCCCGTTGTCTTGGTACAATCCGTACCTCAAGCCCTTTTCGTGGATCTGAACAAAACAAAAATGCATTCATTGATTGACTCTGATTTTAACAGCAATACTGACATAATCCCCAAGCGCCTTCATGCCACTGGAAAAGCGGATTGGATCGGGGAGAAGGCGTCCGTTTTCGTCACGTTTTTTGTCCATCCAACAGTCGTCCACAATGATGTATTCGTATCCGGCGTCTAAATAACCCTCGGACGCCATGATGTCTGCCATTTGACGGAAAAGGGTTTCGCTTGAATACAAAAATAAATAAATAAAATTAAAACAATAATAATATAAATTTTAAAAGCTAGCTAGCATAGATTTTTCTTTAACTTCATCATAAATTCACGACAGGGCAGAAAGACCTCTGGTCGATAGCCCAGACAGACTAACACCTACATGTATTGTTATTATTTATATTGTTATATTGTTAAAATTATCTATATAGTCTGAATAAAGATATATATATATATAAATTTTAAAAGCATCGTGCTGTTCAACTATAAATGTGGCCTTAATTTGTATTAGACAAAATTTAATTATTTTGTTTGTAATTTTGCGTGCGAAATCCAATTAGCGTTTAGCATCGCGCTGCTCCACTATAAATGCGGCCTTACTTATTTATTTAGCGAAATTTTAATTATTTTTTAGTAATTTTTTATGCAAAATCCAACCAGCATTTAGCATCGTTTTGTTCCACTATAAATGCGGCCTTACTTTTTGTATTAGCGAAATTCTAATTATTTTTTTGTAATTTTTTATGCATAATCCAACCAGCATTTAGCATCGGTGTGTTCTACTATAAATGCGGCCTTACTTTTTGTATTAGCGAATTTTTAATTAATTTTTTAGTAATTTTTTATGCAAAATCCAACCAGCATTTAGCATCGTTTTGTTCCACTATAAATGCGGCCTTACTTTTTGTATTAGCGAAATTTTAATTATTTTTTTAGTAATTTTTTATGCGAAATCCAACCAGCATTTAGCATCGGCTTGTTCCACTATAAATGCGGCCTTACTTTTTGAATTAGCGAAATTTTAATTATTTTTTTAGTAATTTTTTATGCGAAATCCAACCAGCATTTAGCATCGGCTTGTTCCACTATAAATGCGGCCTTACTTTTTGTATTAGCGTATTTTAATTATTTTTTTAGTAATTTTTTATGCAAAATCCAACCAGCATTTAGCATCGGTGTGTTCCACTATAAATGCGGCCTTACTTTTTTTTGTATTACTGCAATTTTAGTTGTTGTAATTTTGTGTGTAAAATGCAACCAGCATCGTGTTATCCTACTATAAACGCGGCTTTATTTTCGTATTAGTAGATAATTAAAAGGCGTCCCCAAAATCTAGCATTTCAGAAAGCTTATATTGGCTCACTTTTCAGCATGATTAGTTTAAGGTTTTTTTTTTAGTCAATAATAGTCTGATTATGATAGGAGATCATAATCCAGCCAATTAAGTTCTGGAGGGATTATGGTAAGGATACAACGCGCATTTTCTATTTCCCCTGTAGCATATCATTCTACTATTAACGCGGCCTTATTTTTGTATTACCCCGACACCAATTGGTAAAAGGGGACATCGATTATATATATATATATATATATATATATATATATATATATATATATATTTGCAACTCTGCAAACATTGACTTTGCTATCACCAGCAAAAAACAACTTAAGTCACTTCTCCGTGAGATAAAGTAATTTCTTTTTCTGATTCTAATCTATTGTTTGTTCTATTTGTATTTGTATATGTTTGTCATTTTACATTTTAACTTATTTATAACTTTTAATTTATTAGCATTTTATAATTATACTTATATTGCAACCCTCCTTTATCTTTTAATGTATAGTTAGTATAAAGCAATATGTATATTTGTATTAGTAGATATTGAAAACCTGACAAAACCAGCTCGAACTCTCAAGACGCCATTCTTCTCCGATTAAATTAAATTAAAAAAGACATACCTGACGCATTCGTCTGGATAGAGCTCGCAATCGATGACGCATCTGAACCTCTGCCAGTGCATCCATCCCATCGGAGGAGTCCTGGCCAAGCCGTTATCCAGACCGAAAACCGCTGCCGCCGACCACACGACCACAACCCCAAACAAGATTTCCTTCTACACACAAAAAAACAAACAAAAAAAAAACACGAAATAAATATGCAATTAGCATGAGGGAGTTGGAATTGAAAATGCACAAAAAAAAATGATAGATTTAAATTAAATCATTCTTCACGAAATAAATATACAATTAGCATGAGTGAGTTGGAATTGAAGATACACAAAAAAAAAATGATGGATTCAAATTAAATCATTCTTCCATAGCTTCCACTTCTCCGGTGTGTTTAAAATCAATTCACTAACTGTATAAACCAGTGCTTCTAAAACACGAAATAAATATGCAATTAGCATGAGTGAGTTGAAATTGAAGATACACAAAAAAAATGATGGATTTAAATTAAGTCATTCTTCCATAGCTTCCACTTCTCCGGTGTGTTTAAAATCAATTCACTAACTGTATAAACCAGTGCTTCTAAAACACGAAATAAATATGCAATTAGCATGAGGGAGTTGGAATTGAAAATACACAAAAAAATGATGGATCATTTAAATTAAATCATTCTTCCATAGCTTCCACTTCTCCGGTATGTTTAAAATCAAATTACTAACGGTACAAACCAGTGCTTCTAAAACTGTTTTTGTTTAGTGGCATATTTAAATTATTAAACAAATAAATTAATCACAGATGACGCATCTATTGCCTAATTTTATGTTATTATTACTAGATACTACCCAGGGGGAGGGGGTCGGATAATGTTTGAAATTGGGAAACACGGCTATAGTTGTCCACTTGAGCACTGGAGGCGAACGGGATTATGGACTAATGGGAATAGGGAGGTGGAAGGTTTAGAGTTTAATAATATGCAGGATTTACAGTCATAAGAGTTTTTTTTGTTTTGTTTATTTAATTGTGGAATGGGAATAGAGAGGTGGAAGGTTGTCCTGTCATTGTGTTTTATCAAATGGTAGTTTATGATTTTATGATTATTGCTAGACGGAAGGTGGTTAAACATCTTATTAAACAAATATATATAATTTAAAATTCACATCTACCATAATGGTGGTGTAGGGGTATTAAACAAATAAATTAATCATAATAAACGAAAGACGGCGCAAGCGCCATCTATCGCTTAATTTCATTTTATTGTTGTTTATAGGTGGTTGTACATTTTATTAAACAAATAAATTAATCATCACGTAACAGAAATGTTTACATTATATGATTTTGATATTATTATGCATAAAAAATACGATTATCTTGTTTTTTTTTAAGAATTGTCTATCACCAGAAGTTTTTACAAGAATTAATTCTATTAAACTGGTAAATAAAAATTGACTCCAATTCGTTGATTTTGTTTTTGTATAATGATCAATAATAATAAATCAATACTATTTACCATTCTTCGAGCTGAATCGAATCCACCTCTTGTCACGATTACACCGAGAAAGGCACTGAGTGCCGGATGAAAACAGTCAACCGGTCGGGTTTTGATACCTAATCTCCGTTCGTAATCGCGACCGGTGATCGAAAGGTCAACGCTGGTCCTCGCCGTGTAAATCTGCTCAATTGATTAGCCATTCAAACCGCACGCCCATAACGCAATTGGATTTTTGTAATCACGTTAACATGCGGAACGCACGGCCTGCGAGCTGCAATTTCTTTTCCAATGTTTTTTTTTGTTTGTTATTATTCCACGTGAATGTTTGATTTCATAATTTTTCTACTCGAGTATTATTTTTTCTGTGATTTGGGGTATCACAGAATGAATCAAACATTGTTGTTGTAAAGTTTCGAAATGAATCAAACATAAATATTTAAAACTTTGATTGGATTAAATAAAACAGGGTGTCCCAAGACGTGACTGCTGGAACTACACACTCCCAAACTATAGAAGTCATGTCTTGGGATGATTTCAAGTCAAAAATGGCTAACAAGCAGAACGCCATCGTAACCGAGCTACAAGCATTTGAAATTTTATATAAGTAGGAATAGGAATTCCCCACTAATTTAAAGAGCGTTTAAAAAAACAACACTTTATTGAATTAGTTGCTCCGTCCAGTTGCTGTATACATAGCCTAGCTCTTCTTAAAATTGAAGTGGTAGCTCTCAGGATCAGCACGAATAGTTTCCGAAGCATCCGTAATTCTAGCTACTAGTTCTTCTCTATTTTCAATATTTTCTGTATAATCTAAACTTTTCAGCCTTCCCTATCTAAAAGATTTCTCTCTTTTCAATATTTTCTGTATAAACTAAACTTTTCAGCCTTCCCTATCTAAAAGATTTCTCTCTTTTCAATATTTTCTGTATAAACTAAACTTTTCAGCCTTCCCTATCTAAAAGATTTCTCTGTCTTCAATATTTTCTGTATAAACTGAAAGTTTAGTTTATACAGAAAAATATCATTGAAATTTTCCTCGTTTAATTTCATTGTAATTTAAATAGCTGCAAATGTGTGAATCATCTTTGTTTCATTTTATTTAAGAAAAATATTATTTAGTTTATACAGAAAATATCAGCCTTCCCTATCTAAAAGATGGCGCTTGCGACGTCTTCCATGTGCTTACATTAATTTTTTTTCTCAAGAAAATTAGGTTTTACATTTGAAAATACTGATTTATGTTACTGAAAAAAAAAAAACACAACAAAATCTTTGCTGATAAATCATATTTTTAATACATTATAAAGACAATTATTCAGTTAATAAAAAATGAATTACATTTGTTTAAGATATCACAACTCCATTTAGCTATATCGTTTTTACCAACAATTACACATTCATGAAAATAACAATAATTAAAATTGCAAATTCCGAACGAGTTAATTGGCAAAATAATCAAGGCGGCGCTTAAAATTAACGATTGCATTTTGTAATATTGAAATCGCCGACCCAAATCGACGTATTCAATTTAGCAATCGGAAACAACTCGCTTTCCTGCGGTTTGAAATTATCTCAATCAATCAATGTTGAATAATAACGATAAAAATAAAAACGCCACTCGAGTTAATATATCGCGGCAGCAACAATATGGAAATCTAAAAAAATAAATCAGAGAGATATGTGAAAATAATACGAACAATGAAAAACAACACTTGAGTGCAACGCTCTCGATGTCGTAGAGATTGAAGTTGCTATCGATGGAAAAATGGATTTTAAGTATTTAGGCTGAAAAAAATGAGAATTTTAATTGAGATAAATAATTACCTATATTTACACTTTGATAACGCAATTGTTAACAATTTAAAAAAATATTTTTTTAATTAAATGAAAAGTAACCTCGACACCCAATACGGGTAAAAGAGGATAAGATTAAGAAAGAATTAAATGAAAAGTATGCCTAACTGGGGGTTGATTTTTTCAAATCCCCATTAATTAACCATTACCACAAATTGATCTTTAGAACTTTTCAATACCGGGTCCTTTTGTAATTTTCTCAAGAACACACTAAAGTCACATTTATTTTTGCAATAAGTTATTACATTAAATCAGTCCGTTATTGATAATGAGCACATTGTGTTTCGAAATGTACATCTAATTTAAAAATAAATTGTAAAGTATGCACTCCTTACACCTAACGGTAGAAAGGAAAAATATTTAAAAAAGTAATCAATAGTCTTTTTATTTGTGATTAAAAACTTCACGTAAACTCAAAACTATAATAAAGACATTAAATCTGCCTTAATATATTCAATATTAATTTTTAAATAGCGCCTTTTTTCAGTTTTTTTTTTTTTTTAAACATAAACCTTACTGAATAACTCCGTGCGTGAATAAGCTAAACACTTTAAAATGCATGAATATTTTGTTAAAATTACAGCCTTCAATTAAATGTTATTCTAAGGAAATGTTTAGTCTATGGACGACTTGTGGCTCCATCTGTGATTATATCCTCGAACTTAAATTTAAAAAAATATATTCTATGAATATTTGTCTATAAATCATATGTATCTTCATATATCTTTACATAATTGATTCACGATAAGTTTAAAACGGGGCTTTAAACTTATCGTGAATCAATTAAGTAAACGAAACGAAAATGAGAAAGATACATCATAGTTTTTCAAGTGAGTCGATTCACAATAGCCTGGGAAGGAACTTTTCTGTATACGATTCGTCCCTGTTCCATTTCCCAATCCGTTTTTGGACGAGTTTAAATCGGAACTAACTTTATTTACAATGCTTAGCAAGTTATTTATAAGCAAGCCGTATACTTACTTCAAGACAAGCAGACTTTCAAAAAAAAAATCTGCTATTGTGGTTACCGCAATTTATTATACTTACGTCTCGTAATGATAAAAATGGTTCCCGGTTGTCCTGTTCCCCCTCGAAACACCGCACAAGGAATTATTTCACCTTAATTCGCACTGTTTTAAGCATTTTAAATTGAAATGCAATACTGAGATTAAAAGCAACCATTACAATTGTTGACAACTTGAGAAATAAAAGAAGGTCGAATCATAGATATGATATTCCCAAATCAAAGATGTAAATTAAAATGCAAGAAAATACATTTACGGAGACAACAATAAACAATTTTACAAACCTCACGTAACGTTATTATTGATTTTTTTATTCATTCGATTAGCAGCACTGTCTTATTGATGATTAATGTAAATTAACATCCATGTGGTAATCAAATGGAGAGAATCATTTATTCCGGGAATATGTTACTTACGCCTTATTTGCGAATTGTAAAATTAGGCCTTTTTAATCAAAGAATACGTTAGATAACAACACTTAAAATAATATAACAAAAAAAATCCATTGAGGAGGCTGCTACTTCGTGAAATTCCATTTTAAAAATTAATGAAGCAAAAGACAATTAGTTTTTTTAATAATTTTCACAACTTTATTGTAGAATCACCGCTACAATAAAGTTGTGAAACTTATTAAAAAAATAATTGCGTTTTACTTCATAAATGTTTAAAATAGAATTTCACCTTCTCAATCGATTTTTTTGTTTCAAGTTTGTTTTATTATTTTTAATTTTTATTATCTAACATATCTGTTGATTAATAAATGCTTTATTATTACATCTACGGTGTCTCCATAGATGTATTTTATTTATATCTTTGATTACGGATGTTATATCTATGATTCGACCATCTTTTGTTTTTTTAAGTTGTCAACAATTTTAATGGTTGCTTTTAACCACAGTGTTTCATTTCAATTTAAAATGCTTAAAATAGTGCGAATTCAGGTGAAATAATTCCTTTTGTGGTGTTTCGAGGGGGAACAGGACAACCGGGAACCATTTTTATCATTAAGGGCTGCGAGAGGCGTAAGTATGATGAATTACTGTAATCACGACAGCAGATTTGTTTTGCTTCATAAATGTTAAAAAAAAGAATACTTGTGTACAAGCATTATAATTGTTGATCGAAACAATTATTAATTAAACCGATCTTCCATGCGATACACATATATAGAGTATAATTATATGTAAATTACATGTTTTTGAAATAAAAGGTACAGTATAATAATTATATTTAATGCAAATATAAATCAAAGAGTAGAAGGAATTCTATTAAGAACATTCTAACACATGTAGATGAATTGTATGAAAAAAGTAGTTATTCATATAAATTTATTTATTAAATATTAACATTATAATTAATAACAGGTTTTATAACAATAACCTAAGGGCATTACAAATAATAACCTATCATTTAGAATCACAACTTAAAAATATATTATCACGATCCACATGACTTAAAAAAAAAACAAAACTAAAAGAAAATCCTGTGTATTACCAAGATAAAGACAAAACAGCTACCGCGCTGAAGTATCGCAGCGCAAGCATTTTTAGTTATTTTTGAGATATTAATAAAGGCCTTTGCAAATTATAAAAAAAATTCATGTAAAAACTGAAATAAAAACTCTTTCATAAAATTAACTCAATAATTAACAAAATAAAAGTAACTGAAAACGAAAAGTGTTTAGAAAAAGGCACACTGTTGTGGTGAAGGTTTCACGCCGTTACTCCCTCGGGTTCCACCGGGATTTCTGAGGATTCCGACTCGGCTTTTATTACCATCGGTTTTGTTTCTAATTCCTCTTTGGGGACTGTTGTTGCTGCTTCCGTTTCGGTTTTTTCCGGTTGTGTTCCCGGTTCCTGCTTGATTTTCTCCTCTTTGACGGGCTTGTTGTTCGGGTTTTTGTCTTTGCTTAAGCTCTTTGTTCGGTAGCGCCTGTTGTTGTTCTGGTAGAAGCGGGGTTTCGGCTCGACGGCCGTCTTCTCCGGGTCGAAGTAGCAATCGAGGATTTCGATCAGATCCTTGAGGTCCTCCTCTTTGCCGTCGGCTATTTTTTCTTTAAGTACTTCCTCGAGGCCCGTTTTGCTGTTCTTCTCGTAAGCTTCTTTGACTTTGTCGAAGTCGATGTTGTTCTCTGCCAGGAGACGGCGGAGGTGGCTCGCGTGCTGACGTTCCGGAGGGGTCGCTTTCAACAGGGCCCCAAAGATCGGTTTGAAGGTATTTTGACGATTCAGTAAGATCTTAATTAAAAAAAAAAAAAAATAATAATTATAATTAACCCTACACATGAAAGGGTAGAAAGGGTCACTGAATATAGATATAATAAAAATCACCTTACAGTAACAGAGCATTCATTGATTGATTGACAAATGTACAAACTTAAATATTTTAATAAAGTTGGATCCTATTGAAACAAAAAAAGCTATGGAAAAAAATATTAAGAAAAATGTTGGCGTGAAAAGATAATCGACTTACCTTAAATTGTTTAATTTCTTCCTCCTCTGCAGTAATGGTATTTGTGTACGGTCTAATCATATTGATCACAAGGTCATCAGTTACTTTGGCGTCCCCGCTGCCGTTTGTTTCCAAGTCGTTTCTTTCAGATTGTCCTAAATGCATCACAATTTCGTAACAAATCTGCGCTCGTGTGGCTGCTGAACTCAGATCATCTCCTTTGTTTAATAGTACCTGTAAAAAACAAAAAACAGGCTCCTTATTTGTAATAATTTTAACCGATAATAAAATATGTATTTACAATAAATCTCACACTTATTTAATGTAATTAATTAAATATTAAAAAAAAAATTCGGCTACTCTCTCACCTTAGACATCACTCGCAGACTGAAAGCTTTGGTCGTATTGTCGCATTTCTCCTTCGAGAGGTTGAAGCAGTTGGCGAACCCCTTGACGACCTTTCCGAACCTCTCGGAGAGGTTGTGCCTGCGCAGAGATTCGAGGAGCATGGCCGGCGTCGACTTGTAGTACTCGTGGAAGATGAGGATGATGCCGTCCTTGGCGTCCCCGTGGTTCTCCTCCAGCCACTGGACGAAGTCGGTCAGCGCCGAGATCTCGCTCTTGGTTTTCACGAACTTGTTGGTGCGCATGTCCTTCAGCATGCGGTACTTGCCCATGTTCATCACTCGGATACTGTGTCTACGTCTGAAAACAGATAAGTTGGCTTAAGGCTAGAATCGGTCATGTTTTCTGATGGGAAGTTAGTCGCACTAAAGCGCTCAAACTTGAATGTGTGATACGGAGTACAACCACGAGATGGCGGTGGTTATTAGGTTAGATTACGGCTAGGTTTTGTAACGACTCTGATTAAATTCTCCCATTAATTGCTCATGAATAACTTTAATAATAAATGCCATAAATGTCTCAATAAAGATGTTATAGTAGTCGTAATAATAAATGTCTTTATTTCTTCATAAATTTTACTATATAAATAATATTTGACATTTTTAGGTTATATTAATTTAAATATATGACATTTTTAGGTTACCCATACTTAATCATAAATAAGATAACCTAAAAATGTCAAATACTTTTTATCAGCCAATTTCAGACTTATTCGTGATTAAATATTTAATCATGATTAAGTGTAAGTTGGCCGTAAATGAAATAAAAGGGCTTCTACAGATTTCTTTTTTTTAAACTGGAGAATTACTGAGGTAAGTGAAGAAATTTTTGTGTATTTAATGATAATAATAAAATTGATAAAATTTTGTAATGATTTCTGCTTTACTTATGTAATCTTAGAATATAGTTATTTACCTGTAGAAAAGTTTGATGTCGCTGAAGGGCATAATGTACTGTGAAAACTGAGATTCCGGCGTGTAAGCGGCGATCTGGCAAATTTCATCGATCAGTCGGCGGCCCGTCGTATCGGCCGCCCAACCTATCAGTTTGTATTTCCCCTCCTCGATGCCCTTGGCCAAATTCTTGCACTCCGCGGGCATGGGCTTCTCGCTGTCGGACGGCGAGTTATCTTTCTGCAGCACCATTTTCGGTTCGATTGAAATTCTGCAATCACAAAAAAATAATTAATACCGTTATTGAAATCTAAATTTTGTCGTAAACAAAGCTAGACGTTGTTATTTGACAATTATAAATATTTAATCTCATTCATTACATAAATATAGACAAAACACATATTTTGTATTCAAATTGATAATGCCTGTTTGTTAGTGATAACGACGGCGTGTAGCTCAATATTTTTCGAATGGAGATAAAACAAAAACGGTTAATAAAAAATAATCTCGTATAAATTTCTGCCGTACAGAAAAGTTCAAAACAAATTAACTTTATCCGAATTAATAACGCAAACGTTATCCATTGTTTGTGATACAAATTCGCATTTGTTTTTGAGGATCGCGGTTGAAAGTCTCAATAATTTGTTGCAAAACAAAAAATTATTTAATTATTATAGACAACAAAAACTGCAACTTTCTATGATTTTAGCCGTTTTCTAGAAATTCTTATCAAATTAATAATGGAATGGCTCCATTGCACTTTTATAAGCGAGTGACAGCAAGCGCTATTATAACGCAGATGACACAAGAATTGTTTCTACAATGTAAATAAATAAAAATTCTTTACATCTCCGGATAACAATAAATTTCATAATTAAAATATATATTTTTTTTAAATAAAAAGAATTTGATAATAATTAATAATTTTTCCTTTCTATCATTAAATGAAAGGAGTAAAGTAATAATCTTTTTTTTTAAAGAAAAAGAATTCGAAAATAATTATTTTTCCTTTCTAAATCACCTTTGTTAATAAATACGTACAGAAAAAGATACGAACTTGGACTTAAATTGTGTTTAGTGTGTGCAATAAGCAAGATGTACGAACCTAACCTAACTTATTATATATATATAATCTTATATCCTTCTACCACATATTGATGTAGAATACTTAATTTATTATAAGATATGTAAATTCGTCTCCAATTAATCGACTTTGAAAGCAAAAAAAAAATCTATTAAAAAAAAAAAGATAAAAATGATTGTGGGTTTCGGGTATTAAAATAATCCTGAATAAAAACGGATTTCGAAAGTGAAACGAATGAGTCAGAAATGTTTATTAAAAATATGATATTACTTCATCTTAATTATTTTTAGAAACGCAAGTGAAAATGAGAAATCTACGAGATTGCCAAAATTTTAATACTCATATTTAACCGTTTTAATAGATATGTATACATAGAATGTGAATTTAATTAACGATGTACACGTTATGCCCTTACAGAATAGTCTCGAGTATTTTCAGAAAATCAGCGAGGTAACGATGTACTTTGGCGATTTCAGGAAATTGCCGTAAACCAATTTCAACCACCAGGGCAGAAAGACCTCCGGTCGATACCCCGTGACAGACTACTGACATTGATATATATTTATTATCGAAAATCCTTGAACCCTTGCAGGTGTTGGGTGTATTGTAAATATAAAGAATCGTAATTGTGCTGTCTGAATATAGACAGCAGATGGCACTTGTGTCTTCTTCCTTTTATTATTTATTTCTACCTTTTCAGGTGTCTTTCATTTATTACGAATAAAATAATTGTATATTTAAATTAACATCAATTGAATCGATCGAACTGACGTGTTTAAATTTCTTCTCCTCAAATCTTTGCACCCTTTCAGGGGTATTTAAATTTAAACATTGAAATTCCGCAACGGAAAAACATTAAAACCTGCCGTTGTAAACGTTTCTATTATATCGATATATATATATATATTATTTAAATAAAACTCTTGGTTTGTTTCACTATTTATATTTTATCTTTCCGACTAGTTTCGACCGTTGGTCATCTTCAGGGAGGAATGTTTGTTTCTATTATATTCAGAGTTATCCGTGGTAAAGTATTAAATTTGACGTACACATTATTCTTTGTGATCCGATTCATAATCGCACGAAAACGGGAAAGATTATTTATAGGATTTCCGTGTACCAACGCACAATCGCGCAAGGACGAAAACAGGAATTACAAAACTTTTGAGTGCACCGATTCACAATCGCCCGAGGACTTTCTGTATGCGATCCGTTCCCGGGCGATTGTGAATCGATGCATTCAAAAATCTTGTAATTCCTGTTTTCGTCCTTGCGCGATTGTGCGTTGGTACACGGAAATCCTATAAATAATCTTTCCCGTTCTCGTGCGATTATGAATCGGATCACAAAGATTTGTACGTCAAATTTAATCATTGTTTTCGTTCTTGCGCGATTGTACAGGTAAATCCTATAATTAATCTTTCCCGTTCTCGTACGATTATGAATCGGCCCTTAGATTGTGATACAAAGTATAGCGTTTGCGTTAAATTAGATCGTAGAATAGTTTAGTGGACGAAACAATGATTCTCGGTCGTCTACCTTGTGGACCCAAATCGTTGACGATGCCACTTGAAATTAGGCAAAAGGTGGCGCTTGCGTCGTCTTTAATTTATTATGATTAGATCGTAGATTGTGATCATTATTTTAAAATAAAATATTATTATATTCATCAGATATTTTTTTATTGTTAATTGATATTGTGTTTTTAATTACAGTAATTAATATTAATACGACCGGCTGAAAGACCACTGGTCGATGGCCATCTTGTAAATAAAAAAGCAATGTTTTGTAAACTTAATGTAACTATAAATAGCTTAATAAAGATGATTGTGTTTGTTTATTAATATGAATAAACTATGACATTTAGAATTTGAACCAAATGGTGTGTGTAAAATTAAAATGCACACCTGGGATTTTTTTTTTTTTCAAATAATTTTCCCCCCCAATAAGGAACGCGGTGAATACCCCGTGCATTTCCACGTATGAGTAATCAGCAAAATTAATGGATGACTTTATGAAACTTTGCAAATTTTTTTTTTAAAAGGAAAAAAAGCGAGCCTCGTGTTCACCATGTTAATCAGCGCAATGAGAATCCCAATCGGAACCGGATCCAGGGGGATTCTAATTAGATCACCCCTTAAAGAAAACCGCCCCCCCTCGCGGCGGAGCACCTCCGGCCGAGGAAAAAATAACACGTGGCATCGCGTGCGGATAAATATGGAAAGCCGCGCCCATCCTGGCCCCCCGGTTCCGATCCTTGGCGTCCTTTTAGTAAATAATCCCAATCTTACCGCAATAATGCAAAGCGAGCACCTGATGGCGGACGATGTGCGCTGTGTGTACGTGCGGGCTCTCCTTTTCCGCGTGTCTCTCGGTCACACCTTTTCAGAACGGAAGGTACGCAAACATTGAAATATTCCGATTGAAATGCATTTTACAGTGTGCGTGCACGTGTGTCCGCACAGGCGGCAGGGGTGGGGGGCGTCGGCGCCAGAGCGCAGTCACGGAAGGCGAGGCGGCGCGGGAATTTTTCGAAAAATCGCTCACCTGCGGGACGGAATCCTCAAATCCTTGTCGGGGTTGTGTTTTGCCAGTAATGATTGTGTTTCCATGACCACCGTCTTCAGCGCACTCTGTTGAAAGGAAGTTGGCGTTCTGAAAAATATAAAATCAAATTAAAAACACGCAAATTAAAACAATAATCATAAAAATTAAAAAAAAGCCTAAAACAATAATAAACCAAAATTAAAATTAGTTTATAATTACTTTAAATCGATTTATTTTTAAATTTTGACAGATTTTGACTTTATAAAGTCAAAACATTATAACAAAGACAAAACCATTCAGGATTTCTTTCGTATCACTTCTAAACTATTACTGATGAAGGTTTAAACTAACGTTAACTTAATCCAAGTCTCAACGTTGATGAATTTTCAAACACAAAAAATAATTTGGGTTATAATAAAAAATTAGGCAATTCAAATGAGTTTGAGTAACTTTACAACAACAACAAAAAAACAGCTTACAATTAAAACTAAGCAAACTCATAGACATTACAGTCTAAATCAAGCAAATATTGCAACACACGCTGACAATAAAGACAATGTACTGTCTTTATTAGTCTGTCTATTAATATTAGGCTTTAAGGCTCAGACAATAGAAAAGACCGTAAAGACAAAATTAAATTATACCAGAGAACTGTTTAAGTCAAGTTTAAAGTTGCAGTTTGGCAATATCAAGTAACATAAGTGTTTTTTTTAAATCAAACAATAAAAGAGGCTCTTAAAGCCTAATATTAGACAGACAAATATTTAAATGGACTTACCGTTAATAAACAATAAACAACAAATAAACACAGTACATTGTCATACCTAAAACAAAGAAACACAAAAGTCTTTAAAGTCGAAATTTAGCAATAAAAGATCTGTAAAGTCAAAATCGGGTGATTAAAAAGAATTTACAAACAATTTTACGCAATTAAAAAGTGTAAAGACAATGTTAGGTAATTACAGAGAATTTAAATTTTAGGCAATAAAAGAGAATTTAAAGACAATTTCAGGCGATAAAAGAGACTTTAAATATAATTCTAGGCAATGAACGAGATTTTTAACACAAATTTAGACGATAAAAGAGACTTTAAAGACTTTTCGGAAATTACAGAGACGTAAAAAAAATATAGATAGTAACAGATACTTTAAAGACAAACAAAGAGACTTAAAAGATATTTTTGGTAATTACACAGCCTTTAAATATAATTATAGAGGCTTTCAAGGTAATTTTAGGCAATAAAACACACGTTAAAAAAATATTTTTCGGCGATAAAAGAGACTCTAAAGATGATTTTAAGGAATAAAAGAGACTTTAGAGACTATTTTAGGCAATTGAAAAGACTTTAAGGGTATTTTTAGACAATAGAAGAGACTTTAAAGACAATTTTAGGCAATTGCAAAGACTTTAAGGACAATTTTAGATAATAAAAGAGACTTTAAAGACAATTTTAGGCATTTACAAAGATTTTAAGGACAATTTTAGATAGTAAAAGAGACTTTAAAGACAATTTTATACAATAAAAGATACCTTAAAAATAATTTTAGGCAATAAAAGAGACTTTAGAGACTATTTTAGGCAATTGAAAAGACTTTAAGGGTATTTTTAGACAAGAGAAGAGATTTTAAAGATAATTTTAGGCAATTGCAAAGACTTTAAGGACAATTTTAGATAATAAAAGAGACTTTAAAGACAATTTTAGGCATTTACAAAGATTTTAAGGACAATTTTAGATAGTAAAAGAGACTTTAAAGACAATTTTGTACAATAAAAGATACCTTAAAAATAATTTTATGCAATAAAAGAGATTCTAAAGATGATTTTAGACAATACAAGAGACTTTAAAGACAATTTTAGGCAATTGCAAAGACTTTAAGGACAATTTTAGATAATAAAGGAGACTTTAAAAAGAATGTTAGACAATAACAGAGACTGTAAAGGTGATTTTAGGCAATAAAAGAGACTTTAACGATAATTTTACATATTAAAAGAGACTTCAAAGACAATTTTAGGCATTTACAAAGACCTTAAGGACAATTTTAGATAATAAAAGTGACTTAAAAGACAATTTTAGACAATAAAAGAGACTTAAAAGAGATTTTTTTGGTAATTACAGAGCCTTTAAACACAATTATGGTCAATTATAGAAACTTAACAAATATTTTTAGGCCATAAAAGAGACTCTAAAGATGATTTTGTGTAATAAAAGAAACTTTAGAGACTATTTTAGGCAATTGAAAAGACTTTGAAGATAAATTTAGACAATAAAAGAGACTTTAAAGACAATTTTAGGCATTTACAAAGATATTAAGGACAATTTTAGATAGTAAAAGAGACTTTAAAGACAATTTTATACAATACAAGATACCTTAAAAATAATTTTAGGCAATTGCAAAGACTTCAAGGACAATTTTAGATAATAAAAGAGACTTTAAAAAGAATTTTAGACAATAAAAGAGACTCTAAAGGTGATTTTAGGCAATAAAAGAGACTTTAAAAATAATTTTAGGCAATAAAAGAAACTTTTTGGTAATTACAGATACTTTAAACACAATTATAGGCAATTATTGAGACTTTCAAGGCATTAAAAGAGACTTTAAAGACATTTTTAGGCAATAAAAGACACTTTAAAGGCTATTTTAGACAATAAAAGAGACTTTAAAAATAATTTTATGCAATAAAAGGGACTTTTTGGTAACCACAGAGACTTTAAACACAATTATAGGCAATTATTGAGACTTTCAAGGCATTAAAAGAGACTTTAAAGACATTTTTAGGCAATAAAAGACATTTTAAAGGCTATTTTAGACAATAAAAGAGACTTTAAAAATAATTTTAGGCAATAAAAGAAACTTTTTGGTAATTACAGAGACTTTAAACACAATTATAGGCTATTATAGAGACTTTCAAGGCAATTTTAGGCATTAAAAGAGACTCTAAAAATAATTTCTCACACTAAACGAGACTTTAAAAACATTTTTAGGCAATGTCTTTAACATTTTAGACAATAAAAGAGACTTTAAAGATAATTTTAGGCAATAAAGGAGATTTTTTAAAGCAAATTTAGACGATTAAAGAAATTTTAGAGATAATTCTAGAAATAAAAGAGATTTTAAACACAATTTTAGAAAAAAAAGGGACTTTAACGGCGAATTTAATCGAAACGTACGACCAATTTTAGGAATACGGCCCCCAGATGTCGACACAAGTAATAGAATTAAAAAAAAATAGTTTAGTTGTCGATTGTTAGATGTCGACACCAGCGATGCACTTTTTCTAATTGCAATTGTATCCCCATATCTTCTACGAGCTAGAAGTAAATATATAAATATTAGAATCGTTTACACACGGTTTCCAGTGCTTGATTTTGTTTTACATCGTTTAATCTAACAGATAATTATTACCAAAGAGAACGTATAGATATGCATGTGCTCTATGTTTTTAGTTTTTAAACTATTTTAACAATTTATAGGTTGTATATTAACGTCTTTTTTTATTGTTTCTTTAATATACCATATATATATATATCTCTCTATATATATATATAAAGAGAGAGAGAGATATTTCTTTTTTCAAGATGAAGTATTTACTAATAGAGTGGACAAGAATATTTGATTGCATATATTGCATTAGCATAACAACATTCTCTATCTATGCACCATTTTTTTCCAAATTAACCTTCTGTTTCTAAGTTGCTGTTAAAATTCGTTTCACATGATTTTATTACGCAAGTCTTCGTTGCAGTCGTTTTTGAAATGAAATATTAAGTTTTATTAATTATTATTTAGATAAAATTATTGTCTTTTCTCTTACTCGTTGTATGCATACATATATCTTTATTCAAACAATAGATAATACAAAAGAATATAACATAGATAATTACAATACATGTAGGTGTTATGGGCTATCGACCAGAGATCCTTGTGTCTTTATATGATTACTAGATAGTCGAAATTATAAAATAAATGGGTTTTGAGTTCACGTGAAGTGTTAGTATCAATAATAACACAAGAGTTTTTTCCTTACTTCACTTTTTATAAAAAGTGAAGTAAGGAAAAAACTCGTGTGTTATTATTTCACTTTTTATAAAAAAGTGAAGTAAGGAAAAAACTCGTGTGTTATTATTGAGTCGAAATTATAGTCACATAATTAAATGAAAAATGCAGAGGTTTAAAAAAATGTTTTTATTTACAAGTGTATTTAAGATGTATCACAAAGTGAACGACTACAACACAAAATAGCTTATAAATTAAGTTTAAGAAATAAGTTAGTATTTTTGAAATTTTTAAAGAACCCCTTAAATTCGTATCTGGCCCATTAGCTCAGTTGGTTAGAGCGTCGTGCTAATAACGCGAAGGTCGCGGGTTCGATCCCCTCATGGGCCAAAAGTTTATATTTTTGCGTTAAATTTGACAAATTTAATTATTTTAATAGACACAGGGTGCAAAGGAACAAATTCTTTTAAACTCTTTGTGATTATTTTTGAGAAAAACCCTCTAACACGTCTATTAGTATTTTGAACAAAACCTTAAACTTGATACAAATTCCTTAACAGAATTCTTCTTCTCTTCCCACTCCAGTCTCTTCAGTGTTTTCGCTAAAATATTATATACAGGGTGTTCGATAAACAAATGCCGATTCAAAGCTGGATTTTCGTATATAAAGAAAACAAAATTACTTTTTTTTCATACCAAGTTATAAAAAAAGTAATTTTGTTACTTTTATTTTATACCAAGTTGTAAAAAAAGTAATTTTGTTTTTTTTATATACGATATTGAAAATGTTTAACCAATTTAACGCTGAGAAAATTAAAGAAAGTTGGATTTTTTTTAAATGGAATATAACTTTTAAGAATATGAGCCCACTGAACAAAATGTTCACAAATAACGTTGCATCAACATTAAAAACAATTAAACGTTAATGTAACACTGGTGCAACATTATTATGTCCGTTTTGCTCAGTGGGAGTATATTTATATTCTACTTTAAAAATAACAGTATATTTGTAGACTCGGGTAAAAGAGGATAAGATTAAGAAAGAAAGAAAGTATATTTGTAGAAGGATACAAATTGTTAAAGGTTTAAAGGAAGCTTGAAAATAGAAAGAAATATTTTTGACACAAAAATAATACGTAAAAACATATTCTTAATATTATTAATATAATTAAATTTTCGATTTCACCCCTACACCACCATTATGGTAGATGGGGATTTTAGATTATATATATATATATAAATTTACGATTTCGAATTGAATGAATTATTTTTGTAAGAGTAAGGGAAAATACAGAACAATACGAAATATTTTTAATTTATTACGACAGTGGACTTAACTCGGGGATCCATGGACAACATTATAAATTTCCAACATAACGCCATGAATTTTACTATAATAATACTAGAGAACGGTCTTATATACAACATACATGTGTGGGTCGGTATATAAGCTTGTAGTAACAAAAGCAAGTAAAGCCCAGGCAAGGATTCTAGTTTCTATATGAGAATATCCATATATACTGGATATATATATATATATATATGGTCGTATATAAGGGGGTGAGAATACGCCACCCCATCGCCTCGGGTGTTCTGATAAGGCTCCGGGGTAGCCCTGGCGGAGCAGCGGCGTAGTGGCGGGCGCCGCGACGCCCGGCGACGACTGCTTCGCATGGCCTGCTGGGCTCCTTAAAGCGATAGACTGTAGCGCCGTATTAAATTTTCTTGACTCGGCCGACTAACATTCGATCCTTTTCTAGAATTATACATGTATAAATATATTTTTTTTATATATATATTCTATATTACGCACTGTAATTTATACTTGAATTAGATTTAATCGTATTATTTTTTTTTAATCTTAAAAGAATTTTAATACTTTAAATAAATTAAAATCATTTTTTTATACAAGGGTTATTTTATAGTTTTTTTTTTAAATTACATCTTTAACTTTAAATAAATTAAAGTCCTTTTTTATACAAGAGTTATTTTATAGAGTTTTTTTAAAATTACATCTTAAACTTTAAATAAATTAAAATAATTTTTTTATACGAGGATTATTTTATAGTTCTTTAACTTTAAATAAATTAAAATCATTTTTATACGAGGGTTATTTTATAGGTTTTTTTAATTATATCTTTAACTTCAAATAAATTAAGATCCTTTTTTATACGAGGGTTATTTTATAGGTTTTTTTTTATTACATCTTTAACTTTAAATAAATTAAAATATTTTTTTTTATACGAGGGTTATTTTATAAGTTTTTTTAAATTACATATTTAACTTTAAATAAATTAAAGTCCTTTTTTATAAAAGAGTTATTTTATAGAGTTTTTTTTTAAATTACATCTTAAACTTTAAATAAATTGAAATAATTTTTTTATACGAGGATTATTTTATTTTTTTTTTATATTAAAAAATCGTCATTGCGAGGTATTTTTTTTTTCATAAAAATCTTCACGTTCTTAAATTATTTCACAAAAACTTTATCTTGGTTCTTGATCAAGAGGCAATTCTGAGGATGATAGAAATATTTTCTTAAATTTCGCAGATCGCTCTTTACGATTTGGCTCATTTCAAAATAACAATTATTTTTATGACGAATATACTTTCCTCGATGGAAGGAATTTATAATAAACTGAACACTTATTTCTGACAGGACATGGCTTACCGTGATTTTTTTATTGATGTAATAAATAGCATATATCCATCCAACACACTCAATCGCGTTTGGGCTTGCTGGTTGAAGGAGAGTACAGGGTGCTGGTAGGAGATGTCGTCGCTACACGAACATTAACCTAACATCAAATTTATATAAATATTTAACTAATTCCAAGCTGAAGACGGGGACAATCACTAAATACGCATAGACTCATTTAATAAATTGTTCAACCGAAATGACACACGCTAGATGAATACTGGATCTACCGTGTGTTATTTCGGTTTAGGCGAGAGATGGCGCTTGCGTCGTCTTTCATTTATTATGATTAATATCAAGTATATAACCACAATACAACGTTGACGATGCCCTTGAAATTAGGCAAAAGATGGCGCTTACGTCGTCTTTCATTTATTATGATTAATATCAAGTATATAACCACAGTACAATGTTGACGATGCCCTTGAAATTAGGCAAAAGATGGCGCTTACGCCATCTTTCATTTATTATGATTAATATCAAGTATATAACCACAGTACAACGTTGACGATGCCCTTGAAATTAGGCAAAAGATGGCGCTTACGCCGTCTTTCATTTATTATGATTAATATTAAGTATATAACCACAGTACAATGTTGACGATGCCCTTGAAATTAGGCAAAAGATGGCGCTTACGCCGTCTTTCATTTATTATGATTAATATCAAGTATATAACCACAGTACAACGTTGACGATGCCCTTGAAATTAGGCAAAAGATGGCGCTTGCGTCGTCTTTCATTTATTATGACGCGTAGAACTCTTCATTAGAAAAGTCTCACCCCGAGAAAAAAAAACACCTTATTTTTTGAAATTCACATTTTGTTGTTAAGAAATTTAGTAATAGTGTTTAATCATTATTTCTAATTAAAAAAAATGAAATAAAAGAGAAATACGTAAATATTTTAATACATCTACGCAGGCCTTGATTTTGATTAATACGACGAATGATGTTAATTACGTTTGAATGTGTATTAAAACAGTGGCAGGCCGAGCGAGCGAGCGAGCGAGGCATTGTACTATCGGGCGGTGTCAAAAAAGATGACTGATGAGGCCGCGGGGCGGAAAGGGGTTGATAACGTCGGCTTGATAAGGGGCAGGGCGCGCAAAAGTTTTCTTATTGTGAAATTCGTAAACATTTCATGAAGTGTCGACAAGCGATAAAGCAACGACTGGATGCGCACCAAAACTTTTTTTTCTTCTTCTTGCTTCCATCAGGAAATTCAGGGGGGAAATGCAGATGTATTTTTTTCATGTAAAAGCATTATTTACAATCAACCCTAATCCCATATGGGTAGAAATGGTCATTGAATATATATATATATATATTATTTCAAATCGAGTCCCTGCGGAAATTATTCCATCATCCAAAAACTGAAACAAAAGAAGAACCATGATAATTAAATAATATATAATATTAAGAAAGAATATAGTCTGTTCACGATATCTAATAAATAAATCATCAACAATTTAGAAATTATCGCTGGCTATTATGCAATATTTTATTGATGTGCAACAGCAGGAGTACATTATGTAATTCAATGTCTAGCAGGTATTTGCCCGAGAAGTAGCTGTTTTAATGTGCATTTTTTTAAAGTACTTACATAATTTAAGTGATAATAACAAGTGTAAATTGTTGAAATTATAATCACATTAATTAAAACAATTACATTTAATTCAATGTCCGGCGTGGGTATTTGCCCGGGAAGTAGTTGTTTTAATGTGCATTTATACGTAACGTAAGTCAAAAATGTCACAGAGCTAAATGTGGAAATAATTTATTAATCATTTTTGTTTAAGGCAGAGCTGTGCTGACGAGGGATAAATCCCGAAACACGTCTCTGCAGATGGCTTTAAATTAACTAACGTTCCTTTTGTTGTTTTGCATGAAATTTTTCTCGGATCAAAATTTGTTGCATTATGCAATATTTTATTGATGTACAACAGCAGGTGTACATTATGTAATTCAATGTCCGGCGTGGGTATTTGTCCGGGAAGTAGTTGTTTTTATGTGCATTTATACGTAGCGTAAGTCAAAAATGTCACAGAGCTAAATGTGGAAATAATTTATTAATCATTTTTATTTAATAAATTTAGAAATTATTTTCATCCAGTGAAACTCAAAAGTATTCGATCAGAGAATAATGACCTCCTCTATAACACACATCCTTTTTAAGATGCAAAAAATCCCCTTCTAAGAATTTCGGCGCGAAACTTTTCAGGAGTCTGAAAGGGACTGGAAAACTTTAAATAAAAAAAAAAAGTTACGCCCGCCTGTTGATCCCAACCGTACATTTTCCACACACACAATTTATTTATAACGATTACGCGGAAATTTCAGGACGACCGAACTCAAACCATCTCGGCGGTTGATAATAATAGCCGGTATGCGTGCTTCAATTGTTTAATTATCATGTGTGTCAGTTATATTTGCTCGGATGAACTTTGATCGGAGCGAAATAAATCATCAACTCGAGAAGCAGCGCAGAGGATTTGAAGAATTGCAAGTGCACTGCACTGTATTTGGAGCAATGGAATAAACGACGATATTTTAAATGAAAATACATTAAAAAAATATAATACTTATTAAGCTTAGCCAGTATAGGATTTTATTTATTAAGCTCGCTTCGCTCGCAATCCTGACACTTTAGCTCCAGCCAGTCCAGTATTTTTTTTTTATTAAGCTCGCTTCGCTCGCAATCCTGACATTTAAGCTCAGCCAGTCCAGGATTTTTTATTAAGCTCGCTTCGCTCGCAATCCTGACACTTAAGCTCAGCCAGTCCAAGACTTTTTATAAGCTCGCTTCGCTCGCAATCCTGACATTTAAGCTCAGCCAGTCCAGGATTTTTTTATTAAGCTCGCTTCGCTCGCTGACATTTAAGCTCAGCCAGTCCAAGATTTTTTATAAGCTCGCTTCGCTCGCAATCCTGACACTTAAGCTCAGCCAGTCCAGGATTTTTTTATTAAGCTCGCTTCGCTCGCAATCCTGACACTTAAGCTCAGCCAGTCCAGGATTTTTTATTAAGCTCGCTTCGCTCGCAATCCTGACACTTAAGCTCAGCCAGTCCAGGATTTTTTATTAAGCTCGCTTCGCTCGCAATCCTGACACTTAAGCTCAGCCAGTCCAGGATTTTTTTATTAAGCTCGCTTCGCTCGCAATCCTGACACTTAAGCTCAGCCAGTCCAAGACTTTTTATAAGCTCGCTTCGCTCGCAATCCTGACACCTAAGCTTAGCCAGTCCAGGATTTTTTTATTAAGCTCGCTTCGCTCGCAATCCTGACACTTAAGCTCAGCCAGTCCAGGATTTTATTATAAAGCTCGCTTCGCTCGCAATCCTAACATCCAAGTTCAGCCAGTCTGGAATTTTAGGCTCGTAATCCTCATTATTTTTTACATTTAATAATCTTCCATTTGCTGTTAAAAGTTCACTAAAAAACTTATTTGACAGAATTTACCATGATGGACACATCACCATTTTTTTTTTTCTTGAATTAATTTTCTTGCAATTGGTAAAAGATATTACACAATGTAAAGTAATTTAAAAGAAAGGCAATTGGTATTATTTCACAGAATAAACATTTATTGTAGAGGCACTACAACAATTAATTCTCCAACACAGTGGCATCATCAGGCAGATGATTAATCATCTGTTGTTTTTTTTTCATAAAAATCTGTTAATTAATTCATCAATACAGTGGCATCATCAGGCAGATAATTAATTTTTTTTTCATAAAAATCTGTGTGTTTTTTTTAACATCGTCAATAATTCGAGTCTAAGAGAAGAAGAAATAAAAAAAAGTGTAAAACAAAGCGCACGTAAATAAATTCCTGCATGCTGCTCGTGAGCAAAGCAACTGTGTGTTTACAAGTGTTGTACTCGTTAAACAATTTATTTACGTAACGATACAATAAGGAGTCGAGAGTAACGTTAGACGTCATCGTAATAGGGGTTAAGTGAACGACCAAACATGAATCCACCATTCCTAAATTGGTTCAATTAACCGTTTCTCGCATACGTCTTAATAACTATTTTACACAACAACCGGACTAATTTGTGTCCAGATGGATCCGTGCGAGCTGGACTAAAAATAAACGTAATTTTTTATGCGGGATTGTGCGCGAGTCAACCCCCGCTTTTAATTAATCCTAACGTTTAAAATCAACATCTTTATTCCCAAACATATTTAATTTAATATACAATACTTGGAACAATTTAAAACAAATATGTATTCTTAGGATAGAAAGACCTCTATTGTCTGAATAAAGATATTATTAATATTTCTTAAAAGATACGGAGGTTTTTCGACCTAAAAATTAAATATCTGTTTTTTTTTGTTGTTGTTAATTTTACTAAGTTGTGTGTAATACGAACTCCTCGAAATTTTCGCGAGTCGGTATGTGTGAAAGAAAAACAAGGCTTATTATTGATCGACGCTGAGACAATTATTTTTTTTTTGATTATTTTTAATTTATATTTATTTATTAATTTACGGATTTCTCCTTTTTCAATATTACAAAAAATATATAATAACATATACAATATAAATAATTACAGTTAGTGGAACATTCCGCTTTACACTAAAAAGAGAGAAAAATACAAAAATGCTGCACATTGGCTTCATCAGGCTCTCTTTAACGCACATTAAAATAAAAATTTCACCAAGTAACAGCTTCTACAATTAAATTCCGCGACTTGCAATAAATACCGACTTATTTCAACTTAGTAATAATAATAATAATAATAATAAATCTTTATTGTCCAACAAGAAACAAGTCCCAATTACAGAACAAATATACAATAATCAAATACAAACATAGCATAGAGAAAATATAAAGATATAAAAATGGTAGTATAACATTATAGCCGCATTACAATAACTTGTAAAAAATTGTAAAATTTGTATGAAACGCAGGAGCTATTTTTGAATTACCCGCCCGCGCGCGCGCCCTCTAACGCCGCGAAAAGGAAATGTATTTTATGTTGGCTAGACTTGTGCGGTTTTAAGGCAGCTATGTTCACGTTGAATAAAAAACTAAAATTAAAACAACAAAAAAAGATCGATTCTTAAGGGTTTAATAATTTGTATATATATTATTATTATATAAAAGATATATATATATATATTGTAATCGGGGATGGCCTCCCGATTAGACGGATTGCGTTTGTTTAAAACTTTATTAATTTTAAGAGTTGGAGTTGAAGAGTGGGCATTCATAAATTTAGAATCCAATATTAAATTCATTATAAATATAGAATTTAATAATTCTTTTTTTTTAAAGTCATGTTTATTTTAAAATTATAATGGAAACATTAAACAACAATGGAAAAGTAAAGAACAAATAAAAATAAGGATTTAGGAATAAAACACAGCGTAATATTTTTTTTATTTTTTTTTTAATATTTGCTATTCCAGTAAATAGGTTACATAACCACACATACAGTATGTTTCATAAATCAAGTGTTTTTTTTTCCAATGATTTTTCCCCATTTTACAAAAAAAAGAATAATAATAATATAATAATAATAAGAATTACAAAATAAAAACAGAATTCGTTATCATCTAAAAGATAAACAAAAAAGATTTAACTTGTATATTTATTATTTCCTCTCTCTCTCTCCTTATCATCGTTTTTTTTATTTTATTCATTTATTTTTTAAAAATAATAATTTCTTCCTTGTTTCAAACAAACAGAAACAAGAAAACCTATCTTTTATATAATAATAATATATAATATATATACAGATTATTAAACCCTTAAAAATCGATCTTTTTTGTTGTTTTAATTTTAGTATTTTTAAATTTAATTTACAAGTTTTGTTGCGATTTTTTTTATTAAATTATTTTTTTATACAAATTTATTTAATTTTACCCCTACACCACCATTATGGTAGATATATATATATAAATATATATATTTAATTTTAATTATTAAACCCGAATAAATACGTCAACATATATATATATATATATCCTTATTGAATATATATATATATATATATACAGAGAGGTATTTTATCAGTATACATTTCCCCTATGTATACCAGCAAAAAACGCGAGTCAAACGCATTGAACCGATTAATGTGTGTATGTTTAGTTGCTTATTTCACGTATGTGTGTTCAGTTGCGTGTTATAGGCAACTAAACACACATACACTAATGCATTTTATTCGCGTATTTTGCAGGTATACATAGGGGAAATGTATACTGATAAAAAAAACCTCTCTGTATATATATATATATATATATATTCAATGACCTTTTCTAACGATATGGGTGTAGGGTCCCGATTATAAAACAATATTTAATTTCAAACGCCTCGAATTTTTTACATATAACAATGATAATATTTTTTTTTTTTCAACAATTCCTGCATCTCAGCAATGCTGATAAAGCAATATTTATTTTTAATCTAAAAATACTTCACGTAAACAAAACTAACTATGCATAAAAGGACATCTGTATACCCGTGTTTCGGGATTTATACCTCGGCAGTACAGCTTTAGCTTATATAAAATATTCGAAAACGTACCTTTTTCTTCGTGATTTCGGGGAATCCGTTATGGACGTGACACAAAGACAACTTTTATCATTCGGACAAAGCGTTGTTCCTTTTTTTTATTGTACTAATTATGTATAAAGAACCATCAGTGCTGATAAAGCAACGTTTTTTTAAATCAAAAAATAATTCACGCAAACAAAACTAACTATGCATAAAAGGACACCTGTATACCCGTGTTTCGGGATTTATACCTCGTCAGTACAGCTTTAGCTTATATAAAATATTCGAAAACGTACTTCTTCCTTCGTGATTTCGGGGAATCCGTCATGGACGTGACACAAAGACAACTTTTATCATTCGGACAAAGCTGTGTTCCTTTCTTTTATTGTACTAACTATATATAAAGAACCATCTACATACACGTGTTTCAGGATGTATACCTCGTCAGTTGCGTTGTGAATCTTTAAATTTGTCGAGCTTTAGATTTTTTTTTGAGCTATCAGAAAGAAACAAGGAAAACACATTTTTAGGAAATTATTACGTTTGGGGCTACAAATTAAGATTGCAGCGCCAAAGTGGCGAAATTATGAACCTGTTTCTTGTACGCATCGACACTTTGTTAAATCTCTTCTCCTCGCTAATAAAATAATTATTTCACTAAAAACCGCCTGTCGTCACATCCTCGCTCTCGCTACTCCCTCTCACATTCAGTACTACCAACTTTATTTCTTCCACTCTTAGATCTTTTATATTCTCATTCTCTTCTTAGGGCATTTATATATATAAACTAAAATCCTCATCTACCATAATGGTGGTGTATGGGTCTTAGGGCATTTATAATAATTTTATTCCAATCAGTTTAAATATCGCTTTCACAATTCGCTATTTCGACTTAAATTATACTGTTGCGTTATACATTTTTGATTTTAGATAATTGTGTATTTTTTGAGCTATTAGAAAAAAGTAAGGAAATTGTGTACTTTTATTTGCTCTACTATAAATGCGGCTTAAGAAAATATCACCAGGGATTATGTGAGAAATTAATTCAACATACAGGATTTTTTTTTTCGTGTATTTTAATAAATTAAATTTTTCATTCGATTAATTCGTGTAATTATTTATTTCTGAAACGTCATTGCGTGTAAAGAATTTCAGACATCTATAAAACTCATAAAAGAATCATCAATCAATCTTTAAAGCCATTTTGATGTAAGAAATTCCCCACCCGGGGGCGAAAATTCTTCCGCTCCTAAAATTTCACCAATAAATCCACCCACCATTAAAAACAAAATTAACAAAAAAAAAGTAAAAACAAGCGAAGAAACCCACGAAGAAGAAAAAAACTGAACGACCTTCATAGAGGGGCGCGAGCTTATACCATATACCCCTTTTTCAATGTAACATATTTCACCCGGCGCCGTGTTTTCAGACGTAATCCTTGAAAATACCCTGCCTGTCCTTATCCAACCCCCCCGCGCGCCGCATCTTCCATCCCACACAACCCGAACACACCCTATCCCACTCTGCATTTTTCACCCGTTGCGAGCGGATCCTGCGCCCTCTCTCTCTCCCTCTCTCCCTCCACCAAACTACTATTATCCTTATCTCGCGTGCGCTCCCTCTCTTTCAACCCTTTATGCGGCCCTCTCGCTCGCGCCCGCGCGTCCTTCTCCGCCGCACGCGAATTTAAAGGGGATGTGCCGTTCGGCCGGCAAAGGGGAAACTATATACGTGCGGACGGACAATGTTAATATTGACATCTCGCGCTTTTTTTACGCGAATTTTTGCAGAGGTAAAAGTGATGTTTGATTTTGTCTTTTATTGTTTTACCGTTATGCATTAATTCATGTCGCTTTTTTTTCGCGCTGCGCGCCGGTGGAGGTTTTTTTTTTATTATGGTTTCAGCACGCGCGCCCCTTTCTATTTTTTTATTTGCATTGTTGTTTTTGTTTTTTATATTTATCATTGCTTTATTGCACCTTTTACGTTAACAATTGCTATAAATTAAAAGGGGAAGGGGTGTAATTATTTACAGCCTTGTAGATAGAAATAATTTTCGGGGGGTGGGTTTTTATGACTTCTTATTATTAATACATTATTAATATAAAGGAAATACATTCAAATGAAATAAAATTAAAAAACAATTAAACAACCCATTGAGCAGACATTTTAGTAATATCTCATCAACATGAAAATAACATTCAATCAAAGAGGATGAAATACTATATACTAGTTACTCAATGTTGTTACAGCGTTACTAAAACGTTATTTCCGTATTTTTTTTCTCAATTATTCATTAAACCACCTAACCTATTTACGCAACTGATTATATAAAACGTATATTTTTATAAATTATTCTATAATTCCATCTTCAGTAATTTCATTTCAAAAATTATAGGATTTTTCTTATCTAAATTTTATTTTAAAATCGACAAACGCTCGTTTTTATTGCCCAATTCTGGCTTAAGCTTTATTATTCTTGCCTAGAATTGATTTTAAACTCCCAGAATATTATTTTTATTGCCTAAAATTGAATTTAACATCACTATAACATTATAGTTGTTGCCTAGATTTAACTATAAAGTCAGTAAAAGCTGTTTTTATTCCCCAATTTTGGCTTTAGCCCACTATTGTTGCCTGAAAATCTCTTTAAATCCGCTGAAAGTCACAAATATTTCGTAATTTTGACTTTAAGGTCATCGTAGCTCAATTTTGTTGCCAAGATTTGGATTTAAAATTAGCGAAAGTGACTTCCAATGCTTAATTATGGCTTCAGAATTACAGTAGCCCGCTATTGTTGCCTAGATTTGTCTTTAAAGTCACAAAAAGTTACTTTTATTGCCTTATTTTGACTTTCGTTTCTCTATTGTTGCTGCAGTTGAACTTTATAACTCATTGCTGTCGACTAAATTTCACTGAAAAGTCGTCAAAAGTCATTTTTATTGCCTGATTTTAACTTTAGCTTTGCCTTAGCTTAATATTGTCGTCTGGCGTTGACTTTCAGTCACTGAAACTTGCTTTTATTGTTCAATTTTCACTTTAGCTTCACTATAATTGCCTAAATTTGACTTTAAGATCACTATAACTCATTGTTGTTGCCTTAATTTGAATTAAAAGTCGTCAAAAGTAATTTTTATTGCCTAATTTTGACTTTAGCTTCACCATTGTTGCCTAATTTTGACTTTAGGGTCACTATAGTTGCCTAATTTTAACTTTAAGATCACTATAACTCATTGTTATTGCCTTGATTTGACTTATAGGTCGTCAAAAGTAATTTCTATTGCCTAATTTTGACGTTAGCTTCACCATTGTTGCCTGGCTTTGACTTTAAAGTCACTTTTATTGCTTAATTTTGACTTCAGCTTCACTATAGCTCAGTATTGTTGCCTGGCTTTAGTTTTAAAGTCACTGAAGGTTACTTGTATTGCCTAAATTTGACTTTAACATCACTATAGTTCATTGTTGTTGCCTAGATTTGACTTAAAAGTTGATAAAAACAATTTTTATTGCCTAATTTTGACTTTGGCTTCACTATTATTGCTTGGCTTTGACTTTAAAGCCACTGAAACTCAGTTTTATTGCCTAAATTTGGCTTTAATATGACTATAGCTCATTGTTGCTGTCTAGATTTGACGTAAAAGTCGTCAGAAGTTATTTTTATTGCCTAATTTTGACTTTGGCTTCACTATTGTTGCCTGGCTTTGACTTTAAAGTCACTTTTATTGCCTTATTTTGACTATAAGATTACTATAGCTCATTATTGTTGCCTACATTTGACTTTAATGTCGATAAAAGTTTATTTTTATTGCCTAATTTTGACTTCAGATTCACTATAGCTCACTATTGTTGCCTGGCTTTGGCTTTAAAGTCATTGAAGGTTACTTGTATTGCCTAAATTTGACTTTAACATCACTATAGTTCATTGTTGTTGCCTAGATTTGACTTAAAAGATGATAAAAATAATTTTTATTGCCTAATTTTGACTTTGGCTTCACTATTATTTCCTGGCTTTGACTTTAAAGTTACTTTTATTGCCTTATTTTGACTTTAAGATCACTACAGCTTATTGTTGTTGCCTATAATTGACTTAAAAGTCGACAGAAGTTATTTTTATTGCCTAATTTTGACTTTGGCTTCACTATTGTTGCCTGGCTTTGACTTTAAAGTCACTTTTATTGCCTTATTTTGACTATAAGATTAATATAGCTCATTATTGCTGCCTACATTTGACTTTAACGTCGATAAAAGTTTATTTTGATTGCCTAATTTTGACTTCAGATTCACTATAGCTCACTATTGTTGCCTGGCTTTGGCTTTAAAGTCATTGAAGGTTACTTGTATTGCCTAAATTTGACTTTAAGATCACTATAGTTCATTGTTGTTGCCTAGATTTGACTTTAAAGTTATTTTTATTGCCTTATTTTGACTTTAAGATCACTACAGCTCATTGTTGTTGCCTACATTTGACTTAAAAGTCGACAGAAGTTATTTTTATTGCCTAATTTTGACTTTGGCTTCACTATTATTGCCTGGCTTTGACTTTAAAGTTACATTTATTGCCTTATTTTGACTTTAAGTTCACTACAGCTCATTGTTGTTGCCTACATTTGACGTAAAAGTCGACAATAGTTATTTTTATTGCCTAATTTTGACTTTGGCTTTACTATTGTTGCCTGGCTTTGACTTTAAAGTTATTTTTATTGTCTTATTTTGACTTTAAGATCACTACAGCTCATTGTTGTTGCCTAGATTTGACTTTAAAGTTATTTTTATTGCCTTATTTTGACTTTAAGATCACTACAGCTCATTGTTGTAGCCTAGATTTGACTTTAAAGTTACTTTTATTGCCTTATTTTGATTTTAAGATCACTACAGCTCATTGCTGTTGCCTAGATTTGACTTAAAAGACGACAGAAGTTATTTTTATTGCCTAATTTTGACTTTAGCCTCACTATTGTTGCCTGGTTTTGATTTTAAAGTCACCATAGCTCATTGTTGTTGTCTAGATTTGACTTAAAAGTCGATAAAAGTTATTTTTATTGCCTAATTTTGAAATTAGAGTCTTATATCTTAGTGTTGTTGTCTTTATTTTACATCAAAGTCGCTGAAAGTTATTTATATAGTCTAATTATAATGATGATTATCATTATACTTCATTGTTGGCTTTTTAGCATTACTATTGTTGCCTGGAATTACTTTAAAGTCACTGAAACTTTCCTTAATTGTCTAATTTTTACCTGAAGATATATTATTTAAATTTGACTTTAAAGTCTGAAAAAGATGTTTTCATTGCCTAAATTTAGCTTTTTAGCAGCACTATTGTTGCCTGGAATTATTTTAAAGCCACTGAAAGTTTCCTTAATTGTCAAATTTTTACTCGAAGAACATTGTAGCTGATTGTTATTGCTTAGATTTGACTTTTAAGTCGCTAGTATTGCTTGGTGTTAGCTTGTTAGTGACGTTAAAGCTAATATCACCATTCACTATTGTTACTTGGCATTGAGTTTATAGTTATAGAAAGTTACAAATATATAGGTATAGAAAATCTTTATTTCTGAGAGTTAAATTAACGAGCGAAAAGAATTATATTTGAATTATTTAAACTCATATGAAAAAAAAAATCTGTGAATAAAACAAAGTTTCGTTATTTCTTTAAATATAATCCTAGTGGGGTGTGTTTAAAACGAAAATATTTGCATTTAATTCTGGTGTGCGGTATTTGCTGTGTCGGAGCCGCGAATATCCGTATACGATATCAGGACGGCACACGCGGCGCAAACACGCAGGAAAAACATTCGGGAAAATGTGTCGCCGTTCAAACCGATTACTAATTATTAATTAATGGACGAACGCCGCAAATCAATCCGCAATTAACAATCGACACATTTATGTTATAGTTACGAGATAAAGAGAAATAACGAAACGAAAAGAATAATACAAAAAAAAATAAATACTATATATATTAGTGTTGGGCAAAATCGAATAATATTAGTAATCGAATATTACTAAATGTGTCATTTTAAGTATTTAAAACGAAAAAGTAACTTCAAATTTATGTTTATTAATAAATGGGAAGTTATTTCTGATATTTTTATAATAAGTAACATTCACAAAATTATGATACACTTAATTTAGAAATTATAAAAGATCGACTTTGCCCATCACTAATATATATATATATAATCGATGTCCTCTTTTACCAATTGGTGTCGGAGTAATAAATACTAATAATTATTTAATTTATTAATTTTTTAATGTTTGTTTTATTTTATTTGTTAGTGAAAAAGTTGAAAATTATTAACAAATTTGCTTTTAATAAGATTTTGTTTTATTTTCACAAACAATTCTATAAAATAATTAAACCATCATTTCCTTTCTTTAATTTCTTAGAACCATCTCTCAAACAGAACAAGAACGGCTAACAGCGATTTCCCTGCTTTATAATCAACTCTATGATGAGCCATTATTAAACGCAAATAGAGGGGTGTTATTAGTGCCCGCGGGTGGGTTACCAGAATTTACTTAAATGCCTATCAAAAACCACCTCTTTTACGAAAAACTCCGGCGCGAAATTACGGGTTTCTCTACGAAATAAAGAATACACCACGAATTAAGTGTAATTTTCGGGCCTTGGGGTTCCGAAAGCATTCGTACCTGGGCTGTGTGTGTGTTTTTTTTTAATTGCATGTTAGAATAGGTAATTGTTTTGGGGCGTTGTGATTTCGTTTTTGCAACGATTGCTGGGTTTGTATTGTTTTGGGGGGTAAGAAGAATTTTTGAAGCGTTGAAAAAAATAAAATTGAAATGATCGAATTTTACAGCAGGTGTATATTATGTAATCCGGCGGGGGATTTCCCAGGGAAGTAGTTGTTTTAATGTGCTTACTTACGTAACGTAAGTCAAAATTGTTACAGAGCTAAATGTGGAAATAATTTATTGATTATTTTCAAATAATTTTTATTTAATTTATTTAGTGATCATTTTCAGTAATTTCCTTATTTAATTTTAATTTAGAATTATTTGTTAGTATGACTAAAACATGATTATCTTGTTCTTGAATTGGCTATCGAACAAAGTTGCCGAATAATCCGAAAAAAATTCTTTAATCAGAACCCATCCAAATTTTCCAAACTTTTATCATTCATCTCAAGTGCGGCGTGTTTAATTTCGACGAGCACGCACATAGTCGCAGGCAGACATGTAGGAAGTGTAGAGTACACAAACAAGGTAAACACCATGTTCTGGTTTCTGTACGTTTCGCGATGGGACAGGGAGCGAGGGGGCGGAGGGGCTTTCGGGCGGTGGACGGAGGCGGAGAGCAGAACAAACAAACGGAGGAGCGCATTCCATTCCGAAACACATCAATATTATTTGATACACAGCAAATTTAATAGACGTGTTTACCTATGCTGATGAAAGGTCCACTATTCATTTGCCATGCAAATACCTACGAATAATTTACATCGAACATTTCAATTACATCTATACACAAATTCAAGTAAACGCGTTTTTGTTTTTAAACATTTAATTGAAAATTAATTATACACGGTTAGAATCATAGCAATTTGAAAGATAACGCAAGCGCCATCTATTGACTAATTTCATCGTCCATGGTGGTTCAACCGAATTCATTGCATAATGGAACACACTGGTCCGACGAGGTTTGAAAAACCGAAATGCCCATCACCAGTCATCCATACTACATGAATAATGAAATAAACACAGGATTAGTCAAAATTACCGGAACACCTAAATGCGGGACGAACTTTCAAATTTATTTACACATTCAACCCGGCGACCGTCGCTGTTGTTTGCTTTTTTTTACAGAGGGCCATTATCTCCCTTTTATGATAGTTTCGAAAAGGGTCAACGATAAGTTTTTAATGCGTTTCCAAAAGTCCCATTTCTGCACCTTTATAAAATTTTATTATCACGATTATTAGCGCGGAGGGGAGGCTTTCTTATCAACCGGGCGTTTGTACCGAATATTTAGCTTTTATTACTTTATTATGAATACGTTTTTACCTGCAATAAATGCGCGGGCTCCCTTTTTTTGTTTGTTTATTATTCATCACTAAAAATATAACAGAGACATTGCAGAAGAAAATGGGGACTGATCCTCCTCATAAAGAGGATCATGAAGGTTTCGAAAAAAAAAAGAAGTTGCTGAACTCCAAAAGGAGTGTAGTGCTTACATTACATATCACAATAAGGAAGAAATAAATAAATAAATTCATGCATTACAATTAGAGCACACATATTTTTTTTTGTCCATCTACAGACACGTGTTTCGGGATTTATCTCTCGTCAGTACAGCTCAATAGTAATGTTTTAATAACCTTCCCCCTCTTGGGTTCCACATGGATCTCTCTTATGCCCAATAAATTTCAACATATTTATTAATGCATTAATGATCTTTCAAAAGTAATCTCTTGCTATCCCATTCCTGGGGTTCCACAAGGACCTCCTTTAGGCTCACTAATTTTCAATTTGTTAATTATAATCTTTCAATAGTAATCTCTTACTATCCTACCTCTGGGGTTCCACAAGGATTTTTCTTAGATCCACTAATTTTCAACATGATTACTAATGATTTTTCAAAAGTAATCTTTTGTTATCCCACTTCTGGGGTTCCACAAGGATCTCTCTTAGATCCACTAATTTTCAACATGATTACTAATGATTTTTCAAAAGTAATCTTTTGTTATCCCACTTCCGGGGTTCTACAAGGATCTCTCTTGGATCCACTAATTTTCAACATGATTACTAAAGATTTTTCAAAAGTATTCTTTTACTATCCCACCTCTGGTGTTCCACAAGGAACTCTCTTACAGCCACATTTCATTTTCAACATTATTATTAATGATTTTTCCACAAGGATCTCTCTTAGATCCACTAATTTTCAACATGATTACTCATGATTTTTCAAAAGTAATCTCTTATTATCCCACTTCTGGGGTTCCACAAGGATCTCTCTTAGATCCACTAATTTTTAACATGATTAATCTTTTACTATCCCACTTCTGGGGTTCCACAAGGAACTCTCTTAAAGCCACTAATTTTTAACATGATTATTAATAATTTTTCCACATGGATCACTCTTATGCCCACTAATTTTCACCATATTTATTAATGTATTAATGATCTTTCAAAAGTAATCTCTTACTATCCCACTTCTGGGGTTCCACAAGGATCTCTCTTAGATCCACTAATTTTCAACATGATTACTAATGATTTTCAAAAGTAATCTCTTATTATCCCACTTCTGGGGTTCCACAAGGATCTCTCTTAAAGCCACTAATTTTCAACATGATTACTAATGATTTTTCAAAAGTAATCTCTTATTATCCCACTTCTGGGGTTCCACAAGGATTTCTCTTAGATCCACTAATTTTCAACATGATTATTAATGATTTTTCAAAAGTAATCTCTTATTATCCCACTTCTGGGGTTCCACAAGAATTTCCTTTAGAGCCACTCATTTCGAATAAGTTTATTAATAATCTCTCAATGATAATCTCTTACTATACCACCTCTGTGGTTCCACAAGGATCTCTCTTTGGACCACTAATTTTTAGAATAGTTATTAATGATTTTCAACCCCTACACCACCATTATGGTAGATGGGGATTTTAGATTATATATATATATATATATATATATATATATATATATATTAATGATTTTCCAGAAGTGATTTTCTTCTGTCTCGGGTTTGCAGTTCCACAAGGATCTCTTTTAGGGCCGCTCATTTTCAATTCAATATATTTCTTAATGATCTTTTATGAGTAATCTCTTGCCTTATCCAAATTAAGGGCTCCTTGGGGGGTTGTACGATGTTGCAAGTACAAACAATTGGTATTATCTGACAGTTTGGAGTCGTATTAAGAGATTCATCTAGTTAAATTAGCTCTTAAGCGGTTCTTAATATTTAAAAAAAAAATAATTGGAGTCAAATCTGTCCACTAAACCGAAAATTATCCAAATTGAGGGTGTCATGGAGGGGTTGTACGGTGCTGCAAGTGCAAGCAATTGGTATTATCTGACAGCTTGGAGTCTTATTAAGAGATCCATGTAGTTAAATAAGCTCTTAAACTGTTCTTAATATTTTTTTTTTATTTTTTTTAAATTAGAGTCAAATCTGTCGATATAGGCGAAACTAACCCAAATTAAGGGTGCTTTGGAGGGGTTGTACGGTGTTGCAAGTGCAAACAATTGATATTATCTGACGGTATAGAGTCTTTTTAAGAGATCCATCTAGTTAAGTTAGCTCTTAAGTGGTTCTTAATATTTTGTCTATTTTTTTAATAGGAGTCAAATCTGTCAACCTAAGCGAAACTAGCCCAAATTAAGGGTGCCTTGGAAGGGTTGTACGGTGTTGCAAGTGCAAACAATTGATATTATCTGACGGTATAGAGTCATTTTAAGAGATCCATCTAGTTAAGTTAGCTCTTAAGTGGTTCTTAATATTTTGTCTATTTTTTTAATAGGAGTCAAATCTGCCAACCTAAGCGAAACTTAAACCCAAATTAAGGGTGCCTTGGAGGGGTTGTACGGCGTTGCAAGTGCAAGCAATTGGTATTGTCTGACAGCTTGGAGCCTTATTAAGAGATCCATGTAGTTAAATAAGCTCTTAAGCTGTTCTTAATATTTTTTTTATTTTTTTTTTAAATTAGAGTCAAATCTGTCGATATAGGCGAAACTAACCCAAATTAAGGGTGCCTTGGAGGGGTTGTACGGTGTTGCAAGTGCAAACAATTGATATTATCTGACGGTGTAGAGTTTTTTTAAGAGATCCATCCAGTTAAGTTAGCTCTTAAGTGGTTCTTAATATTTTGTCTATTTTTTAATAGGAGTCAAATCTGCCCACCTAAGCGAAACTAACCTAAATTAAAGGTGCCTTGGAGGGGTTGTACGGTGTTGCAAGTGCAAACAATTGGTATTGTTTGACAGCTTGGAGTCTTATTAAGAGACCCATGTAGTTAAATAAGCTCTTAAGCTGTTCTTAATATTTTTTTATTTTTTTTTTTAATTAGAGTCAAATCTGTCGATATAGGCGAAACTAACTCAAATTAAGGGTGCCTTGGAGGGGTTGTACGGTATTGGAAGTGCAAACAATTGATATTATCTGACGGTATAGAGTCTGTTTAAGAGATCTATCTAGTTAAGTTAGCTCTTAAGTGGTTCTTAATATTTTGTCAATTTTTTTAATAGGAGTCAAATCTGTCAACCTAAGCGAAACTAACCCAAATTCAGGGTGCCATGAAGAGGTTATGCGGTGTTGCAAGTGCAAACAATTGGTATTATCTGACAGTTTCGAGTCTTATTAAGAGATCTCTGTAGTTAAATTAGGTCTTAAGCGGTTCTTAATATTTTTTAATGTTTTTTTTTTAATTAGAGCCAAATCTGTCGATATAGGCGAAAATAATCCAAATTGAGTGTGCCTTTCAGGGGTTGTACAGTGTTGCAAGTGCAAATAATTGGTATTTTCTAATAGTTTAGAGTCTTATTAAGAGATCCATCTGTTTAAATTAGCTCTTAAGCGCCTTTTAATATTTTTTTTAAATGTAGTAAAATCTGTTGATCTTAGGCGAAAATTAACAAAATTGAGGGAACTATGGAGGAGTTGTGCGGTGTTGCAGTTGCAAAAAATTAGTATTATCTGACAGTTTGGAGTCTTATTACGAGATCCATTGAGTTAAGTTAGTTCTTAAACGGTTCTTAATATTTTTTACATTTTTTGTAATTGGAGTCAAATGTGTCGACCTGAGCGAAAATTATCCAAATTGAGGGTCCCATAATTGCACTTTGCTGCAAGTACAAATAATTTATATTATCTGACAGATTCCACAAGGATCTATACTAGGGCCACTTTATATACACTTCATTCGAATTATGTCTTGTTTACGTTCTCCTATTAGTACAATGTATTATTAATAGATGGCAATATTTCTTATCACCTGAAATCGTTGTTTTAAATATTTTTATTTTCTTCTGTAAAGAAGATAGAAACGCTGAAAAAAAAATAGTTTTAATTTCCTGTTAGCAAGTAATTCCCCCGGCGAACCCGTAGCAGCAATAGCTGGCATGTGCTGCCTGCGCGCATACCTGTCAGTCGCGTTTCGGAACATGAGGCGCCCATCAGGTGCAGGTGCAGGGCGGGGGGCACGCAACGACTCCCCTTCTTCTCGGTGGAGGCCCCCCTCAGCAGCTGGCACGTATACGTACCTTACGAGCACACACACACACAAACCCACGATAGACGGATGACGTTAATGCCGACGGAGAATTTGAGAATTTCAGATGTTTCAGATGTTAGATTCTGAATGTGCATGTTGGGTGTGTGTGTGTGTGTGGAGGAGATTGAGTGACAGGTCGGAAGGGGGTTGCAGCCCTCCGCCCCTCGAGCCGTACACTCGCCTCGCAGGGCCCGACACGAACGTTCATTATTCATGCAGCTAGAAACGCTCAGTCGACCGTGGAGGAAATTATAAATAAGGAAGTCGACTCGAATGTGTAATGAAGGAATTCCTAAAGGTTGGGAATAATTTCAACAATATTTTTTTTTTTAAATTCATTTTTATATATTTCACATTAAATTATTTTAGTCTAAATAAAACATTTTTAAATTTGTTAAAAACAAACAAAGTTAAAAGTGTTTTATTAAGTTATAATAAACCAAGTATAACCAAGTGAAAGACTTAACAATTAACATCTTAATTATTTTATCAATATAAAAAATTATTTCTTTTATCAATAATTTTATATTGATAAAATAATTAAGTTGTTAATTGTTAAGACTTTCACATCGTTATACATTAACTTTAATTTTATTTTAATGATAAAAAAATTAAACTAAGAGTTAGTTTTGATGAGTTAAAAGTTTCGAAACAATAGTCACTAAAATAAAATTAAAGTTATACAAACAAAGTGAATCAGTTTTCATTAAAATGAATATAAAATTTTAATAAATACGCATATTTATCTTCGGACGTATTTTTTTAAAATAGTGTGTAATCTTAATTTACGTAAAATTGTGGTTTTAAACGGAACGTGCTAATTTGAAAATTTACCGCATTTGGTATAGTTTTGCGGGATAAACGAGAACTATGGAGTAAATTGAATGTACATATTACATGTGTCATTTGTTTAAAATGTTAGGTGTAATGATATTTAATAATAATTAAAATAATTTAAAAAAAACGGTCGTTTGCAGACACGTGTTTCGGGATTTATTTCTCGTCAGTACAGCTCTGCCTTATTAATAACCTATATAAATAATTCTTCATTTTGTATAAAATAAACTTATCTTATTATTACTATTATTTTTTTGTATACTTTTAAACAATAAACAATGCGTATTGTTGTTCATATTTATGTTTATTTTTATCTATTTCCTATTTGAAGAAAGTGTTGTTCCTTGCGTGTGTGTGTTCAGGTTGTAACGGCACAGCGGTCACTCCTATTTTTATTTAACCGACGTTGTCGTTACGTGCCCAGATAAATAATTTACATTTTGAATTTTTAATACTTCCGGTGCCGTGACATGTCCGTTAACACCGCGTAAAGGGACCGTTAAAAAAGGACACTGTTCGGAATTGATCAATGCTCAAATGCCGGCTCAAAAGGTGCGATGAAAAATAAATAATATTAAGGCTATTTTAAAGGCTCAAATGGTGCAATGAAAAATAATACTAAGGGTATTTTAAAGAAATAATAATAAATAATAGCTAATTTAATTCGAAAAACAGCAACTCTAAGTAATAAATAAATCCATTTCCACCCCCATACATCAGCAACAACAACAACAACAACAACAAAAAAAACCAACCAATTATTCAATTAATTACAACCACAATCCGCTCGCAATAAAAAAACGCGCGCTCGCATTAACAGGTGCAATAAATTTACGTGAAACATTAACGAGGGTAAATGTACACGCTGCAGTTTAAAAAAAAAAATCCGTAAATTACATATTTGCGGTCTACTTTTTTCCGCTGCAAAAAAATTCAATCAACTCGACAGTGAACCATTAACACACATTCAATTGCCTTTAGTGTCGAATTCACGCCGAGCTGCAGCGACAAACTGAAAACAAAACAAAAAATCCGCCGTGTTTTATTGGAATCGATTGCCGGGCCGAATAAATCCTTGCGCAAATTCGATTGCACCGATGATGATGACACCCCGTAATTAATCGGGGAGAGTGTTTTATGGGCTTAAATTCGTTACGTTTTTTTTTTTTTTTCATTAATGTTCATTTTTATTACTTGCGCTTCTTTCTGCTGCATTTCTTAATTATTATTAACTCAAATAGCCTGATTTTCATTGAAAAGTAATTTTAGGGCGTTATTTTTAAATAATTTTGACATTAGGATACTTCTAGTTGTAGGATACTTCTAGTTGAAGTCTAATTTTGAATATAAAGTCACGTAAATTAATTTGCATTCCCAAAGTTTAACTTTAAAGTCACTGCAGAAGACTCGCATTGCTTGATTTAGGCTATAAAATTATTGTAACTCACAATGGTTGTCTATTTTTGACAATAAATTCACTTGAAGCCATATTTGACTTTAAAGTGACTCTACATGACAGATTTTGATTATAACGATTATTATTGTCGCCAAATTTTGACCTTATATCGAATAGCCTGATTTTGACTATAAAGTTACTAAAAGTCATTCTGATTGTCTAATTTCGGTTATAAATTAACTTTAACAACCTGATTTTGACTATAAAGTTATTACAAGTGACATTAATTGTCTATTTCTGACTATAAATTAACTTGTACAGCTTGATTTAGACTACAAAGTTATTACAAGTCACACAGATTGTCTATTTCTGACTATAAGTCAACTCAAATAGCCTGATTTTGACTGTAAAGTTATTATAAGTCACACTAATTATCTATTTCTGACTATAAATTAATTTCAGCAGCCTAATTTTGACTATAACGTTATTATAAGTCACCTAGATTGTCTGTTTTTGACCATAAATTAACTTGAGCAGCCTGATTTTGACTATAAAGTTGTTACAAGTCTCAATAATTGTCTATTTCAGACAATGAATTAACATGAGCAGCATAATTTTGACTATAACGTTATTATAAGTCATCTAGATTATCTGTTTTTGACTATAAATTAACTTGAGCAGCCTGATTTTGACTATAAAGTTATTACAAGTCACACTAATTGTCTACTTCAGACTATGAATTAACATAAGCAGCCTAATTTTGACTATAACATTATTATAAGTCATCTAGATTGTCTGTTTTTGACTATAAATTAACTTGAGCAGCCTGATTTTGACTATAAAGTTATTATACGTCACACTAATTGTCTATTTCTGACTATAAATTAATTTCAGCAGCTTAATTTTGACTATAAAGTTATTATAAATCATTTAGATTGTCTGTTTTTTACTATAAATTAACTTGAACAGCCTGATTTTGACTGTAAAGTTATTACAAGTCACACTAATTGTCTATTTCAGACTATGAATTAACATGGGCAGCCTAATTTTAACTATAAAGTTATTATAAGTCACACTAACTATCTATTTCTGACTATAAATTAATTTCAGCAGCCTAATTTTGACTATAAAGTTATTATAAGTTATCTAGATTGTCTGTTTTTGACTATAAATTAACTTGAACAGCTTGATTTTGACTATAAAGTTATTATAAGTCATCTAGATTGCCTGTTTTTGACTATAAATTAACTTGAACAGCTTTATTTTGACTATAAAGTTATTATAAGTCATCTAGATTGTCTGTTTTTGACTATAAATTAACTTGAGCAGCCTGATTTTGACTATAAAGTTATTATAAGTCACACTAATTATCTATTTCTGACTATAAATTATTTTCAGCAGCCTAATTTTGACTATAACGTTATTATAAGTCATCTAGATTGTTTGTTTTTGACTATAAATTAATTTGAGCAGCCTGATTTTGGCTATAACGTTATTATAAGTCATCTAGATTGTCTGTTTTTGACTATAAATTAACTTGAGCAGCCTGATTTTGACTATAAAGTTATTATAAGTTACATTAATTATCTATTTCTGACTATAAATTAATTTCAGCAGCCTAATTTTGACTATAACGTTATTATAAGTCATCTAGATTGTCTGTTTTTGACTATAAATTAACTTGAGCAGCCTGATTTTGACTATAAAGTTATTGTAAGTCACACTAATTATCTATTTATGACTATAAATTAATTTCAGCAGCCTAATTTTGACTATAACATTATTATAAGTCATCTAGATTGTCTGTTTTTGACTATAAATGAATTTGAGCAGCCTGATTTTGACTATAACGTTATTATAAGTCATCTAGATTGTCTGTTTTTGACTATAAATTAACTTGAGCAGCCTGATTTTGACTATAAAGTTATTATAAGTCACACTAATTATCTATTTCTGACCATAAATTAATTTCAGCAGCCTAATTTTGACTATAACGTTATTATAAGTCATCTAGATTGTCTGTTTTTGACCATAAATTAACTTGAGCAGCCTGATTTTGACTATAAAGTTATTACAAGTCACACTAATAGTCTATTTCAGACTATGAATTAACATGGGCAGCCTAATTTTGACTATAAAGTTATTATAAGTCGCACTAATTGCCTATTTCTGACTATAAATTAATTTCAGCAGCTTAATATTGATTATAAAGTTATTATAAGTCACCTAGATTGTCTGTTTTTGACTATAAATTAACTTGAGCAGCCTGATTTTGACTATAAAGTTATTATAAGTCACTCTAATTATCTATTTCTGACTATGAATTAAGATAAGCAGCCTAATTTTGACTATAAAGTTATTATAAGTCATCTAAATTGTCTGTTTTTGACTATAAATTAACTTAAACAGCCTGATTTTGACTATAAAGTTATTATAAGTCACCCTGATTGTCTATTTCTGATTAAAAAATTAACTTGAATAGCCTGATTTTGACTATAATATAAATTTTTTGCTGTACATTACCTTGAAGTTTAATTTATAGCGATATTTGACTTTAAAGTGAAGTTTTGAATCGTTTCAAAAAGTGTTGAGTCCTTTCAGGAAGTTATAAATCCTTTTAAGAACTGCAGCGTCGTCTTGCTGAAACCAGAATTCTTCCATAACTCTATCCGAACCTGTTTCAACTTGGATTCAGTACAGATGCCTGTGTTTTAATTTCCATTATTAAATGTGCTTCTTTTTTATAAAAAAAAGACACGGCAATTAAGGACAATTAAAGCATCCCTAAATGTTTAAATGCCACCCTATTTTTCACCCCTTTAATTTTTTTTATTAACGCCCATGAGAAAGATAGATACAATTGTGTGGAACCTGCAAGCACCTTTAATTACAACAATAGATATATGAATAGTGTAATGTGATTGTGTGTGTGTGTGTGTGAGTGAAAGAGGGGTGCATTGTGCGTGTGGCTGCGTGCCTTTGGGGGAAAGGGTGCAGTAATTTATGAGCCCGGGGTGCAGCCTCCCCACGGCCGGCCATCAATCACGAGGGTGGCTCCGGCGAACGGGGCTACCCCCGCGTCCTCAATGCAAGTGCAATTCCCCCGCACACCGCGCCTGCTTGATTAACTATTCTATTTACCTGTTTCTGCGTGCGGGTTTCCAATATTTACGTCCCATTGTCGGATCCGCCGTTGCGGCTTCATGATTTTTTCGCGTTGCACTCGCTGTGTGTGTGTTTTTTTGTTTGTTGTTGGTGGAATTTAATAGAATGCGTCAATTAACAAAAAAGCGATCCTGGGGTTGGTCAAAGTTTCATGACGCAATTCCGCCGACGCGTAATTGCCTGTTGGGCTTTCAATTTGCGCGCAAAAAGATGGTAATGAGTTCAGTAAATGGGTAACTAACGCATGTTATGAACCTGTATAAATAATTGTTGGGGAAATAGCTTTATGTTTCTAGTTAGGGTTTTTCTGAATAAAAAAAAAGAAACAACAACAAACACGAAATTGATTGGCTACAATTTTGGATACCTGTACAGAATCAATCAGATTTTGTTTTATTTATAGCTTTCATATTCTTAATCCTTATTTTTATCCTACACCAATATGTGGTAGAAGGATATAAGATTATATATATAATCCTTATTTTTCATTAAATAGGGGAAAAGGGTAATGTAACGTAGCATCTGGAACTGGGGATATTACAGTAATAATATATCATAAGATAAAAAACTTTCCTCCTCTAGAGTGCTTTGATATGAAAAAAAGAAAAAAAAATCAAATCTTCCTTTATAGTGATTTTTTTTTTCTATCAAAGCACTCCAGAGGAAAGTTTTCAATCGTATCGTATATTATTGTCTTTTTTCTACTCTAGAGAGCTTTGATGTGAAAAAAATCAAAGCATTTAATTATGATTAGTATATTCTTTTGAAAAATACAAAAACAATTTCTTTGTAAATAGCGTTAATATTATTGAAAACTTACCTCTACACCACCATTATGGTAGATGGGGATTTTAGATTATATATATATTATTGAAAACTTTTCTCTAGAAGGCTTTGATATGAAAAAATCAAAGCACTCTAGAAAAAAGTTTTCAATTACATAAAATATTATTATATAGAGTGCTTAGATTTTTTTAATATCAAAGCACTCTAGTAAAAAAATATTTCTAAATACGTGCCTGCTGAAAATTGCACATCGCAATTGAGCAATACAAGAAAATTTCTTTAAAAAAAAGAAACAATCATCCACTTGTCCATTGCACTTTGGCGAAACCAATCGTCCATTAAAATACTGGCTTTGAACCTCCGACTCGCTGAATTCGAGCCGTCGATCTCGCCGATCACATCTGAGCGAAATGTTTTGAAACGCCAGCAGTTTCATTTCGAGCACATCTGCTCGTGTGTGTGTGCGGGGACGTTTATAAAATGATTATCTTCAATTCCAGCGAGGCATCCTTGTGTGGTAATTAAATATTTAAAGATCTTGGGAAATTATTGCCGCAACAGCGATAGCAGCTGGCGCGGTGGCGTGCCATTGTTCTGCTCCTCGTCGGAGGCTGTGTGAAGCGGGATTTTTTTTCTTTCTTGGGTTGAATGAAAATAAATGCGTTCTTGGCGAAGCTTGCGAAATGCTGCCATGTGAGTTTGTTTTTTATTTGCGTTTGCATAATAATTTAAAAAAAAGCAATATTATGTATTGTTTATATAAAACAAAATCTATACACATAATATAAATGCAAAAAAAAAAACATAACTCTTTTTCTCCACTGGTTTATTTTGTACTACTAAATTTCGTACACCAAGTGGACTTTATCAATAGTTGTACATTAATTCAACTCATCTTCACGTAACTCAAAATTGAAAGTAGTGATAACTTAACCCTTTGACATACCAAGACGTCTGTGACACGTCGTATGTTCGCAGCGTCAAAATTAATTGATCCTTTTGTTTAGGCTTACTTTAAATTTAAAATGTATGTCAATGGGTTAATCAACACACATCAAAAAATTTCATCTGGACTAGTTTTCAACTAAATTTCAAAATTATTGAATTATTTTTTTTTTTGATGTGTGATGATTAACACATTGACATACATTTTACATTTAAAGTAAGCCTAAACAGAAGGATCAATTATTTAAAGCTGACGCGATTTTGCGGTTTGGGTTTATTTTTTCGTATTTATATTGTGTGGACAGATTATTTCTTGTGTTATGTAAGGATGCAGGATTTTTTTTTATATCAATAAAGGTTGTTTTTTTTGTGGGGGGAGGGGGGATTATATAAATATTGCATGTTCTTTCAGCTATCATCAAGAATATTCCTGGTTTTTCTCAGATTTTTTGGAACGAAAAAATAAAAAATCACAAAAAATTGGAAATATGCAAATTTCGACGAAAATCCGAAAATCTCCAAATGACTTCATATTATACCAAAATAAAGCTAAAGAATGGGGGAATAATCTGTGAGAATTTCAGCTATATCAATTAATTAGTTTTTGAATAGTTCGCTCGCAAAGTGGGCCTTGAAAAATTGCGTGAAAATTTTGCTGAATTTTGTGATTTTTTTGTGGCGGTCTCAAGTGGTGTAAGAAGATAATATTTGGTGGAAATGTTGCTATATTCTTTAGGAATCTAATGCCTACAAATTTGTTATAATAAGTTTTCTGTATATTCTGTAATTCTCATTGAAGCACAGACGCATCTCAAACAGTCAATCGGCGGGCTCTCACTAAACCGTTCCCATAAGACTCCATGTTAATTTCGCAGAGTCATTCAAGTCAAGAAAAATGGTTCAAAATGAAACTTTCTAGAAAAACTGAATAGCCTACGTTATTTCCTTCATTTTCAGGAATCTTCGTGATTTTTTTCAGATTTTTTGGAAACAAAAAAAATTTCATCGAAAATTGAAAATATCGTAAGGGGTATGCATGGAAAATATGCAAATTTCGGCGAAAATCCGAAAATCTCCAAATGACTTGATATTATATCAAAATAAAGCTAAAGAATGGGGGAATAATCTGTGAGAATTTCAGCTATATCAAATAATTAGTTTTTGAATAATTCCCACGCAAAGTTGGCCTTAGAAAATTACGTGAAAATTTTGCTGAATTTTGTGATTTTTTTGTGGCGTTCTGAAGTGGTATAAAAAGATAATATTTAGTGGAAATGTTGCTATATTCTTTAGGAATCCAATGCCTACAAATTTGTTATAATAAGTTTTCTGTACATTCTGTAATTCTCATTGAAGCATAGACGCATCTCAAACGGTCAATCGGCGGGCTCTCACTAAACCGTTCCCATAAGACTCCATGTTAATTTCGCAGAGTTATTAAAGTCAAGAAAAACGGTTCAAAATGAAATTTTCTAGAAAAACTGAATAGCATACGTTGTTTCTACTATTGCTAGGAATCTTCCTGATTTTTTTCAGATTTTTTGGAAACAAAAAAAATTTCATCGAAAATTGAAAAAATCGTAAGGGGTATGCATGGAAAATATGCAAATTTCGACGAAAATCCGAAAATCTCAAAATGACTTCATATTATACCAAAATAAAGCTAAAGAATGGGGGAATAATCTGTGAGATTTTTAGCTATATCAATTAATCAGTTTTCGAATAATTCGCACGCAAAGTTGGCCTTAGAAAATTGCGTGAAAATTTTGCTGAATTTTGTGATTTTTTTGTGGCGGTCTCAAGTGGTGTAAGAAGATAATATTTGGTGGAAATGTTGCTATATTCTTTAGGAATCTAATGCCTACAAATTTGTTATAATAACTCGTTTGTAGATTCAGTAATTCTCATTGAAGCACAGACGCATCTCAAACGGTCAACCGGCGGGCTCTCACTAAATCGTTCTCATAAGACTCCATGTTAATTTCGCAGGGCTATTCAAGTCAAGAAAAATGGTTCAAAATGAAACTTTCTAGAAAAACTGAATAGCCTACGTTATTTATACTATTTTCAGGAATCTTCCTGATTTTTTTCAGATTTTTTGGAAACAAAAAAAATTTCATCAAAAATTGAAAATATCGTAAGGGGTATGCATGGAAAATATGCAAATTTCGGCGAAAATCCGAAAATCTTCAAATGACTTCATTTTATACCAAAATAAAGCTAAAGAATGGGGGAATAATCTGTGAGAATTTCAGCTATATCAAATAATTAGTTTTCGAATAATTCGCACGCAAAGTTGGCCTTAGAAAATAACGTGAACATTTTGCTGAATTTTGTGTTTTTTTTGTGGCGGTTTCAAGTGATTCATAAAGATAATATTTGGTGGAAATATTGTTACATTCTTTAGGAATCCAATGCTTACAAATTTGTACTAATAAGTTGTTCTTACATTCAGTAATTTTGATTGAAGCTCAGACGCATCTCAAATTGCCAATCGGCGGGCTTTCACTAAATCGTTCCCATAAGACTCCATGTTAATTTCGCAGAGTCATTCAAGTCAAGAAAAATGGTTCAAAATGAAACTTTCTAGAAAAACTGAATAGTCTACGTTATTTCCTTTATTTTCAGGAATCTTCCTGATTTTTTTCAGATTTTTTGGAAACAAAAAAAAATTCATCGAAAATTGAAAAAATCGTAAGGGGTATGCATGGAAAATATCTAAATTTCGGCGAAAATCCGAAAATCTCCAAATGACTTCATATTATACCAAAATAAAGCTAAAGAATGGGGGAATAATCTGTGAGAATTTCAGCTATATCAAATAATTAGTTTTTGAATAATTCGCACGCAAAGTTGGCCTTAGAAAATTACGTGAAAATTTTGCTGAATTTTGTGATTTTTTTTGTGGCGTTCTGAAGTGGTGTAAAAAGATAATATTTGGTGGAAATGTTGCTACATTCTTTAGGAATCCAATGCTTACAAATTTGTTATAATAAGTTTTCTGTACATTCTGTAATTCTTATTGAAGCATAGACGCATCTCAAACGGTCAATCGGCGGGCTCTCACTAAACCGTTCCCATAAGACTCCATGTTAATTTCGCAGAGCTATTCAAGTCAAGAAAAACGGTTCAAAATGAAACTTTCTAGAAAAACTGAATAGCATACGTTGTTTCTACTATTTTCAGGAATCTTCCTGATTTTTTTCAGATTTTTTGGAAACAAAAAAAATTTCATCGAAAATTGAAAAAATCGTAAGGGGTATGCATGGAAAATATGCAAATTTCGACGAAAATCCGAAAATCTCCAAATGACTTCATTTTATACCAAAATAAAGCTAAAGAATGGGGGAATAATCTGTGAGAATTTCAGCTACATCAATTAATTAGTTTTAGAATAATTCGCACGCAAAGTTGGCCTTAGAAAATTACGTGGAAATTTTGCTGAAATTTGTGATTTTTTTGTGGCGGTCTCAAGTGGTGTAAGAAGATAATATTTGGTGAAAATGTTGCTATATTCTTTAGGAATCCAATGCTTACAAGTTTGTTATAATAAGTTTTCTGTACATTCTGTAATTCTCATTGAAGCACAGACGCATCTCAAACGGTCAATCGGCGGGCTTTGACTAAACCGTTCCCATAAGACTCCATGTTAATTTCGCAGAGCTATTCAAGTCAAGAAAAACGGTTCAAAATGAAACTTTCTAGAAAAACTGAATAGCATACGTTGTTTCTACTATTTTCAGGAATCTTCCTGATTTTTTTCAGATTTTTTGGAAACAAAAAAAATTTCATCGAAAATTGAAAAAATCGTAAGGGGTATGCATGGAAAATATGCAAATTTCGGCGAAAATCCGAAAATCTCCAAATGACTCCATATTATATCAAAATAAAGCTAAAGAATGGAGGAATAATCTGTGAGAATTTCAGCTATATCAAATAATTAGTTTTTGAATAATTCGCACGCAAAGTTGGCCTTAGAAAATTACGTGAAAATGTTGCTGAATTTTGTGATTTTTTTGTGGCGGTCTCAAGTGGTATAAAAAGATAATATTTGGTGGAAATATTGCTACATTCTTTAGGAATCTAATGCCTACAAATTTGTACTAATAAGTTGTTCGTACATTCAGTAATTTTGATTGAAGCTCAGACGCATCTTAAATTGCCAACTGGCGGGCTTTCACTAAATCGTTCCCATAAGACTCCATGTTAATTTCGCAGAGCTATTCAAGTCAAGAAAAACAGTTCAAAATGAAATTTTCTAGAAAAACTGAATAGCATACATTATTTCTACTATTTCCAGAAATCTTCCTGATTTTTTTCAGATTTTTTGGAAACAAAAAAATTTCATCGAAAATTGAATAAATCGTAAGGGGTATGCATGGAAAATATGCAAATTTCGGCGAAAATCCGAAAATCTCCAAATGACTTCATATTATACCAAAATAAAGCTAAAGAATGGGGGAATAATCTGTGAGAATTTCAGCTATATAAAATAATTAGTTTTTGAATAGTTCGATCGCAAAGTGGGCCTTGGAAAATTGCGTGAAAATTTTGCTGAATTTTGTGATTTTTTTGTGGCGGTTTCAAGTGGTGTAAGAAGATAATATTTAGTGGAAATGTTGCTATATTCTTTAGGAATCTAATGCCTACAAATTTGTTATAATAAGTTTTCTGTACATTCCGTAATTCTTATTGAAGCACAGACGCATCTCAAACGGTCAACCAGCGGGCTCTCACTAAACCGTTCCCATAAGACTCTATGTTAATTTCGCAGGGCTATTCAAGTCAAGAAAAACGGTTGAAAATGAAACTTTCTAGAAAAACTGAATAGCCTACGTTATTTCTACTATTTTCTGGAATCTTCCTGATTTTTTTCAGATTTTTTGGAAACAAAAAAAATTTCATCGAAAATTGAAAAAATCGTAAGGGGTATGCATGGAAAATATGCAAATTTCGGCGAAAATCCGAAAATCTCCAAATAACTTCATATTATACCAAAATAATGCTAAAGAATGGGGGAATAATCTGTGAGAATTTCAGCTATATCAATTAATTAGTTTTTGAATAATTCGCACGCAAAGTTGGCCTTAGAAAATTACGTGAAAATTTTGCTGAATTTTGTGATTTTTTTGTGGCGGTCTCAAGTGGTGTAAAAAGATAACATTTAGTGGAAATATTGCTATATTCTTTAGGAATCTAATGCCTACAAATTTGTTATAATAAGTCGTCTGTAGATTCAGTAATTCTCATTGAAGCACAGACGCATCTCAAACGGTCAATCGGCGGGCTTTCACTAAACCGTTCCCATAAGACTCCATGTTAATTTCGCAGAGCTATTCAAGTCAAGAAAAACGGTTCAAAATGAAACTTTCTAGAAAAACTGAATAGCCTACGTTATTTCTACTATTTTTAGGAGTCTTTCTGATTTTTTTCAGATTTTTTGAGAAGAAAAAAAAATTCATCGAAAATTGAAAATATCTAAATTTCGGCGAAAATCCGAAAATCTCCAAATGACTTCATATTATACCAAAATAAAGCTAAAGAATGGGGGAATAATCTGTGAGAATTTCAGCTATATCAAATAATTAGTTTTTGAATAATTCGCACGCAAAGTTGGCCTTAGAAAATTACATGAAAATTTTGCTGAATTTTGTGATTTTTTTGTGGCGGTCTCAAGTGGTGTAAGAAGATAATATTTGGTGGAAATATTGCTATATTCTTTAGGAATCCAATGCTTACAAATTTGTACTAATAAGTTGTTCATACATTTATTAATTTTGATTGAAGCTGAGACGCATCTCAAATTGCCAACCGGCGGGCTTTCACTGAACCGTTCCCATAAGACTCCATGTTAATTTCGCAGAGCTATTTAAGTCAAGAAAAATGGTTCAAAATGGTAATTTCTAGCAAAACTGAATGTGTTTTATATTTATTCATATTTTCTTTACAAAAAAAAAATCACCGGAATTTAAAATAAAGTTTTGAAATATTTTACCGCGCCGAAGAAAAAGCGCGCGTTTGAAAGCACGTATTGTGCAAAGCAACTGTAAATTATTCCGAGAACATTTTTCGTTTTTCCTCCTCGTTTCGTTTTCCTTTCGTGTAAATAGTAAAACCAGTCTGTTTTGTGTACGCATATGTAGGACGAGTGTACAAAGACGGAATGGACAAAATGGATGGACACTTGGAGCGATGGACCGAAACGGTGAAACATCTCCGGAAAATAACGGCTTTTACATTTATTACTTATCGCATGGCAATTGCACAAAATTAAAAGAAAAATATTTCGTGTTAAAACTGTTTAGTCGATATTTTTTTTTTGTTCGGGGGTCGGTTGTTGTTGAGTGGTTGATATATTTCGTTGTTTTATAACTACGATCCTACATTGTTGCTTATTCTTTTTTTGTTATTTCAATTCCCCGCAATACTTGCCTGCAAATTAATCCCCCAAAACAGATTCTTATTGAACTCTTTCCGTTTGTGCGTGTCAAACACTCGTAAATAATCTGTATAGCGATTCCCACTCCACTTGCCACCCCCTCACCCCGCCCTCTCTCGAACCTTTATCAAGTCCGGGCTTAAAATATGATTTTCCGGGGATCTTAATTGAAGCCCCGTCCCGCAGGACGCCATCCTCTTTAAGCAGTTATCCCACCATCGCCGGTGACGTTACTCATATTAGTGGCGAACCGAAAACCGCCGGTCCTGTCCTGGACGATGTTAAGTGGACCGTCGCCCCCCTCGTCCCTTTCGCCAACCCTTTTCTTTCCCGCGGGACGAAATTACCAGGGGGGACGGGTGGAAACCACTCGCCTCGAGAGGACACTCTTAAAATCCCCACTTTCAGCGCCTCGTCATCCACCGTCGGAGGTGGTGTGCAATTCAAAGCCTTGTTTTTCACCTGTTGATGTTTCCTAATTGAGGGTGTTAATTGTTGCTTTTAATATACGGTGGCGAATAAAGTATGAAAATAAAAAAAAATAATTAAACACTTATAAATTAAATAAAAAGAATTTGAAAATAATTAATTAATTATTTCCTCTATAGCTACTGTGACAACTTATGTTACATAAGTACTGTAACTTTGTTTTATATTTTGTGAATAAAAACAAATAAAACGTCACATCTGTCATTATTTATCAATTCAACTTGTTATAATAACATAACCTATAACGCGTGACCTTTATTGCCAACATAATTTTTTAAATTGAAATTAAAAAAATGTCTAAAATGGAAAAAATTGAAGTTGTTAGAATAAAAAAAATCATATGGTCTAGAAATGATCTCCTCCAGAATGCTTTGATTTTTTTTATTCTAACAACTTCATTTTTTTCCATTTTAGACATTTTTTTAATTTCAATTAAATCTCCATTTTACTTTTGTCATACATTAGCGATGATTGGTTTTGAGTTAGTGTTAAGAAAGGATAGAACAGTGTTAATTATTTTGATTATATTCTTCACGTAACTCAAAGCTAATCATCAATAACGTATGAAAATAAATAAACATAAAATGGAGATTTAAAAAAAATATGATCTGGAAATGATCTCCTGCAGAGTACTTCATTTTTTTTTGTATTGAAAAAAATTAGGTTGGCAATACAAGTAATCACACGCTATAGGTTATGTTATTGTGACAAATTGAATTGATGCATGTTGACAGATGTGAAGTTTTGTTTGTTTTTATTCACTGGTGCCAACTAAATGTAAAATAAAGAAAAAATTAAAGCACTCTAGAGGAGAAAATGTCTCGATCATATGGTACAAGCATCCCACCATATCAGTTTCATGTTTACGTAAGCAATCCACCGCTATTCTTCAAATCTTTCACGATATTCTGAAAACACATAACCCAGGTATTATTTTCACATTCAAGCTTCTTGCGTCTTTAGTCCTTCTTCTTCCAACGTTAGATAAATTAACAAGATCACACACGTCGAAAGCCAATATATAATATATATCGAGTGTCGGGTTAGAAAGCCAATAATAATCCATAATAATATTAAATATTGTTGAAATTTATTTGCACATTATTCCGAAATTAACTGGAGCCGAAATAAATTCACTCCTTAAGTTTACATCCTCTGTCAATGGTAAACTATTTCAAACCGCGTTGTGTTTATTATTAGTTCCCTCTATTTATAAGCGACCTATTCATTATACAATCCGCTCTAAAATTACAGGACTCGCACAAAAATAATCCTTTTTTTCTTTGGTGTAAGATAAAAAATACAGCGTTCAAACTTACAAAAGATCCATTTTACAATGAAATTAAACAAGGATAATTTCTGGCAATGATCAATAAAATTCGATCAATCCCATTTGCTTCTTGGCACTTAAAACTTGTTAAAAAATGCATAGCATTTCGTAACATAAATTTCACTGAATATTTTTCAGCGGTCCACCCTGTATGTAACGATCGGAAAAATATATAAAAAAAGAAGTAATTCCATCTATAGATTATACCCGAATGCCGGAGTTATATATATATATATATATATGTAGTTTTTTTTATGTCATAGAAAAGTGCAGGACATTATCTAGCACAACGGCGTGAGTGGAATTCGGAATGAAAATTGTGGCGCCACCCCCGGCGTTCTGCAGTCCCGATGTGACGAGGGGTCACACGTGACGGCGGAGCCCTTCCACCCTCCCCCAGAGTAGGGGCTGGGCCGTTCTTGACTTCACTTCGCAGCATTCGTATATTATTACTCGCTATAATCAAGGAATACGTTAAAAGGATTTTGATAATACAAATAGAAAATACGTAAACAAGAAAAATCTATGAAAATTCCTGTAGCCATTGAAATTACAGTGAATATATAATTTTTTAAATATAACTGAGAGGTAGAGAATAACGATGTTAAATAGAAAAGAGTGGTTGGTTTAGTTTAATTGATTTATTTTAACATCTTTAAATTATGTAAGGCAGAGCTGTAATTATTTGCTGCATTCTTTATTTCAGTAATTAAAGTCTCCACAAGCAGCATCAAGAAGATTATATATATATATATATATATATATATATATATAATCGATGTCCCCTTTTACCAATTGGTGTGGGGGTTAAGAAGATTATATGAAATGCAATTGACGAATCGTGAAATAGTTTAGATAAATATGGAAATTTATTTTGGAAATATGATTTAGATAAAAAGCAACATATTTAATATATTCATAATAAATTAAAGACGACGCAAGCGCCACCTTTTGCCTAATTTCAAGCGGCATCGTCGACGAATTTATATACAGTTGTTAATCATAATAAATTAAAGACGAAGCAAGCGCCACCTTTTGCCTAATTTCAAGTGGCATCGTTAACGATTTGGAATCATTGTTTCGTCCATCAAAAGAAGGCGAACTTGTCCTGTTTATAAAAACAATATTTTAATATATAATTGATTTTTTTTAACTATTTTTTTGTTAGCTTTTATTACCATCACAAACACACCATCCCTATGAGATAATGCATTAGCTAAAGCCAAAGAGCACACGCTCGTTTAAATGATGCATCAAAGGGGTGCAGTGTTTCGTCTCCTCCTATTTTTTTTGTTTCCAAGCTGGAAATAAAATCCCTATTACAATAAAAAAAAGAGAGTCCTTTGTAGGTGTACGCAAATTAAGTAATGTAGGCGGATGCTTTTGCACGCACTAGCGTCATTTACGGCATTTTAATCATCCGGATAATTTTTGCTAAATACCACCGACAACAATGCCAAACGCTCAAATTTACCGGCGACAATTACGACGGTCGATTATTGCCAGTCGTTAAAAATATCCGACACGGATCCGCGTTTCAATTGTTTCATATCGCTTCAATTAGCATATCTCTCTCTATCTATCTGCGTCGCCGATTAGCGGATGTGTGCGTTCCGTAAATGGGGGGTGGCGATTTTTATTTTTAATTTCGTTTTGTTTAATCACGCAAATGGATTTTGTAAATAATACTCCTGTATAAAAATACCACGAGTGATATATATTTTTAATAACAATTAAAAAACAATTATTTTACATAACTTGATTGATTAGAAAAATGCTTATAGGCCTGTGGTCTTTCAGCCCATCTTTTTTTAGTCCTTTTCAATTTTTATTTTAAGTTCATAAAAGTCAAGACGCGTTCATGAATTGTTTGCTGTCGGAAATCTCCGCCTCAAATTGTCAAACTTTATTTCATTAAACATCATTGCACTGCTTGGCATTTTGAGGTTAGGATTGTTGAAGGAATTGAGGTTATTCCTTCAACAATCTTAACCTCAAACTGTCAAACATTATTTTATTGAATATTGTTTTACTGTTTGGCATTTTGAGGTTAGGATTGCTGAAGGAATTGAGGTTATTCCTTCAACAATCTTAACCTCAAACTGTCAAACATTGTTTTATTGAATATATTTTTACTGTTTGGCGATTTGAGGTTGGGATTGTTAAAGGAATAGAGATTCTTCCCTCAACAATCTTAACCTCAAATTGTAAAACTTTGTTTTATTCAACATCATTGTATTGTTTGACAATTTGACATCATTGTACTGTTTAACAATTTGAGGTTAGGATTATTCAAGGAATAGAGATTCTTCCCTCAAAAATCTTAACCTCATAATGTCTAAGATTATTTTATTGAATATTGTTTTACTGTTTGGTGGTTTGAGGTTGGGATTGTTGAAGAAAAAGAGGTTCTTTCCGCAACAATCTTAACCTCAAATTGTAAAACTTTATTTTATTCAACATCATTGTATCGTTTGACAATTTGACATCATTGTACTGTTTAATAATTTGATGTTAGGATTGTTGAAGGAATGAAGGTTCTTCCCTAAACAATCTTAACCTCAAAATGTCCAACATTATTTTTATTGAATATTCTTTTACTGTTTGGCGGTTTGAGGTTGGGATTGTTGAAGAAATGGAGGTTCTTCCCTCAAAAATCTTAACCTCAAAATGTCCAACATTATTTTTATTGAATATTCTTTTACTGTTTGGCAGTTTGAGGTTGGGATTGTTGAAGAAAAAGAGGTTCTTAACGCAACAATCTTAACCTTAAATTGTAAAACTTTGTTTTATTCAACATCATTGTATTGTTTGACAATTTGACATCATTATACTTTTTGATAATTTGAGGTTAGAATTGTTGAAGGAATGAAGGTTCTTCCCTCAAAAATCTTAACCTCAAAATGTCCAACATTATTTTATTGAATATTGTTTTACTGTTTGGCGGTTTAAGGTTGGGATTGTTGAAGGAATGGAGGTTCTTCCCTTAACAATCTTAACCTCAAATTGTCAAACATTATTTTTATTGAATATTCTTTTACTGTTTTGGCGGTTTGAGGTTGGGGTTGTTGAAGAAAAAGAGGTTCTTCCCGCAACAATCTTAACCTCGAATTGTAAAACTTTGTTTTATTCAACATCATTGTATTGTTTGACAATTTGAGGTTAGAATTGTTGAAGGAATGAAGGTTCTTCCCTCAAAAATCTTAACCTCAAAATGTCCAACATTATTTTATTGAATATTGTTTTACTGTTTGGCGGTTTGAGGTTGGGATTGTTGATGGAATGGAGGTTATTCCTTCAACAATCTTAACCTCAAATTGTCAAACATTATTTTTATTTAATATTCTTTTACTGTTTGGCATTTTGAGGTTGGGATTGTTGAAGAAGAAGAAGATTGTATTGTTTGACAATTTGACATCATTGCACTGCTTGGCATTTTGAGGTTAATATTGTTGAAGGAATGAAGGTTCTTCCCTCAAAAATCTTAACCTCAAAATGTCCAACATTATTTTTAGAGATGGGCAAAGTCGATCTTTTCGATCTTTTTTGTCACTGCAAAATGAAGTATATGAAATTTTTTTAATGTTATTTGTAATATTAATACTGTGAAGTGTCACCTACTTATTAATAAACTCCAATTTATTATTATTTATTAACTTTAGCTATTTAAAATTGGTTATTCAGAAATACTCGATTACTAAATTCACTCGATTTTGCCCAACACTAATTATTTTATTGAATATTGTTTTACTGTTTGGCGGTTTAAGGTTGGGATTGTTGAAGGAATGGATATTCTTCCTTCAACAATCTTAACCTCAAATTGTAAAAGTTTGTTTTTATTGAACATCATTGCACTGTTTGACAATTTGAGGTTAGAATGGATAGAAGAATCTTCTTTTCTTTATCAATCCTAACCTCAAATTTAATCTCATTCAATTCAAGTGTTTTGTGGGAAGAACCTCCCAATCTTCAACAAACTTATAATCGGGGCTATTCCGTACGGGAAAGGTTAAATTTAACGTTTACGTTATTAATTTAATTCACATTCTATGTGTATGTATTAAAAAAAATTATGATGATTCAAAATAACGTACACGTTAAACTTAAAATAGCCCCGATTGTGTGTTCTTTTTTACAGCCAACATATTATTATTATTTAATGTTTTTAATATTTAGACATTCGTAGTTCATATTGTATGAAATAAATAAGAATAAATTATTAAAAATCAAGTAATAAAAGACAGATTTGATTGTATAATTTTAAATTCTCGACTAGTTTCGGTTTATTAGCCCATTTTCAAGAGAATTTAAAAATTGAAAATGGGCTAATAACCCGAAACTAGTCGAGAATTTAAAGTTATTCAATCTAATCTGTGTTTTATTCTTTGATTTTTAATAATTTATTCATATTTATTTCATATTATTGTTTATACTATCTTTTACTATTTATTATATATGACTTGTGTAAATTTTTATGTTGTTAAAACACCGATAAATAAATATACTTTTTTAATACAAGATTTCGAGGCAAACTAGGGAGAATAGATCTGGAACATCCATCGATTCCGCCGGTCGTGGGTTCGATTACGTAACTGCACCCTCTAATGTATTAATATTAATGCGGTTCGCGTGCGCATTTAAAATTTTTCAATATTTGCACATATTTAATTCAGTCACGTCATAAATAATTTCCAACTCGCACACACAGAAACAGACACAGGTATAAATGCGGCCGCACACACTAACTAACGTCGAACACACATGAACAAAAAAAAAAAAAACGCGCCCGAGCCTCATTTTTCATAATTTCTCCTGGGTGCGCGTTTTACAACCATTTATTATTTATGTTATTTATTATCATATTCCCATGCATGCCTTCCCTTAATAACATATACGCACGCGGACTAAAAAAAATAATAAAATAGAAAAAAAAAAAAATAAATAAACGTTGCATGTAAATTAAAATGAAACCTTTTAAATAATTTAAATTTGTTTAGTGAATTAATAAAGAGGTATTGCTGGTTTTATATATATATATATAATCTAAAATCCACATCTACCATAATGGTGGTGTAGGGATATTGATGGTTTTAATTTATTAAAAAGCGCGACGGATAAACTTGGTTGTTTGTCGCGTACAATCGATAATTTTAATAAAATAATGCATAATGCAACAAAGTTTTTTATCCGAGGAAAATTTAATGTAAAAACAACAAAATGGGAAAAATTTGTTGCATTATGCAATATTTTATTGATGTGCAACAGCAGGTGTGCATTATGTAATTCAATGTCCGGCGTGGGTATTTGCCCGGGAAGTAGTTGTTTTATTGTGCATTTGTTTAATGTAAGTCAAAACGTCACAGAGCTAAATGTGAGAATAATTTATTAATTATTTTCAAATCATTTTTATTTAATACAATTAATGGTTTTAATATTTAGACATTGGTAGTTCATATTGTATGAAATAAATATGAATAAATTATTAAAAATCAACCAATAAAACACAGATTAGATTGAATAACTTTAAATTCTCTTGAAAATGGGCTGATAACCCGAAACTAGTTGAGAATTTAAAGTTATTCAATCTAATCTGTGTTTTATTGGTTGATTTTTAACAATTTATTCATATTTATTTCATACATTTTTATTTAATATATTAAAACTTTTCCTGGATTGTGAAACATTTTTGATTTAATTCAGGATATTTAATTAAAAATAAAACATTTCATCCCTCATCAGTACAGCTCCGTCCTGTGATCCCTTAGTTGTTTCCATCTTCAATTGTTGAAGTTTTATTTGATTAAATAAAAATAGTTGTCCTTTCTCCTACTTATTTTTTTATTTTAATAGATAAAAATAGTTTTGATAGATAAAGGACAACTTTTATTTAAATAATTAAAGTCTTCACAACCATTATAAAGAAGATTATATATTATTGTATTTACCCGACGCCTTAAAGGGTAACAAGGGATAGTAGAAGAAGCGAAGTAATATTGTATTAAAAATAATAATAGATTTATTTTTTTTTAATAAAATTTGATGAAAGTTTTGAAAAAATTTTGAAATCATTCCCTGCGAACATTCAGTCTGGGTTTAGGCGTCTAGTCTGAACACACACACACACATACGGAGTAGTTACAAACATAAATATTATCCAATTAAAGTGATTAACGCGCTGGTGAAAAAAACTGTTAGTCGGCTTGCATTTATTTATTTATTCAAGTTGGCACTTTTTGCACGTCGTTCCGCCGGCGAAACGCAAATCCCCGGCCGGCTCGGTCGGTCGGTCGGGCCCCGTTTCGAAAATTTCTAAAGTATAACTAATTATGTTAATTCCCCCTTGCCGCACTATGTTTCATTAAACTAATTACGCTAATTAAATAAATTATTAATCTGGAAAGGCACAGACGTGAACGTACCCGACACACACTCACACACACTTACATGTTGTGAATGTGTATTACGCTCTTTCTGTTTGTTTTAATATTTATGTCTGATAATAATATTCAGTGGGTTTTTTTTTCGTTGTTATTAATATATGAAGAAATTGTAATTAATTAAGAAATTTCACTGAAAAGTTATTCGAAAATAAATAATCTTATATAAAAAAAGTATAGAATTAATAGAATAGTATAGAAAAATCTATGTTCGAAAGCCATTTTCTGAGGCTCAACTAGATGTTTATGATTGTAATGTAATTTAATGTATCTCTCAGAAATAAAGATTTTCTATATACAGGGTGAGTTTTTTTCGATGTTCTCTATGGGGATCTCGGAAACTATTAAGAGATAGAAAAAAACGGTTAAATGGGGAAAAAGTATAGTTTTATAAGGCGAATAAAATGACTTTCAAAATATTTGAAAGAGTCAAGGGTAACTAGATATTTTGAAAAAAGTAAAATGTGTCATTTTTTTGAATATATCTCTATTATTATCATAGATAGAAAAAAATAGTAAAGGACAAAGTTGTAGAAAATTTTACACAGATTAATAACAAAAAATAAAAAAAAAATCGCCCATATTTTGGGAGATATGACACAAACTTACCTTTTTTTAAATGGAAACAATAGTTGGCAATGACTTTATTAAAAGGGCTATTTTTTCCCCTTTAATCCGATATAACTAATACCATAGTTATTTTTAAAATAAAATAAGTTACAGTCGTTTTTAATTTTACCATACACCAAAAAAATAGTTAGCCATGAAAAAGACAAAAGTAAAACATCTCCATAGAGAACGTCGAAGAAAAACTCACCCTGTATATATAATATTTCTTGCGAAAAGTTTAAACAATTTCCGAAGCAAAAACAAAAAAAAAAAAATGAAATACACGCGCTCAATAACAATTTCGGATTCTTAAAATGCCACGATTGATATTGGAATCGCGTTTAATCGACGAAAAGGGGGAACTACTGTGACATTGAAATGCTTTTAGTGGCATAACTGTTTAAAATTGTTCAATTTGTTTAAGCGATCCGAATTCGGAAACGGGCTCGTCCGATTCGATTATCTTCACTGAATTAGTTTAACCACGATTTTTTTTTTCATTAGACGTAATGACAATCGTTATTATTGGCTGCGATTTCTGAAATTAATCGCACGTTTCGTACAAAATTTTTCAATTATTTTAATTAATTAAATAAATAGAATTTGAAAATTTAATTATTTTTTATTTAATTATTTTCTAAATTAAATAAAAATAATTTGAAAATTTAATTATTTTTTATTTAATTATTTTCTAAATCAAAATAAAATAATTTGAAAATAATTAATTGATTAATAAATTATTTTACCTTTAGCTATTGTGACAGTGACTATTACTGTTAAATTACTTATGTGACATAAGTTATAATGTCACAGTAATAAATAATTACTAAATAATTTATTAATTATTTTCAAAATCTTTTTATTTGATTTAGAAAATAATTAAATAAAAAAAATGAAATAATAATTAAAATATTTAAATACATTTAAAAAAAATAAATTTATTTAATAAATATTTTTCTATATCTACAATCATCTTTATTGAGGTTTTCTTTTATACATTTTTAAATACAGTAAAATTTATTTTATATATTTTATATATATATATATAAAATGCACAGTATATATATATATATATATATATATATACAGGGTGGCGCAAGATTCCGATGAAGTCCAAAATCTCAGTTATTAAGAAATATACAAAAAAATGTTATTTACATTATCAGTAGCTACTGTCAAACTGCACATTTTAAAATTAGTTTCATATGTACAGGGTGTTCAATAATCACGTGACGTATCAAACATATGTTTTTTTAAATGGAATGATATATTTTTTATGAAGATTTTCGATTCTACGTTTAAAAATAATCATTTTTTACATAAAATGTAATAGGTCAATTTTTCATATTTTAAAAGTTATAAACAAATTAATGTTGAAATCGATTGATGTTTAAAGCCTAATATTTCAATAATGAAAAATGAAATAAACATTCTGTCAACGCCATACAAATGCAAAAATACTTAATAATAAAAGAAATACTCTTTTTTTTTCTCTTAAAACAAATTTTTATATACAAGGTGAAGCAATACGCAAAATGATTTTTTTCTCTTTTTACTTAAATGGGACACCCTATATTTTTTATGCTATTTTAATAGAAAATTAATCACTCTTCATTTTTTATATAACATATTAAATAGCTATCGTCTACCGTTTTTGAGATATTTAATCTCAAATACAAATTTGGTATAGAATTTTTAATCAAAGTAGGCCGTGCCAGAACAACTAATTTATTTAGTTGTGAAAGTTACGCGAACACAAATATAAAATAATTTAGTGAAACGAATAATCAAGTGTATTAATTAAAATACATCATAATTCATACATATTTTTTTTACCACGGGATAAATGAGAATTTAATAAAAAAAAGTAAATAAATATTAAGCTGTAATTATTTTAATACACGATAATATTGAAAATACAACAATTTAAATAGGTATGTTCTTGGCTGTGCGCCAGGATCCAGGTACAACGAATCTTCTTATCTCAGGAATGCGTTCTCGTCGATCGTTTTTTTCTTCTTGATTTGCGATAATTGCGCTCTTGTATTTCGATTCAGTCGTCCGAAAACGCGCAGTGTTCACTATTCCGGTTTAATTTTTAACGTTAGAAATTATTAATAATTAAAAACGCGATTTATTTTTGTTTATGAACAAGTGGTAATTAGTGAGTGGTGGAGGTGAGTTGGTTTTCGATTCACCAGGCATGGGTTGGAAGTTATTTTTTCTATTAAGGTATGTTAATATTAATAATTTATTTTTAAACAGATTTTACGATTCCTATTATTATCACCAATTTATTCTCCAAAATTGCATTTATCAATAAATTACTTTCGCAATAAACAAATGCGATTTTCGCAAGACTAAAGTAGGTATACATTAGTTCTAAATTCATTAATGAAGATTTGGTAGTTTGTTTTGCGATTCAGATTCTTCACATCGCAAAAATTATGTTTAACAATAAATTAATTTTGCAACAAAGAAAACATTTTTTTCGTAATTACGTTATATTTTGTAACACTGGTGCAGTTAAACATACTTCTTCAATAAATGATTAATTTAATTGTTAAAAACTAACAACAACTATATTTTTTTGGTTATTATTCGAAAAATATTTAAAATATTCCTAAATGCTTCTTAAATTGATTTATTTAAACAATTCATGTTGACTGAAAAACCGAAAATAGATACTAAGTGAAATAATAAAATATTTATATCATTATATTTTGTTAACATTTTTATGTATTTATTTCACACATTCACATTTTTTTTAATTCAATGCATTCAAACATTTTACAATTTTTTTCTTAAAATATATGTCCTAATAACTATTATAACTCGCTAAATAATCGTTGAGCAACTATTTTCTTTATATTTTGCATGCGCCTTTAAATATCGATTGTCATTTGAATATTCTTTTAGGTTAGGGAGTAAGTATGTTATTAAATACCAGAAAACGATTATGAATTGCATTTGTTTTAATTATAGCCTACTTAAATTACAGATTATAAGCGAAACTTATAATTTTGTACTTTGAATTGAAATTGTTAAAAAATGGTAACAGATAGGGGTATAGTTTATTATACAAAAATTAAAGAACAATCAATTTTCTATCGAAATAGTGTAAAAAATATAGGGTGTTCCATTTAAGTGAAAAAAGAAAAAAATCATTTTGCGTATTGTTTCACCCTGTACACAATATTTGCTTTATGGTAACAAACGATTATTCCTTATATTATTAAGCATTTTTTCAATTAAATTGCGTTAACAGAAAGTTTACATCGTTTTCCATTTTTGGAAAATAAGGCCCCAATCTTCCATTGATTTCAACCTTAAATTGTTTATAACTTTTAAAATATTAAGAACTGACCTAATAAACCTTATGTCAAAAATGACTAATTTTAAGCGTAGAATTTATAATCGACATAAAAAATATAGCATTCCATTTAAAAAATCATATGTTTGATACGTCACGTGATTATTGGACACCCTGTATATATGAAACTAATTTTAAAATGTGCAAGTTTTACAGTAGCTACAAATTATGTCAGTAATATCTTTTTGTAAATTTCTAAATAACTGAGATATTGGACTTCATCGGAATCTTGCGCCACCCTGTATATATATATATATATATACTGTGCATTTTTTTTTCGTGTTAATGGTTTTTCTATGGTATGGATTTTGATAAAATTAAACACACATTTAATTTAGAGTAATATGTACTCGGTTCAATGCGTTTAACTCGCATTTTTTGAAGGTATACACTTCCTCTAATGTATACTGATAAAAAAACCTCTCTGTATATATAATAATGCTAAGTCAGCCACTGGACATTTCTTAAATGACAATTATTATAAATGGAAAAGAGTTCACCATTCATCAATTCATTTGCGCAAATCATCAGGACAGTTCAGCTAGCTAGCATAATTTTTTTTTAACTTCATCATAAATTCACGACAGGGCAGAAAGACCTCTGGTCGATAGCCCAGACAGACTAACACCTACATGTATTGTTATTATTTATATTGTTATATTGTTAAAATTATCTATATAGTCTGAATAAAGATATATATATATATAGAAAAGAACATTCATTAATTTGTTAATTATTTTCAAATCATTTTTATTTAATTTATTACAATTATTGTTATATTTCCATTTTTGTGTGAAACTATAACTTAATTGTACCCCTTAACTGTTTCTATGTATTTTTTACTATTTTAATAGTTAGCATTGAATTATGAAATAATTATAATAAAACACTTTTTTAACTTTGTTTATATAACAGAATTCTGTTGTAATTCTGTTATACAAACAAAGTTAAAAAAGTGTTTTATTATAATCTTACACAATGTATAACGAAGTAGAAGCCTCAGTGATCAGTAATATGAAATAATTGGCATTATTTATTTCGTAAACAACTGAAGATAGATATAGATTGCAACTTTATATCAGCATTTGTTGTACAGAAAATATTTAGTGGAAAAAAAAAATATTAAAGGGAAAATAATTTATTCATTGATTAATTATTTTTAATTAATTTATACTAATCGATCTGTCCGAGCGTAATTCTAGAAAACAATCACCGGCAAATTTAATAAATGCGTTTGTTCCATTATGGACGCACCGTATATTTGCAGTAAAATAAGTTAAGAATAAGAAATTTGAATTATACAAACAAGAAACCCTGAAAAAGTAAACACACAAAAAAAAAGAGTAAGCAAACGAATATACAATTTTATACGCGCGCACCTGTAATGAATTGTAAATAATAAAATAACACGTTGTGATGTAATTAAAAAAAAGAAACCCAACAAAAACACACGCAGGGAACACAGAAGGAAATTGTAGGAGACGTGAGGGAAAACCCTGGTGTTCGGAAATTCGAGCCCGGAGCAGCGGCACCAGGAATATAACGGGAGCAGCGAGTGCGCGTCCCAATGACAAGTGTAGCCCTGAACCCCCTCCCTGCGCGGCCACCCGCCCCCCTCCCCAGGCCCCCGGCAACCCTCACCCGCCGCCGCCACCGGGCGGCCCTTCCACCCCCGGACTCACTCGTTCCCCCACCACTATTCCCCCCCCCCCCCGCCCGACCAAGCAACCCCCGACGGAACGGACAACTTTTTATGTTGTGTATACTAAAGGGGATGGAGCGCTCGGCGGGGCTGCTTTAAAGCGATGTGCTCTTATTATTTCCACCGGGGCTTTAATATATGAAAAATCGGGAATTTCACATTATATGCGCGGAAGAATTATGAATTATCTATTTCAATATTTGCATTCTTTTTCAAAAAAAACAACAAAATATAAATTAATGATAAAAAAATATCAATTTGGTTCTCATTAATCACTTGCTGAAACATTTTAACTAATTTTTAAAAACTTTTACAAATTAAACAATAAATTAATTAAATTTAATTTGTAAAAATAACACTAACTAAGATTCAATTTTTTACTCTTAGTTTGATAATGACGCGCTAATGTTGTCGAAACTATAGTCACTAAATAATAAAAAAAATAGTTGTGCAAACAAAGTAAAAAGTGTTTTATTGAGTTATAGTTTCATCACTATTTTTTTTATTTTCTTGTATAACTTTCTCACTTATCACTTCGTGAAATATTGAATATTTGTTAATTGTTTCCACTGTTGTTTCTTTTTACCTTGAATGTTGTCTTTTCAATTAATTTATCTTTTCTTCTATGATCATCCAAACATTTACATTTATTTTTATTACAGTTATAATAAAATGATGAAACAAATTACCGGCGGCGTCAGATTTACCTCAAGGCTCCACGTTTGGCCCATTTGTTATTTTTAATATATCCGTTTTTTCTACGAATAATCACTTTGGATTCCCCTTAGATATTGTTGTGTTTTTCAATGAATTTATCCTTTTTTTGTTTCTTCAATGGTCACTCCAACATTTGCATTTATTTTGATTACAGTTTTAATGAAATGATGATTCAAATGACAGCTGGCGTCAGGTTTACCTCAAGGCTCCACGTTTTTCTGACCCTTTGTTATTTTTAATATATCAGTTCTTTCTACGAATAACCACTTCGAATTTCCCTTTGATCTTGTTGTCTTTTCAATGAATTTATCCTTTTGTTTCCTTCAATGGTCACCCCCAACATTTACATTTATTTTTATTACAGTAGTAATGAAATGATGAAACAAATGACCGGCGGCGTTAGGTCTACCTCAAGGCTCCACGTTTGGCCCTTTGTTATTTTGAATATTTCCCTTTAGATATTGTTGTGTTTTTCAATGAATTTATCTTTTTTTCTTCTGCGATCACCCCAAAATTTACATTTATTTTTATTACAGTAGTAATGAAATGATGACACAAATGACCGGCGGCGTTGGGTCTACCTCGAGGATCCACGTTTTTTGTCGCTTCGCTATTTTTAATATATTCATCCTTTCTACGTAAATCAATTAAATATTGCGAAGCCCACTTTTATGTTGCTTCATAGAGATAATGTCTTAATTCCGTGTAGACAAATCTCAGGCAGAAAAACCGATTTTCTGAGACTTCACAAGATGTTTATGTTTATAAATATTGTGATATAATTTAATGTATCTCTTAGAAATAAAGATTTTCCATATATATACATTAAAATCTCATCTTCGGGTGTGCCCCAAGGCTCCATTATTTACATTGCAGTGTTTTATTTAAAGTAAAAAAAAGGTGATATAAATTTACTTTTAAACGAATCATCCATTATTAATAATAAAACACTCCCGTTGAAATGTTTAATATAAATACTAAAATCAAGGAAGAGCATAGGAAACGTGCCGTTTCCGGTGTGCGCAGCCATTCGAGCGAGCGTATAATGATAAAGCGAATATTAATATTCGTGCGTGCATTATTTATAGTTTCCGCAATTACAGAAATATAAATTAAAACTAAATAATTAAAAAACACACGCATTTCGTTTTAATTATTTTTTTTTTGCTTGTTTTCACAAAAAGCGCGAAAGGTGACGTGTGTAATGAACACCTGTTCTTGAGGAGAGGTACACCATATTGGGTGAATACGTGATGTGATACCACCGAGCCAGCTGTTTCCTGCCGGTAGATTTTGATCCTGCGAGATATGCTTATATATGCGAGTGCATCAGCTCCTTGTTTATGTGGGGCGATCGGCGAGGATTTTCTGGATTGGATGGGAAGTTGGGTTTCGATTGAAATGATTTTAATCTTAAAAAAAAAAAACACACACACACAGCGGAAGTGTATTTTTTTTTCATGATTTGCGTGTCTTATATAGGAAGTGTATATTTTTTTTCATGATTTTTGTTTCTTATATAGGAAGTGTATTTTTTTTTCATGATTTTTGTGTCTTATATAGGAAGTGTATATTTTTTTTTCATGATTTTTGTGTCTTATATAGGAAGTGTATATTTTTTTTCATGATTTGCGTGTCTTATATAGGAAGTATATATTTTTTCTCATGATTTTTGTGTCTTATATAGGAAGTGTATATTTTTTTTTCATGATTTGCATGTCTTATATAGGAAGTATATATTTTTTCTCATGATTTTTGTGTCTTATATAGGAAGTATATATTTTTTTTCATGATTTGCATGTCTTATATAGGAAGTATATTTTTTTTTTCATGATTTGTGTGTCTTATATAGGAAGTGTATTTTTTTTTTCATGATTTTTGTGTCTTATATAGGAAGTGTATATTTTTCTTTTCATGATTTACGTGTCTTATATAGGAATTTTTATTCAGTGAAACAAACCAAGTATTTTAATTAAAGTCTATTAAAAACTTAGGAAAAAATGAAAACTAATTCTTAAAACTTGCTTGCTTGAAAGGTTTGTTTTAGACTGACTCAAAGAAGTGATCTTGGTCTCCTCCAACACCATAACAATTCCACTCCCTCCGTTGATAACAATATGTATTGAGAACTACTTAAGCACGCATAACATTGTAAAGCGAAAAATAAATAAGAAAAGTGAAAAATATTTATATTTGGAGAGTAACTTCGCGGATTGATATTAATAATATTTTTCTACTCCCATCTTTAATCTTTTTAAAATTATCGCCCCGAATAAAAATATTTTTTGTATTCGCATACATTTTTCACCGATTAATAAAAAAAAAACAACCATAATAATATTTAACGCATTTTTTTTTTCAAAATAACACAAATAACAAGGTGTACATTACGATCATTTATTTATTCAACATACAAAAATAACAAACGCAAAAACAAACATGTTGATTCATTAGCGCAAACATAAAACATCGAATTGAATATTTATGCAAATACGTATATAATTGTCGCTTTAGTGAGGAAACAAAAAAAAAGTTTGGTATTTATTATCCGCGTTTTAGGGTGCAATGGAAATTATAGGGGAAAAAAAGGCAACGGGAAAGTTTACACATGTATTTTTTTGTTATTCCCGATGCTATTAGCGAAATTTCATACGCTTGTTTTGTTTGTTTAAAAATACATTCATCCGAATGTTTCCAGTTTTTTTTATATATATATAATTCTTTTTTGTTCTATTTTTTTTAGGAGGGGGAGGTTTGTGTATTATTAAAATAATATTTAAAATTGATCGGGGGAAAAATGTCGCTTTATTCACATTTTTCCCCCGATCAATTTTTATTGTTTATTGTTTATTAACGGTAAGTCCATTTAAATACATATTGCTTTATACTAACTATACATTAAAAGATAAAGGAGGGTTACAATAAAGTATAATTATAAAATGCTAATAAATTATAAGTTATACATAAGTTAAAGTTAGTTTTAAATATTATTTTAATTTAAATGAAATTAATTTCGGAAAATAATGTTTTGAGATAAAAAAATGAAAAACGCAATATCGCTGGTGGTTTATAAATAAAACGCTGCGTTAGAATGTTATTAAATGCAATAAATGAAATAATTGGTTATTATGTTTATCTCGTATTGACTTCCTTCCTTTTTATTAAGTGTGTTTCCTTAATTAAGATAATATTTTCTTATTATCCTAGTCTCTTGTTGAATTTGGTGTTGTTCTTCTTAGGGTTGTTCTGCTCATTCCAATATAGTCGACCATACAATTCATCCTGAGATCAAATTTAGTCTCCAAGCGTGCGTGCGTGTAAAATTAATTAAGAAAACCAATAAAGCGTACACCTTGGCCCTTTAAAAAGGGGGAGAACACGGGGACGACACACAACAGCGAATTTCAGCTGCGAGATCTTCCCTTGCATACGGAATAACCTCGCAGGGAACGGCACAATGTAGCGCTGCCGCTCCCGGCCGGCCAACAGGTGTCACCAACGGACTGGCCGACTGTGCTCGGGGCAACAGTGCAGTAATTTTGTTATATTGATGGCACTAGATTAATATTAATGGTTCGCGAAATGAAATTCCAGACTAAGTACACTCACACACAAACACACACACATATATATATATACAGCATGTGTTTTACGCGCTGACGTACGGTTGGGAATATTTTATTTCGAGCTTGAAGCCCGAACGGGCGTTTTTAATTGCCGAGTGTTAATTATGAGTGAAAGTAAGGAGCGTTATTAGTTTCGAGGGTGGCGTGAAAGGGGGCCGAAGTTCGAATGGAATGCTAGTTGCCATAGCAATTGCGGATGTTTCTCGTTTAGGAGGGAAATCAATTGCAAGATTTTTTTTATAACTTTTTAATAAACCCTATTTTATGTTTCAATGATTAAAAAATAGCAATTAAGCGGATGTTTCTTTTGTTTTCACTGTTTCGAAATCATCTCTTTGTCAAAACAATGTTTTATTTCAAAGACTTCTCCTTGTCGAAGCAATGGGTTATTTCGAAGTCATTTCCTTGTCAAAACAATGGGTTATTTCGATATCATCTCTTTATCGAAGCAATGGGTTATTTCGAAGACTTCTCCTTGTCAAAACAATGGGTTATTTCGAAGTCTTCTCCTTGTCGAAACAATGGGTTATTTCGAAGACTTCTTCTTGTCAAAACAATGGGTTATTTCGAAGTCTTCTCCTTGTCAAAACAATGGGTTATTTCGAAGTCATCTCCTTGTCGAAACAATGGGTTATTTCGAAGACTTCTTCTTGTCAAAACAATGGTTTATTTCGAAGACTTCTTCTTGTCAAAACAATGGGTTATTTCGAAGTCTTCTCCTTGTCGAAGCAATGGATTATTTCAAAGACTTCTCCTCGTCAAAACAATGGGTTTTTTCGAAGTCTTCTTCTTGTCGAAGCAATGGGTTATTTCGAAGTCTTCTCCTTGTCAAAACAATGGGTTATTTCGAAGACTTCTTCTTGTCAAAACAATGGGTTATTTCGAAGTCTTCTCCTTGTCGAAGCAATGGGTTATTTCGAAGTCTTCTCCTTGTCAAAACAATGGGTTATTTCGAAGTCTTCTCCTTGTCAAAACAATGGGTTATTTCGATATCATCTCTTTGTCAAAACAATGGGTTATTTCAAAGACTTCTCCTCTTCAAAGCAATGGGTTATTTCGAAGTCTTCTCCTTGTCAAAGCAATGGGTTTTTTCGAAGTCTTCTTCTTGTCGAAGCAATGGGTTATTTCGAAGTCATCTCTTTGTAAAAACAATGGGTTATTTTGAAGTCTTCTCCTTGTCAAAACAATGGGTTATTTCAAAGACTTCTCCTTGTCAAAACAATGGGTTATTTCGATATCATCTCCTTGTCAAAACAATGGGTTATTTCAAAGACTTCTCCTTGTCAAAACAATGGGTTATTTCGAAGTCTTCTCCTTGTCAAAACAATGGGTTATTTCGAAGTCTTCTCCTTGTCAAAGCAATGGGTTTTTTCGAAGTCTTCTTCTTGTCGAAGCAATGGGTTATTTCGAAGTCATCTCTTTGTAAAAACAATGGGTTATTTCGAAGTCTTCTCCTTGTCAAAACAATGGGTTATTTCAAAGACTTCTCCTTGTCAAAACAATGGGTTATTTCAAAGACTTCTCCTTGTCAAAACAATGGGTTATTTCGATATCATCTCCTTGTCAAAACAATGGGTTATTTCAAAGACTTCTCCTCTTCAAAGCAATGGGTTATTTTGAAGTCTTCTCCTTGTCAAAGCAATGGGTTTTTTCGAAGTCCTCTCCTTGTCAAAGCAATGAGTTATTTCGAAGTCGAATGATTGAAATTGTAAAAAAAATTAAAGAGTTAACCGATTTAAAGACACTGAATCAAAGTTAGAAAATGGGCTTTGCTAAGTTTCATTCGTCTTTCAATCGGTTAAGCCTAACGTGGCTCAACCGATTATAAATAAATTTATTGCGAAACAAACCGTGTGTTTAATTTTTACCTAATGGTTTAAACATATTTCACCAAGTGTTAGGAAGGAAATTATTTCAAGTGGCTTAACCGATTTTTTTTTTTTTTAATATAATTTGAAATAAATATATTTGTAATCCAAGTGGTATAAAAAAGTAATTTTGTTTTCTTTATATACTATATAGAAAATGTACCATCAAGTTAACGCCGACAAAATTAAAGAATATTTATTTTCTTCTGCTTTACAACTTAAAAAAATAAATCTCTTGTTGAAAAACCCTTATTTATCCGATTAATGGTAGAATCTAAGGGATCATAAGTTTTCTATAACAGAAATTGTTATTTCCCTTTTCTGGGGAGTGTATACATATTATATTCGCGATAATTCCCTAGGGCTTAAAATTGCACTTTACGAAAAATCATGCTTTTCTCTCCGCCAATGCATCTGTAAAACTCAAACGGTTGGTGAATTTTCGTTCAACTTTGAAAATGATCTGCGAAGATCGAAACACGTGTCAGGAAACTGTTTCAGTGGAACATAACAAGTGGGTTAATTTACCTAATATTTCGTCGATTTAGTATTTTTTATTTGTTAAAAGAAAAATACTAAACTTTAGCGATAATTTCCAGTATTTTTTTAATTTTCTTATAAACTTTCCTTCCGAGATCTCGCGCACAGACCTTGGACATGATTATAAGTTATGCAAAACATCTTTATGCAAACGATTTTTTTTTCTCGCTCAATCCCGCAAACAAAAGACCACGACTTACCTATTCGTCCTTGGACGTCTAAAAAGGTTACGCCGTTTTCCGTTCGATCGTTTTACAAACACGACGATTCATCGCGCAGATTGCACAGGAATCAATCCGGCCGAAAGAAAGAAAATCTCTTTAAATTGATTACAAAGCAACAAACGGTAAACCCAACCATTAATTTTCTAAACAAAAAAAAAACAACAGATTATAATTAGAATCTGTTTGTTATGGAAATAATTGCGTATTTCATAATATATTTATATTCTTTTTTTTATATAAAAACTGGTTTAAGGATATTAAAACAAACCTAGTGATACTAATTTTTAAAAATTAATTTATATAAAGAAGATATTCTTCAAGTTGAGATTGTTGGGTATCTTTCTTAGTTTACTTTTATTTGCCTTATAATTTCAAATCGTAGATAGTGGAGGCACTTAATTTTTGAAAATCCATGATCACTTAAAATAAAACACTTAATAGTTGAAAATCATTAAGTGTTTTATTTTAAGTGAAAACTTATAATTTGAATTTACTGTCTTGTTTTTTTTTGTTAATATTTTAATAATTGTGTTTATTATTTTTAATTTAGACCTTCTCCGCTGGTTGATTAAATAAATAAATAAATAAATCAGGGCAGAAAGACTACTCGTTGGTATAAATGTTTATTATTAAATTATATTTGTTAATATTTTAAATTCTCTTGAAAATGGGCTAATAACCCGAAACTAGTCGAGAATTAAAAGTTATTCAATCTAATCTGTGTTTTATTGAATTAAATAAAAATGATTTGAAAATAATTAATTAATTATTTCTACATTTAGTGGCCAAGACTGTTTTCTATGTGCTTTATTGGTTGATTTTTAATAATTTATTCATATTTATTTTTCATTAAATTATATATATATATAATCGATGTCCCCTTTTACCAATTGTTATCGGGGTTTAATATTAAATATAAATTTATAAGTTTCAACTTATACATGTACGCCGATGAAGTGTTTCAAATTCCGCCACCAATATTAAATTAAATTCACTTGCATTTATAGTTTTAATTTAATATTAGACATTTACGCCGGAGAGTGTTCAAAATTCTGCCACCAGTCGGCGCGCCGTTAGTGTTGTATCTCTAATCAAGTGAAATTACATTTAATATTGGTGGCGGTATTTGAAACACTCTTCTTCGGTATAAATATTTAATATTAAATTAAACTTATAATTTTTTTTTAAATCTTTTTCCTTTCTACCGTTAGGTGTAAGGAGACTTATAAATTTATAAGTTTAAATTTATTCATTTACGCCGAAGAAGAGTGTTTCAAATTCCGCCACCAATATTAAATGTAAATTTAATTCACTTGATTAAAGATACAACACTAACGACGCATTTATAATTTTAATTTAATATTAAACATTTACGCCGGAGAGTGTTCCAAATTCTGCCACCAGTCGCTGCATCGTTAGTGAATTTAATTTACAAAGTTTAATTTAATATTAACAATGCTTTCTCCAGTAATTAATGAAAAAAAATTAAATGTTTAAGCTATCTAAAAAAAGTAGGAAAAGGGGATACAGTAAAAATGGATTAAATTAAAAACGAGTGATTGATTTAGTTAAAAATACAACGAAGTAACTAGTAAAATATATTATCATTATTATTAAAAATAAATTATACAAGTAACCATATTTACAATCATCGCTTATAATCATCATCATCCTTACATTTATGTTTAAATAAACAAAAGAAGAAAAAACTCTAAAATCGTACACCCTACGGCGAACGGAAAAATGTACAATGCCCGGAATATACAAAAATAATAGAAATTATTTATACATACAGGTAAAATCCATATATTTATATATTTTTTATATTCAGCAAATGTACACGCACAACTTTTATACCGTAAATATACAATTCAACAATGAGCAAATTTATTATTTATACAAATACCTCTGAAATCGCCGAAAATAATTTTTCATGCGTTAAAAAATTCGCTCTCTCTCTCTATACACGCTGTATTTTTTTTGTTTGTTTTTCAAATAAATGCATTTAATGCGCCTTTTCGAATTGAATTCATCGTTTATTCACATATACTATATATATTTGGAGATTTTTTTTTTTAATTTTGTTTAAATTTATGTACGTTATTTATATATTATTAGGACACAGTCTTATTTTATTCCTTAAATAATGATATTGCGATGGATGATGAAAATGAAATGGGTGATAATCAAAGAGCGGATCAAATAGTCGAAACAAAAAAATATATACTCGCTTATGCTGTCTTGAAAGTTTCAGTAAACTCAACGATTTTTGCAACTATTTGATTCCCTTCTTCGATAATATGATGATTTAAACAAAAACAAAATTTAAATATTTCATGTTTAAACAAAAAAAAACTAAATCCGCTTCACGATTTTTTTTAAATACGTAATTTTTAAATTTAAAGTGAAATTTTTTAGTGATTCTATATTTTTTGTTCCGATGATTTTGTATGGTTCTAATTATTAATTACAAAAAAAATGGTCGATTTCTTTATGAATTTGGTAATTGATTAAAACGAGCAAATATTTCTAATTTGAAACCCTTACTTTACGGAAATTCTTTCAAAATTTCTATACTGAATTATTTAATTATTGATAACGAAACTAGTAATCCAATGCGCTCGTGATTCTTCCCTTATTTCGTTAGTTATTGGATGACAATTGTAATTTAGTAACTTAAATTATTTAAGTTGAATAAGAAAACGATTAATAAAAAGTAAAGATTGCGAAAATAATCGATACAAATAATTATTTTTATAAAGTCCATTCATGTTTCGCAAAATTGGAATATCCAGATCCAACAAGAATGTAAATGAAACTTGATGGTTATATCAAGGGTGTACATAGAAGTGGATTGTTCCATCAAGAGTGTAGATAGAACTTGAAAGTTCCATCAAGAGTGTAGACAGAACTTAATAGTTTCGTTAAGAGTGTAGATAGAACTATATAGTTCCATCAAGAGTCAAAATGGAACTGGATAGCTCCATCAAGAGTGTAGATAGAACTATATAGTTCCGTCAAGAGTGTAGATAGAAGTGGATTGTTCCATTAAGAGTGTAGATAGAACTTGGAAGTTCCATCAAGAGTGTAGACAGAACTTAATAGTTTCGTTAAGAGTGTAGATATAACTATATAGTTCCATCAAGAGTCAAAATGGAACTGGATAGCTCCATCAAGAGTGTAGATAGAACTATATAGTTCCATCAAGAGTGAAGATAGAAGTGGATTGTTCCATTAAGAGTGTAGATAGAACTTGGAAGTTCCATCAAGAGTGTAGACAGAACTTAATAGTTTCAACAAGAGTGTAAATAGAACTATATAGTTCCATCAAGAGTCAAGATGGAACTGGATAGCTCCATCAAAAGTGTAGATAGAACTATATAGTTCCATCAAGAGTGTAGATAGAACTATATAGTTCCATCAAGAGTGAAGATAGAAGTGGATTGTTCCATTAAGAGTGTAGATAGAACTTGGAAGTTCCATCAAGAGTGTAGACAGAACTTAATAGTTTCGTTAAGAGTGTAGATAGAACTATATAGTTACATCAAGAGTCAAGATGGAACTGGATAGCTCCATCAAAAGTGTAGATAGAACTATATAGTTCCATCAAGAGTGTAGATAGAACTTGGAAGTTCCATCAAGAGTGTAGACAGAACTTAATAGTTTCGTTAAGAGTGTAGATAGAACTATATAGTTCCATCAAGAGTCAAGATAGAACTGGATTGTTCCATCAAGAGTGTAGATAGAACTTGACAGTTCCATCAAGAGTGTAAATGAAACTGTATAGCTTCGACAATAGTGTAGATGGAACTTTAAGTTCCATTAAGAGTTTAAATGGAATTTGATAATTCCATCAAGAGCGTAGATATAATTGGATTGTTCCATCTAAAGAGATGGAACTGGATATTCCAATTTTGTGAAGAGAAAAAAAAACTGTATATGAAACTTAACAAATAAGTAAAAAAAAACAACCCTATTTTTTTTTTCTTCACCAAAATTTACTTATCTTATTTTCCTTTACTCTGCAATCTCCTCCTTTTTTAATTTCAATCAAAACTGCAAACAGAAATTTTCAATTATATCATTGAAGAATAAACGCAAATGACTAACGTTGTCGAAGCGCCCTAAAAACTCCATCCAATAAAAAAAAAGGATACAAAATAAACCCCCTTTAAATCCTTCCACTGAACACAACATTGTTTCATTTAAAAAAAAAAAGAGAGTACTTCTTCATCCATCTGACTGGTTCAACAGTTTGTACTATAAAACATTTCTTGAACTAAACTTCCGCCGAAATATTGCTAAGCTAACAAACAAAATTGAAAATAAATAAATTATCCCCCTTTCTATTATTTTCTCTTCTTTCGCAAATCAAAGTCGATCGATCCATCAGTCTTGGACGCAGGAGTAACAATTATTCGCTCGCAATTTACATCATCTATACATTAACTAATTCATTCATTTTGGTAACTACTTAACTGAGTGTGTATGTGTAAGAATACGTTATAAACAACATGAACACCTCGGGCTTTTGATTCTCGAACGTTCAAAAGACAACAATCGGTTTTCGCGGATTACCGACAAAAGGAAACGAGTGATGATTTTTTTGTGTTTTGAAGATTTGCCGAAAATAATTCTCGTTTTCGTGTGCGAGTTTAAAGTCCGTGAAGCGCCGACGTTTTTTTTTTTCTCCATCGGCGGTCGTTTCCTGTTTCCATAAAACCTGAAACAAAAATGAAAGCACGTTTAAAATGTCATTTAGTGTAGGGGAAAAGGAATGTTAATCAAAAAAAAAATCTTAAATTTAGCAGAAAATTTGACTCTTGTGATCGTTGCTAATAGTTGAAGAATAAATTTATGGATGGATTTGTGAATATTTGTGATGGATTCAAAAAAAAAAAATCATCAAGTTGATTTATAGTAGAAAATTTAACACATTGGCTTTTTGTAAAATGTCAAAAAAGTTTGTTTTAAATTTTTATTTTATAAAATGGGTAAGAATATGCCTATTTAAATAAAAATACTTGTCCTTTCTCCTACTATTTTTATTTAAATAATTAAAGTCTCCACAACCAACACAAAGAAGATAAGAATATGCCTATTTAATTTTTTTTTATTCTACAATCCACTATACATAAATATTATTAATTATATTGTAGATTTGTAAAAAGGTAAATCCATTAAAGGAATAAAGAAATTCATTTTGATGCCTTTTTTGGATGAAATTATGGGTTGACATCCAGTTGTTTTTTTTATATATATACAGGGTGCGGCAAAACAGACATTGCAGTTTTGAAGGGTTATTAAAAAACGGTGCAATTTAAAGAAATGGAGCTTATTTTATCTTAATCATGCCGTTTTGTGCTTAAGTCCTGACGGCACGAAATACTTAATATCATCCACAAATCACCCTCCGTGGTGTGTGGCACCAACATATACATTTTTTTTTAAATCTTTTTCCTTTCTACCGTTAGGTGTAAGGAGACCAACATATACATATACTTTACAGTATTCAACATTAGCTACTGTATCTTATTTCCCCCTTGAAAAAAAAAAAACTTTCAACCTTTTCGAATTTATTGTTTGTTTACGTTGATTGGCCAACTGGCACTGGTTCTTTGGAAACTGTGCAACAAAGACTGATCCGTTGCGTAATTACGTATTTAAAAAAAACAGCGGTAGAAAATGGCGGAATTAAATAACACCTGTCTCGATATTTCCAGGAGAAACACAAAACGCTCCGGCGGAAAACGAATTATTAAGACGTTTTTCCGCCGTCCATCACGATCTTCAGGAGGTAAACGCGTAATTGTTGTTGTACGCCCGAAGATCGTGTGAAATTAATTTGTAATGCACTCCCAGACAATTCAATTAATAAGAGGTCGACTTTTTTTTGTTAAATATAAAAGATTTATTCCAGTTTGTACCATACACCCATGGGGGTAGAAAGGGGTCATTGAATATATATATATATATATATATATATATATATTCAATATATATTCCAGTTTGTTTTTTCTAAAACATTTTCTCCCTAGTAGTTTCTTCAATTAATGTTTCGTGTTTCTTTTATTTTAAATTCATTTCTATTTTATTTCGTGCTTCTTTTTTATTTATAATTATTTATTGTCTTTAGACAATTTGCTTCAGAAGATTAATAATAGATACATTTCTTGTTTCGTGTTTCTCATCTTTTTTATATTTCCCCTTATTTTTGTGTTTATTTAGAAAATTTGCTTCCCAGAAGTTGCTTTAATTAATGATACATCGATATTTTCGTTTTCCTTTTTATTAATTTCTAATTATTTTTTCTTTAGATATTTTGCTCTAGAAAATTATTAATAGATAGATATTTTCTTTCGTTTTCCTTTTTATTAATTTCTAATTATTTTTTAATAATATCAAAGAAATAAAATATAAATAGAAAAGAGTATTTATTAATTTGGTTCTTTTCTTTAGATATTTTGCTCTAGAAAATTAATAATAAATAGATTTTTTGTTTCGTTTTTCTTTTCCTTTTTTATTCCTCTTGGTTTTGTTGGTTTATTTAGAAAATTTGCTTTAATTATTGATAGAACGATATTTAACTTCGTGTTTCTTTTTTATTCGTTTCTATTTGTTTTCTTTTTTTAGAATAACCTAAAAATCAATTGACACCATGATAATCTGTAGACATTTTTCTATATGTCAAATTTATATCAATTAAAGATATGATTTTTTTTTCTAAATTCCAAACGTTCTGCATCTGGTCTCGAATTGAACTCAATCCATAAAGGTCTCCGTGAAGTTTTAATCGCGCCAACATCACATAAATATTAATTAACTTTAATATCAAAAGTGCATCTAATATGCAATAAAATGAGCGATGCGGGCCTTCCTGGCCCGCGGAGACAACTGCATTAATTATGCATCTACACTATTGAATACGAAACGGAAACAACTCTCCGTAACCGATTGACACGTTTAAATTGAAATGAAATGGTGTTAAGCCCGCGGAATGAAATCAATTCGCGATTATTCGGTGAAATTAAGTGATCTCGAGAAATTTTCTCAAGTGAAATAATGGACGAATTGAGAAAAATACTGTTTCTTGTTAATTTGAAAATTATTAATTTATTTAAATAACTGCGACCAAGTGAATAAATCTGTTACTGTTTCTTATTTGTTTTATGATACTTTAAATTGAAATGAAATGGTGTTAAGCCCGCGGAATTAAATTGTGACTAGTTTCAATTTAATAGAAAAAATATTAACTGGGTGGCTGAAAGACCTCCGGTCGATAGCCGAATCATCTGCAGAATATAATTCTTATTTTATATATTATTGTACATACATATACACCTTTCAATAAAGATGTTTAGTTAGCTAATTTTTATTGTTCTACTATGGTGGATGCGCCGGGATATTGCTATAAATATCGCTATATTGAAAAACATCAATTTATTTCTAATTATTACTGCTTTACACACACACTACTAACGATTTATGTTTTTTATTAATGTTATAAAAAAATCCAAGTTCCAGGATCTGAATCCAAGATTCCTAATGTGCAAGCATGTTTTTCTTTACCTTCTTGAATGCACTGAGTCGTAATTTGCCGAAATATAAATTCATATTGCCCCTCCCCCCCTGATTAATTTTCTCTCATCGTAATAGAATATGTTGCATAAATAACATTAATTTTTAATAATAATAATCTTTATTACCCAACCTGCCTAATTACAGAGCAATAAGTACAAACTTAATATATTTTTTTAGCATCAAACAAGATTAAAAAGATCGACTTTGCCCATCTCTAAAAATAATTTCATTTAATTATACGTTACGAGCATTTCGAATTAAATTGCACCCGATATTCAATACATGTACAAATTATTTAGTGGCAGTAATTACACGTAATCGCCGCTGTCCATTTTATTTATATGTATTTATTTAATTAATGAGCAATATATTTTTAAGAGTAATTATTTTATGCGTTTCACTGGCGCTGATTTAAACGCTTTCCATTAATTCCCCCTGTTTTTATTAAATAATATAATTAATTGCTCTAGCCGTATCAACAATAAAATAATATTCAAAGAAATAAAATATAAATAGAAAAGAGTATTTATTAATTTGGTCACAGTTATTTAAAATAAATTAATTAAAAAATTATTTAAAAATAATCAATAAATTATTAAAATAAAATATGTTTAATTTTGTTGTTTACAAGTAAATGTATGACGGAAATAATATATCTGAATAAATTATTAAAAATAAAAACACAGATTTAAAAAACAAATCCCTCATTCCTCTCTTTGATCATTAAAAAATAAAGAACACACACGCACGACATGCGTGTAATTTAATTTAATTATATATTGGGCCTAAAAAATATATTTTTTCTTGCAAAAAAAAAGTGTGTTGAAACTAATATATCAAATAACAATTATCATTTTTAATTAAAACTATTAAAAAAAAATAGTTATCCCCAATATACAGTAATCCGCAGATTTCCTCCTCCTTTTGGTGGATGCGCCGGGCAACTAATACGAGGAACGCGTACGAGGTATTGTAAATAACAACAGATATACCTATTTTAGGTTAAATTAGTTCATTAAATAGCACAACAAACCCAGTGAATATATTATTTGATTTATGGGCGTGTAGTATCTTTCGTGCCTCACTCATTGAATCCATCATAACTGAAAATTTTAAAAATTCGGCGATAAAAATTCCCCGCTGTTGAAAGACACCTACATACAACTATTCGCAGCGAACTACCTAAAGGTTCTGAAGGTTTCATGATGAATTAATATTAGTGATGGGCAAAGTCGATCTTTTATTATTGCTAAATTAGGTATATTACAATTTTATGAACGTTGCTTATTATAAAAATATCAAGAATAATTTCCCATTTACTAATAAACATAAATTTGAAATCACTTTTTCGTTTTAAATACTTAAAATGACACATTTAGTAATACTCGATTACTAATATTATTCGATTTTGCCCAACACTAATTAATTTCTCATGGTGAAATTTATTTAATTAATAGATTTTTATTAATACAGTTGGTGATTTAATAAATCGATGAAACAAACGAAATTATTTATTTTTATATATATATATATATATATAATCTAAAATCCCCATCTACCATAATGGTGGTGTAGGGGTTATTTATTTATAAATATTTATATATTTAACGGATTTAAATAAGAGAAACAAATCAATTATATTAATCAAAATATACTAACTAAAGATTTCAGATATGCGAGCCTTTCTTAGACCGCGAATAAAAGCCCACTCATTCAAAATGAACAGAGATACTCTGATTCTAAACGAGTTTTATTCTATATGAATCAAGCCTGCTCTGATTCTAAATGAATTAAGCGTACTCCTAACTAATTCTCGAATGCTCTGTATTCATTTTGAAAAAAAAAAAATGATTCTGGCTTACTCTATTTCTATAAGAATCTGTTCTTCACTGATTCTAATATAATCAAGACTACTAAATAAATCAGGCTTACTGAGATTCTTACAGAATCAAGCCTACTTTGATTTTAAATAAATGAGACCTACTGGGATTCTTAATGAATCAAGCCTACTAGGATTCTTAAAGAATCTTAAATAATCAAGTCTACCTTGATTTTAAATAAATGAGGCCTACTGGGATTCTTAATGAATCAAGCCTACTAGGATTCTTAAAGAATTTTAAATAATCAAGCCTACCTTGATATATAAAATCAAGGTAGGCTTGATTATTGAGGTCTACTGGGATTCTTAATGAATCAAGCCTATTAGGGTTATGAAGAATCTTAAATAATCAAGCCTACTTTGATTCTAAATAAATCAGGCCTACTGGGATTATTAATGAATCAAGCTTACTAGGATTCTTAAAGAATCTTAAATAATCAAGCCTATCTTGATTTTAAATAAATGAGACCTACTGGGATTCTAAATGAATCAAGCCCGCTTTGATTCTAAATAAATCAGACCTACTGGGATTCTTAATGAATCAAGCCTACTAGGATTCTTAAAGAATCTTAAATAATCAACCCTACCTTGATTTTAAATAAATGAGGCCTACTGGGATTCTTAATGAATCAAGCCTATTAGGATTATGAAGAATCTTAAATAATCAAGCCTACTTTGATTCTAAATAAATCAGGTCTACTGGGATTCTAAATAATAAAGCCCGCTTTCATTGTAAATAAATCAGGCCTACCGGGATCCTTAATGAATTTAGGCCTATTCCTAATTGCACTTTGACACACCACAAGGGATTTATAATACGCAACTACAGAAAGTTTCGTTTATTTGTTATTAATTTTTATTTATTAACTTTATAATATACTCGATTACTAAAATTACTCGATTTTTCCTCAATATTCGCTTTAAAGGATTTTATCCTTATATGAGATAAAAATATAACCTTTAATTTACATTTTGCGGAGTGTCATTTAATATTACTTATAGTCATAACAAATGGAAGACGACGCAAGCGCCATCTCTTGCTTAATTTCAAGTGGCATCGTCAACGATTTGGGTCTTCGAGTTAGACGATTGAGGATCGTCGTTTCGTCCACTAAAAGAAAGCCAACTTATCCTGTTAATGACAACATGAAACACTTTATTAAAACCCATATAGTGTTTATTTATTTATTATATTCAAATTGTTTTGTTCTGTAATTGGGTTTATCCTGTTGGACAAATAAAGATTATTATTATTATTAATAAATAGCAGGTATTAAACTAGCATAATGATAGACATAAACCACAAGGGATTTATAATTCGCATACAACTTCAGGCGTGACAATTTTGTTTATTTGCTGTTGACTTCCGATTATTAAATTTATGCCCACTTGCAGCGACTCCGATTAATTAATCATGATTAACTTTAATGGGCGGATTTTGGTTGCACCGTGAGTCGGAATCCACCGAGTAGTAAATAGATCGTTCGCATTTTTCTAGGGATTTTTATTTCTGTTTTGGGGGATTTTTAGTAATCACGCTCCTAAGTTAGAGCAAGTCTGCGTTTGTAAACGAGAGTAAATCAAAATTAATTGGATCATTTACTTCTAAATTATCAATTTCTTCGATTCTAAATCCACGCTTGGTTATTTCAGTAGAATCTATATAACGATCCCTTTCTATGATCTCCATTAACTGTAAACAACTTCACGGTTATCCTCAATCGACATGAAGTTATATACGTTTACGGCCGATTAAATATTTAATGCTTTTAGATATCTTAAGTCTTGGTGCAAGCCAATTTCAGACTTAACTATTCGATCATCATATATGCAAGTAGGCGTTAGCTACTTAAAATTCTCCATTTAGTAACTAAATTTTATCCGATAATAAAGGATTTCGATGTTAAATGTAAACATAACCTATAATCCACACGTCCTTACCTTTAAGAGTTATCCTTTGTATTGGTAATAGATATATATATATTTTTTAATAGAGTGGTGATTCTGATAACGGCAGTGTCCAATCGAGTGACGCATTCGAGGTGTAAACACCGTGTACTCGATGCATCGATAAAAATTCGGCAGTAAAGCTTAGATCGGAAATAAAGACAAAAAACGATCGCAACAAGCGCGCGCGCACCACATACACAGACATACCAACAACACGGTGTCATTGTACTCTAAATACACATATATTTTTAAAAGCCCGCGTGAAAATAGTTTCTTGTTTTTATACGAAACAAAAGTTTGTTTATTTGTTGTTGTTTTTTTTGTTTTGTTTTCAGGATCCGTGTCACTTTTGTTTGTTTGTTTCTGGTCGTCCGTGTTTATAGTGATTTTTCAGGCAGTGTACGTGTGTATGTAAACAAACCGGTAGGAGTCATTGTCCTTTGTTGGGCCCAGTCGAGTGAGTGTGGAAAGGGGGGAGCGGACGCCCGGAGGGCCTCACCGGGCGTCCATGCTGGACTCCGAGTGCGAGCCGTGATCGGAAGAACTGGAACTGGAGACGGTTTCGGCGGACTTGATCTTGGGTTTGTATTCGGTGATGACGACGGTGACGCTGTTGACGGTGACCTCGCGCGTCTGGGCCGTGCTCCTGTCGACGTTTTTCAGCCGGGGCGGGTGCCGGCGCTTCTTCAGCGACCGCTTGTCCTTGCGCTCCTTCTTCTGGTTGCTCGTCGCCGGCAGGAACTGGCTGGCCACCTGCTGGGCCACCAGCTGCGGGTTGATGCGCGGCTTCCTCGTCGAGGTGCCCTTGCGTACGTCGCACATCATGCACTTGAAGGCCTCCGCCGTGTTCCTGTACGTGCACACGCTGCAGTCCCAGAAGCTGTCCTCTAACACTTTCGCCTGTCGTTTCGTTCTACGTATCGGACTCTTTTTATGATCCATCTTTTCCGAGCCGAAAATCCGCTTGGAAACTATAATTTATCACCGGACTGATTTCTGTGCCTCTCACGCGCCGCCATTTTCGTTTCGTACTGACCGGCGCACGCACTACAAACAAGCCTGCCAACTTTTAAATCTATAAAATAACACATCTATGAAAAGAAACCACCGAATTCACAAATAAACTTTAATTAAACAATAATTTTAATTAAAAATAATATCCATTACATATAGAATCTTCTAAATTAAAATGTTCATAATGCGCGACTTTCCAATTATTTTTTTTAAAGAAAAATTGGATTTAATAAATCAAGTTGTAAGTTTTTCGAGAGAAATTATAATTATAATTTTTACCGAGTATTCGTTAAAACATTTTTTTTTCTATCGTAGACTGCGAGGAATGAAAGGACGAATCTCCTCAAAATTCAACCTAAAAACTTAAAGTGATTTCTTTATACTAACCTTTAGGAACCTTGTGGGATACCTTACGCGGACACCAATGAATCAAGCCCGCTTTGATTCTAAATAAATCAGGCCTACTGGGATTCTTAATGAATCAAGCCTACTAGGATTCTTAAAGAATCTTAAATAATCAAGCCTACTTTGATTTTAAATAAATCAGGCCTACTGGGATTCTTCATGAATCAAGCCTACTAGGATTCTTAAAGAATCTTAAATAATCAAGCCTACTTTGATTTTAAATAAATCAGGCCTACTGGGATTCTTCATGAATCAAGCCTACTAGGATTCTTAAAGAATCTTATATAATCAAGCCTACTTTGATTTTAAATAAATCAGGCCTACTGGGATTCTTAATGAATCAAATCTACTAGGATTCTTAAAGAATCTTAAATAATCAAGCCTACTTTGATTCTAAATAAATTCTAAATTTAGGAACCTTGTGTGATACCTTACGCATACACGAAGGTTATTTTTTTATTACTGTGTATTTACACACAAACCTTTATCTAGTCTTCGTATATGCTTCTTCAATTTTGTTAAATTTTTGTTTCAATACGAGCCTTCCTCAGTTTATTGAAAATTCCTGTACTAACGTCTCTTGTACTTACGTTATAAGGGTCCGAATAATTTTGAAGAAAGAATATTTATTTGCAATATTGTTTTATTGATTGAGATAGTGTTTCTAGAAATTGGGATATATTTAGTTCTGGACACAGCGGCTGCGACATCAGCAAGATAATCGTAACTCTCACAAAATATATAAAAGCTAAAAGCTTGGAGTTAGCTTTTATACATTTTGTGAGACTTACGATTATCTTGCCGCAGCCGACAAAAAAAGTCCTGGGGGATTGAATTAAATTAAAGCCTTTCTTTATATATAAAAAATATTTAAATACAAATATTTTTAATGGTTTTAATATTTAGACATTGGTAGTTTATATTGTATGAAATAAATATGAATAAATTATTTTGTTTTATTAAAATTTTAATAAAACAAATTTTAAATTCTCTTGAAATGGGCTAATAATAATAAGAGAATTTTAAATTCTCTTGAAAATGGGCTAATAATAATAAGAGAATTTTAAATTCTCTTGAAAATGGGCTAACAACCGGAAACTAGTCGAGAATTTAAAGTTATTCAATCTAATCTGTCTTTTATTACTTGATTTTTAATAATTTATTCATATTTATTTCATACAAATATTTTTATTTATTATCAATAGAAAACACTGAAAAACTTAGAAAGGATAACTAGCGATTTTAAAATCATTTAAATTTAATAAACTAAAATCTCCTTTATTATTTAAAACTCCATCTACTGTAGGAGTTGGAAGGCTTTTATTTAACACCGTTATTGTTCTTGATTAAATACATACTACACATAAATTTTCAGCATTATTAACATAATGCTAATAGATATGTTATATAAAATATTAAGCTATTCAAGGTCACCGTCAGCACGGTCACGGTTGCTTTCAATTCAACCGTTTGTTCCTTGCGTTAAAGCTCACTTGTCCGGCCCACGCAGATCGGAATCGAAATTATTTTACATAATTACAATCGCCGTTGTGGCTGCTGCTGTTGTTGTTATTATGAAAGAGAGCGATTTCGTAAATTTAGAATAGCTCGAACCCTGCCTGTCCTGTCCTTGGCGTGAATTGCTTTCGCAAATTTTTAAAACAATATTTTCAACATGAAATTTACAGTAAAATCTATTTTAATTGAATTATTAATTGATTATTAACAAACAGGAAAGTAATTTAAATAACTTTCCTGTTTGTTATTAATTTTTAAGAAGTATGAATTTATGGTTGGTATAGAAGTTAAAAGAAAACAATTAATATAAATCGAAACTTGCATATAAACAATATATTTCATCAGTTAAAAATCAACTCACCACCGAACCAAAACAATTCTGGAATTTTGTTAATTCCAAATAAATCAAGTAATCCCTCAGCATTACTTTATGGCGATACTCTTGTTGACGAAAATCTTCTTCTGGTGTACCGCAGGGGTCTATTTTAGGGCCCCTATTGTTTAACGATCTTTCTGAAATCCTCACTTGTTCACATTTATTTTATGCAGATTTAAATTTATTTATTTAAATAACTGTGATCAAGTTATTTAATTTACTACAACTTAAATAATTTTTCACAGTTTTCTTTCTTAATCTTATCCTCTTTTATCCGTATTGGGTGTCACAGTTTTCACAGAATGTTATTTCATCCACCCCTCCACTTTAATCCATACCGGACACAGACTTTCATATATTCCGGCGCTGTCTCCCGTGTGACTTTTTTTTTGTTTAAAAAAAGGGGGTTGCATTGACCCTTCGGAATTAACCGCTCCAGTTTACTGTCCACCTAAAACTCCCCCTCTTCGTCGCCCCTTGTTTATTTCACTTGATTTATGGATAAGAGGGGTGGCGTTTTTTTTTTTTCGGAATGCAGAAGAAAATTACGCATACACGCAAAGTGTTTCCATTACGGGGAAAAAATTGCCCGCGCCGATTGAAATCTGAATTCGCCGCGATTGATTTCAATCGCAAGTTTTATGGAACGTTTATTGTTGAATGTATTTTTATTATTAAAAAAAAATATTTATTTCTCAAAATGAACTAACAATAAATAAAATACTGATTAAAGACATTGAAAAACATTGCGTTGAGAATTTCCGATCGTACTTTCCTGAAAATTTAGATAGTGAAAGCTATCCGTTTTCATACGTTCCGAAATCGCGTTGGGTCAATTTTCAGTGGAAAAAAGAAAGTCTAAAATATGAATTTAAAAAAGACGGCTTGTGTAATTTTTGGTTAAAGTGAAATTATTTCGGAATTAACATTATTAATGCCCTTCAACACATCATATTTGTGACACTTTCTACCCATATGGGTGTAGGGTTTGTTATTAATAGTGCTTGTTAATAATAAATATACTTCTGGGTACTTCTCCCCTATTTTTTTTGTATTATGTATTATAAATTATAATTATAATAAAACTATGTTTTATCATAAGATTATTTTAGTTTTATTAAAACTTTTTTTTACTTGCCTCTAAAAAAAAGGGAGGGGTACAGAATTGTTAGCAGTTTATTTTAGGAGGCACAATTTTTAAAAAAAAATGTGAACTACTGGATTAAAGTACACTCTTTTGTCCCTTTTTTATTTAATTTTTTTCAATTTCCTAAAATTTCATACTTCAACTTTGGGTAATGAATTTTTATCACCTGAAAAATCCATAAATCGCTTTATCTCGGATTATTTTATTATTTTCGGTTTGACCTAGAAGTAAAGAAAAACCCATAAAAAAAACGTACACCCACACACACACACACACACATACACCATCCGTGTGTGTGTGTGTTTGTTTGAAATACATACATCATCGTCATAGCGTGCTGGTTCTGCACTGAAATAAACTTTGAGAGCACGTTGAATCCCCTCTCTCTCTCTCTCTCTCTCTCGTCGGTTCGCGTCCGACAAGGAGGGCTCGGTTTTAATGGAAGCAACAGGAAGTGAATTTTCCTACACGTTATCTCCTCCTGCATCGACCCGGAAATACCCGTCTAGATTTCTTGCCGCTGCACATAAAGATAACTCACGAAAATTTCGAAAATATAAATAAATGGAAAGAAAAATATAATGAAATAAAACAAACTAAATTTCATGTTTGGTGAATAATTATATTTTTCGGTTCCTGAAAACTACAGGAGGTACGAAAACGTTTAAACGGGGAAAGAAGTGCAGTGTTTTGTGGACTAACCAAAAAATTCTGTAACCGATTGTTAATATAAACGAATATTTTAAATCGTGCACAAATCACGCCTTGAAAATGGTTTAGAATTCTGCAAGTTTCGTGTCAGACACAAAAGTAATCAAAATGTGAAGTAAGTGAGTTACAAAAACAAAAACGAACATTTTAAATCGTGCACAAATCACATTTAAAGGCATAAAAAATGATTTAGAAGTCTGTAAGTGTTTAGTGTAAGACACAAAACTGATTAAAATGTGAAGTAAGTGAGTTCCGAAAAAATGAATATTTTAAATCGTGCACAAATCACATTTAAACGTATAAAAAATGGTTTAGAAGTCTGTAAGATTTTTACGCGAGACACAAATTTGAATAAAGAGTAAAATAAGCGCATTTCATCTAAACGAGTATTTTAAATCGTGCACAACCAGATAGTTTTCTAGTATATTAAGCTAAGACTTTGCTTATTATATAATATAAACATAATATGATATAATGGATGATTGTGTCGAAAGCTTTACTGAAGTCGATGAAACAAACTGTATACATGAAGGTTTTTGTTGAAATAATGAACCGTTACTCACATTTTCTAACAACTGCTCCGACGCTAACGCGTTTATATAGCGTGCTTGTTTCTCGAATATATTCCAGAAATTTCCATGACGTCACGTTTACCGTCGCGCGCTCGCTGGAATATTCCAGAGTGTTCTTTCCTGTTGCTTCTTTAATTTACGTTACAGTAATAAGAAAGCTTTCACTAAGGCAGGAAGATTATTTTCTTGTTCTTTCCAATTGCTTCTTTCATTTTCGTTACAGTAATAAGAAGGCTTTTATTAAAGCAAGAAGAATATTTTCTTGTTCTTTCCAATTTCTTCTTTCATTTTCTTTGTAGTAATAAGAAGGTTTTCATTAAAGCAGGAAGATTATTTTTTTGTTCTTTCCAATTGCTTCTTTCATTTTCTTTGTAGTAATAAGAAGGCTTTCATTAAAGCAGGAAGAATATTTTCTTGTTCTTTCCAATTGCTTCTTTCATTTTCGTTACAGTTACAAGAAAGCTTTTACTAAGGCAGGAAGATTATTTTCTTGTTCTTTCCAGTTATTTCTTTCATCTTCGTTACAGTAATAAGAAGGCTTTCATTAAAGCAAAAAGATTACTTTTTTGTTCTTTCCAGTTGCTTCTTTAATTTATGTTACAGTAATAAGAAGGCTTTAATTAAAGCAGAAAGATTATTTTCATGTTAAAAAAAATTAAATCAAATATTTAAAAAAAACAGAATTTCAATACACCAACAGAAAACTTCTGGTAACTTTTTTCTTCTTCTTCTTCTTCTTTTCAATCCACATATCGATCACAATTTCAATCAAAGAAATGTGCGCGCGTGTGTGTTCTTCGTACTTTTTCCCTCTTCTCCCATTCTATCTTTTTTTTTTCATCGAGAACCCATGATGTCGGAATGTACGCAAGAGAGAAAGACGCCGAGGGTCGGTCGTAATGAAAGGGCGGGGGGGTGGTGCGGGGTGCGGGAAGACGGAGACGGCGAGTTTGTTTTACGCCCGATTCACACGGAAACAATTTGAAGGCAAATATTCGCCCTCTGTGTCAATATTGGGGCTTCGGGGGATGGAATTTTAAATTTGTCGCGGGAATTCCACTTCGAATTAACATTGATTGATTTCTTTTCAACGGCGTAGTATGTATAACCCACCCTCGCTATGCAAAAAAAACAATTAAACAAAAAAAAAAACTGTCTAGTGCCGGATAATTAGTGATGAAAAAACTAAAGCTAGTCCTAGTTTTTGTGAAAAACTGTTTTTTTTTTTGCATAAATTGAATAAAAAGAGTTTTGAAATAATTAAATTATACCCTGTTAATTGTTGAGGCTTCTTTGTTATACATTGTAATTCAATTTATTAAAATTAAATTATACCCTCTTTAACCACTATGACTTATCGATGATTGGTTTTGAAGTGTATGATCAAAATAATTGACATTGTATCGTTTCTTCACACATAATATACACCTGCTGTTGCATATTAATAAAATGTTGCATCAAGCAACAATTTTTTGATCCGAGAAAGAATCAATGCAAACAACAAAACAACAGCAGACACGTGTTTCGGGATCTATGTCTCATCAGTACAGCTCTGCCTTACTTATGCAACATAAGTCAACATAATTAACACTGTTGTATCCTTTCTTCACACTTTATTTTCTAATGCTTAGATATATATTTATCCCAGAAAGAATCAATGCAAACAACAGAACAACAGCAGATACGTGTTTCGGGATCTATACCTCATCAGTACAGCTTTACCTTACTTATGTAACATAAATCAAAATAATTAATACTGTTGTATCCTTTCTTCACACTTTATTTTCTAATGCTTAGATATACATTTCGAATGCTATGCACTCATTATGAATAACAACTAATTCGTTAATTATTGACAACTAATTCCTTAGTTGTTGATAATTAATTCGTTAGTTATTGACATAGAGTGCATAATAAATAAAATATATATCTAAGCATTAGAAAATAAAGTGTGAAGAACGGATACAACAGTGTTAATTATTTTTATTTACGTTAAGTAAGGCAGAGCTGTACTGATGAGGTATAGATCCCGAAAACACGTGTCTGCTGTTGTTCTGTTGTTTGCATTGATTCTTTCTCGGATAAAAAAATTGTTGCTTGATGCAACATTTTATTAATATGCAACAGCAGATGTACATTATGTATAAAGAAAGGATACAACAGTGTTAATTATATATTAAATAAAAATGATTTGAAAATAATTAATAAATTATTTCCACATTTAGCTCTGTGACTTTTGACGTAAGTACGTTAAACAAATGCACATTAAAACAACTACTTCCCGGGCAAATACCCACGCCGGACATTGAATTATTATTAATTATTTTCAAATCATTTTTATTTAATATATTTAAATAACTGTGACCAAGTGAATGAATACTCTTTTCTATAGTGTTAATTATTTTGATTTATGTTACATAAGTAAGGCAGAGCTGTGCTGATGAGGCATAGATCCCGAAACACGTGTCTGCAGACGGGCTTATATTAGGTAACGTTCTTTTTGTTGTTTGCATTGAATTTTTCTCGGATAAAAAAATTGTTGCATGATGGAAAATTTTATTAATATACAACAGCAGGTGTGCATTATGTAATTCAAACTCCGACGAGGTATTTTCCCAAGAAGTAATTGTTTTAACGTGCATTTATTTTCTTTAAATAAATGTGCATTAAATTCGATTGTTGTGCTTAATTTAAGTAAAATTATTGAAGAAGAATAAGTATACGTACATAATATCAATAAAGGACCAACATAATTATTTATTTATAGAATTGTATATATATATATAATTCATGACCACATACACGCCGGCGAAAACGAGATGCATCTTGCATAACAATAAACCCGGTGACGTCATCCCGGAGTGTCCATTGTCTGTGGTAAAAAGCGAAACCGGTCGCGTTTGATATCCGATTCTTGTTGCGTTATTTTTATTTCTTTATTTTTTTTTTGTTCTTCGTATTTTTTATTATTATTTTTCCTGCGGTCTATGAGGAAATTCCGAAAAGCGCTCTCTGCGGTCTCGACGAGAAAGTGTATCGAAACAGCCAGACAAGAAGAACCGAACGATAAGCAAACTTATTCGCGCGAATAAAAAAAAAATGAAATAAGTAAAAAAAAAAACGAAGATTTTCTTACTTTAGAAAAGAAGGTAAAATAGTGTTAAAATCGTTGGAAAAGAGTATTCATTCATTTCGTCACAGTTATTTAAACGAATTAAATAAAAATGATTAATAAATTATTTCCACATTTAGCTCTGTGACTTTCCACTTACGTTAGATAAATGCATATTAAAACAACTACTTCCCGGGCAAATACTCACGCCGGACATAATGTACACCTGCTGTTGCATATCAATAAAATATTGCTACAAGCAACAAATTTTTATTCGAGAAAAATGCAAAAACAAACAAAAGGAACGTTACTTAATATAAGGCCATCTGCATACACGTGTTTCGAGAATTATACCTCGTCAGTACAGCTTTGCCTTACATAATTCAATAAATCAATTAAATTAATTCAACTATACTCAGTGAAAAAAAAATATATATATAAGATTCTTGTAATTACAAAGAAAAATCCCTAAAAAATAATAATAAAAAAAACTCTAAAAAAAATATAGTACTATTCCTATTTTTCAGAAGTAAACTTTGGTATATTTTGGTCATGCTAGTTTTGTCATATATGGTCAAAGAAATGTGAATCACCTCTGTTTTATTTCATATAGAAGGGTAGATTTTTATTCCTTCTGAGAAATTTTCCGTAGAATTACAACAATTACGAAGAAATACTATTTATATAATTCTACAAAAATAAAATAACATGCTTTCCGTCATGTTATTTTATTTTTGTAGAATTATATAAATAGTATTTCTTCGGCCGTTAGCCATTTCATGTAATATATATGAATATAAATCTACAACTGCATTGCAAATAATTATCTAAACTATGTACAACAAAAATCGACGACGAAGTTGGCTTTGGAAATCTAAAGTCATGTGTGAACACGCATAAAATACTGGTGGTCATGTTGAAAAGTCAGTTGTCACTGACTAGTCAGTTGTCACTGACAAATCAGTTGTCACTGATAAATCAGTTGTCACTGACAAGTCAGTTGTCACTGACAAATCAGTTGTCACTGACAAGTCAGTTGTCAAAGTTTGTTCCTTTTTCAATAATTTAAATAATTACAATCCACGGCTTCCTAAAATGACAAGTCGCAACATTTCATATATCGAGCGTATAACAAAAATCGACAACGAAATTTAAAGTCATGTCTGAACTAAAATCAGACGCGTAAAGTACTGGACTGTCAAGTGTGATCTTAGCACAGACATGACTCGAGACTTCCAACGCCAACTTCGTCGTCGATTCTTGTTGTACGCTCGATATATGAAATGTTGCGACTTGTCAATTTAGGAAGCCGTGGATTGTAATTATTTAAATTATTGAAAAAGGAACAAACTTTGACAACTGACTTGTCAGTGACAACTGATTTGTCAGTGACAACTGACTTGTCAGTGACAACTGACTTGTCAGTGACAAATGACTTGTCAGTGACAACTGACTTGTCAGTGATAGCTGATTTGTCAGTGACAAATGACTTGTCAGTGACAACTGATTTATCAGTGACAACTGACTTGTCAGTGACAACTGACTTGTCAACATGACCACCAGTATTTTACGCGTGTTCAGACATGACTTTAGATTTCCAAAGCCAACTTCGTCGTCGATTTTTGTTGTACGCTCGATATAAATGCTACACGAATAAAGATGTTTAGTAGTAAAAAAAAAAACAGAAAATTGTCTCAAAAAGAATAAACACTTTTAGAAAAATAAATAAAAACTAATTCCGACTTTTCCGAAGTAAGCTGAGCACACATCCAATATTCGGCGCGTTATCGCCGAGAATTTCCAAGATAACATTATTGGTCGTAGGTTGAACGGGAGATAACCGGCGGGTCAGTCGGTTTCGTTTTTCGAAGTGCCGATAACGGGCCCGCAATCGAAGCATAAATAAACAGACGCGTTTCTTTCGGTTCCGAATGAATCGGCCGCTTTGTTGCGTGCGGCGCGGCGGTGCATATTTCAAAACTGTGTCACCGTCGGAAATTCTAATTCCCAGAACCGTTTCCAATGTGTGTGTGTTATACGCCATGTTTGTACGCACGCATGTTTGCATTCTTTTATTGGTGTTATAAAATACCTTAATTTAAAATAAAATAATACAAAAAATGATAAAAAATGGAGAATGTTGTTAAATCTTGATGATTTTCAATTGTTTTCATATTTTGGGATCTGACACCCGAAAGGGGTGTTAAGTAAGTAAAATCATTTTCATATAAAATACACCACCCATTTTTTTTTTTCTTAAAAAAAAATGTTAATTTTTGTTATGTTTTTCTTCAACTAAACTTTCATCGTTTTTTAGTTGATAATAAAACTGTTTTTTCAAAATTGTAATCTAATTCTAGAATTTTGAAACAAAAAGCCTTATTATCAACAAAGAAACGATGAAAGCTTAGTTCAAGAAAAATTATAGAATTAAACTACAATTTTGAAAAAAAAAAGTTTTGCAAGGATTTAACTCCGTGACTAACAATTTACCCCCATATATAGGCTTGGTATAACTTTCGTTTTCACGATAATCGGAATTGGAAACTAAGAAACGATGAAAGTTTAGTTGAAATTAACAAAAATTAACATTTTTCAAGAAAAAGCTAGTATTGTGTGGCTGGATCCATGCATGCATTCTTCATACTCTCTTCAAAAGTCCTCCTTGCTACCTCCTCGCACACCGTTGTCCCTCAGGAGAAACTCCGTGGCGGGTAGTCTTCCCTGTTAAGGGGTCGATGTCCTCCTGGAACATCTCGTTCCATGCAAAGTTCACAGAGTTGATCCAGCTTCTTAGAAGGCTTGGGCACTTGTCTTAGACGCCAGACATATTCAATCAGCAACAAGTCCAGTGAACGTACAGGTCAGGACAAAATGTCAGGACAAAATCAGCAATCCACCTTGTTCCAGGAACCTTCCTGTAACCACAGCAGTGTGGGATCCTTTTGGAAAGTGGCTTTCTGCAAATAGTTACTAACATCAGTTCCAGAATTTTGCCGATGTAAATACGTGCGTTTGGATCGGATCCTTTGATCAACTTGGAAGGCATGAGACGAGGAAGGCAACTCAGAAACGCATGTGCCTGGAATGGACGTAAGGTGTATATGCCCACACCTTACGTTCATGGCTTCCAAACTATTATATAACCCCAGGTGTTTACACAGCCTTAACACCTGGGGTTATGGTCGTTAAAATTCCTTATTTCCCCTCGATGTCCTCGCACCCTTCTACGACCATCATTCACCCATAAAGAAAACCTTGACTCATCACTGAAGATGATGAAATCCTTGCCGTTTTTGACACCATGCAAGTCTGGCTGGTTTATAGTGAGGTGTTAATGGAAGCCGGAGAAATTCTTAGGTAAACAGTTGCCATTGACAAGTGTCGGTTCAAAGCTTTCGTCCAATCCAGTCCTCATTGTTTGAAACACCCTAGTCTTTTCCTCCTACATGGAAATTGTGGGAATTATTGTGTAATTTTATGGAATAGCATGAAGAGTTTGGATTTAGTAGAGTTAATTTTAATGAGCACAAGGCTTGTACCGAATCGAAGAAAGTTTGAAGGGAACGCTGTGCAGATAAAAGCGTGATTGTATCGTCAGCGAAAAGTAAGGAATACTGATATCGGTTAAAATCCTGAATCGGGATTGTATATACAGGGTGTCCCACGAGATAGTATGCAGACGATATCTCGTGAACGGATAATACTACAAAAATGAAATTTGGAGGATTTGAATGGTTACAAAAACAAAGTCTAAGTACTCTGAAATAGGCATCATATGTAACCATTCAAATCCTCCAAATTTCATTTCTGTAGTGTTATCCATACGAGATATCGTATGCACACTATCTCGTGGGACACCCGGTATATCATGGTAAAATATATTATATAGGAGATTAATCATTAATGTTTCACCAAAAAAAAATGAGAATCATTCAAGAAATACGTATTTCCTTTTTTAGCATTTACATTTTTTTGTATTTCAGTTGGAGTGGCAGCTTGCAGGTTCTACTTCCGGCGAGACTTCTTAACCAAGGTCAGTTAACAATTCCAAGGTTTCATCATTTACTCAAACGTAATAGGTTTGTTCGATACATGAACTAGCGTGATATATCCTATATTTTCGGCAATTACAGCAATATAATGATAATAAATTTTATTTTTAGAAAGTTTATATAGCTTCAAGTTATATATATATATACAGAGTGTTTCAGCGTGGGTGCCGAATAGCTTTCCAGCTAAATGGTTTATTTTTTTCAAAATCGTCTTTCGCGGGCGTATGTAGGTCTATTAAGACCACATTTTAAAATTAGTTTCATATATACAGGGTTTCCCATGAAAGCAAGGCGTATTATAGTTATATTTTTTTCTAATGGAATATCCCATACTTAATTTTTTTCAGATTCTACATCAAAATTAAGGTTAACTTTCATCATATGTTTATATGCCTAAACCTAATAATTTTTGAAATATTTAAAAATTTTAGAAAAAATTCACGTTTCGAAAAAAAAAAAAATCATAACTCTCAAATGGGCGAATGAAAACAAATGAAATTTTGTATCATAAAGCCGAGATACCCTGTATATATACCCTTTCGAATATCGGGTAAACATGTTATTATCGATCGACAAGTTAGTTTTCGTAGATTTTCTCTTAAATAAATCATGTTCGTCATCTTTATCAACGATTCAAGCAGAATACGTTCTCGTAATTTGCTCTGAAGCTAGCCTATACCAGACTTTTAAGACAAAGAATAATTTTCTTCATCATTTTTCGACGCTGATTTGAAAATAGAAACAAGAAAAGTTTCATTCTAAAATTCACGAAAAGATCTCAAAAGTAAAAGAAGCAGGATCTGCATAGATGTATACACATCTCATTTTTACATAAAATAAGCAAGGCTAAAACGATATCAATCAAACGAAATAACTAAAACTCTCCCAACTATATACATTAAAAGTTTTAATTAAAAAGTTTTAATTATTATCTATATTTAGGCGGAAAGACCAACGGTCGATAGCCAATTGGTAGAAGAATTTATTTTTATGTTAGTTATTTATTGTATTTATTTATTTATTACTTTGTTAAAAATAATCTGCCAATAAAGATTTATATATATATATATATATATATATATATGTGTGGAGAAATAATGTAAGATACTAAGCTAACTCAAACACAGTCGCAGAGCTAAATGTGGAAATAATTTATTAATAATTTTCAAATCATTTTTTATTTAATATAATTACATATATTAAAGTGGTGCGTTCCATTTTAAACACACACGAAAAATAAGGAGAGAAACGCACACACAAAAAAAAAAATGTTTCGAGCTCCGTTGCCAAAACCTGTGTGGATATTCTCCCCATTTTATAAATATCGAAACGAACAGCTGTCCGTCGCTTATTATTTCGAATTTACGCCGATCGTTAAAATCGGCCGACCGGCCGGTTGGTCAGTTCGCCCGGCCCATTTGCTTATCTCCGTCGATTATCATTTTATGTTTGTTTTAATGAGAATATATTTTAATCGACACTACATCTACTCGTTAAATTCTTTTCGATACTTCTAAACCGGCATCTATTTATATAATATGTATCAAAAAACGGGAGAGTGAAATTATGATAATAACAAAAAAAAATTACGAATGTCAGTATAAATTGAATATAGGTGGTTGATATCAAATCCCATACAGTGTCTCAAACTGTATGGGATTTGATATCACGGATCTTTGTGGTGTGGTTGGTAACACAATCGGCTAGAAATCGGGAGACGTGGGTTCAAATCCCTTCAGAGATGTTTCTTTTACAGTTTATATTTAATTAACTTTAAATTACACCTCAATGCTCTACATTGAAAATTTCTACAATTCATAAAAAAAAAATAATGTTTCTTTCATAGAAAAGCAAAAATATTTTGAAATCTGAAAGAAAGTATAGCACTTTTTATCTTTCAGATTTTCCTTCAAATGATTAATAATTTTGGGGGAGCCCGATGGGATTTTCTCTACTAAACACTTGAGTTATTGGGAGCATAAATAAATAAATACTATTTTGTATTTATCTATCCAACCCCTACACCACCATTATGGTAGATGGGTATTTTAGATTATATATATTTATCTATCTATGTTTATTTTCAGGGTTATAGATTGAGGTTAGGATTGTTTGACATAATAAATTAAAGACGACGCAAGCGCCACCTTTTGTCTAATTTGACATATTTATATTTAATTTCTACAATTCATAAAAAAAAATAATGTTTCTTTCATAGAAAAGCAAAAATATTTTGAAATCTGAAAGAAAGTATAGCACTTTTTATCTTTCAGATTTTCATTCAAATGATGAATAATTTTGGGGGAGCCCGATGGGCTTTTCTCTACTAAACACTTGAGTTATTGGGAGCATAAATAAATAAATACTATTTTGTATTTATCTATCTAACCCCTACACCACCATTATGGTAGATATGGTAGATATATTTATCTATCTATGTTTATTTTCAGTGTTATAGATTGAGGTTAAGATTATTTGACATAATAAATTAAAGACGACGCAAGCGCCACCTTTTGCCTAATTTGACATATTTATATGGTTATTTTTTTTAAAGCTTGTCTATTACATTTAGGTCCATAGCTTTGTAATTTCCTTCCTCTTCTTTCTATCTTTCACCTTTTTCCTGCATTCTGTTATGTTTTTGCCTTGTAAGTCGCTCCATCTTTTCCATGGTGTTCCTTCCACTCCTTTCAATATTTCACCTTTGTCCTCCATTCTGTTGTGTTTTCACCTTGTAAGTCGCTCCATGTTTTCCATGGTGTTCCTTCCACTCCTTTCTATATTTCACCTTTGTCCTCCATTCTGTTATATTTTCACCTTGTAAGTCGCTCCATGTTTTCCATGATCTTCCTTTTCTCTTTATTCCTTCGTTTTTTTTTTCAATGCTCCTATTCTCATCCAATCTCTGCCCACTGTAATCTTACAGCTCATATACTTCCCAATTTGTGCGCCTTTCCCATTTCTTGCCTCCATATATTCTGCGCAGCACTTTTCTCTCCCATGCTTCGATCTTTAATCAAAACCCAAGTTTAGCTGCCGTGGATTACCATTAGTTTTATATATTCTTGTCTTAGTCTTAGTGGATCTGAATATGATGTGTAATCCGCCTGCACATCTATTTCCTCTAGCTATTCTTTGATCGATTTCACTTTCTTCATTACTCAATAATGCACCCAGGTACATAAAGCTACTCACTTTCTGTGTTATCATACAACAAGGTGCTAAATGAAGATTATTATTATATACTTCTGCCCAACACCCGTAAGAGTACTAGGTGTTTTTGATTATATATATATATTATATACTTCTTGGAGATTAAATTCTTCTCCATTAGGTGTCCTCACTTTCAGTTCCCACGGATTTTCGAGTGCCGTAGTTTTAAATTGAATATAGTAGGTTTTATTTTGAGGCCTTTATTTCTCGCAGCGTCAACTAGTCGTATAGTGATTGTTTCCAATTCTTCTTTAGGTCGTGCCATCAATCCCGATGATGTAACCATTTTCTACACCATCGAGATTGATGGCTCCTAGTGTATATAGTCCCTCTAATATTTTTTTCTAGCAGCATATTAAATAAAACTGTGGAGAGGGAATCTCCTTGTCCATTTGAAACATTTGAAGTGAAAAGAGGTCTTTTCACTTCAAATGTTTCCATCCACTCTTATTTAATTTTCTTTCCTTTTTTTATTTGAATAAACAAGCGACACTATTTCAGTCACAAAAATTCTATGGCTATATTTTTTTCTTAATTGTAGTTTGTGATCTTCTCCTATGGTAAAGTATACCATACTACCACTCAGTTAGTGACATTAGTACAAATTTGATACTTCTTTTGAGTTCTGCTGTAATGAATAGAATTATTTATTCATAATAAAAGAAAGACGACCTTTTGCGACCGAGGATCATTGTTTCGTCCACTAAAAGAAGGCGAAAACTTGTCATGTTTATGAGAACAGGAAACGAAATTCACGTTTAATGAAATGTTCTGGAGAAAGATGGCGCTTGCGCCGTCTTTAATTTGTTATGATTAATATCGGGTATATAACTATATCACAATTTCCGTTCATCAAGGCATTGCACATGGAATACACTAGTCTGATAAGAAATGGTCATCACTAGTTATCCATACGCTTGATGGATGCTTTTCTATGGGTTATCTTTCAATGGAAAATAATATCCAATATAGAAATACCTTTATTCAGACAATATAATAACAAAAATATGTACAATTGTGTCATGGGCTATCGACCATAGGTCTTTCTGCCTAATATCCTATAAATTACCACATTTTTTTCCTTTTTCAAACAAATGAAGAAAAAAACTGTACGAACTATCATTAATTTCATAATTTCCATAAATTTTTCAGAATCACGAATTCGCAACCCGTTATTAAAGCTAGCGTGTGCGCCTCGCTTTTTCCCCCTTCTTTACTCTTTTCCTCCTTTTATTCATAGTACGGCTTCGGCAAAATCCAGACGGCCGGGCAACTGGTCCCTAGTACACGCAATCCAAGGACCGGCCGAGACTTCGCCAACAACCGCCGTTGCGTCATTCCACCGACTTTCTACAAAACAGCCTTCCTTCCACACAAACACACACATTTTAAACATGTGCGAGCATGTATATAAATACGTAAATAATATATGTGTGTAGTAGATATTATATACACGGGTAGCCGGACCACCTCCATCACATTATTCAAATGAACATAAGGATATGTATTCATAAAGTATGAGCGTATCTTATCTTGATCTTACGTTTGAAACAAAAGTAATAATAATAATAAAAAAAGGCATAAACAAATACCGTTTATGCCTTTTTTTATTATTAATAATTTAAATTCTGTACATATATTGTGGTTGATCATACATTTGAACATAGGGAAGATGTCCTAACCAACTCAGTTGTCGATTCCACTGCTAAATCTTTTTTTATATATAAATACATCTTTATTCAGACAATAAATTTATATAATATACGGTTATATAATACAATTATATGAAGGTATTAGATTTTGATTAAAACACTTGGTTTGTTTCACTGAATACTGACACGTGTTTCGGGCTCTATCCCTCGTCATTACAGCTCCGCCTTATATAACTTACGGTAGATACTAACAAACTTGAACACGTATGTCTTCTAATCAGAACCAAAAAAACTCATGCACTGACCAACGTTGTCGAGACGCCCTAAAAACTTCGAATTCAATTAAATTCAACGCATTCAAAAAAGGTTTTTTCTTTATTAAGAAGAAACTCGTATGTGATTTTCTTACATACGAGCGACGGTTTCTTCATTATAAAAAAAAACCTTACGCACGAAAATCCGCCTCTTTGTGTAACACTTGTGTGCATCCATTCTTCAAAATCATAAAAAAAAATCCGGCGCCCTTACGTCGCGTACCCTTAGGGCTCTCCGGGCACGGCAGGTATACCCGCGCGCGATGGAGCTACACACCGCGAGAGTGAGAGAGATAGAAGGGGAAATAAGAAAAACTGGTCTTCTCGGAAGACCGCCGCCGACGACGACGAGGGCCACCCTTTGAGAATTCCTACCCTACCGACCCATGTTACTGTCAAACGGGTGACAGCCTCGTGGGGGAGGAGAGGAGAACTCTGGGGGTATTCCCTTTCGCTTTTATGGGGCTGCGATGAATATGGAATTGTGTGACGTCGCCGCGATGATTCCTTTCATTGCTCGCTCGTTTTTTTTTTTCTTTTTGGAAAATATTGGAATTCCCACGCAGGTAGTGAATAACAGGAAGTTTAACACAATGGGAGACCTCCTGTTTTATTATTTGTGATTCTTTAAAATTTATTTGAATTGTTAATTAATAAAATAATTTCAGTAAAGTTATTTGAAAAAATTAAATAAAAATTATTTGAAAATAATTAATAAATTATTTCCAAACATTGTTTTATTCCTTTCTTCAGTTTTTATGGAAAGTGAAGAAAGGAATATAAGGAGTAAGAATATCCTTTCTTCACTTTCCATAAAAAGCGAAGAAAAGAATATAACTGTGTTTCGAAATAATTTATTAATTATTTTCAAATAATTGTTATTCTTATTCCTTATATTTTTCATAAAAAGTGAAGAAAGGATATTCTTATTCCTTATATTCCTTTCTTCACTTTCCATAAAAAACGAAGAAAGGAATATAACTGTGTTTCGAAATAATTTATTAATTATTTTCAAATAATTGTTATTCTTATTCCTTATATTTTTCATAAAAAGTGAAGAAAGGATATTCTTATTCCTTATATTCCTTTCTTCACTTTTCATAAAAAGCGAAGAAAGGAATATAACTGTGTTTCGAAATACTTTATTAATTAATTTCCAATAATTGTTATTCTTATTCCTTATATTTTTCATAAAAAGTGAAGAAAGGATATTCTTATTCCTTATATTCCTTTCTTCACTTTCCATAAAAAACGAAGAAAGGAATATAACTGTGTTTCGAAATAATTTATTAATTATTTTCAAATAATTGTTATTCTTATTCCTTATATTTTTCATAAAAAGTGAAGAAAGGATATTCTTATTCCTTATATTCCTTTCTTCACTTTTCATAAAAAGCGAAGAAAGGAATATAACTGTGTTTCGAAATACTTTATTAATTAATTTCCAATAATTGTTATTCTTATTCCTTATATTTTTCATAAAAAGTGAAGAAAGGATATTCTTATTCCTTATATTCCTTTCTTCACTTTTCATAAAAAGCGAAGAAAGGAATATAACTGTGTTTCGAAATAATTTATTAATTATTTTCAAATAATTGTTATTCTTATTCCTTATATTTTTCATAAAAAGTGAAGAAAGGATATTCTTATTCCTTATATTCCTTTCTTCACTTTCCATAAAAAACGAAGAAAGGAATATAACTGTGTTTCGAAATAATTTATTAATTATTTTCAAATAATTGTTATTCTTATTCCTTATATTTTTCATAAAAAGTGAAGAAAGGATATTCTTATTCCTTATATTCCTTTCTTCACTTTTCATAAAAAGCGAAGAAAGGAATATAACTGTGTTTCGAAATACTTTATTAATTAATTTCCAATAATTGTTATTCTTATTCCTTATATTTTTCATAAAAAGTGAAGAAAGGATATTCTTATTCCTTATATTCCTTTCTTCACTTTTCATAAAAAGCGAAGAAAGGAATATAACTGTGTTTCGAAATAATTTATTAATTATTTTCAAATAATTGTTATTCTTATTCCTTATATTTTTCATAAAAAGCGAAGAAAGGAATATAACTGTGTTTCGAAATACTTTATTAATTATTTTCCAGTAATTGTTATTCTTATTCTTTATATTTTTCATAAAAAGTGAAGAAAGAATATTCTTACTCCTTATATTCCTTTCTTCACTTTTCATAAAAAGCGAAGAAAGGAATATAACTGTGTTTCGAAATACTTTATTAATTATTTTCCAATAATTGTTATTCCTATTCTTTATATTTTTCATAAAAAGTGAAGAAAGGATATTCTTACTCCTTATATTCCTTTCTTCACTTTTCATAAAAAGCGAAGAAAGGAATATAACTGTGTTTCAAAATAATTTATTAATTATTTTCAAATAATTGTTATTCTTATTCCTTATATTTTTCATAAAAAGTGAAGAAAGGATATTCTTACTCCTTATATTCCTTTCTTCACTTTTCATAAAAAGCGAAGAAAGGAATATAACTGTGTTTCGAAATACTTTATTAATTATTTTCAAATAATTGTTATTCTTATTCTTTATATTTTTCATAAAAAGTGAAGAAAGGATATTCTTATTCCTTATATTCCTTTCTTCACTTTCCATAAAAAGCGAAGAAAGGAATATAACTGTGTTTCGAAATACTTTATTAATTATTTTCAAATAATTGTTATTCTTATTCCTTATATTTTTCATAAAAAGTGAAGAAAGGATATTCTTATTCCTTATATTCCTTTCTTCACTTTTCATAAAAAGCGAAGAAAGGAATATAACTGTGTTTCGAAATACTTTATTAATTATTTTCCAATAATTGTTATTCTTATTCTTTATATTTTTCATAAAAAGTGAAAAAAGGATATTCTTATTCCTTATATTCCTTTCTTCACTTTCCATAAAAAGCGAAGAAAGGAATATAACTGTGTTTCGAAATAATTTATTAATTATTTTCCAATAATTGTTATTCTTATTCCTTATATTTTTCATAAAAAGTGAAGAAAGGATATTCTTACTCCTTATATTCCTTTCTTCACTTTTCATAAAAAGCGAAGAAAGGAATATAACTGTGTTTCGAAATACTTTATTAATTATTTTCCAATAATTGTTATTCTTATTCTTTATATTTTTCATAAAAAGTGAAGAAAGGATATTCTTATTCCTTATATTCCTTTCTTCACTTTCCATAAAAAGCGAAGAAAGGAATATAACTGTGTTTCGAAATACTTTATTAATTATTTTCAAATAATTGTTATTCTTATTCCTTATATTTTTCATAAAAAGTGAAGAAAGGATATTCTTATTCCTTATATTCCTTTCTTCACTTTTCATAAAAAGCGAAGAAAGGAATATAACTGTGTTTCGAAATACTTTATTAATTATTTTCCAATAATTGTTATTCTTATTCTTTATATTTTTCATAAAAAGTGAAAAAAGGATATTCTTATTCCTTATATTCCTTTCTTCACTTTCCATAAAAAGCGAAGAAAGGAATATAACTGTGTTTCGAAATAATTTATTAATTATTTTCCAATAATTGTTATTCTTATTCCTTATATTTTTCATAAAAAGTGAAGAAAGGATATTCTTACTCCTTATATTCCTTTCTTCACTTTTCATAAAAAGCGAAGAAAGGAATATAACTGTGTTTCGAAATACTTTATTAATTATTTTCCAATAATTGTTATTCTTATTCTTTATATTTTTCATAAAAAGTGAAGAAAGGATATTCTTATTCCTTATATTCCTTTCTTCACTTTCCATAAAAAGCGAAGAAAGGAATATAACTGTGTTTCGAAATACTTTATTAATTATTTTCAAATAATTGTTATTCTTATTCCTTATATTTTTCATAAAAAGTGAAGAAAGGATATTCTTATTCCTTATATTCCTTTCTTCACTTTTCATAAAAAGCGAAGAAAGGAATATAACTGTGTTTCGAAATACTTTATTAATTATTTTCCAATAATTGTTATTCTTATTCTTTATATTTTTCATAAAAAGTGAAAAAAGGATATTCTTATTCCTTATATTCCTTTCTTCACTTTCCATAAAAAGCGAAGAAAGGAATATAACTGTGTTTCGAAATAATTTATTAATTATTTTCCAATAATTGTTATTCTTATTCCTTATATTTTTCATAAAAAGTGAAGAAAGGATATTCTTACTCCTTATATTCCTTTCTTCACTTTTCATAAAAAGCGAAGAAAGGAATATAACTGTGTTTCGAAATACTTTATTAATTATTTTCCAATAATTGTTATTCTTATTCTTTATATTTTTCATAAAAAGTGAAGAAAGGATATTCTTATTCCTTATATTCCTTTCTTCACTTTTCATAAAAAGTGAAGAAAGGAATATAACTGTGTTTCAATTAAGTGATATAAACCTTCACGTAACTCAAGAAATTATATTAAATAATTTCCAACCTTAAAAATAAATTATTAATACACGGCAATTGTTTTTGCCACAATTATAATTGATGCATATTTTTTTTGTTTTCGCTTCTAGACTAATCTCAAGTAAACGCCAACTTTGTCTCATTTATAATAAATTAAAGACGACGCAAGCGCCATCTTTTCCTTGTTTGTCTCATTTATTAAAAGTAATTTCATTTTTATAAGTATGGCTTTTATACAAATGAAATTACTTTTAATAAATGCGACAAAGCTGGCGTTTACTCGAGATTATGCAATTCTTGATGGTTTTGTCATCAAAGTTTAATATTTTTTTTTTCTAACAATAAACGCACTGTTTGAAAGTATTTATTTATAACAAGAGCGTCCGCGATACGAACACTATCTACCCTCGCGTTCCATATAAAAAATGTCAACACGGACATCCGATAATGTTATTTGCTACTAACGTGATATCATTTTTTTTTGCTTCCTCTTTACAACTGAAGAAAAAAATATATAATAATATAAAAAAAGGATAGCTCATGATACTAATTTGAAAGAAGTTATGTTCCATAATTAATGGGAATGTTTGTTCTTACTAATAAAGCCATAATACTTGTAAAAAAATAATTTTGTTCATTTTATTGCATTTTTAAAAAGAAACCACTAAATGGCTCACCCTTTATATATACAATCATTTTTATTCAGACAATATAAGAAAAATATGACAAAATTTATTATAACAATGTCTACAGTTGGTTTAGTAGTCTTAGTAAGGCTGGTCTTTCTGCCTCCCATGAACTAATTTTCTATTACTTTTAAATAAAATAATAATTTATATATTTCAAAAAGTATGTTTTTTTTTAAATGATTATTTCCCTGTGCGTGGAGGTATAACAAAACGTATTTGACGCGGTTTTCCAATATAGAGTGACGCGTCATGTCACGACAGGGAGAGGACACGCACTCGCGCGTACATTTGGCGGTTTTCGCGTGCAGTCGGTGCAGTTGCTGCAATGGTGCAGGTGAATGTCCACATTTCAATGACGACCGGACTCGAAAACGGACGCCGAAAACCAAACCAAACTGAATGCCGAATGACGCACCGCGCTTGTTTACGCGGAATGTACGCGTCAATGCCACCGTGCGCGGCAGGAAATCACCGACGACGGCGAAACGATACGGTAGCATTCGCCAGCTAACAAACTCTCGAATTTATTTGAAAATCAATAAATTGATTACGAATAGATTTTGCAAACAATGGATGCAATACACCAATTAGATTTCTTGAAGATCGGCGTATGAGAGAGACTGTTGGGTTTAAAAGATCGTTTCTCCACCAGCAGGTCCATTGTAAACCGGTGGTATGAAGAGCATGGAAGACCGATTGAAATCCCAAGCATTGGATATTGATATGAAAACTAGAAATTGGCGAAATGGCTCATATCAATGAGCTGGTTCACAGATCCAGCTCATATCAGTGAGCTGGTTCACAGATCCAGCTCATATCAGTGAGCTGGTTCACAGATCCAGCTCATATCATTGAGCTGGTTCACAGATCCAGCTCACTTAGAAGAATCGATTCAGTGTGCCAGCTCAAAAGAATTACAGCTAACTCAGCCTTTGGTTAGGCATTCGCAGTTTTCCGACTGCACTATGTACTTCATTTAATCGCTGAGCATCGATGAAATCATTTCGAGTGTTCTAGAGAACGATTAATGTGGAACCAGGAATGTTTAGTAACGAATCTGTAAGCCAGAGATAAAAGGCGACGTGATGACGGAAGAAATACACATTTTTTTTTGGTCGTTGCTGATTATGATATGGGGTGTCATAACTCTAATTTTCATTAAAGAAGAAATTCTGGAACCTCGTCTTCTGTCATATCTTCAAACAATACCAAATCCAACTTTTCAGCGGGATTATGCTCGCCCACACAATGCAAGAGCCGCGACGAACTTCTTTGAGCACGCTGAAATCAATTTGTTGCCCTGGCCACCGAGGTCACCGGATTTATCTCCAATTCAACATGTGTGGGATATGAAGGGCCGAAAACTCCTTAATTTGCAACTCCAGAAATACTTTGAAATGCGTTAGTAATTGCTTAAAACAGAAAAAACTCCTTAATTTGTAACTCTAGAAACACTTCGAAATGCTTAAACCAGAAAGATTGCTATAGATGTCTCTATAGAAAATCAATCGTCACAATGCAAATTATTTCTTTCTTTCTTTCTTTTTTTCTTTCTTATTTTTTTCTTCTTAGGTAAAATCTTTCGCCTTTCCAGGCATTGCACATGGAACACACTGGTTTGAAGGACCGAAATGACCATCACCAGTTATCCATACGCCTGATGAACGTTTTATTAAATAAAAATTGCATTTTATATAATTGAAAAAATATACAAATATGTGATGTAAGTTACGATTAATTTATCGAAGAATATTTTATTTTATTGACGTAATTTCATTTCGTATATTTTTGCCATAAAAAATCCATTTTATATAATTAAAAAAAAAAAAACAAATATGTGATGTAAGTTACGATTAATTTAGCGAAGAATATTTATTGACATAATTTCATTTCGTATATATTTACAAACGACATTTTGAATTAAAGATTATTATTATCTTTTCTATCATTTATTTAAATATCGATTTACTGAGTCAATTTGGTTCTCATTGATCACTTGGTGAAATATTTTAACTACAAAAATTAAAGAACAATCTTTCTGTCCTGTCGTGAATTTATGATGAAGTTAAAAAAAAATCTATGCTGCCAAGTGTTTAATTTGTAAGAGTTTTTTTTTTTTCAAATTACTTATATTTAACAACAACTTTCATTCGCCGTCCAATAAAAGGCCGTGCAACGTCTGCTCGGTCAAAGAGGAGGAGGCAGACGTTACGACAATCATCCGTTCCGTGTCGAAATTGCGTTAACAAACTTTTATTCGAGTCCAAGGCTGTTTTTATTGGGGCGCTTGTTATGCGTTTAGAAACGCTTGCACAATGATAACACCCAATGTTCATACCAGCGATTATTAAAAAAAAAATCGACCATTAATAGTAAACATTTATTTCAAAAAAAAAAAAAGATAGAAAAGAAAACTTGTCTTTAATTAAAAGGAATAATAATTGTATTCCTTAAATTAATTACATATTCTTGTTTATATAATCAGAATCATTTTTATTTAATTTATAATCACATTAATTATGAAAAAAATAGTATTTATTTATTCAATTGGTCACATTTGTTCGAATTAAAACAAATTTGTTAGGCGCTATTTTTGAATTTCCCGCCTGTGTGCGCCATCTAACGCCGCGGAAAAGAAATATATTTTATGTTGGCTAGACTTACGAGATTTTAGAGGAGCTATATTCAGGTTGAAAAACCATAGATTAAGGTTAGTCTGCGAGCGCCATCTAACGCCGCAGAAAAGAAATATATTCTATGTTGGCTAGACGGGATTTTAGGGGAGCTATATTCAGGTTGAAAAACCATAGATTAAGGTTAGTCTGCGAGCGCTATCTAACGCCGCAGAAAGGAAATATATTTTATGTTGGCTAGACTTACGGGATTTTAGGGGAGCTATATTCAGGTTGAAAAACCATAGATTAAGGTTAGTCTGCGAGCGCCATCTAACACTGCAGGAAAGAAATATATTTTATGTTGGCTAGACTTACGGGATTTTAGGGGAGCTATGTTCAGGTTGAAAAACCATAGATTAAGATTAGTCTGCGAGCGCCATCTAACGCCGCAGAAAGGAAATATATTTTATGTTGGCTAGACTTACGGGATTTTAGGGGAGCTATATTCAGGTTGAAAAACCATAGATTAAGGTTAGTCTGCGAGCGCCATCTAACGCCGCAGAAAGGAAATATATTTTATGTTGGCTAGACTTACGGGATTTTAGGGGAGCTATATTCAGGTTGAAAAACCATAGATTAAGGTTAGTCTGCGAGCGCCATCTAACGCCGCAGAAAAGAAATATATTTTATGTTGGCTAGACTTACGGGATTTTAGGGGAGCTCTGTTCACGTTGAAAAATCATAGATTAAGATTACGTTATGTGAAATTGTTGTTAGCGATTATTAAAGTTTTTAACAAACGTCTAATTTCCAACTTCACGAAGAGGCCATCCCCGACTGCAATAATAATATATATATATATATAACCTGCAATAATAAGAGTATTTTTAAATAAGAAAAGGACGTCACATTATTTTCTATGTTATTAGAGCTTGCTTCCAATAAGCCAAAATATAGTTTATATAATTGGCGAGATTTTTGCCATTGCAAAAATCTCTTGTGTGATTCAATTCAATTTTGCTTAGACCATAAGTAGTTGTTTCAATAGATATTTGTATTTCTTTTTTTACCTTTAATTGCAGGACAATTAAAAAAAGAAAAAATCATTATTTTCAACTTCAATTAAATAAAAAATAAGTATAATTTTTTTGTACAATACCAAATGTATTTAATCAGCAATTTATTCTAGAGATTCATTTCAACAATTGTTGAAAAAGAAAGATTCATTTCAACAATTGTTGAAAAAGAAAGATTCATTTCAACAATTGTTGAAAAAGAAAAAGATTCATTTCAACAATTGTTAAAAAATGAAACATTAATTTCAACAATTGTTGAAAAAGAAAAAGATTCATTTCAACAATTGTTGAAAAAGAAAGATTCATTTCAACAATTGTTGAAAAAGAAAACGATTCATTTCAACAATTGTTGAAAAAAGAAAGATTAATTTCAACAATTGTTGAAAAAGAAAGATTCATTTCAACAATTGTTGAAAACTAAAGATTCATTTTAACAATTGTTGAAAACTAAAGATTCATTTCAACAATTGTTGAAATGAATCTTCATAATAAATTACTGATTAAATACATTTGGTATTATACAAAAAAATAACTTGTTAATTGTTGAGGCTTCTACTTTGTTATACAAACAAAGTAAAAAAGTGTTTCATTTATTAAAATTGAAAAAAAAAATAGTACTTATTCAGGGACGTTTAAATAATTTTGAGATCATCCTTTCATGGACTATCGACTATTATTGGCTATCTTTCTGTCAATAATAGTACTTATTGATTAAATGAATCATCTGTGGACAATCATCGAACTAGCTACCGACAAAATAAATTTCGCGATCTGGTTTCTGGTTCACGTTCGAGCATGGCCGGCGAGCGTGTAGCGGTGGTAGAGTGAAACGAAGCGATGAACCGTGTCGTGTCGGAGAGTCGGGTCCGAGGCCTAGACAGAAATTTCAAAAGCAACTTGTCAACTGTCAGTGAGCGGAGAGAGAGGCCCGAGGACGCGGACGGAGAGAGAGAGAAAAGCAGAAAATTCAGGTAACGTGCCCTCGGGCCTCCACCTCTTGGCCAGGTAAAGATATGTGGATATATCTATGTATGCTAGTTTTTGTGTGTGTCTGTGTGTGTGTGTGTGTGGATTATAAGATGCCGTTCAGGTTGAAGATAGTCGGGGTTTTCAAAGTAAGAAGAATTTACGAAGAGCGAAAAATAAAAATGAAATATTTTTTATTAAAGTTAAAAAAAAAATAGAAATAATAATAATAATAGTTTATTTAACGGATAATTCCTCTTTTAATAATTATAATAATTAAATAGAAAAGAGTAATTGATTTAATTTCGCTGATTGTATTTGAATTAATTTAATTGATTTATTTTAACATCTTTAAATTACGTAAGGCATAGCTGTACTGACGAGGCATAGATCCCGAAACACGTGTCTGCAGATGGCCTCATATTAAGAAACGTTCCTTTTGTTAATATTAGTAATTTTGGCTATAAATATTTATCTATGGCAGAAAGACCTCCGGTCGATAGCCGATTCATCTACAGAATATAAATTCTAATTTTATATATTATTTTACATACAATTCAATAAAAATGTTTGGTTATTTATTATATACAATTTCCTCAGATAATAAAGATTTAGTAGAAAGAATAAATCAAATAAAAAGAATTAACTCAATTGAATGATTAATTAATTTTTTTTGACATACTTTACGTGTAACAAATATTCAACGAAACGGCTACTTCTCGAACAAATATCCCGCCAGAAATAATAATAAATATTAATAATCTTTATTGTCCAACCATAAAAGGACAAATATCAAAGAAAAAAAAAATATATTAAATAAAAATGATTTGAAGATAATTAATAAATTAGGCTGAAAGACCACTGGTCGATAGCCAGTTTCAGAGTTGGAATTATGCTGTGAACGTTAGTGTATTGTTAAATATTGTAACTGTATATTCCAATCTCAGAAATAAAGATGTTTATGTATGTAATAAATTATTTCCACATTTAGCTCTGTGACTGTTGACTTACTTACGTAAGTACGTTAAACAAATGCACATTAAAAAAATATATATACAAATCAATTAATTAATTATTTAAATAAATTAATTAATAACTAAAAAACGGTTGAATAACTACTGTAAGTATAAAAGAAATGGAATATAAAAAAAGTACACAAACTTTTTATATTCGCTTATAAGTACAGGATGACCAGAAAATGTTGTTTTGAGACGAAGTGGAAAAGGTCAAGTAAATTACTGCGCTTTATACGGATATCTAATTAAGGAGTATGGTCCACTATAGCCGAATTAAGCCGAACCTATGAATCCTCTGGACCTAGACGTAAGTAAGGGGTGGGTTTGTTTTCCTCCATACTCCCCAATGCTTTTAAGATAGTGTGGGGAATAATTAAATTTTTCGTATATTACTTATATACAAAAAATAAATAAAAATTAAATTAATACTCATAATTAATTAAAGACGACGCAAGCGCTACCTTTTGCCTAATTTCAAGTGGCATCGTCAACGATTTGGGTTGATAAATTAATACTGTTATTAATTGTTGAGGCTTCTACTTTGTTATACATTGTAATTCAATTATAATAAATGAAACTTTTTTTTTTGCTTTGTTTGTATAACTCGGATCCTAGTAAAAAAAGTGTTTCATTTATTATAATTGTAATACTGTTATTTCTTAATATATATATATTTTTTTTTGAATGTTTTTAAACGTGCGGGAAAATTATGCAATTCACGGAGTGCTTATTAATTTTTGTGTTTCCGCCGGTTGTAACGCAATACACTCTACGCAAAAAGACGCCCACTTCGCAATTATTCAGGACACGAACTCGCGATATTTCATTACGCAGACTTTTAAATTAATTCAGGAACGTACGTTTGTGCTTCGCCAGAAAACATTTGCGAATTTCGTATAATTTCCGCGAAGATATTGCCGTATCGCTAAAAAAACAAGATTATTATTATTATTATTTTATCATTGCCCCCCAAGTAGATTTAAGTACTTTATAGAAAAGTTTTTGGTTTCCTTTACTATCGTTTTCAATTTTCTCTCAAAATTCCTTCCATGATTTTCTCTTTTCTTTTATTATTAGTTCCTTCGCTTGTTTTCTTTTTTCTTTATATAATTTGTAGCTGTTTTCTGTTTTTTGCGCTAGGTAGTTTTGCCATGCAGTTTTCTTTGCCTTTACTTCTATCTTGATTTCTTCTGTCCACCAGGCAGTTTGTTTTCTGTTTTTAACCTTTTTTGTCCACCCACATATATCGTTCTTAAATGTATTCCAAATCTCTTCTATATTTCTGTATTTTCCTCGTTGGAACAGATTCTTTATTGCTCCTGTGTATTTCTTGCTTATTTCTTCGTTTCCCAGTTTATATGCTTTTATGTATTCAAATGGTCTATTTAAAGTTATTCAATCTAATCTGTGTTTTATTTGTTGTTTTTTAATAATTTATTCATATTTCATGCAATAATTTTTTGACAACAGAATATCTGCCACGGAATTCCAGTTAATTCCTCGTTAAAATTTAGTTTCACATTCATTACACAATAATTTATTTTATCGTGAAGATTTCGCGTCGCTGAACGGTAACGCTTTATGTGTAGCGCTGCAGCGCTTCATCAAGCGGTAAAGCGTATATTTTTTTTTCAAGCCATAAACCGCCATACTTTCAGTACAGACAACTAAAATTTGCCCGTTCAGGGAACATCAAGCTCTTCGCACTGTCTAAAATTTCCCTGAACGCGCCTAAATAACAGATAGAGCGAAAACGTACGGCCAATTTCAGAAATACGGTCCCCGGCTTGGCTTTAAAATCACCATAACTCACCAAACCCAGCTGTACTTATCTATTATTTCTTATTTTTTTTAAAACAATACAAAATCCATTACACACACACTGTTTTTTTTCCTTTTCTGTATTTTATTCGAATTTTTGCATAACAATGAAATGAACAAACTCTGAAATCCCGCGGAGGTTTGCTTAACCTCACGTGGAAATCCTTGAGTGCGCTCTCTTTTTTATATTACCATTAGTCCTAATTCCCTGCGCTCATTATTTGTCGCAATAACTTAATGTTTTGCAATCTCGGTTCTGCGTCTTTTTTTGTGTGTGTGTAACTAGGAGATTTCACAAAGAATCCATCAAGTTGGAATAATAATAATAATAATAATAATAATAAGAAGAAGAATATATATATATATATTTTTAAATAAAAAAATTGAATTAAATTCTCACATATATAAAACGTGTCTTAATTAAATTAATATATATATACAGAGAGGTTTTTTTTGTCAGTATACATTAGGCGAAGTGTATCTGCAAAAAATGCGAGTCGAACGCATTGAACCGATTAATGCGTGTATGTTTAGTTGACTATTTGGCATATTGCGTGTTATAGGCAACTAAACATACATACATCAATGCGTTTGACTCGCCTATTTTGCAGGTATACATAGGGGAAATGTATACTGATAAAAAAACCTCTCTGTATATATATATATAATCTAAAATCCCCATCTACCATAATGGTGGTGTAGGAGTAAATTAATATATACATACTAATTATAATAAAGTGTTGACAAAGCTGGGGTGGGAAAAGCAGAGGAGACGTCCAACATGTTAGTAAAAAAAATGAATGAAGTATTTAAGTTTTATTTATTTTATTTAGTCTTATATAATATCGTTATATGTTCCTCTCTACTTCTCAGTGTGAGTTTTGTTAAAAAAAGTAACGTTTTTGTGTAAAGTATTGCCAATAAAGGTTGTTTTTTTATACAATAAAGTTCGGAACAGTTGCATGAGGAGTAGTACAAAAAGCCACCCCAAGGTGGCAGTGCATCCGGATCCGCAACAAAGATGCTCCCCACAGGAAATAAATAAATAAATAAAATAGAACTTTGAGTTTTAAATTGTCTTTACTTATCTTCTTTATGTTGGTTGTGGAGACTTTAATTATTTAAATAAAAATACTTGTCCTTTCTGCTAGGGGCCTTTTAGGCCTATGCACAGTGCTTATAGCACACCTTCACATATACTTGTCCTTTCTCCTACTTATTTTTATTTCGCTAATTCATTGTTGGCCTAGTTGAATAGAAGTTTACTAAAACATTAATTCTTGCTGATTCCAATCATTCTTCCAAAAAAAAAAAACGAAGACATTAGTGACTCTTTTTTTTTTTCATTTCCAAGAATACAATACATTTCTCAAGAGTCTTATGTCAGGCACCAAAAAGTATATATTTTTTTTAATTTCACATGGGCCATGCGTTGAAGCAAGCGACCGACCGGCCGAACAACCCATCCATCCATCCATCCATCCCGCGCCGTCCATGATGATAATCATCCTCATGATGGTCCGAGGCGGCAGCGGTGTTTCGTTTCTTTTTCTTTTCTTTTTTTTCGTTTCGGACAACAAAAGCGACCCAAAAATAAAACCTCTCCGGAGGAACGGTACTCTCTCACTCGGCCGTGCATGTAAAATAAAGGAGAACGACACAACAAAAGGACTGCTCCGGTGTCTTCCCTCTTTCCCTCTTATTTCTACATGATTTACGTCCCGTATCTTCACGATCTAAATCCCGAGATAAATTTATTTAAAAATGCTCACGATATTTTTTTTCTTTTTGACGGAGCTGGGTTATGGTAGGGCGATTCTCTCTACCTGGTTTACTTTTGAAATTGACATATTTTAGGGTTGTTTGTATGGGAGTAATGGTGCTGAATAATTTACGCAATTAAAAGAAAGAAGTAGCTAAAAGGAAAGTAATATATTAATTAATTATTTTCAAATTCTTTTTATTTAAATAAACCCTACACCCATATGGGTCATTGAATATATACAAGGTGTACAGAAAATGAGTGAAAAGCTTTAGGTAGCGTGACTCTTTGACTAATTTTTAGATAAAAATATTAACGAAAATAAGTCACACGGTCCTTCCTTAAGCCGCACGGGCCACTTAAAAGAACTGTACATTTGGCAACGCTGGATCAAACAAGTGTTATTAAAAATAATCATACATTTCACATGTCAAATTTGAAGTTTAAGATCAAAATTATAGAAACTGTTCAAACTGGTATCCATTTCTAAACAAATCTGGAGCCTCCAAGGAATAGAATTTATTACCCGGAGCAACATATCTTCTGTAATTAATTCAACTGCAGCATTTATCCTGTTTATAACTTCTACATCATCCTCTGGAGGTGTTGCATACACCTTTTCTTTTACAAACGAGCGTGCGTTGTTGCCAAATCTACTCTCATTAAAAGAATGCTTCTGATGAAGTTATACAATTGTAAAAATATCCGATTTATTAATCATTTACATCAATGGAATTATACACGTGTCTAATTGATTGTTAATGCTATTGATTTTTTACAAAATATTTAAAAAACAATACTAATTTATAGTCACATATTTAAAATTCCGAAGACCTCGTGAGCCTCAATGAAGAACCATACAACATTTTTTTATTTGGATTTTCTACTAAAAATTAATTAATGAATTGAGTTACCTGAAGGTTTTTTACTCATTTTCTGTACACCTTGTATATACCTAATTCTGTTTCTTTTGTACATTATTCTTGAAAATGGCATTAAGCGGAAACTAGTTATTAGTTAAAATGTTTTACCAAGTGATTAATGAGAAACAAGAAACAAGTACCAGAAGGTTTTCACTCATTTTCTGTACACCTTGTATATATATATATATATATATTTAAATAACTGTGATCAAGTGAATAAATCTTTTTTTTAATCTTCTTTATGTTGATTGTGGAGACTTACATTATTTAAATAAAAATAGGTGTCTCTTCTCCTACTTATTTTTTTTTTTTATGAACTAGATATATTTCGGAAACTATTTTTCCATCATTAGTAGTTATTATTAAAACTTCGAATGAGTAAAATAAAATTAGGAAAAATTTACAGCCAGAGGTCTTTCTATCATATCAAAATAATTTCCCTTGATCTAAATTAAAATTAAATTTAATTACAAGATTTTTTTGTGCGGTATTAAAATGTTAAAGATATTTGACAAGTGGTCAAATTTATCCATCTAAATGAATAAAAGTTTTTTTTTTTTTAATAAATTTCGATGTAAAATTTCATTTTCGTTTCGCCACAGTCGTTATTCCGCAACGACGAACCAGCAGCAGCAGATATGTCTGCAACAACAACGCAAAATTTAGCAATAATTCACCAACGCTTCTTCAAGGACGCCGTGACGTCACTTCCATTATTTACTGACTGACTTACTTCGCGATCCATGCACCGAAATGTTTTCTCTCCTCCATGCTCGACCCATCCCACCGGATTGCGACCTTCGTTGCAACATCTCTACGGATCCACAAGGTGAGCAGAAACGTTTTCGATATTCGGCGTCCTTTAAAAAAAAAATAACGTTTATACAATTATAGTGGAATTAAACAAGGAACATTTCTGGCAATGTTCAATAAAATACGATCCAACTGCAAAAATTACTTACGCTGTAAGTTTTAGAAACATTTATTTCGCGAGCATTTACCCCGCCGGATTACACAAATCAGATATTTGTTGATGCATAGCAGTACTACTGTGAATTGAATAGAAAATAAATAGAAAAGAGTGCTATTCATTCACTTGGTCACAGTTATTTAAATATATTAAATAAAAATGATTTAGCTCTTTTTTAAATGAAAGGAAACAGCAAATAATTGTTATAAGGCTATTTGTAGACACGTTTCGGGGTTTCATCTCATCAGTACAGCTATAGGATTTACAAAATAAACTAACATTTCATTTGATTAAATTCGTTCTTGTGATTTATGCATAATATAAATTCGGATAGCATACCAAGGGATAGATTAGCAAGAAAGGTACTTTTTTTTAAAGAAAGCGTGCACTACAAGCCTTGCAGGCTGATGGCTTCAATGTTTTTAATAATCACTTGCCACTTTTTTCAATCCACTGCTTCTCCATTCCCATATGCTGTTACTGCTTCATGCAACCTTTTTCCCAGTCTCTTCTTTCTCGCCTTCCCTCAAAAAGTGTCTTTCTTGCCAATCCCTAAACGTGGCTCAGTCAAATAATTAAGATATTTGATACTTCATTACCTGGAGATCCACAATAAACTGCAATTTGAGGACTCCATCGATGAAACCGATAAGAGGAGAGCATGGCTTATAAACATTGTCCTTCTGGATGATACATTCTTAATTGTGTTTACTTTTTTCTTTGTACTAGATGCAAAGATGGCGTTTGCGTCGACTTTTATTTATTATGATTAACCAAATGTTATAAGAACAAAACTTACAAACATTGTCCCCCTAGATGGCTTATAAACATTGTCCTCCTGGATGATACATTCTTAATGGTGTTTATTCTTTTTTCTTTGTGCTAGATGCAAAGATGTCGCTTGCGTCGTCTTTTATTTCTTATGTTTAACCAAATATTATAAGAACAAAATTTATAAAAATTGTCCTCCTAGATGATACGTTCTCAATCGTGTTTATTCTCCTCTTTCTGCTAGATGCGAAGATGGCGCTTGCGTTGTTTTTTCCTTTATTATGATTAACCAAATGTTATAAGAACAAAACTTACAAACATTGTCCCTCTAGATGATACATTCTTAATGGTGTTTATTTTTTTCTTTGTAATAGATGCAAAGATAGCTGTTGCGTCGTCTTTTATTTATTATGTTTAACCAAATGTTATAAGAACAAAATTTATAAAAATCGTCCTCCTGGATGATACGTTCTCAATCGTGTTTGTTCTCCTCTTTGTGCTAGAAGCGAAGATGGCGCTTGCGTCGTTTTCCCTTTATTATGATTAACCATATGTTATAAGAACAAAATAAATACAACCTATTTTTTTTTTAAATTGGAGTTTAATGATAAATATTATTTGTATATTTTAATTACGAAACGTAAATAGAACGCCGAAGAAGACGAAGGAAGGCTAAACACGACCGGAGTTGTACGTATGGTCGAATTTAAAAATATTTTCGCAACATGAAAGAGAGCTAAAACCCACACACGCAAGCCTCCGAGGGACGGAGCTCGCAACGGCCGGCCAGACCGTTGCCATTCGTGCAAACCACACTTGAACAGTGCACGCCCGAACTGGCCGACTGTGACATGTCAGTGCATTGTAGAGTCCGCCAGACACGGCCACCAGATACAGGATATCTTATGAAAATAAAAATGCTCACGTGACTCACACACACACACGCAAGCCTGCGCACAAACACGGGCGAGCGTACACGTACAGACATGTGCACCATTCCTTTCGACATTCCATTTTTTTTTAATCTCAATGGAAAATTATGCTTTAAGTTGGGGCGAAAAGTAAAAAAAAAATACTATTGTGGGTTTTCATTTTGAAAATCTGCTCGTTTTTAAAACCTGTGCGAAAATAAACCGGTCCGGGAATTGAATGAAGATGACTTAAAGATCGGCGTTTGCAATTTTGCAATGGAGTATCTCTCGTGACGAAATGTTTCTTATCGAGTACAAAATTGTTTAAAAATCTGTATTCATTGAGGTGGAAAAACATTTCATTTTATTGTGTCTACTTAATGTTTACAGTGATGTTAGTGCATTAAAACTCTTCACCTGAAGAAGCTACAGCGTAGAAAAGCTGTTAAATTAAAAATATTTTATTTGTCCGGGAAGTAGTTGTTTTAACGTTCATTTGTTTAAAGTACTTACGTAACGTAAGTCAAAATGTCACAGAGTTAAATGTGGAAATAATTATTTTCAGATAACTGTATAGTTTCGAGTTTGTTCATATTGCACTCAGAGATTCAACATTTATTGAAGACTACCAATGCTTACAACATGAATTTTAGCATGTTGTGGCATGCTTAATATTCAGAAAAAAAAAATCAGCAACAAAATCCATTCAATAATTGTTGCTTTTTTTGCAAATCAATCTTTCTGATTGAAAATTACAAATGCTTACTATTTGTACCAAGCATGACGATGACGTAGAAAATCCTCATTGTCATGCTTAATATTTTGAAAATAAAATCAGCAACATAATTGTACACTTTGGTTTTGGGATCCAACATTGCGACTGAGTGAAGATTATCAAATGCTTACAACATTTATTAAGCATGCTATTGACGCAGAAGTTCGTCATTGTCATGCTTGATATTGAGAAAAACAAATCAGCAACAGAATCCATTCAATAATTGTGGCTCTTCATTTATAGTACACTCTTGCGACTCATTTAATTTAATTTAACTATACTAAACGCGCTCCTTACACCTAACGGTAGAAAGGAAAAAGATTAAAAAAAAAAATACTAAACGCGTAAGACACCCCCATATTTTCAGGGGGTTCCCGTAGAGCTAGGAGGTTTAAATTTTCACGGTTTTTTTTTAAGATTACTAAATGCTTACTACTTGTATTAAGCATGCCTCCTGAAATGTTCGGAAAATCAAATTGAATCGAATCATTGGGAGTAAAATTTTATGAAGAGGATATTCCACAATTTCTTCTCATATATCGTTGTTATTACTGTTGTCTGGTTGTTGAGCTTTAGAAATAATTACACCAAAGTTCCTAGATAATATTTAAAAATTATTTATTGATATATTAACCCTGTTAGTAGCTGATAAATGTAACTATTTTTATAAAAATAAAAACTGTGTAGATTTTTTAGGATCCTGAAAATTAATGTTTTTTTTTATATCCGGTCTATTTTCAGTAACAACAATTACGATAACCTCAATTAGCATTTGTTACTGTTGTTAATGCAGCATTTGTTGTTGTTGCTAATGCAGCACTTGTTATTTTTGCCAATACAGCATTTGTTATTGTTGTTAATACAGCATTTGTTATTGTTGTTAATACAGCATTTGTTACTGTTGCTCTTGCAGCACTTGTTATTTTTGCCAATACAGCATTTGTTATTGTTGATAATGCAGCATTTGTTGTTGTTGCTAATGCAGCATTTGTTAATGTGGCTAATGCAGCATTTATTATTGTTGATAATGCAGCATTTGTTATTTTTGCCAATACAGCATTTGTTATTGTTGATAATGCAGCATTTGTTAGAGTTTATGCAGCATTTGTTAATGTGGCTAATGCAGCATTTATTACCGTTGCTAATGCAGCATTTGTTATTTTTGCCAATGCAGCATTTGTTTCTGTTGTTAATGCAGTATTTGTTATTGTTGCTAATGCAGCATTTATTACTGTTGCTCTTGCAGCACTTGTTATTTTTACCAATACAGCATTTGTTATTGTTGATAATGCAGCATTTGTTAGAGTTTATGCAGCATTTGTTAATGTGGCTAATGCAGCATTTATTACCGTTGCTAATGCAGCATTTGTTATTTTTGCCAATGCAGCATTTGTTTCTGTTGTTAATGCAGTATTTGTTATTGTTGCTAATGCAGCATTTATTACTGTTGCTCTTGCAGCACTTGTTATTTTTACCAATACAGCATTTGTTATTGTTGATAATGCAGCATTTGTTAGAGTTTATGCAGCATTTGTTAATGTGGCTAATGCAGCATTTATTACTGTTGCTAATGCAGCACTTGTTATTTTTGCCAATGCAGCATTCGTTTCTGTTGTTAATCCAGTGTTTGTTATTGTTGCTATTGCAGCAATTTTTACTTTTGCTAATACAGTTTTTTTTTACTTTTGCGAATGCATCATTTGTTAATATTCAATGCTAATTGATGCATTTGTTATTTTTGCTAATACGGATTTTTTGGCCGTTGTTAATTCAAACTTTGTTATTGTTGCTAATGCAGCATTTGTTACTGTTGCTAATGCAGCGCTTGTTATTTTTGCCAATACAGAATTTGTTACTGTTGCTAATGCAGTATTTGTTTCTTTTGCGAATGTAGCATTTGATAATATTCAATGCTAATTGATGCATTTGTTATTTTTGCTAATACAGAATTGTTTTCCGTTGTTAATTCAACGTTTGTTATTGTTGCTAATGCAGCATTTGTTATTGTTTCTAATGCAGCACTTGTTATTTTTGCCAATACAGCATTTGTTATTGTTGTTAATGCAGCATTTGTTATTTTTGCCAATACAGCATTTGTTATTGTTGTTAATGCAGCATTTGTTATTGTTGCTAATGCAGCATTTGTTACTGTTGCTCTTGCAGCACTTGTTATTTTTACCAATACAGCATTTGTTATTGTTGTTAATGCAGCATTTGTTATTGTTGCTAATGCAGCATTTGTTACTGTTGCTCTTGCGGCACTTGTTATTTTTGCCAATACAGCATTTGTTTCTTTTGCGAATGCAGCATTTGATAATATTCAATGCTAATTGATGAATTTGTTATTTTTGCTAATAGAGAATTTTTTCCGTTGTTAATTCAACGTTTGTTATTGTTGCTAATGCAGCATTTGTTATTGTTTCTAATGCAGCACTTGTTATTTTGCCAATACAGCATTTATTCCTGTTGTTATTCCAACGTGTTATTGTTGCTATTGTAGCATTTTTTACTGTTGCTAATGCAGTATTTTTTACTTTTGTTAATGCAGCACTTGTTAATATTCAATGCTAATTGAGTCATTTGTTATTTTTGCTAATAGAGAATTTTTTCCGTTGTTAATTCAACGTTTGTTATTGTTGCTAATGCAGCATTTGTTATTGTTTCTAATGCAGCACTTGCTATTTTGCCAATACAGCATTTATTCCTGTTGTTAATCCAGAGTTTGTTATTGTTGCTATTGCAGCATTTTTTACTCTTGCTAATGCAGAATTTGTTACTTTTGTTAATGCAGCACTTGTTAATATTCAATGCTAATTGATGCATTTGTTATTTTTGCTAATACGGAATTTTTTTTTTTCCTTGTTAATTCAACGTTTGTTTTCGTTACTAATGCAACATTTATTAGTGTTGCGAATGCAGCATTTGTTACTGTTGCTAACGCACCATTTCTTAACGTTCAAATGCTAATTGAGTCATTTGTTACCGTTGTTAATACAGCATTTCTTACTGTTGTTTATCCAATGTTTGTTACTGTTGGTAATGCTACATTTTTTACTGTTCCTAATGCAGCATTTGTTACTGTTGCTAATGCAGTATTTGTTATTATTTCTAATACAGTGTTTGTTACTGTTGTTAATGCAGCATTTGTTACCGTTACTAATACAGCATTTCTTACTGTTGTTTATCCAATGTTTGTTATTGTTGCTAATGCAGCATTTGTTAATATTCGATGATAATTGAGGCATTTGTTACTGTTGTTACTCCACCAAAAAAAGAAAACATTATTTTTTACTTTTATGTAGAGAATTAATCTTGAATATATATATATACAAACAACTTTATTCAGACAATATGACAACAAAATTTTACAAAATTTATTATAACAATATTTACAATTGTGTGTGTGTCAACCATGGGTTTTTCTGCCCTGTTGAATATATTTTTCTTTTGGTAATAAAATCATATACAGAGAGCTTTTTATGTCAGTATACATTTCCCCTATGTATACCAGCAAAATACGCGAGTCAAATGCATTAATGTATGTGTGTTTAGTTGCCTATAACACGCAACTGAACACACATATGCCAAATAGGCAACTAAACATATACACATTAATTATTCAATGCGGTTGGCTCGCGTTTTTTGCAGGTATACACTTCCCCTAATGTATACTGATAAAAAAACCTCTCTGTATATATATATATACTTAATATTCATCCATCTTTTATTCATATCCTATCTATCAAAACTTGAAAACGTCCCTCACATTTAGAATTAAAAAAAATCTTTCTCAATGCCATTTCGTGCGCTTGGGTTTTACACCGCAATCGAAATATTTGTAGGTGCGAAGATATCCGAGCGATTTGTATGAAAAAAAAAGAAACGTCGTTTATTATCATAGATAAGGTGCGAAAACAACGTTTCAAAACTTACGATAAGATAAGGTATTTCCACATGCGTCCCGTGTTTTAATTCCTTTTTACATTTCATGAATCGAATGCACAGAAATGTGCATTCCCGTAAACGAATTGTTTAAATGTGAAATACCAACTATAAATGATGAATGAATCCAGTAAATTCAGTAGCAGCTATAACAATATGTTCTACAATTGTTGTAGCTACAATGATACATTCTACAAATGTTGTAGCTACAATAATATGTTCCACATAGGGGGGGTCCGACGTGGTCCAGGAAATCCAGGAAAGAGAATGATGAATAAAAAACCATGTGGTTAATATGTTGGACATATTGTTGTAGCTACAATAATACATTCCACAATTGTTGTGGCTACGATAATACATTCAACAATTGTTGTAGATGCAACAATACATTCCTCAATTGTTGTAGCTACAACAATACATTCCACAATTGTTGTGGCTACAACAATACATTCCACAATTGTTGTAGATGCAACAATACATTCCACAATTGTTGTAGCTACAATACATTCCACGATTGTTGTGGCTACAATAATACTTTCCAAAATTGTTGTAGATGCAACAATATATTCCACAATTGTTGTAGCTACAACAATACATTCCACAATTGTTGTGGCTACAATAATACATTTCACAATTGTTGTAGATGCAACAATACATTCCACAATTGTTGTAGCTACATCAAGACATTCCACAATTGTTGTAGCTGCAATAATACATTCCACAATTGCTGTAGCTAATAATATTCTCTCACTTGCCATTGTTTTTTTTTTTGTAAATTTTCCCTTATGTATACAAGTTGATCCGAAATAGTCCGAATACCTACCTAATTGGAAAAAAAAACAATACGATTACCTCCTTCTATTTAAACCTTTTTTTTAAAAAAACGTAGGAACTCCATGAAGGGTTAAAACAGGCGTGGGAATAAAAATCAGTTAAAAAAAGTAAACTTTTAAAATAAATCAATTGATAAAAATTTATTTAAGTCTTAAATTTCGTTCAATTTATAAAACATAACGCAATTTTAACAAATATGTAACTTTTTAAATTCATCAGTATTTACATGCATCAAAATCTGTACAATTTTTTTTACGCTTTCCGCATCATTCATTCCGCTTTATACAACACAACATCAGAAAGAAAGAAAGAAAGAACACCCACAGAAAATCATCGTTTTTTTTTACAAACTCAATTTTTTTCTTCTTCACATAATAATACATTCGAGGCTATTCTGCATGGGAAATGTTAAATTTAACATATATTGGATGGTTGCATTTAAACATTTAACTTTAATTAACCTCACATTCTATGTACATATATTAATTATAAACGCTGTTTAGACTGTGATGCTAAGAAATAACGTACGCGTTAAGCTTAACATTTCCCGTACGGAATAGTCCCGATTAACACACAGAGAATTATAATTACAATAATAATAATAATAATGGCCTCTTGTTATGAATTAACGAAATTTACAACAACAAAAATCAACGATTATACAAGAAGGAGATAACGAAATAAATCTTAACATACGTTTTTTGTTTTGTTTGTTTTCGATTTTAATTAAGGCAGCTCACACAAAAATAAAATATCGGCACTTTTACAAAACGTGATCATTAAATTAATTATTAATTTCTTTATCGTTTCGTTAATTAATTAAGTCGACGCAACGAAACGTTAGCTGTCACTATCAAAAGCCAACTCGCTTGGAAAATTATTTTTAAGCAATTAAATTCAATCGATATTTCATTTGAAATTTCTTCAATTGAGAAGAAACTTTATTAATTATGTGTAGTTGAAAATAAAATTCATTACTTTACTTTTAAGTTTTATTAAAACACCAGATGTGTGAATTTCAAGTACTAAGCACTCGTTATCAACACTTACTCAACCTAAGTTATTCAGTGAGAAACTTTATTGTTTAAAATTGTCATCTAATTAATTAAAATATTGTAAACTTTTCTTCAATGTATATACAGTGAAGGTAGTTTTGGACTTTGAAGTTTGATCGATTTTGTGTTAAAAAAAATAACTTTTTTAATAGCTCAAATGGTTCTTAAGACATCTAGTAACAACCTAAGACAAAGAAATCAGTTTTAAAGTGCGCCAAAATTAGCTGTTTCGGACTTTGAAATTTGATCGTTTTTCTGTTCAAAACCGTGGGTGAGAAAAAAATTTAAAAAAATAGTTACAATATAAGAAATAACTTTTTTATTAGCTGAGATGGTTCTTAAGACATCTAGTAACTATTTAAGACAAAGAAATTAGTTTTAAAATGCGCCAAAATTAGCTGTTTCGGACTTTGAAATTTAATTGATTTTCTGTTCAAAACCGTGGATGACAAAAAAAATTAAAAAAAATAGTTACAATAAAAAATAAGCTTTTTTATTAGCTGAGATGGTTCTTAAGACATTTAGTAACTATTCAAGACAATGAAATCGAATTTAAAGTGCGCCAAATTTAACCGTTTCTAACTTTGAAATTTGATAAATTTTCTGTTCAAAACCGTGGATGACAAAAAAATTAAAAAAAATAGTTTTAATAAAAAATTAACTTTTTTATTAGCTAAGATTGTTCTTAAGACATCTATTAACTATTTAAGACAAATAAATCGAATTTAAAGTGCGCCAAATTTAACCGTTTCTGACTTTGAAATTTGATCGATTTTGTGTTGAAAACCGCGGATGATAAGAAAATTAAAAAAAATAGTTATAATAAAAAAAATTAACTTTTTTATTGGCTGAGATGGTTCTTAAGACATCTAGTAACTATTTAAGACAAAGAAATCGAATTTAAAGTGCGCCAAAACAAACCGTTTCGGACTTTGAAGTTTGATTGATTTTGTTTTGAAAACCGTGGATGACAAAAATAATTTAAAAAATAGTTATAATAAAAAAAATAACTTCTTTGTTGGCTGAGATTGTTCTTAAGACATCTAGTAACTATTTAAGACAAATATCTCGAATTTAAAGTGCGCCAAATTTAACCGTTTCTAACTTTGAAATTTGATCGATTTTGTGTTGAAAACCGCGGATGATAAAAAATTACAAAAAATAGTTATAATAAAAAAAATAACTTTTTTATTAGCTGAGATGGTTCTTAAAACATCTAGTAACTATTTAAGACAAAGAAATCGAATTTAAACTGCGCCAAAACAAACCGTTTCGGACTTTGAAGTTTGATTGATTTTGTTTTGAAAACCGTTCATGACAAAAAAAAATTAAAAAATAGTTATAATAAAAAAAATAACTTTTTTGTTGGCTGAGATTGTTCTTAAGACATCTAGTAACTATTTAAGACAAATATCTCGAATTTAAAGTGCCCCAAATTTAACCGTTTCTAACTTTGAAATTTGATCGATTTTGTGTTGAAAACCGCGGATGATAAAAAATAAAAAAAAATTGTTACAATAAAAAAATTAACTTTTTTATTAGCTGAGATGGTTCTTAAGACATCTAGTAACTATTTAAGACAAATAAATCGAATTTAAAGTGCGCCAAATTTAACCGTTTTTGACTTTGAAATTTGATCGATTTTGTGTTTAAAACGACGGATGATAAAAAATTAAAAAAAATAGTTATAATAAAAAATAAGCTTTTTTATTAGCTGAGATTATTCTTAAGACATTTAGTAACTATTTAAGACAAAGAAATCAGTTTTAAAGTGCGCCAAAATTAGCCATTTCGGACTTTGAAATTTAATCGATTTTCTGTTCAAAACCGTGGGTGACAAAAAAATTTAAAAAAATAGTTATAATAAAAAAAATAACTTTTTTATTAGCTGAGATTGTTCTTAAGACATCTAATAACAATCTAAGACAAAGAAATCAGTTTTAAAGTGCGCCAAAATTAGCTGTTTCGGACTTTGAAATTTGATCAAAATTTTGATCAAAACCGTGGATGACAAAAAAATTAAAAAAAAATAGTTATAATAAAAAAATATTTTTTTTATTAGCTGAGATGGTTCTTAAGACATCTAGTAACTATTTAAGACAAAGAAATCGGATTTAAAGTGCGCCAAAATTAGCTGTTTTGACTTTGAAATTTGATCAATTTTCTGTTCAAAACCGTGGGTGACAAAAAAATTTTAAAAAATAGTTATAATAAAAAAAATAACTTTTTTATTAGCTGAGATTGTTCTTAAGACATCTAATAACAATCTAAGACAAAGAAATCAGTTTTAAAGTGCGCCAAAATTAGCTGTTTCGGACTTTGAAATTTGATCAAAATTTTGATCAAAACCGTGGATGACAAAAAAATTAAAAAAAAAATAGTTATAATAAAAAAATATTTTTTTTATTAGCTGAGATGGTTCTTAAGACATCTAGTAACTATTTAAGACAAAGAAATCAGTTTTAAAGTGCGCCAAAATTAGCTGTTTCGGACTTTGAAATATGATCAATTTTCTGTTCAAAACCGTGGATGACAAAAAAATAAAAAAAAATAGTTTTAATAAAAAAAAATAACTTTTTTATTATCTGAGATTGTTCTTAAGACATCTAGTAACAATCTAAGACAAACCGAATTAAAAGTGCGCCAACGTTAGCCGTTTTTGAATATGAAATATGCTTAAATGTACGCTGGTTTGGGTGTCGAGGTTAAAAAAACAGAATATACTTGTTTAAATTGAATCAAGAACATTTTTGCAATTGGATTTTATTATAATTAAAACCGTGAATGGAATAATTGTCGATTAATCATTTTTCCCGGGGTAAAATTCCGCAGAGCTGACTCAGACAGGAAAGAGGAAATTTAGGAAATTATCAGTTAATGGGAATTAAAGTGGAATTCTTGTTAACGTTCAATTCGTATTCCTGCGCGCGTTCTGTACGGGTCGTGAAAACTGTCCAGAAGTGAAATGAAGTTTGAAAAGTTCAAAGTTCAAAAAAATTTTTATAAAAATTTCACACAAAAAAAAAACAACAACTCTGTTTGCAATAAACGAAAAGTAAAAATATCATTTTCTCTTTTCACAAAAAAAATGTCACAGTCGCTAAAGAGGAAATTATTTATTAATTATTTTCAAATTCATTTATTTAATTTAATAAATAACCGTGATTTAAGTGAATAAATTATTTTTTTCTATTAAGATTGAAATATCTCGATACGCAATACGGGTAAAAGAGGATAAGATTAAGAAAGAAAGGTTAAAATATATTACCGATCATAAATTATGCGAGCTATAGAAGAATTGTAATTCGAACCGAACTAAATAATCCCTTTTCCTGTCTTTTGAAGAAACGCTCGTTTCGAAAAAATCTGCCTCTGTGAATTCGCCTGAACAACGGCGAGCGGCGAACACGTGTGTGGATTTAGGACGAGCAGGTAGAATTTTTGTTCTTTCCGGGCGCCGAGGGGGAGGATGCCGGCCGTGCGGTATTCATGAGATTCCTAGAAGGGACCCTCCCTTTCTTTTCAAATTTCAAAATCGCCGGACCTGACCCAAAAACTTGTCTCGGCTCACGACAGGGGTGCACCGCCGTCTTTAATTATAGACGGGGCCTCGTTTGGGGGGGGGGGGGCGAGGGATTAGTGGGTTATTACCGTACCAATTTCGCGAAGAATGAAGGGAATTTTCTCCGGTGGTGATGTTTTTATTGTTTCACAATCCATTGTTGATACAATTGAAGTTTCTTGAATTGCAACGATTATCCCTATTATACAGCACAAATAGATTGCAACGTACTACACTATATGTTGCAAGTGTAAGTATTAATTAAAAAAAATATATATATTGTAGAGATTAACTTTAACTTTACTTTACGGAATTCTCCATTATAATTGATTACATTATCGTTGTGACAAAAATTTAATCGCTGGATTTTATAGTCACAACATTTTTTGAGCCGGTCAAGCCAGATTAAAAAAAAAATATGTACTGATTTCGATCACTACTAACACAAATTACGAATGATTCGTATTCGAATCACACAAACGACTCACCCCTCTATCTACGCCACTGACCGTAGGCCTTTCTGCCTCTATATTTTATATATATACAATCATCTTTATTGTGGTATTTACATATACATATATTATACAAAATATTTGATCTAAACTTATAAATGGCCATCGACCTTAGGTCTTTCAGCCAGCCTATATTTTATATTATTCCTCATTTGCTTGCAAAGATATTATCAAATTGTATCGATGATAGGTTTTTCGGCCCGGCGCATCCACCATTGTGAAGGCGCCGGGTAAACCGTGTTTCGTCTACAGATTTTAATTCTTTATTTCTTAATCTTATCCTCTTTTATGCATATTGGGTGTCGAGGTAGATTTTAATTCTTATTTCTTTAAATCCCAACACCCGTAAGGGCACAAGGGTTTTTGATAATAATATATATATTTATTTAAATAATAATAATCTTTATTACAAAATCAAATATATAATTTAATCTGTTAATTGGCGATCGACTAGTGGTCTTTCCGCCTTATTCATTTAAATTAATTTTCAACAAAAACAATTCTTTCAACAGTTTTCTTGTAATTATTGTTATTTAAAATATCTTTCGATTCTTTGTCATCCACAAATTTTAACGTAATATCGAGCAAACTTCAACCCGTTTTAGTTTTAAGCGTGTATTATAAAAATAAAATAAAAGGAAATAATTATTATAAAAAATAAATAATCTTTATTCAGATTGTTAATAAAAATACAATAACAATAACACTATTTACATTTATAAACAAATAAAAATGGCGCAAGTCCGTCTCTGGGCGTTCATTCTGCCCTAATTCAAAATAAACGAATAAATTTATATACAAATAAGTAATAATCTCAATTTGAGGCAATTATTGTCTATATAACAAAAAAATAATACATAAAAAATGTCAATTATTAACATTTCGTCAATGAAACAAATTGTTTGTAAATTTAAAAAAATTCGAAACGTGGTTTTCAAGAAGAAGAAATTAAAAATACGGGTTTCAAAAAGAGCGAGAAATTATTAATTTTATGTATTACTCACAAATTTAAATTCAATCACAATAAATTGTTAAAAAAAGTCCGCAATTCTGAAAAATCGGCAACGTTTTAATGATTAAACATTTTGAATATTGTTATTAAACTGTATAAAGGTGATTTACCGTAAATAAATGAATTGAATTATCAATTTTCTGATAATTATTAGAAATAATAAGAAATTAAATTCTTTAATAATAATAGCGAAAAAAAAAATGCGTTTATTCAAATTATCGCAAATTTAAAAATAATTAATAAATTATACCTTTTTAGCTAAAGATTTACAAATTCTTTTTATTTAATTTATTAAAATTACATTAAAAAAATGATTTTCTTTTTTTTAAAACTAAATGCAGTAACGAAATATTGAATTATTTTTAGTATTTTCAATAATAAATTGTTTTTTTTTAATCTAAAAGTCGGGTTTGTTTTTTATGATTTACAAATTTCTTATTAAGAGTGGTTTAAAATTTCATGCTGATACATATAAAAGTCCTTACATAAATGAAATGTCACAGAGTTAAATGTGGAAATAATTTATTAATTATTTTTTTTATTTAATTTACATAAGTTAATTTCAAACAATCAATTGATTTCAATTTCCATTTTTCATTTGTTCACATTTTCAAACAAAAAAAAACGTGCGTTTAAATGCCGAATAACGAAATATTTAAATATTCTCAGTGTTTTCAATTCCAAGATGATTTTTTTTTTTATCAGAAAATAGTAACTCGCATACGTTTATTAGCTCTCTCGCGGCACAATTTCAAACCAGAGAAAGAAAGATTCGAACAAAAATGAACAAAACTTCAGTGAGCCGAATTTTCTGAATTCAGCTCACTGAAGTTTTGTTGATTTTTAATTAAATTTGGTGATGTTTTTTTTTTGATAAACGTACAGAAATAAAGCACGACCAGAAGATCAATCTAAATCGCAGACGCTTTAGCTTTTTTTTTAATTATAAGAAATTAAACGAAATCACAATTTTAGACAGTAATTTAAAAAGAGACCAAAGATTTTCTGGTTGCACTTTATGTTTAAATTTTCTGGAATGAATGGACGAGAAAAAGTCAATCTAACTCACAGAAGTTTTACCTATTTTTTTTTATGTTATTTTATCTTGGCGGGCCGCCAATATTTCTTTGAACGAAAGCTTAAACACAATGATTTTTGTTCGTTTATTCAAAGAGAAGCGACTCGAGTTTCAAATCGTTTAATTTCTTGAAATTAATAAATAATAAATGAATGTTTATTTACGGCAACGTCATTAATATTACAAAAATATGTTAAAGTAAAATATTTTTTTTAAAAATATATCTTTCCTAACGTAAATATACAGAAAAATAAATTAAAAGCTTTAAAAATAAGAAAACTTCAGTGAGTTAGATTTTTTTGGTTGGGTGCTTCAAAAATATAAGCAGAAAAATAAATTAAAAGTATTACAAATAAGAAAACTTCAGTGAGTTACATTTTCTGGTTGAGTGCTTCACAAATATAAGCAGAAAAATGAATTACAAGCATTAAAAATAATAAAACTTCAGCGAGTTAGATTTTCCCCCCAGAAAAGTTTTATTATTTTTAATGCTTTTAATTCATTTTTCGGTTATTCAAAGAAAAACTCGAGATTGAAATTGCGACTTGGTTCAATTTTTTAGAATTGAAATCGTCAAAAATATGAAAAACTTCACCGAGTGGAATTTTCTGCTTGCGTTTTATTTTCGTTTATTTATTCAAAAATTCTTCTTTTTTGAATAAATAAGTATACAGAAACTTTGTTTAAAAAAAAAACATTAAAATATATAAAACTTCGACAAGTTAGATTTTCCGGTTGTGCTTTATTATTTTTTTTTCTGGAATGAATGTACCTCTTATTTCTTTTTTATTTAAAAAAAAGCCAAAGATTTTCTGGTTGCGCTTTATTTTTAATTTTTTCTGGAATGAATGTACCGTTTATTTCTTTTTTTTTATCAAAAAAGAGGCTAAAGATTTTCTAATTGCGCTTTTATATTTAACTTTTCTCGAATGAATGTACCATTTATTTCTTTTTTTTTATTAAAAAAGAGGCCGAAGATTTTTTGGTCGCGCTTTTATATTTAACTTTTCTCGAATGAATGTACCGTTTATTTCTTTTTTTTTTATTAAAAGGCCGAAGATTTTCTGGTTGCGCTTTATTTTTAATTTTTTTCTGGAATGAATGTACCGTTTATTTCTTTTTTTTTATTAAAAAAGAGGCTAAAGATTTTCTAGTTGCGCTTTATATTTAACTTTACTGGAATGAATGTACAGTTTATTTCTTTTTTATTTAAAAAGAGGCCGAGCGATATATATTTTCTTTCTCCTAAAAAAAAAAACAAACAAAACAATTTTCCTAAACTCTCTTTCTCTCTTTCTTCCGCATGCACACTCCCCCTTTTTCTTTTATCAGTTCGTACAAGTGTTATTGAATTATTTTATTCTTTACATGTTTTGCTTTTTTTTTCCTGTGTATAATATATAATATAATAATTTGTTGTTTAATAGTTTACATATAAGTTACTTTAGTCGAACGGTTACGTCATTCGTTTATAACTATCACAGCTCATAACGCGGATCCCGAAACGGACGTTTTTTTTTTTCTTCTTCATCTTCATCGTCTTTTTCTCATCCCAACCCTCCCACGAATAATTGTGTTTTTTTTATTCTTCTTATATTGTTGTTACGCGTGTGTTTCTCCAAAAATTAGTTACAAATTTTTTTTGTAATAGAAGCGGTGAGGATTCCTTACTTCTTTGTTTAGTAATATACACACACATATATATATATATATATATATATAATTATAATATTAGCATTAGGAAATGTTAGCTATTTAATTTAACATACATAAACATCTTTATTTCTGAGATTGGAATATACAGTTACAATACAATATTTAGCAATACACTAACGTTCACAGTATAATTCCAACTCTGAAACTGGCTATCGACCAGTGGTCTTTCAGCCTATTTAATTTAATTTATTAATAAATTTGAGTTTATTAATTAATCGCAATGCTAATATTTTTTTAAATCAATTTAAAATTTTTATAATATTATAATTGATATTAAGAAAATTATGTTATACTTAATTTTGCAGTTAGAAAAAAGATCGACTTGAAAATGAATCGATTATTGCTGGTAGCGTCTGTGCGTTTATTTTTCCCGTCAATATTATTTTAAGCTTTAATGATATATTTGCGTTGCTTGAAATTACAAATATTTCAGTTGTTATAATATATGCAGAATAATAACAATACCAAACAATATCGGCAAATAATTGCTCGAGATTAATATTTTGCGTGTAAACATTTCGCAATTTTCATTTAGAGGAAAAATATCACCGCGCAAACGCAACGGAATTCCGCTTTTCTCTCTGTTTTCCCCGCGGAATTATTTATTCCACAACGGAATTCAAAATTTATTAATAAAAACAAATAAATAAACCAATAAAAATAAATACGTATTTATAAAATAAATAAATACTTAGACCACTATTCGTGGGACGTGAAAATAAATTGATAGTTTTATAAAAAGTTTTTTTATATGCTTAATAATTCTTCACTTAACTCGTGGTGAAACATTTTTGAATTAATTCAAGATAATTTAATTAAAATTATTAAACTTGCTTTGTTTTAACAATTTTAGTTAAAATTTACTTTTCGAGCTCCCAAAGAAGAAAAGTTTTTTTTGTTTAATTTTTTGAATTGTTTGGTTATTCTTGAAGAACGAAAAAGACTTTTCTAAAAACATTTCTCCTCAACAGTTAAAGAATAATAATAATAATTGATTTAATTAAAATTAATACACTCGGTTTGTTTCAACAATTTTAGTTAAAATTTACTTTTCGAGCTCCCAAAGAAGAAAAGATTTTTTTAGTTTAATTTTTTGAATTGTTTGATTATTCTTGAAGAATAATCTCCTCAATAGTTAAAGAATAATAAATAATAATTGATTTATTATTCTTTAAACATTAAAGAGTTAAAGAATAATAAATAATAATTGATTTATTATTCTTTAACTATTGAGGAGAAATGTTTTTTAGAAAAATCTCTTTCGTTCTTCAAGAATAAACAAACAATTCAAAAAATTAAACGAAAAAACTTTTCTTCTTTAATTCGTGACGAGATTTTTTTCTTCTTGATCTTGAATGAATGTATTATTCTTGAACTCTTGAATAAACCCCACGTCATAAGGAGTAACAAAGGAAAGCAGAATAATAAGAATACATTTTTGATCATCCTTTAGATTTTGAGGCGAAATGTTTTGTTTTTCGTCATAAGGGGTAACAAGAAGAATAAGAATAAAAAGTTTTTGATCATTGTTTAGATTTTTTAAGGAGAAATGTTTTGTTTTTCTTGTTAAGGATTCTCGAAGAGATTTTTTTTTAATAAACGACATTTTCGTTGTTCGATTCATAACGAGAAACATTTTGAATGGTTTTCTTATTCTTGAACAATTGAAGAAGAAAAATAGCCTTTTTATTTCTTGCACTATAAATTGTTTTCCTCAAATTTTGCTAAAAAAAATCCGCATGAACTTTATTAGTTTTCTTATTATTATTATATCCTACACCAATATGTGGTAGAAGGATATAAGATTATATATATATATATATTATTATTATTATTAATTATTCTGTAACTCTTGAGATTTGTTTTCTTTTTTGTTCTTGTAATCTTAATAAAGATGCTTTCTTTATTATTCTTTAATCATTTGTTTTTAGAAACGTCATTTTTGTTCTTGAACTCTTGAAGAAAAAACGTTTTTTTTTTTCACTCTCGAAGAGAAATATTTTTTGTTTTCAAGATAATTAAATGATTTTCTTATACTTGAATAAGAAAACAAAAAAAGCTCTTTAACTCTTGATGAAAATTAAATAAGAAAACAAAAAATAAAAGTTCTTTAACTCTTAACGAAAATTGAATAAGAAAACAAAAAAGAGTTCTTTAACTCTTGACGAAAATTGAATAAGAAAACACAAAAAAGAATTCTTTAACTCTTAACGAAAATTAAATAAGAAAACAAAAAAAAAGTTCTTTAACTCTTGACGAAAATGAAATAAGAAAACAAAAAAAGAATTCTTTAACTCTTGTCGAAAATTAATTAAGAAAACAAAAAAAAAGAGTTCTTTAACTCTTGACGAAAATTAAATAAGAAAACAAAAAAAAGAATTCTTTAACTCTTGACGAAAATTGAATAAGAAAACAAAAAAAGAATTCTTTAACTCTTGACGAAAATTGAATAAGAAAACAAAAAAAGAGTTTTTTAACTCTTGAAGAAAATTAAGTAAGAAAATAAAAAAAAGTTCTTTAACTCTCGACGAAACTTAAACAAGAAAACAAAAAAAGAATTCTTTAACTCTTGTCGAAAATTAAATAAGAAAACAAAAAAAAGAGTTCTTAAACTCTTGACGAAAATTAAATAAGAAAACAAAAAAAGAGTTCTTAAACTCTTGATGAAAATTGAATAAGAAAACACAAAAAAAAGTTCTTTAACTCTTGACGAAAATTAAATAAGAAAACAAGAAAAAATCTTTAACTCTTGACGAAAATTAAATAAGAAAACACAAAAAACAGAGTTCTTTAACTCTTGACGAAAATTGAATAAGAAAATAAAAAAAAGAGTTCTTTAACCTTTGACGAAAATTAAATAAGAGTACAAAAAAGTTCTTTAATTCTTGACGAAAATTGAATCTTGTACTTTAATAAGAAAACCATTCAATTTTCTTGTTCATTAGTTTAAAAATAAGAAAACCTTTTATTTTTATTATTCTTGAATTATTAAAATAGATTTTTTTTTAAATATAAAGAAGAAACGTTCTTTTTCCTAATTTTTTGCATTTTTGAAATAAAAAGAAATGCATTTCTCGAAGAAAAATATTTTGATCATGAACAGTTTTCATTTTTTTAAACACTTTAACAATATATTTTTTAAAATAATTCTTAAAATTTGAAGATATATTTTTTTCTATTTTTGTTGAAATGTACGTTAATCTAGTTTTTTTTCAAATTAATTATTTAAGAATAATTAAAAAAAAAACAATAATTATTCTTAACCTTTGAAGAAAAAACGTTTCATTTCTTCTCAATATTTTAACTCTTCTTTCATTGAACTATTGAGGAGAAACTTTTTTGTCTTAAGTGAAGAAAAGTGTACAAAGTGTTTTCATATTTCTTTCAAATCTTCACGAAACTCACATTTAATTAAGTCTTTTTTGTCTTGTTATTTAAATCTTGAGATATATTTTTTTTCAATTTTTGTCTTTCTTAAATTATTTTTGTAATTAATTTTGGAGAAACCCACAATCGCAACAACATACGACAAAAGCCCGAGCGAAAGCCGGCGCGGTCGGCTGAGAGCAACTTAAATCGGCGCACGCGCGCGCTTCAAGATCCGCAGCACCGGAGACCTCCAAAACAAAACAAAAATCGCCAAAATGGAGGACCCTCCGATGCTATTTGTTTTTTTCCCCAGTAGGAAAAAAATAAATCATTAGAGTAATTTTACATTTAATTAAGAAAAAAATTGTTCTTTTTTTTTTCTTGAAATTTTCAGTTGTTTAAATTCCCTACCTAGGATCTCGCGTTTCACCTAACGTGCCAGAGGCCAAGGTTGAGTATACCTAGCTGCGGGAGCTTCATGATCCTCTCGAGGCCGGCGGTGGTTATCCTGGTGCAGCCGTAGAGGTCGATGCATTTGAGGCGGGTGAGCGAGTCGGCGATGGTGTGGAGGCCCTTGTCGGTGACGCGCGAGCACTGTCCGATGTTTAGTGTCTCTAAGTCGTGGAGGGTTTTCGCTATTCTGGAAAGGCCGTCATCGGTGATTTGGCATGCGGAGAGGGAGAGGGATTTCAGGTTGAAGAGTCCTTGGGAGATGTGCACGAGGGCCTGGTCGCCGATTTTGTCGCAGAAGGAGACGTCCAGGGAGGAGATCCTCGAGCCGCCTTCTGCTAAATACGCCATGCCTATGTCGGAGATGTTGTCGCACGAGCGGAGGTTGAGCTCGCGTAAAGAGACCATCTTGGCGAGGTGTTTGAGCCCGCTGTCCGTTATGCTCACGCAGAAGCTGAGGTTGATTGATTTGAGCGATGTTAAACCCGTGGAGACGTGCTTGAGGGCTTCGTCGGATAACCTCTGGCAGTCCTGGAGGCCTAGGTACTCGAGCGACTGGTTGCCTCCGGCTGAATCTAAATTGAGTCCGGCTAGGTGTCCGATGCCTTGATCACTGACGTGCCAGCACGAGCGCAGGTTCAGTCTTTTCAGCTTCTTCAGGCCCCAGGCGATGAGGACCAAACCGGTATTGGTGACGTTGCAGCAGCCCCCCAATTCCAAAACCTCGAGGTTCTTCAAGAACTGCGCTATCCGGCTCAGCGAGTTGTCGGTGACTTGTTTGCACAGCGAGAGGTTCAGCTCGGTGAGGCTCGGGGAATCGGTTATGAAAGCGTGCGAAATTCCCACATCAGCCACGTTGAAGCACCCACTCAAGTTCAGCGATTCCAAATTGGGAATGCCTTGCATGACGTCCCGTAAACTCCTCCTCAAAGACAGCACTTGGACCCTCTTGATGCCTCTCTTGACCAGCGAGGCGAAGAGCGAGGGATTCGCCCTGCGGAGATGCAGCTTCGCTTCGACTCCCCTCCAAACGGATTTGTGGTAAGCCGCATCCCTCCACGTAGTGCACACCTGAGCGGCCCGTCCTTTATCCCGCACCTCCAGATACCCGAAGATGATCGCCAAAATCTCGGGGTACAAGCACGAAATGTGCGTCTTCCCCGGGTCAACCTCGATCCTCTCCTCCTCGTACTCCCTCTGCTGCAGATACCGCAACTCCTGTACCGGCGTGTGGAAGTGCTGCGGCTGGTGCAGCCTGTGGTACGGCTGGAACCTGGTTCCTCCGTGGTGATGGTGCCTCAAGAGCGCCGCCGTCGACAGCAACGGCACCGGCAACTCAGTAAACAGCACCTGCGTCGGATCTTCAATCATCGTGACCAACCAAAAAAACTTTGCTTTAAAAAAAAAACTTCACGCACAAACACGTCTCCGCATTACGTACGCACTCTCACAGAGATATTTCGCTTTTCGTCAAAAAAAAAACTACCAACAAGTCTGTGTCCTTCCTCGAGGAACTCTCAACACGAACTGAACCGGCCGCGTTCGTCGCTCGGTCTTGGTGGCGGCGTCCGACGCTCGCCTCTCGCCGCCGTCCGGTGGTGGGGGGATTGGCTGGCGCGCGCACCACGTGACTCCCCCCGCCGCCGTATCGATTCGGTCGCTGGCGGCGGCATTTTTAAGTTTTCACGAGGCCAGTTCCGACTTGCACGCCTTCCCTCTCTCTCTCTCTCTCTCTCGGCGTAGCGCGCGCGTCCGTGCGCACCGTGCAGGCGTAGGCAGGTACCGGCCCCCCACCTCCGGAGCTCTCCGGAGTCGGGTTTTGCGGGAAAACGAGCGCGCTCGCACTTGTACGTAAACACGGACAGAGGGAGGGAGGAGAAGGTCCTGCTTTTTTTTTTTATTTTTCGTCGGTGGTTTCGGCAAAGAAATTCGGAATATACTTCAAAAATATTGTTTCTCTTTAATAAATCTACAAAACAAATTTATAACAGGATTAAACAAGTATAAATGGAGAAATCGTTTAGCCCTTAACTGATAAGAATCCGTATAATACGAAATACAACCACGAAACTCCGATATTCTTTGTAGTATTTACTTCAAGACAAATTTACTAAATAGAAAAGAGTATTATTCATTCACTTGGTCACAGTTATTTAAATATATTAAATAAAAATAAATAGTCACAGAGCTAAATGTGGAAATAATTTATTAATCATTTTTATTTAATATATTTAAATAACTGGGACAAAGTGAATGAATACTGTTTTCTATTTATATTAAATAAAAATGATTTGAAAATAATTTATTAATTATTTTCAAATCATTTTTATTTAACAAATTTACTAATTTCTGGCACTGTCAATGATAATCCCAAACATAACCTAAGTTAGTTAGGTTTGTAACTAAGACAAGTTTAACCTGACTAGTAAACTGAATTTTATTGATGAATTATGAAAAGTTTTATAAGATAAATGAAAGATTCGTTTCTTGCCCCAAAGTGAACTTTTTTGTCATTTATTTTGACTCGTATTTTTTCAAGACAAGTTTCAGGAACTGTCAATGATGGTAAATCGAAACATAACCTAACTAAGACGAGTTTACTAGTTTGTGGAACTGTCAATGATGCTAAATCGAAACATAACCTAACAAAGACGAGTTTACTAGTTTGTGGAACTGTCAATGATGCTAAATCGAAACATAACCTAACAAAGACGAGTTTACTAGTTTGTGGAACTGTCAATGATGCTAAATCGAAACATAACCTAACTAAGACGAGTTTACTAGTTTGTGGAACTGTCAATGATGATAAATCGAAACATAACCTAATTAAGACGAGTTGACTAGTTCGTGGAACTGTCAATGATGCTAAATCGAAACATAACCTAACTAAGATGAGTTTACTAATTTGTGGAACTGTCAATGATGCTAAATCGAAACATAACCTAACAAAGACGAGTTTACTAGTTCGTGGAACTGTCAATGATGCTAAATCGAAACATAACCTAACTAAGACGAGTTTACTAGTTTGCGGAACTGTCAATGATGCTAAATCGAAACATAACCTAACTAAGACGAGTTTACTAGTTTGCGGAACTGTCAGTGATGATGAACCCAGACACAATATAACCTTAAAAATAAAACACTTTGAATTCCTTTCTTCACTTGTTTATTTGTATAAAGTAACAAAGTACTTTGTTAGCTATTGATAATGGACACATAGTGTCCGAAATGTATATATAGCGTACGAAAAAACAAGTGAAGAAAGGAATTCAAAGTGTTTTATTTTCAATTATTCGAATCTCTTCACGTAACTCACAACAACGTATTACAATATAACCTAATAGTTATTTAATAAAATGTTCAGCCACTATTAATCTAGCGTATATAACTAGACATTTCGGTTTTTCTAAACTCATCAGACTAGTGAGGCAGAAAGACCCCGGGTCGATAGCCATTTGACAATGACAGTTACATAACAAATTGAAATAATTCTGTAAATATTGTAAACTACTAATGTAACGTTATTTGTCAATAAAGATGTTAAATAAATAAATAAATAAATCAGACTAGTGTGTTCTATTTGCAATGCTTTGATGAAGCTGGCTGAACGGATCTTGTATTGTGGATATACACCTGATATTAATTATAATAAATGAAAGACAAGGCAAAGATGGCGCTTGCGTTGTCTTTCATTTATTATGACCAATAGTTATGTTTGTTATAAAAACGAGCATTTTCAGAAGATTAACATTAAGTATACACAATAAAATTATTAATGTTCGTCTGTTTTAGGCTTTCTAATCGTCTTAAATGAAACACTTTTTTACTTTGTTTGTATAACTCGGATTGATTTTATTGTTGACTATAGTCAAACAAAGTTAAAAAAGTGTTTCATTTATTACAATTGAATTACAATGTATAACAAAGTAGAAGCCTCAACAATTAACAAGTTTCTAGTCGTCTTTTTGCTTTGATTTTTTTTTATTTTTGTTATTAATAGTTTTTGTACAAAAAATATTAATACATTTGTCTCTGCAAAGGAATAAACAAATACATCGTTGAGTGCATTATTTGAAATTTTAGACGCCCTTAAGAACACAAAACAGTCTCGAAAGTAACCAAACACCCAGGCGTAATGTGCACCGAGGAGTGTTTTCGTGAAAATACCACACGAGGAATTCTTGTTAGAGCTAAATTTAATCAATATTGTTCGGAGGAAATACGCATTACATTAAGTAAAAGAAAATATATGCGTGGAAAATTCTTCGTGCTGTTGAAAATATTTATATATATACATCTTGGAATTAGTTATGAATGATCGCTTTCGTAGAAATGTTAATATATATATATTATCAAAAATCCTTGTACCCTTACGGGTTTTGGGCTATATATATATAAAATATATCAAAATCCCATTTACCCTTTCGGGTGTCGGGTAATACATATATAACATCTTTATTTCTGCAAACAATATAAAGTAAAATCAATAATAGAATGAAATAATTGTGATATATCATTATTTTATTAAATTAATGCTGCGCTTGGAGAAATCTATCGTTGAAGTTTCTGTTAGTATTGCTTTTATTAATTTTTAATTTTCTTGAAAATGGGCTAATAACTCGAAACTAGTCGAGAATTTAAAGTTTTTCTATCTAATCTGTTTTTTATTGGTTGATTTTAATAATCTGTTCATATTTATTTCATAAAACAGATTTAATTATTTAAAGGATTTTTATTTATTTTATTTAACTAACTTATTCTAGTAAACCGCACCCATAAATACATTTTTTTAAATAGAATTATCTATAAAAATATTGAATTTTTGAAGGAAGTATACATTTATTAATGTTATACTAAACAAAGTAGTTTCATAGGAAAGGAGGATTTTTTTCTCTGTGATAGTATTTTATTATTATTATTACTGTATGTTTCCATACGCGTTTTCATTAATATTAACGCCAGAAATTATTTTTGTTATCCCACAGCCCTGTATATAATAGAATAAATGCAAAATTTACAGCGCACGAAAAAAAAAAAACGAAAACAAAAAAAAAATAGTTGGCGGTGCGGGGGCGGATGTGGCACGGGACGCCGGCCCCGCCGAGCGTTACATCCGCTTTAATTTTCAAGAGATAGTCCCGAACGAACGGCACGCGCACTCTTTCTCTCTCTCCCCCTCGCCGAACCCGACGCTCCCTCTCCGTTTCCCCTGTGTGTTCCCGTTTTCAGCGGCAGCACGGAGCGCTCTTATTTGCTTTACCCGCTCCCTCTCTCGCTCGCTCACTGAAAACTGAAAAGTTTCCCATTCGAGAAACAAAACAGGAGTAAAAAAAGGACGACACACGGGGAAAAGGAAGGCGAAAACAAAAAAAGCTTCATCTAGCTCGGCTGCCGACATCTAGGCAGGCGGTGTTTTCCTTTGTGCGATTGTTTATTGTTGGAAAAGGAAAATGTTAACTGTTTAATTCAAGCGAGAAAATTAAATAACGATGCAATTATTTAAATCGAGTCAAAAAAAAAACATTAATCAAATTGATTTAATTTCAATAATCTGATAATCGAAATAACTAAATTAAAAGAAAATCATTTTGTATTTGCCAGGGTGGTAGTTGTTTCAATAGATATTTTAAATTTAATTAAAACAGCAATGGAAACATTTTCATCATCGAATCAACTAAGTCTTACTTACTTATTATCAGAGAAGCTACAATTCTCTAGTAAAAACTCTTTTTTTTTTAACTTTTTACTAAAGAATTGGAGTTTCTCTAGTAATAAGTATAAACTAATATAATCGACTTAGTGATTCCTCTTTGCAAGTCATAAATCAAATAAAGAGTTAGTGAAATACATGTACAGTCAGTTTATCTAAAAAACATTTAGTAATTCCAGATCCTGAAAAGCCAGACTCACAATTCTCAGATAACCTAAGCATTGTGAATCCGTCTCTTGTTTTTTTGTTAAACAACAAAAGCCAGACTCACAAGGGTTCGTGTATCTAAGCATTGTGAGTTTGAAAAGCCAGATTTATAATGCTTAGATATGATAAGCATTGTGTAAAGCCAGATTTATAATGCTCAGATATCTTAAACATCTTGTAAATCCAGATTAACAATGCTCAGATATGTTAAGCATCGTGAAAAGCCGGATTTACAATGCTCAGATATGTTAAGCATTATGAAAAGCCAGATTTACAATGCTCAGATATGTTAAGCATAGTGTAAAGCCAGATTTATAATGCTCAGATATCTTAAGCATTGTGTAAAGCCAAATTTACAATGCTCAGATAGGTTAAGCATAGTGTAAAGCCAGATTTATAATGCTCAGATATCTTAAGCATTGTGTAAAGCCAAATTTACAATGCTCAGATAGGTTAAGCATTGTGTAAAGCCAGATTTACAATGCTCAGATATGATAAGCATTGTGTAAAGCCAGATTTACAATGCTCAGATAGGTTAAGCATTGTGTAAAGCCAGATTTACAATGCTCAGATATGATAAACATTGTGTAAAGCCAGATTTATAATGCTCAGATATGTTAAGAATTGTGAAACCCCAGATTTACAATGCTCAGATATGTTAAGCATTATGAAAAGTCAGATTTACAATACTCAGATATGTTAAGTATAGTGTAAAGCCAGATTTATAATGCTCAGATATCTTAAGCATAGTGTAAAGCCAGATTTACAATGCTCAGATAGGTTAAGCATAGTGTAAAGCCAGATTTATAATGCTCAGATATCTTAAGCATTGTGTAAAGCCAGATTTATAATGCTCAGATATGATAAGCATTATGAAAAGCCAAATTTACAATGTTCTGATATGCTAAGCATTATGAAAAGCCAGATATACAATGTTTAGATACGCTAAGCATTGTAAAAAGCCGGATTTACAATGCTCAGATACTCTAAGCATTATGAAAAAACAGATTTACAATGCTGAGATATGTTAGGACATAGTGTAGAGCCAGATTTACAATGCTCAGATATGCTAAGCATTGTAAAAAGCCAGATTTACAATCCTCAGATATGTTAAGCATTGTGTAAGGCCAGATTTACAATGCTCTGATATGCTAAACATTATGAAAAGCCGGATATACAATGCTCAGATATGCTAAGTATTGTGTAAAGCCAGATTTACAATACTCAGATATGTAAAGCATTCTGTAAAGCCCGATTTACAATGCTCAGATATGCCAAGCATTGTGAAAAGCCGGATTTATAATGCTCGGATATGCTAAGCATTGTGAATCTGGCTTTTTCTTTTTAAAAGCTTATCAATCAACAAAAGCCAGCCTAGTAATGCATGGGTTATCTGAGCATTTTGAGTCTAAAAATCCAGACTGACAATGCTCAGATAACCCAAGCATTATTTAATTTTTAATTTAATTTATTTATTTACGAAATTCACCATTTTACAATTAATGTTTACAACTAAAACAATATAAATTTCACGTACTCAGATTGAATTATAAACGAGGTAACAAATGAATTACAAGAAAATAATAATTACAAATACAAAATACAATAAAAACAAAAAATCCGATATTATCATATGAGTCTGTTTTTTTTTATTAACGAGTTTTCAAGCCAGATTCACAACGCTCGGATAACCTAAGCATTGCGAATCAGTCTCTTGTTAATTGAAAATTTGTTAAACAACAAAGCAGGATCGCAATGCTTAGGTCAACTAAGCATTGTGAGTTTGAAAAGCCAGACCTATAATGCTTATATTAAAGCATTGTGGATCTGTCTATTTTTTTAATTGACAACTTGTTAATCAACAAAAGCCGAATACACAAAGCTTGATTTATTCGAGCATTGTGAATTTGAAAAGTCAGATCTACAATATCCAAATAATCTAAGCATTGTGGAAAGAATTGAAAGAATAAAAAAGAAAATTAATTACTTAATCACTTTCTTTCAATTTGCTTTGCAGTATTTGCATTTTTTTTATTCTTTTTAATTTGCAATTGAAACATTATCACCATCTTTATACAATATAATTAATAATATTTATATATAATGGATTGTATAATAAAAATTTAAAAAAATTACGCATAGCGTACTGATTAATAATTTGAGTTTAGAGCAAGCTATGTAGTGAATACACTTACGACTATTTAGAAATTCTCAGTTACTAAAATAAATCGATTTTTCTCAACGTTAATTACAATTAGTAATTATTATTTAATTAAATCATAGGTACAAAATACCGTAAACGCTAACGTTATAAAAAAAACGTCTATTTATATTTAATGATCGTTCGTTTAGTTGTAATTGTCGCGGGAAAGGTTTTTCCACGCTATTTTTTATCAATAATGACACTTTTTTTTTCATGTCCGTGTTAATATTAACGCATGAAAAATTATTTATTAAATCAACGATTATTATTGACAGCATTAAGGTTTTTATGCTAATATATACAATTTCTTTTTATTTAATTTATGTGTAAACGGGGTTTTTGATTATATATATATATTTATTTATATATACAGAGAGGGTTTTTTTATCAGTATACATTATGGGAAGTGTATACCTTCAAAAAACGCGAGTTAAACGCACTGAACCGATTAAATGTGTATGTTCAGTTGACTATTTGACATATGTGTGTTCAGTTGCGTATTGTAGGCAACTAAACACACATACATTAATGCAATTAACTCGCGTTTTTTGCAGGTATACATAGGGGAAATGTATACTGATAAAAAAAGCTCTCTGTATATATATATATATATATATATTCAATGAACCCTTTCTACCCACATGGGTGTAGGGTATATATTTATTTAATTTATTATAAAAAAATCGATCAAAATAAATACAATAAAAAAAAAAACAATATTATTTCAGTATACAGAGGGTATTTATAGAATGCTTAATAAAAAAATCTTCACTAAATATTTCCTTGGTAAAAATTTTTCTTTTTTTTTTTGGAAATTTCATTTTCTAATTCAGCCGGCCCATACAAATTTTACCACCCCGGAATAATCCCCCCGTTTATCCATCATAATACCCAATAACGCCATCGATTCGTACTGCAAGAAAGCCCTAATGACTTTATTACCGGTCCGGGCGACAATAACGAAAAACTCTTAAGCCGGTTTATAGTTATATTGCGCATTTTCGGGGAAAGAGAAAGGGGGCGTCCATTTGCGTACGGATCGCCGGGGCAATAACACCCTTTAAGGATTAAATGCAACATTCTTAAGGTGATTAAATGCAGTTTCGTGGGTATTAAGCGCCGAAATTGGAACCTCCCTCCGCGCCCATGCAATAAACGGACCCGCGGCGTTTTCGAAATATGCTAATTTTTTCTTCTTCTTCTTCTTTCGGGTGCACGGAAAGGATTATGAAATTTGTTTGCCAGGTAGAATTTATTTCTCGAAGAACTCGAAGAAAATGTTTAATTAATTTCTCACGAAACATTTTTGAATTAATTCAGTATGATTTAATTGAAATTAAAACACTTGGTTTGTTTCACTTAAATAAGTTAAATAAGTGAAACAAAAAAAGTGTTTTAATTTCAATTAAATCATCCTGAATTAATTCGAAGAAAAATATTAATTATTTTCATAATAAATTAAAGACGCCACCTTTTGCCTAATTATTGTTAATTATTTTCATTTAATTTATTGATTATTTTAACCAAAAAGAAAATTAAAACCTTCGTATAACCCGCAAATTTGAATGTAAAAATGAATCTTGTCTCGTAATTGAGTCTCGGAGAGAATATTTTAATAATTAATCAAAATTGAATTAACATTAATAGAATTAACATTTTTCTAATTATAATTGCCTGAACTTTCAAAACATTTGTATTTATCGCAACAATCACGTGTGAATTTCACATTTTTTTTACTTCATTGTCGCGCTCGGAACAACAAATCATGTGAACCCTGGCGCAAACACCTTATTAGGAAAAAACCTATTCATACAAACAATTTCTTCCACATTTTCTGCGCAAACCACACATTTTTCCCTCCGTTTAATGCGCGCAAGTTTATAACGGCACTAATTACGGTAATTGTGAGCCCGTGCTAAATTAATTATTATAATTGATATCGATGCACACACACTCGCGCATATATCCATAACTGAGCGCACGAACAATACACAAATTGTTGTTATATTAATATATCGAGCAGGACGTGGACGCTCGTGCAGAAAATTCAAGTGTATGTTAATTAAAGAGAGTGCGCGTTGTAATTAGAAATAAACTAATTTACGCATTTTAACAAGTACAACAAATTCGAAGAATAAACTTCGACTTTTTTTTTCTGGAAGTGGAATAATTTCTAGTTCATGAGAAAAATTCTTTGATCGTAAAATAATAAAAAAAATGAAAGCCTCTTCGTATGAAGATTATTTTAATAATACAATAATACTTTATTTAACGCTAACTGCGTTTACTTATATATAACATCTTTATTTCTTTCGAAGACAATTTTATATGTTAGTCAGTCCGGGCTATCGAATTGCGGTCTTTTTTTTATTTTTCCACATATTTAATGAAAATTCACGATCGACGTACGCGTTATTACACCTAGATAATCTGAAACGTGAAAATCGCAACATTTTACTACCTCGCTAAAATTAAAATAAAAACAACAACAAAAAAATGGTGAAAAGCGTACGATAATAAGCAAGTTGTGGTTAACACGTATTTCAGTTACGCCCATGGAGGGAAAAATGGAGTGAGATAACGCTAGGTAAGTATATACCGAATAGGCATTGGTTTATCTCTAATCGTGTAAATACGGTAATAAGTCCTAATTGCGGTTTTAATATAATCTTGATTGCATCTACACACACAACCAACAATCTAAACTCAAACTGGATAGTGTGTGTGTGAGCGCTGGGATTGCCACTGCCACAATGGTTAGTGGCTTATAACGCGAATCAATTGCCGCCGCCTGTATTATTTTATGCTATTAGCGGAATGCGTATAATTTTTAAAAAAATATTTATTTACATTAAAATTACCGATATTTGTTTATTTTTCTTTTAATACATGCTTAATTAATTAATTTCTCACTTAATCCGTCGTGAAACATTTTTGAATTAATTTCTTGGATTAATTTCTCATCTGGCACTTTTGAATTAATTCAGCATAATTTGTAATGCCCAATTACTAAGTTGTGTTTTTTTTTTAGAGCTACAAATAAAGCTACTTTTGTTTTACTTATCACAGAAGAGAAAATGTATTATTCACTCAATGCCACTATTTAGAAACTAACGCACGTTCTTTACTTTCATCAGCGATATTATTTAAATCCGATTTTTTTTTTCAATCAATCATACATTCATTCATAATCGATGCTCATTTACCGGCAATAGCCAGTGTTAGTTTCGAATTAATTTTATTGCTTATATTTAAAGCATCAGTTTACTCGAAAAGAGTAGCATTAGTTGAGTATCATCGGCGATTAAATTGTGTAATATTGAATGTGAATCGATAAATACAGCAGTAATAACCATTTTTTCGCACTTTCATTTGAATTACCAAATGTACGTTTCGGACATAAAGTGATCATTAACAATGGATTAACTCATTGTTAACCATTGAGCATTATCAATGGATTAACTCAGTGTTAACCATTACATATTATCCATGGATTAACTCAGTGTTAACTATTGAACATTATCAATGGATTAACTCAGTGTTAACTATTGAACATTATCAATGGATTAACTCAATGTTAACCGTTGAACATTATCAATAGATTAATTCAGTATTTAAATAAAAAAAAATTTTATTAAACTAGATATATTTTGGAAGCTATGTTTCCATCTTAAGTTTAAAATTTAAAATTCACTACTGAAGATGAAAAAAAAGTTTCCGAAATATATCTAGTTTAACAAAAAAAAAATAAGTAGGAGAAAGGACAAGTATTTTTATTTAAATATTTAAAGTCTCCACAAACAACAACCAACATAAAGACGATTAGATTAATTCAGTGTTAACCATTGAGCATAATCAATGGTTTACCTCCATGTTATCCATTAAAAATTATCCATGGATTAACTCAGTGTTAACCGTTAAACATTATTAATGGATTAATTCAGTGTTAACCATTGAACATTATCAATGGATTAATTCAGTATTTAAATAAAAATACTTGTCCTTTCTCCTACTTATTTTTTTTGTTAAACTAGATATATTTCGGAAGCTATGTTTCCATCTTAAGTTTAAAATTTAAAATTCACTACTGAAGATGGAAAAATAGTTTCCGAAATATATCTAGTTTTTACCATTGAACATTATCAATGGATTAACTCAGTGTTAACCATTGAACATTATCAATAGATTAACTCAGTGTTAACCATTGAACATTTTCATTGGCTTAACTCAGTGTTAACCATTGATCATTATCAATAGATTAACTCAGTAGCTAAAGGAAAATAATTAATTATTTTCAAATTATTTTTATTTAATTTATTTAAATAACTGACCAAGTGAATAAATCCTTTTTTCTATTAAGATTAACTCAGTGTTAACCATTGAATATTATCAATGGATTTTTATTTATGCGCCTGTCTTTACCTAGTGTAAGGAATATTTGAGAAGTGTGAATTAGAAATATCAGTGAAACCAACGCCGATCATTGTGGCACACCAGGTCGAATCAGAACTTCTTTCGATAATATCGCTTAATTTTTGAAAATCCATGCTTACTTTAATAAACGAATAAATAAAGTTTATTATTTGCATAAAATATTTTAAAGGCAAACACGTCGAGTGCGAAAATTTCCATTGAAATAGGATTTCGCCGTTCTCAAGGAGCTTTCAGAATCCAATTGTTTGGATTAATCCGTTCTGTATTTTTTTGTGCATACGTAAATACGTGAGTGATCGATCTAAAGCAAGTATTTAAAAAATAGACGCAATAGAATGAAATAAAATAATTAATCAAAAATAAAAAATAATGGATTCCATTATTGTATATAAAATATATGTATTAAAAAATTGTAGGCAGAAAGAGCGATGGTCGGTAGCCATTTTCTGAGGCTTAACTACTTGGAAATGATTCTGACGTAATTTAATGTTTCAGAAATAAAGATTTTCTATATATATAAAATTGAACGAAACTAAAAAAAATCGATCGTAAATTACAAAAGCGCGCACGTGTGTGTGTGTGTGTGTTGTTTGTGAAATTTTGGAAATATCCGCGTAGCGAGCAACACAATGGAGCGTTCCGTGTGAAAGAGTGTGCGCACACAAACATAATCTAAATTTTAATTAAAACACGAAAACAGAGAGAGGATGGAAACCCCAAAAGATCAGAAGGACCCTCCAAGGAATGGACCCTTTCGCCGTTCGCTCTCGCCCGCTCTCCGCCGCGCCCTTAAAACAATCTTTGTTCCCGCCAGGCAGCAGCATTCGATACAAAGACCCCAGAAATTTATTAATAAAATCTCATTGCGCGATTGTTATTAAAACCGCATCCCCTTCGCTTTAATCAATTCCATAAGGATAATTATTTATAAGGACAGAAATTAAATGTTATATAAAAAAAAATAATTGGGTTAATATAAAATAAAGGCCTCTTGTCGATAGCCCAGGACAGACAAACTTTTAATGTTTGTAAAAATGTAATTGTTTGTATAAAGGTAAATACTTTCATACAAACAATTTATATTTATAAATCAGATATAATTTATAATAAATAAATTAGTGCAAAATTGTGTTGGAATATTGCGAATCACAAGGATGTGTCGTGTGAAATTAAATAATCTATGGTTTTTGTAAATGTATAAAATAAGTAGTAGATTTTAAGTCATTTTTATTTTTTAATTAAACGTATTCCACGTGTTATTTTCATTTTACCCTACTCTTCCATCCTTGCTGCATCAATAACGTAGTAAATTCAATTAACGAAAATTGCGAGGATAATGGGGATTTATCCTCATAATTTCTTCTAACAATTTATTCAAATCAAGAATAAAATAAGCATGAACTTTTCTTGAATGAAATAAATATGAATAAATTATTAAAAATCAACGAATAAAACATAGATTAGATTGAATAACTTTAAATTCTCGACTAGTTTCGGGTTATTAGCCCAGTTTCAAGAGAATTTAAAATTTGTTATAAGGCGAACTTGTCCTGTTTATAAAAACAAGGAAAACGAAATAAATTAAATGAGAATAAATCCTTTTTTCTATTATCATTAATTTATTGTTATATTTATTGTTAGTGTTAGGCAAAATCGAGTAATATTAGTAATCGAGTATTTCTAAATAATTAATGAATTTATTTATTTAAAATTTAACATTATTACTAATATATACTCGATTTTGCCTAATACTAACAATAAATATAAATGTTTTAATAATATCCAATTATAACAAGAATAAATTAAATAAAAATAATTTCAATAATGTTATTATAACATGAGCTTGGTTTCTTTCGCATATAGAAATTACGCAAACAATTTCAATCCTCCGTAGAGTTTTCCTTTTCCATTCATTTTCCGTTCATTCATTCCCGTTTTCTCGAAATAAAATATCGCGGCGTAAAATTGACATACGTGGCGACGGCGAGTTTGCGCTTGATAAAAGGAAATCACACGGCCCATTGTCTTTCCATTCCGAGCCTTAGTGTATTTCAATTTGAAAAGCGGCCGCGCGATACAATAGACGCGGTGTAATCCAATCTTACGGCAATCGGACATTCCGGAAAAGAAGAACAAATTAAATCATTTGCACTCACTCGGTATACACACATAGTACGTATGCTTTTCGTGTTACGTCTGATGAGTTGATTCACCTAAAAAAAAAGCAATAATTTTAGATTAGAATATTTAAAATAATAATAAAAAAACAGAAATTGGATTCCACACAATAAATTTGTATTAAAAATAAAAAAAATAAGTAACCCATTGAGTAAAACGGACATAATAATGTTGCACCAATGTTACATTAACGTTTAATGTTGTTTTTAATGTTCATGCAACGTTATTTGTGAGCAAAACGGACATAATAATGATGCACCAATGTTACATTAACGTTTAATGTTGTTTTTAATGTTTACGCAACGTTATTTGTGAACATTTTATTCAGTGGGAGGTGTGCATTATGTAAATTAAATAAGAAGAATTTGAAAATAATTAATAAATTATTTTCTCTTTTGCTACTGTGACATTATGACTTATGTTACATAAGTACTTTAAGAAATGTCTAATAATAGACATTCAATTTCGTTTTATTTAATTTATTTAAATAACTGTAACCAAGTGAATACATCCTTTTTCCTATTATTGTCTATTATGTATTTCTATGTTTGATGGGTTATACGTCCAAGAAGTAGTTTTTACGTAACTGCTTTAAAATAAAATTACATTTTATTTTAAAGTACTTACGTAACGTAAATCACAATGTTGCAGTAGCCAAAGGTAAAAAAGATTTATTAAATATTTTCAAATTATTTTTATTCAATAAAAAAAAAACTTAAAATGCATCTCAAATTTTGTGATAGATATAAACATATAGAATGTGAAATTATTTAATAACGTACAGGTTAAATTTAGCATTTTCCATACGGAAAAGCTTTGAATAATCAACAAACGTATTTCGTTGCCCGGCGCATTCACCATTTGTGCGAAGCGCCCCGCGGATTTCCAGCTATTCGGGGCACTTCCGTGCGGGAAATTTTAAGTTTAACATGCACGTTATTAATTAAAATCATACTCTAAGCATATATACGTCTACTGAAAAGCTGCCTAGACTATGATGTTAAAAAAATAACGTACATGTTAAAATTGACATTTCCCGCACGGAATAGCCCCGATTATTTCAACGCCTCTCTTTATTTACGTTGAAGGTCTCTCTAAATTTCCAAAATTTACATTAAATAAAATTGATTGGCTGAAAGACCTCCGGTCGATAGCCGGATTCATCTACAGGATATAATTCTAATTTTTGTATATTATTGTACATACATATACACATTTGAATAAAGATGATTAGTTAGTTAAAAATGATTTGAAAATAATTAATAAATTATTTCCACATTTAGCTCTGTGACTTTTGACTTACGTTAAGTAAGTACGTTTAATTTTTACGGAACCGCTTAAAATTTGCTTAAAATTCCATAATCAAGGAATTACTTAAATTGTATTTGTTGCGAATCGAATATTTTCATCGAATTATAAATCCACAATCATCTTCTAAGCTTGTTTCTAGTTCTCTCAGGAACCGTTTATACTGAGAGTACTAAAAACAAGCTTAGAACTGTTTATCCTGAGACAACTGGAAACAAGCTTGGAACTCTTTATCCTGAGAGAACTAGAAACAAGCTTAGAACTATTTATCCTGAGACAACTGGAAACAAGCTTAGAACTGTTTATCCTGAGAGTATTAGAAACAAGCTTAGAACTGTTTATTCTGAGAGAACTAGAAACAAGCTTAGAACTGTTTATCCTGAGACAACTGGAAACAAGCTTGGAACTCTTTATCCTGAGAGTACTAGAAACAAGCTTAGAACTGTTTATTCTAAGAGAAATAGAAACAAGCTTAAAACCATTTATCCTGAGACAACTGGAAACAAGATTAGAACTGTTTATCCTGAGAGAACTGGAAACAAGCTTGGAACTCTTTATCCTGAGAGTACTAGAAACAAGCTTAGAACTGTTTATTCTGAGAGAACTAGAAACAAGCTTAGAACTATTTATCCTGAGACAACTGGAAACAAGCTTAGAACTGTTTATCCTGAGAGAACTAGAAACAAGCTTAAAACTATTTATCCTGAGACAACTGGAAACAAGCTTAGAACCGTTTATTCTGAAAGAACTAGAAACAAGCATAGAAGATGTTTGTGGATTTATAATCCATTTATAATCTAATTCTTTCAGAATAAACGGTTCTAAATTTGTTTCCAGTTGTCTCAGGATAAATGGTTCTAAGCTTAAATTGATTGAGTTACGTGAAGATAAAATTTAATTGATAAAAAGCTATAATATCCTTCCTTCACACTTTTATTTTTCGATATTTTGTATTTAAAATGTAATTATTTCATAATTTGTATATTTGATCATAGAGGCAGATTTCTTGATTTTCTCATTTATAAATTATGCAACCGAATTTGCTTGCCCGGAATAAATGGCCGTACTACACAATAGGTGTCGCTACTGTCGTTTGATTTATAAGAAAATATATTTTTTTATAAATTATATTAGCTAAATTATAAAATGATTATTGGGGCGCTTTTGTATGGGAAATGTTTGGTTTTTAAATTCATTGTAAATGCATACACGATTTTTTTTTGGAATCGCTCTATCTTCGTTTTGAGTCGATTCTATATGATCGAGTAAACTAGAATCCGGCCTCTGATTTTAATTTAGTCGATTGCGATTCAAAACAAAAATGGAACGATTCCAAACAACGGTTGATTGAGAGAGAAATCCGATTCGCTGTCGCAATCACGTTTCATTAACAACAGGTGCCTGTTCCAGTTTCCGGGCGATTGTGTAAGAAAATTTACAATAATCTGCATCTATGAATTTGTCATTAATATAGTTTCCTGTAAAATTACGCGAAATGTAATTTAATTTATAACAACAAGTTTAATTGATGCAATATTTAAATATTTTAACGATGGATTGAGTGAATTCAAAAATATTATTATCGAAACAAAAATCGAATTGTATTGATTTCAGAAATTTACAGTTACCTATAAATTAAACTAAATTTTCAGCTTTTACAATAAAAATCGCGTTCAGCAGATTCCGATCATGAAACTCTTATGTCGGGTGATTCTTTTTATTTAAATAACTGTTAATCAATTATTTAAAATTATTATTTTGATCTATGCAGCAAGTGCATGTATTCATTCACTTTTCTATTACTGATCACTGAGGCTTCTACTTCGTTATACATTGTGTAAGATTATAATAAAACCCTTTTTTAACTTTGTTTGTATAACAGAATTTTATATATAGTGACTATAGTTTCAACAATTTACACTTGTCATTATCAAACTAAAAGTAAATTCAAACGGTACAGTTTTTCTTTACATAAAGCGGATTACATCGTAGTGGATGGATTAAGGGAAGGGGGTTAGTTGTGGCGGTAATTGTTTTTGTAGTGCGGGGGATTACAGCTTTAAAGAGCGGTGTGTATATTAGTTAGCTCAATCTGATCGTTAATTATCGGAATTTCCGGATTAGCGCGTGCTTTATAGATTCCAAAAGGAATTGCAAATTTCTTTTGAAAACTGTAGGCCGGATTCTAGTTTAGACGATCGAACGAATTAAAACGAAGACAGAGCCACTCTAAGCAGCGGTTGATAAAGCGAGAAATCCGATTCGCTGTAGTAATACCGTTTCATTTAGGATTCCATAGTAGTTATGGAAATAATTAATAAAATGAAATACGCAATTGTCAAATTCATATTTAAATACGATCGAAACGTATAATATATAAACGTATAAACGGTCAATACACTAGGGTATCCAATGAGGGTTTCGTTTTGGAAAAATTAAATGCAGTGTTTAAGGTTTCACCTCACATTTACTCGACTTTAAACGATTAACTCTCGATTATTTTATCTTTAAATCGAAACACGATACGTATTAGAAATACTAGAATAGGTCAATGTATAATCAATTGCCCACGGTTGTCCGAAATGTACATAAAGTGCTAAAATAAAATCAGCGAAGAAAGGAATTTAACCGCCTTTTATTTCTATATAATAATCTTCACATAATTCACGAATACATACATCATTGATAGAGTGAGAACTCCGATTCACTGTCGCAATGCCGTTTCGTTTAGAATCCCATAGCAATTTCCCAGAATAAAGTTATAAATATTACTATCAAGAAAACTTTACCTACTCACGAATAACAAATAAATAATTTGCATTCAAATTTCGTGCAACAATCTGCATCCATAGTTGCCTGTAGTATTAGCCATTTGCTATTTTATTCCCCGCGTCTTTAGTTGCATATAGTAAAAATCCATATGTTATGTTATTCCCTGCATATGCAGTTGCCTACAATGACAGTCCATTTGTTGTTTCACCCCCTGCATATACAGTTGCTTATAATAAAACTCCATTTGCTATGTTATGCCGCGCAGGAAAATTTGATGATGATTATTTGTGACTATATAGTCACAAATGAATCCTGTTTGCACTAACAAAGTGTTTAATTTCAAAATTTTCCTTATTGACACATATTTATTGTATTATCATTATATTAAACTTTCAAGGCCACATAGTAGTCGACTCCGGTTATGTAGGAGGGGTTTTCAGTTGCTAGTCCAAGTGAAGTGTTGTAGTGTCAGGCATTGCCCAATTAAATTTAGAATTTAATATCACAAAAATAAATAAAATAAAACCTAATAGAATTTATTATAAATTAAGCAGAGGGGAATGCTTAATTTATAATGATCCTTAGCTAAATATTATATACAGAGAGGTTTTTATTTCAGTGTACATTAGGAGAAGGGTATACCTGAAAAAAACGCGAGTCAATTGCATTGAATCGATTAATGTGTGTATGTTTTGTTGATTATTTGACATATGTGTGTTTAGTTGTCTGTTATAGGCAACTAAATATACACACATTAATCGGTTCAATACGTTTGACTCGCTTTTTTTGCAGGTATACATAGGGGAAATGTATACTCATAAAAAAAGCTCTCTGTATATATATATATATATATATATATATATATATATATATATATATATATACATAATCTTTATTGACAAACACAATATATTATCTAATAATAATAACCTTTATTAATAGATATACATATAGCAAAAAGTATTACAAAAATATTAAAAATATTACAAAATCAAATGTATTTTTTTATATCTGTTAATTGGCTATCGACTGATATTGTTAGGCGGAAAGACCATTGCTTTCCGCCTAACAATATCTAATTATAATGTAAAATAGTACAATGTAAATCGTAAAGGTTTGGCAATCGAAAAATGGTATTTCCGCCGCTAAATATTATTTTCAAGTATTTTACAATTAAGCATAATTTTCTGTATTTATTTTTGTATAAACTATACTGATTCAACTAGCCCCACCTGTGTTTGTAAATAACAACAGTTTTTGTAAAACAGCCTGTGTTGGCTAAACAATTCTAGCAGTGTTTCTAGAATAAATAAATAAAAAAAAAACAACAGTGAAACTAAAATATTATTGTGTTTTTATTTAATTATTATTATTATTACTGCACGGTAAATCCGTTTTAATGGAAACCAATAGCAATGTTTCATTAATATAAATAAACAAGTGATAAATTGTGTTATGGAGTTAGCCAATCCGCTAGTAAATTATTAATAATAATTATTATTATTTTACAACCTTGTGGCTGCCCGCTCAGCGGGAAGCAGCGCGGGAATGTTTCGAGCGAACTATAAATTTGATTAAAATAAAACAAAAATGGCGATTTAATAGCCAATATATTTTTCTTAATAGCTGAAGGAAGTATAAATTGGTTCTGGTAGAACAGAGATAGAAACGGAGAAAAGCGAAGGCGACCATTTTTGATTGAAAAACGAAAAATTATGCGAAATGTGATTTAATTTATAACTCCAAGTTTAATTGATGCAATAAAGTTATTCAGTCTAATCTGTGTTTTATTGGTTGATTTTTAATAATTTATTCATATTTAATGGTTTTAATATTTAGACATTGGTAGTTCATATTGTATGAAATAAATATGATTAAATTATTAAAAATCAACACAGATTAGATTGAATAACTTTAAATTCTCAACTAGTTTCGGGTTATCAGCCCATTTTCTCTTTTTTTTTTCTTTTCTACTATCATCTCTATTTTTTGAATTAAATTCTCACTTACTCACAAAGTCTATTACTATAATCTCTGTAGCATACAGTATAGATCAAACAAACAATGTATTATCATCTCTACAATATACATATTTTAATTTTTTATTTTTCCGTTGTCTCAATAATAAAATTTAACACCCCTTAATAAATACATTCGCTATAAACATCTCCAATTAAGGTTTCTATTGTTGCAGACATGCCTCAGTCGTCCGCGTTTGGACATCGTACTGAGGATCGCTGCGATGGCCGTAAATTGCGGTTTTAAAACTGTTTTATACGTGGAAATTATGGTCGCGGATTTTATATGCCTGCTCGTGGGACTCGACGGCGTAAAATGTTTTTTAAAAACCGTCGCTAATCCCGAGTTATCGCACAGAGAGGAAGGAAGATTTCTAAACGTGAAAAGGCGCGGAATCATTCCCCCGAGTGAAGGAAGCGAGGTGAGTATGAATTTTTGATGTTTGGGGGATTTTTAAAAAAAATGTGTTACATTTATAGAGATGCAGATTAAAATTAATCTGGATAATTAATTAAAATTAAAATTAAAACACTTTGTTGAAAAATACCGACGTCGACTGCCAAGATCATTCCAGTCTCATCATTACTTTCTCTTCTATTTTGTTGAAATTGAAACTTCGGCGAGTACTATAGAAATCATAATAAATTAAAGAATAAATTATATATTTGTAGATCGTCTTCATTCACGATTTGTTTGAAATTCGAGATATTTAACAAACCATCCACGACAAAAAAAAAACCCTTCGATCCATCCATCCGATATACCCCGTCCGTCAGCATCCTCGCATCCGTCAGAATATCATGTTTCCATTATCGGGCGGGCTCCTGAATGCACCGGGGCTCGTATTCCGGAATGGGCACAATGGGAATCAAAAGGGTTAATACAAATTGCCATTGTTAATGTTAAATGGCCGTGTACGCGAGAGAGGGGGCCGTTTCATATGCAAATTTGCGACCTGTGGGATGTCAACATGTACGCAAATGTTTTTAATGGGATCATTACCTTTGTGTGCGTGCGCCGTACCCCGGAATGAACGCAAAAAAAAATTGTACATGTAACTATTTGCGTTGTTTCGTCGTCGGGCCACCCCTTTTTGTTCAGCGCCTCCGGGGATGGAATGTATGAATGAATAAGGTATGTGCGTTGTTAAATGGAATTAGGTAGCGCAGAGTGGTTCTTTAAATTGTGTGTGTTTTTTTTTAGCAAAAAATTAATTACAAAATATAAACGCTTCAAGTTTATATTTTGTAATTATCTTTGAGGAAAATTAAAATTAAATACTGTCTAAAATAATTTAAAAGAAAAACACTACTTGGTTTTGTTTCACAATTAATACTAAAAAAACTTTCCCATATGTTTCATACTTACATGGATTGAAGAGAAAACTCTGTTTATTTCTTCAAAAACAAGTGATACGAATTCTGCTAATGAAATTCTAATGAATAATTATTTATTTGCCGCGCGGAAAATTTCCTTATAACGCGATAATTTTCTTAACGAGCCGCGCGCGCGATTAAATTGCAAACGTAAAATTTTACATAAAAATCTTTGGAGTAATAAACTCGATTCTATGGGGGCATAATTCAATCATCGGAAAAGAAAATCGCAGCAGGAAATGTTCCGTTTAATTCAGCGGCTGTTGATGCTAATATTCTCTCCAAAACGCTTTGAATATGAGTAATGATAATATATATATAATCTTATATCCTTCTACCGCATATTGCTGTGGGATTAGTAATGATAATACATTTTTTTAAGATTACTTTAATATATTCATTCATTCAATATATTCAATATATACTACTTTTTTCTTCTCGAATCCTTGTACTCTTTCAGGTATCAAACATCTCAGATGATTCATAGTAATCATGATTATCAGGTTATTTAATCACAACACAAAATCTGTTTCAACCGCCTTCATTAAAGTAGCGGAACACACTGGTCCTGAAGACCGAAATGGCCATCGCTAGATGAATGCCGGTTGAACATTTACACTCATACCAAGATCTACATCGTTTTTTTCGAATGTCGTTGTTGTTTTATCAAAGCCTACTAAACATAATACATCGTATGAGATTTAAATCAATCTCAGATGATATAGATTTTGATATTAAATTTATTTTATTATTATTTTTATTATAATAAATGGATAACGACGCAAACGCCATCTTTTATCTAATTTTAATCGTATTATTATGTTCAGTAGGCTTTGATAAAACAACAACGAAATTCGAAAAAAACGATGTAGATCTTGGTATGAGTGTAAATGTTCAACCGGCATTCATCTAGCGATGGCCATTTCGGACTTCAGGACCAATGTGTTCCGATGCTTTGATGAAGACGGTTGAAACAGATTTGGTGTTGTGATTAAATAACTTGATAATCATGATCTACCTCATCGCTCGTTCGTTCAACCAGCATTGATCCAGCGTGTGGATAACTAGCAAACGTCTTGCACTTTCACTAATAAGTAATGGACACATCGATTATAACACAATCGCGTGCATCACAATTTGTCTCCAGAAATAAACGCACACCTACATTCTGGCCATTAAAGCCCGTGTCGAACGCGCTCGACAAAAAACCGTACGTGTTATCCTTACCTCTTCTTCATTTTCCCATCGTTCCTCTTACAAACAAATAACGGGGATCCGATCGTGTTGCGCTCGCGTCCACGAAAATTTATCACTTATTTAAATAAAACCGCGCGCCGACTGGCTTTTGTGAATACTTTTCTTCCCGGTAGAAATCAAGAGGCTGTTATTATTATTATTAGGGGTCACAGGTTATTCCACGTTTCCAATTCCACGACGTTAACCCAAATTTTTAGCGACCGAAAAAAAAAAAACGGAAATCTTTTATGATTCTTCGTTTATTTTTTTTTAAAGATAATTGAGAAATTAATTCAGTGGATTAGTGAAAGGTTTTCGGGAGATATGAGCGAGCGCGCTGAAATGAGACGTTGTTTGAGGTGACATGGAATCGTTTTTAATTAATCGGGTTGAGATGTTTTGGAAATTAGTTTTTGATTCGAGTGAGGTGTGAAATTTTATGCGCTAAAAAAATTAGCGTGTGAAGACAGGTACTACAATCAAACAAAAAACTCACGTCTTTAAGAAAGTAATTCAACCGCGTATTAATTTACGGCTTTATTCATTAAAAGCCAGCATTTTTTAATATCTAATATCTATTTTAAAAAAATATACTTATTTTGCCGTTATTGGCAAATTATTTAAGGCGATTTAGTTCGCGACAGTTGGCGACCCTTTGTTTACTCATTGTTTCCCGAAGATGGCCGCTTCTATTAAAGTCCCCTTCATTTATTCCGTGTTTGCTGAAAATGACCACTTCTATCAAAGTAAGTTTACTTTTTTTATATATAAATTGTGCTTTACTTACATTTTCCACTATTAATTAACCAACGAATCACCATACTTGAAAATTATCACAGCCTTGTAGATTCCTTTCAAATCCTATCTTCATCAAATCAAACATGGTGGGTGAAATGGCATACGCACGACCTATTTCAGGGTCCTAGATGATTGTGAATTGGCCCTAAGTTTCCATTTTCTGCTAGACACATACGCATAGCAGAAAATTCTATGGGGACATAATTTAGTCATCGGAAAGGAAAATCACAGCAGGAAATCGAACAGCTACTAAATTGAATGGAACCATTCAATTTAGTAGCTGTTCGATTGAATGAGAATGGAACCATTCAATTTTGTGGCTGTTCGATTCCGGGTTGATACGAATATTCGTTCGTTTCATTGATAAAATACTTATTTAGCCGTTATTGGCAAATTATTTAACGCGATTTAGTTCGCGAAAGTTGGCAACCCTTTGTTTACTCAGTGTTTCCCGAAGATGGCCGCTTCTATTAAAGTCCCCCTCGTTTATTCCGTGTTTGCTGAAAATGACCACTTCTGTCAAAGTAAGTTTACTTTTTTTATATATAAATTGTCCTTTACTTACATTTTCTACTTTTCGAACCGCCCTAATTGAAGATTGTCACAGCTTTGTAAATTCCTTTCAAATTCTATCTTCATCAAATCAAACATGGTGGTTGGAATGGCACACTTGGATTAATTAAGGGCCTGGGAACGAATTGTCAATTTATTGAATGCGATTTAGTTCACGAAAGTTGGCAACCCTTTGTTTACTCAGCGTTTCCCCAAGATGGCGGCTTCTATTAAAGTCCCCATTCATTTATTCAGTGTTTCCCGAAAAAAGACCCCTTCTATCAAAGTAAGTTTACGTTTTTTTTATATATAAATTGTCCTTTACTTACATTTTCTACTTTTCGAACCGCCCTAATTGAAGATTGTCACAGCTTTGTAAATTCCTTTCAAATTCTATCTTCATCAAATCAAACATGGTGGTTGGAATGGCACACTTGGATTAATTAAGGACCTGGGATCGAATTGGCAATTTATTGAATGCGATTTGGTTCGCGAAAGTTGGCAACCCTTTGTTTACTCAGTGTTTCCCGAAGATGGCCGCTTCTATTAAAGTCCCCCTCGTTTATTCCGCGTTTGCTGAAAATGACCACTTCTGTCAAAGTAAGTTTACGTTTTCTTATATATAAATTGTCCTTTACTTACATTTTCTACTTTTCGAACCGCCATAATTGAAGATTGTCACAGCTTTGTGAATTCCTTTCAAATTCTATCTTCATCAAATCAATCATGGTGGTTGGAATGGCACACTTGGATTAATTAAGGGCCTGGGAACGAATTGTCAATTTATTGAATGCGATTTGGTTCGCGAAAGTTGGCAACCCTTTGTTTACTCAGTGCTTCCCCAAGATGGCCGCTTCTATTAAAGTCCCCATTCATTTATTCAGTGTTTCCTGAAAAAGACCACTTCTATCAAAGTAAGTTTACGTTTTTTTTATATATATAAATTGTGCTTTACTTATATTTTCTACTAGTAATTAACGAACGAACCACGATCCTTGAAGATTACTTAGACTGTGGTAATGGTGCTTCGTTGGTTAATTCCTTTCAAATCACATCTTCATCAAATCAAACATGGTGGGTGGAATGGCGTATTAGTATTAAGGACCTGGGAACGAATGGAAACGAGATTAATCATGGGATTCATTCACTATCGCCAGGGATTATGGTTTTTCCGTATATGATCTGTTTCCGAATCGTTCCTGGGGCCTTACTCCTGAAATTGATCGCACGTTTCGGTTAAATTCGCATGGAAATTCCTAACCAGACGACAAACTCAATGATAGTAAACGACAGATTCCGTACGATAAAAACGTACGACCTATTTCAGGAATACAAGACTATTGTGAATAATTTCCATTTAATGCCAGACACATACGCCCAGCAGAAAATTCTTTGGGGATATAATTTAATCATCGGAAATGAAAATCGCAGCGGGAATGGTTCCATTTAATTTAGGGTTATTCGTATCAACCCGGAATCGAACATTATTTAGTTTTATTGATTAAATACTTATTTTGCCGCAACCGGCAAATTATTTAATGCGATTTAGTTCGCGACGGTTGGCAACCCATTGTTTACTCGGTGTTTGCTGAAGATGGCCGCTTCTGTCGACGTAAGTGTTTTTAATTTATAAATCGTGTTTTACAGTTTCAATCCAGTTATTGAGACATAACATAAAACGGTATTTCGAAAAGTGTTGCTTCGTGTTTCAACTTTGTATTAAGGATGACACCAGCGGTAAGCAAATTTGTTTCCTCGTTTACTGGCCGCGTTCAGCAGACTCCTCCGGAGCGACCGGAGCGACCGGAGCAACCGATAGAACGTTTAAATTTAGTAATATGTTTCAGTTAGAAGTGAATAATTGTAGAATATAACAGAGTTTATGCTTTCAGTTAAATTCAATAACCAATAACGGCATTTAGGTTAGTTCCACCAGAGACCGATGGAGTCTGCGATTTTGTTTATTTAAAAAAAATAAATTGTTAACTTATTTGTGTAATTATTTGTATTGAATTTGGAAGTAGTTATAATATCACAATAATTTTATTTAACGATCACGCATTTTTATTTAAATTTAAAACAAAAAATCTAATTAATAATAATTTTCCTAATACAAGGAATTATTACTAATATAAACATAATTTCGAAATCGTTCCGCGCCGGATAATTCGAGCAATTAATATAAAATTCCTTAATAATCTCGATTGGATTAAATAAAAAAAAAAACTAAAAGAAGAAAATGGTTAATGAACCATAAAATTCGAGAACACCGAGCATAAAAATCCGAATTAATTGTACGTTCCCGTAGGCCTCCAGACGGACGGTCTGTAGGCTTATGGTAATCACGTCTTCATCTACGCCCCCATGATTACGATTATGCTCAGATTAAATGCCCAAATTTCACGGTTCGTTTCCATTCCATTTGTGACTTTCGGAAATTAGCCGGCCCGGTTTTATTATAGGGGTTGATTGAAATATAACATCACGATGGATTTAAACGGCGGAATTGATTGAAATTCTCTGATTTTAACAATAAATTAATGTGATATTAGTAAAATAGTATTCATTCACTTGATCACAGTTATTTAAATAATAATTATAATTTTTTTTAATTATTACTTTCTAATATATGTTATACCCCTACACCATCATTATGGTAGATGGGGATTTTAGATTGTATATATACAGAGAGGTTATTTTATCAGTATACATTAGGGGAAGTATATACATGCAAAAAACGCGAGTCAAATGCATTGAACCGATTAATGTGTGCATGTTTAGTTGATTATTTGGCATATGTGTGTTCAGTTCCGTGTTATATGCAACTAAACATACATACATCAATGCGTTTGACTCGCGTATTTTGCATGTATACATAGGGGAAATGTACACTGATAAAAAAGCTCTCTGTATATAATATATGTTATGCATTATTATTTTTGTATGATTTTAGAAAGATTGTGTTACATTAGTATTAATTTATTATTATTTAAACATGCACTTAGATATAATGAGTCTCAGTAAATTACGAAAATGACCTACGTAGAAAATCCGTGTCGTTAAGTTTATTTTATTTCCTTTTCCCTCGTCTTTTTTTTCTAAATATATAAAGACATTAAATCGTGGGTTGAATTATTTGTGGCATTAATGTTAATCACGGTGAGCTTTAAAGCTGCGAGCCATGAATTCAATAGAAAATTATGCAAACAAATTATGATATATGTGCACACCTCACGCCTCATAAATAATTCAGAGACCTTTTGTAATTATATCTTTAGGAGTTAATCAAAGTTACACTCTGTCGCTATCTCTCGTGCATCTTTAAAATCAATATAATGATAATGATGATAATAATAGAGGCGTGAGATTTTATATTGATTTATTGGTTTGTAATGTCGGGTTTAATTACGCTCTGGATAAATATGAAAAAAAATTTCATGTTTGGGATTGGGAGATCAAAATCCAGCGTATTTTGGTTTTCCTGTAAATAAAATAAATGTGAAAATAATTTATTAATTATTTTCAAATCATTTTTTTATTTTCTGCCAACATTTATTTTATTAAAAATAAACGTTGGCAGAAAGACCTCGGGTCGATAGCCTATGAAAGAACAACCTCAATTTATATACCGTATTATATTATACAATACTGTACTTAATATAATGTAAAAGTCCCTTGAATAAAGATATTTGTATATATAAATAAATGTTAATATTAATAAAACAAATTTATTAAATTTTAGAAATATACGTTTCCAGTAAGAAAATTACATCCGCATATTTGAAAACACTTTATACTTTCCATTGTACTTTTCACCTTTTACTATTACACAACGCACATAACTATTTAGCTCCCTGAACTTTGAATTTTCGAAGTAATTAGTAAACATCTTTACAAAGGGGCTCAATTAACACGCTGCAGGAAAATGAATGCAACGCATCGATTACGCTTACACAGACGTTTGTTTCCATATCTGGTATTAATTAAGTTTCTCTTTGGCGGCTTCTTAAAACAATCACCAAATATTTGATTCTGTAAAACATTTGTGGTCGTTCGCAGTTCGTAATGGTGTATTTCGTAAATTGGTGCAGTGTTTGTTAAAAGTTTGTAAATAAATGTACCTACTCAGTTAATTAGCTAGTCGATAAATTACGATAGATAATAGAAATGAGTTATTAAATAAAAATATATTTAAATTTAAGAAATATTTTTTATTGGCTGTTGTTTTAATAATTAATTTAATTTATTTTAAGGAAATCTCCTTTCTACAAAATTATAAGCATTTACATAAATCATCACAAAAAATAAATACACAAATAAGCCAACTTTATCCCAAGTGGTTCGACAGTTCGAAATTAAGTGTGGTACGGTAATCTCAGTTGTTAATTTCTATTCAAAAACAATTTCTACAAATTCCCTCTGTAATTTATTCAGCGACGATTTGTTCGGATAATGACTCGTCTCCCCGAGAGACAATTCTAATTCTCTATTGATATTCACTGTTAAATATTTCATCTGCGGTCTTGCAAGATTACACACACACGCCCTGTTCTTTGTTTCTTCGAGCCATTATATTATTAAATACGAATGCATTCAATTTGTTCATTCAAATGGCTGGCGTGTAATCTATATTATGATATGGAAATTGTCGTGCGCGCCGGCGACAACCACGACGACACTTTCTAATACTACAAGTCGGAGAATTTATTAAAAATAAAAATAAAAGGAAACAATGGTAAAAAGTTAGTTGAGTGAGAGTTAAGTAACGATATTCATTGCTTAAATAATTTATTACAATGAAATTAAACAAGGAAAATTTCTGGCAATGATCAATAAAATTCGATCAATCCCTTTTTCCAACTGCAAAAACACAGTAGTACTGCTGTGCAACAACAAATATCTATTGTGTAATCCAATGTTCGGCGGGGTAAATGCTCGGGAAGTAGTTGTTTCAATAGATGTTTGTAAAACTTACAGTGTAAGTATTTTTTGCAGTTGGAAAAAGGGTTTGATTGAATTTTATTGATCATTGCCAGAAATTATCCTTGTTTAATTTCATTGTAATTTAAATAACTGCAAACGTGTGAATCATCTTTGTTTCATTTTATTTAAATAATATATGTATTAATTTTATTTTGTAAGAAATAATTGGGATTTTATGAATGTATTTTTATATATTAAAAATCTTTATTATAATCGATTATTTCATATTTGATTATTAAAATAATTGATTACTTAATTAATCGACCAAAGAAATTATCTGTGTGTTAAATAAAAATCATCACCGATTGCTTGAACAACGTGTAGTTGATAGGGATTTTATTAAATTGACGATTCTCAATGAAATTAAATCCTCAAAAGTTATAATTTTTGTGTTTTTTTAATTTTAAGAAAATCGCAATAAAATTCGTATTTTTTCGCATTAAATTGAAAATATCTCAAAAACTGTGGATGGGGTATTTTCTGTTTTTGGCATATTCTGAAAGATATAAAGCTTTCCTTTATATCCCAAGTTAGTTTCATGAAGATACCCCAAAGATTATAATTTTTTTAATTGAAATATGCAGAAAATTTCATTAAAATTTGTATTTTTTTGCATTAAATTCAAAATATCTCAAAAACTGTAAATGGGATATTTTCACGTCACCACAATTCTGGTTGTTAACTATTCTTAAATCACTTTGATTTGGTTCTCATTGATCACTTGATGAAACATTTTAACTAATATTGAAATTAAAGGCACCAAGGATTTTATTTCCTTGATAATGATGATAAGTCGAAACTAGTTGGAAAATAAAAAATAAATAAAACAAATCAATTTCGAATTTAATATTAATCTTAAATCTTTGAAAGGAATATAATCTCGAAATCTTTTTATTAAAAAAAATGGTGGTTGAATTATGTTAAAATTTGAATCGAAAAGAATAATCTTGAAATCTTTATATTGAAAAAAGAAAAAAACTTGTGGTGGTTGCGTTACATTAACATCTGATTCGAGAAGAAAATAATCTTGAAATCTTGTTGTTAAAAAAAATTGTCCACCGACTGAATAAATTGACAATACCGGAGCTTTTTTTTTGAAAGTGAAATCCTGACTCTGTGCTTTATCCAATGGGTCGAACGAACTTCCTCCACAGATAACGCATCTTAAATATTTATGCATAACGCAACAATTACAAAAGAGAATCGCTATCTAAATGAATCTCGCACCACCGTAACGAGTTTTGCATTGCGTAAGAATCCGTTTTTTTTTTGTTCATTTAATTTCGCCGCGTTCTGGCTAATTGGCCGATAAAATTGATTCGATTTTTTCTGCCTGTGCGCGTATCGCGGGAAGAAAGTCCGGCGAAACTGGTTTTAAATGAACGGAATAAAAAAAATGTATGTATATATAAACAACACAAAATTAACAAGGTAATATTTGATTTACTAATTTCGCGCGGTAATTGGATTTCGACATTAAGCCACGGGTGGTTGGGGAATTATTCGTGGAATTAATGACGGTAATTGCTGTTTTTTTTAGTATTGTCAGTGTAAGTGATGTGAAATGTCTTATTTTTTTTGTTTGAATGATAAGCGTTAAATTAATGGGAGAAATAATATACAGGGTGATCCGTTTTTAATCTATTAATCTATTCCTGCGAGTGGTCTGTAAATTTGGATCTTCTTTCACATTTCTTATTTAAATATTGTATGAAAGTCGGACAGAATAGATTAGGCAGCTTCTGTTTGCTAACCTTATCGTTTATTATCTCTTTTACTCTATCTTTCTCCATTCTTCTCTGATTCGCTATCTTCACTGAAACCGACCTGAGAGAACCCATCCCAGTACCACACTCAAAAAATTTGTGAGGAATAATAATAATAATAATAATCCTATGGATTGGCTCTAGTTATAATTTGGAGATATTCCAGTCGATAATGGATTGGGTTTAACTCCCTTAAATTAACAGAACGAACACAAGACGTATCATAAAGAAAGAGCATGATCCTATACACTGAAAGGTAGTATAGGATCATGCTCTTTCTTTATGATACGTCTTGTGTTCCTTCTATTGATTTTCATCTACGGATGGGTAGTTAATAGTAAATAAAAATTAGTTGGAAATAAATTATTTCCACATTTAGTTCTGTTCAAATTATTTAAATAACCGTGATCAAGTGAATGAATACTCTTTCTATTGCTTAAATTTTGAAGGAATACGTGGGATATTAACTTATTAGCCATTTTCATAAGATGTAATTACATAACTCGACATCAGCAATCGTCTATTATTTTTTTCTTCTTCGATATCGACACTTGAATAAAACCCAGTAGTATACTTCTCCACTACAAAAAGCACAGAATGCATTTCCTTTCTGCCTCAACATAATAGCCTCGTGTAGGGATTACCACAATGCACCGCGCCGCTCATCAAAGACACGCGCATTTCTTTTTTTCTTGCTCCACGTTCTTCTTCTCGTTTTGTTCTTTCTCGCAGCACAGGCACTCTTTTTGTCTGGAATTAAGCCGACAAAGGGAGCACCCGGACCCCGCTAATAACACCTCTTCCTCAGGTAGTCCAGTGGCGTACCGCCGACGTGCCATTAAGTGTAATTTGAGAGCGGATTGAGTTTTAATTGTGCGAAGATGGAGAAGAGGTATAGGGGAGAGGAGAAGATTCACGCTCCACTTGCCCGAGCACCTGAATTCCGTCATCCGTAATTGGCCAGCGCGTTTGTCTCGATCATTATGTTGATGATGTCCGTCGTCGAGGAGGAAAAAGTTCTCTGGTAGTTTGTGCGGACGGTCTGGCTTTCAGAGCATGACTAAAGACCAAAGGTTATTTCCGGGGAGGAGATTTGTGATGTTGGTTTAGATTATTTCACAATTTTCTTTAATCCCCTCAGAAAAACGCAAGAAGATTTTCACACCAACCCCTGTGTTGATATCTCAAACAATACAAAATGAAATACCTAAATACATTTTGTATTGTTTTAGATATTAACACAGGGTTGGTGTGAAAATCTTTTCGTGTTTTTTTGTTGTTGTACAAGCAATGGAAGTGTGTGTTTTTACTGCCCTAGCACCTCAGTCATCTGGCTTCTTCCATAACTGTTGTTGACCTTCTTCCGAATCTGCTGATTATTAATCATTTGCCTGATCTGTGCAGCCGAAACAATTGTAGCAGCGTCTCTACAATAAATTTTGTGGAACTTAAAAAAACCGTTGTTTTATTTACAAATAGTATTAAATAAATAATTTAAGGCTGAAAGACCACTGGTCGATAGCCAATTTGTGAAATTTATTATGTATAATATAGTAATGTAATGGTTTCCTAACGTATTGTGTATATGCTGTTTCAATTTCACAAATAAAGATGTTTGTATATAAATAATTTATTTATTAATTAATTATTTTCAAATTATTTTTAATTAATGAATAAACACTCTTTTCTATTATTATGAATATTTTATTTGTTAAATTCATATCCTTATTATTCTGTAAAAAAAAAATAATTCGATTAACCATTTACGATAAATTAAACGGCTGTGAATAATTGCTTCGTTATGGGAACCGACGTTTGGCCTGAATTCTTCGCGAATGCCACTTTTATCCATTTTCCTAGACAAATATTAACAGACCAACAGACCAATCGACCGAAATAATTGGCTCTTTTTTGTCCGACTCCGAGAGAAAGGCCATTAAAATTAAACGACAATCATCGATGAAGCAAAAAAAACACACAGCGTCAGTTTCATTTTTTGCATCTGCAACCCATTAAAAGCATTAAGAAAATTGATATAATTTTGTAATAGCAATAAATTGCTGCTAAAAAATTTTTTTAAACGTTTTAATATTCTTGGAATATACTGTGCACAGAAATTATATTCGTTATGGATACTTCTGGATGGGATATATGTCTAATATAAATATATATAAAAAAAACGAATTAAAAAAAGATGATCCTTCCTTGGAATTGCCCTCATTGCCAAAATTTCAGAAGCAAGGTCAATTGTGAAGAGTTTCTGATTCCCAAACCTCTGTTCCATATGACTAAAAGTATAATCCCGTTGATTTTCATTTGGATAAAACTGAATATTGAGCCACCCATGCTTATTGTGATCAAGAAGCAAAATAAATAAATAAATGAAGCCTATTTAAATTTTTGTACTCAATTCTTAATTATGTGTGACTTTATAGTAACTGTTTGTAGCTAAATTGTATCACTTTTTTTGTACTCAATTGAAGTCGTGTAAATGATTTAGAAAATTTCGTTTCAGAAACATAATTATGTTTAATAATCGCGTACGCGCAGATCGCTTGGCGTTGAGGTGAAAATTTGTTAATTATACGCGATAATATATAATTAATTAAATTAATATGTAAATGCGTAATTATACCCAATTAAAACTAATTTCCATACAGAATTTTTGATCAGGACGAAAATTCTTTAGTTTCTTTTACAGCCCATTAAAATGCAAAATGAAACAAAAAAGATGAATAAACATAAAAATCCCAAGATGCCATTTTGATAAACACTCCCATCGAGGACCGCGTAAATCCGTTAGAAATGATCATCTCGGTTGCTCTCCGCATTCGGAAATTATTTATTAATGTGTGTGCGTACGCGTGGATGATAAAATTTACAATAAACACGATTCGTTACGACCCGAAAAACTTTACATATTCCTCGGCTTTTTCTTGCGCAATATTTCACGGAGGACTGCATGCGGTTTCTGAACGGTTTTAAGAGGGTGTTTTCACACGTTTAGTTTGAATTATTGAGGTTTTACGCTGTGTGAATAGCCCGCGTTTGGGTGGAACGAGTGTTCCTTCACACCTTTTCGAAATTCACGTCTTTTCTTTTCTTGTGCTTTCCGCTCGTTCTTTACGAGCTGTGATGTATTGTGTTCCTTACGAAATACAAATTTTAGGTGGAAGAAATTAAGGAATTTATGATGTTGGAAATATTTTTATGGTTAATTTAAATCATTCATCAAATAATATTAATAATATTATTTCTCTATGCTATGTTTGTATTTGATTATTGTATATCTGTTCTGTAATTGAGACTTGTTTCCTGTTGGACAATAAAGATTTATTATTATTATTATTATTTATTATAATAAATCCAAAAGAAAACACATACTAATAACAAGACAATATTTAATTATTTAAATAATATGTTATTTAAATAATTAAGCTCTCCACAACCAACATAAACAATAAATTTAAAAATTACGTCAATTAATATTTATAAATAGAAAAGAGTATTATTTAAATTATGTAAGACATAGCTGTACTGACGAGATATAGATCCCGAAACACGTGTCTGCAGATGGCCTTATATTAAGTAACGTTCCTTTTGTTGTTTTTACATTAAATTTTTCTCGGATCAAAATTTGTTGCATTATGCAATATTTTATTGATGTGCAACAGCAGGTGTACATTATGTAATTCAATGTCCGGCGTGGGTATTTGCCCGGGAAGTAGTTGTTTTAATGTACATTTGTTTATTACGTAGCGTAAGTCAAAAGTCACAGAGCTAAATGTGAAAATAATTTATTAATTATTTTCAAATCATTTTTATTTAATATAATTAATATTTATAATAAATTAAATAAAAATAATTGGAAAATAAGTAATAACAAAATTCGTAGTATTTTTTTTTAAATAGTACTTTTTGAAAGCATTTCTTTTTAGCCGATGTGTTGATTTGTTGTGAGTTACGTGAAGAACAATTAAAAATAAAACACTTTGTATTCAAGTAAAGCAAGGAATACAAAATGTTTCATTTTTAATAATTTCTTTTTAGGATGAGATTATTTTTTTTTTCTTCTCTTATTTATTGTTGTGTATTTCAATAACGATCATTAAAATGTTCGAATAATTAAAATTTCATTTCGGATTAACCCAGTTCGTTTCAATTCCCTCCCAGTGTGAGAATGAATGGCTCGGGCGAATTAATTCGGCCGTTTGTATGCATTGTCTAAGTTTCGCTTAGAAAACAGTTACAACTTGAAATTAAGGTAAACTCGACGACACAAACGCAAACACGGCGAGGTAATTAAAATGGAAAAGTCCCGATGTTTCTTGTATACAATGAGAGGTGTCTCGTTATGAATTAGGAAAGGAAATGTTTAAACTAATCGTAATTTATAATGGCTAAAGTTAATATAGCAATTAACAACAATATAAAATTTAGAAACAAAACTCGTTCTTACCATTACTAGACTTTTAGAGGGAACTAGTCTTCCTTTGAAACAAAAAAAAAATAGGTCGATGGATCAAACCATTCGTCTTGCGACGTTTTTTTTTTTATTTCGTGTTGAATAAGGAGTGTCGATTTTCGTTTATGTTACAGAGAGATAACGTGTAAAAATGTTTGAAAGTATTATAAATATTTACATGTTTAATTGTCAAATAAGAGGAGGGCAAATACGCATAAGATTACTTCCTCGGCACATGCTCGGGCGAGCGTATCTCACTTCCTTCCATGAATGGAGAGATTAGACGGGATTTACATATTTCTTCTTGTTTTCAATTGGAATCATGTAAATACCACACCGGTGTTTACATATATGTTAAATATTAGTTTTAATAATCTGTTAGATAAAAATAAATCGGTGGATTTATTTGAAACATAAGTATATTTAAATCAAGCCAGCCGTTTATTAGTTAGTTAGCATTAAATATATTTTTTTTATGTTATTAGCCTAAGTGCAATTGTAACTAATAAACGGCTGGCTTGATTTAAATAGACCTCTCCTGCTTCGGATAAATCCACCGAACAAAAGGGTACAAAAAAGGGCACCAACAAGTCCCTGCACATATACAGGGATTGAAATGCGCAGCTGGGATTAGAAGAGCAAATCTCCACGGAAGCATAACAAATCGCGATTTGAGCCCGGGAAGGGGTTGCCCCCGTGGCTCACACAATGAGACCGAAACCCAAACACAAATCACAGACTCTGACTATATTTATGCATGTGTGCGTAATTCCGATCCATTCATGAAAGAAGACTGCTACAGCAGAGCGAGAGGATGGGATCCGCAGAGTGGAAGTAGTGGTGGAAATGCGCGCTCTTCAAACCGCAGAGCGCTAGCACTAGCTAGATGGTGGAAGCAGAGGAGTTCTTGCTTGCTACAAGTGCTCGCGACTCCGACAGTCTGAGTCTGACTCCGGTTTCGGCTCCGGATTTGTGATCAGATGAAAGCAAACTGTTGCCGCGATAACAGCACTGGAGGCTTTGATGTGTCCGCGCGTACTCCGGGCACGAGACCACGCGGATGCCGGTATGTTCTTCCGGAATGAGTTGCACTTTGTATCGAGAAATTTGCAGTGACGAGTGATTGTGTTTTTGGGTGGTTTGTTTCATTCTGTCTCCCAGTGAGGATATGTAATTTTATTACATTCAGGAAATTATTTAATTGGTAAGTGCTTTACTTCTACATTAATACATTTAAGAACACAATTAAACACATGCATAAGATATTTTTATATTCTCGTAAAAATGGTTTATTTTTGCTTCCTGGACATGTATTTAAAATATTTCCAATTCGACTCGAATCACCTTGTATAATAGATTTAAAACTATGGGCAACTTTTTCCCAATTATAAAAGTAAATACAATAATAACCAGCGGAATCGAAGCGAATTGTAATATTATTAATTAATCGAAAAATGAATGCAAATCTTTATTTCTGAGAGTTCAATTAAATTATATGACAATATTTAAATCATTGCAATAATTTTGAAATTGTTACGCCTAAGAAAATGGCAATCGATCGTCGTTTCGGTATTTCTGTCTTTATTTAATCATTACAATTTGTGATCCCTAATTTTAGACGCATCATTCCCGCAAATTGGTGTGTTTTTAATATAAATTCAATCTTTTGTATAATATTACATCAAATTATTATTAGAATTCAAATAACAAATAATTTAATCAACAACAATTTATATCATGTTGTTTAATACCTTCATTTATGTTCTATTTAGAAATTTAATAAGCATGAATTACATATAGCTAATTGTGTTTTTTTACATTTGTAAAAAAAGGCGAATTCCTATATATATAGGCGATAATAATAATTCGTGTGTTTCCCGGCGCTTCCACCAAAACGTCAACCACATTCAATAAGCACATTATTTATTATTTCATTTATAGGTGAATATAATTTGTTATCCCTACACCACCATTATGGTAGATGGGGATTTTAGATTATATATATATATATATAATTTGTACCTAACGTACACTTTTAGATATTTTACACAAAATTTAATACATTGCCATTTTAAAAATCAAAATATATATTTTTTTTATTTCCATCCCGAAAGATATTTACATTTATTTGTGTCTATCACACATTGTGTTAAGTGTGGATAGGAATACTCAGAGTGTGATGATTCCAAAGAGTCGTCGTCGTTTAACAAGAAAACTTTATTTACAATTTTTTTACTCATATCCCGAAAAATATTCACACTTTTTGTGTCTATCACTCACACATAATTCTTGCTAGCGTGGTACCAAGCGAAATTCCACATTAGATCTAAATTTTCTTGTCGGTGCGAGGGTACGACTCACCCCCGACGCACGCAAGTGCTAATACACTGTTTTTCCCATATATCTTGAAGAAATATAAACCTAATACTTACAAAGTGTTGTTATAAACAATTTATTAATTTACTTTGTCGCTATTTAGATAAATTAATTAACTCCTCGAATAAACCGCTCATGAAATTGGACATGAACTGCAATGAAAGCACGTCTTTAATTGGCACTTACCTTTAATTACGCGTCATTTAAAACTTAATTGATTATTGTGTTCTTTGATGGATGTGAAATTGAATTCATCATGTGTGATTTCTTCTCGGCTAAGGAAACTCGATTTTGCGCAGGAAAGCCGTTTGGAAAATCAAGAATTTATTTCCTTTTCCTGGTTTGATTATAACGAAATCCCTATTGATATTTAAATACAGAACTTATTTAACAACATCGATTTATTTATTTACATAAAGACACAGAAGGCGTGTACACATTTCTATAACGTGAGTATTGGATTATTATTGATAAGAAATGTTTCTACTTCTTTATATATAGTGTGGATTATTTTTACAAATTATTCACATAAACTATAAATATAAGGAAGTAGAAGCCTTAACTTTCTTATATTTATAGTTTAAGTTAATGTAAAATGTTTGTATGTTTACTTAGTTCGATAATAACAAGTTATTAAATAAAAATGATTTGAAAATAATTAATAAATTATTTCCATATTTAGCTCTGTGACTTACGATACGTAAATACGTTAAAAAATGCACATTAAAACAACTACTTCCCGGGCAAATACCCACGCCGGACATTGAATTACATAATGTACACCTGCTGTTGCACATCAATAAAATATTGCATCATGCAACAAATTTTTATCCCAGAAAAATTTAATGTAAAAACAACTAAAGGAACGTTACTTCACTTGGTCACAGTTTTTATAATAACAAATTATTTTTTGTAAACTTATAGACTGTCTATTTATTTATTAGAATATAATGTGAAACCTAATCAAAAACTTTTCTCAAAAGATACTACAAAAGGCTAATAAAACCTGCCTAATAAAACATTACCACATTTTCTTTCTGATAGCCTTATGAAAAACGAAAAGGTATTTGTGTTATTTTTCTTTATTGATCAATCAGCATTTCTGGCCGATTGTTTCCCTTTTATTTCTAATACTCAACAATAAATTCTTCTTGTTTTTTTTTATTCCTTCCTTCAAATTAATGAGGTGTAGAAAGCCGTCGATTTCCTCTCAGCACCGGTGAGCCCAAAAGGAAACAGTGTTTGTCCAAGAGCGTGACGCCTCGACGCCAACAGAAGAGGAGAATAACGCGGTGAACGCGGTCAAACATGAAACCATTTAATGGTCCAAGTCGGCACAAATCAAAGGCACAAAAAAAAAACAACTAAACAATAATCCTCGAAAAAGATTAGGTATACCTACCTATGCGCCAGCGGTGCGTAGGATTGTGTTATTTATCGTAACCGTGGCGAATCCTCTCCACCTTTTCAATTGTAAACAAAGCAGCGGGGTTTTCTTTTTTTTTAGGTTAAACAATAGTTTACAATCCAATGTCTTCCAATTGAATCCAAAGTTATACGCGTGTATGCTATCTATAATAATTAATCCGATTCCATCCGTTGCTGAATTGTTTGTACACTTGTCATGTAAATAGCGCGATTTTTGCAAGAGTCGATTCCATCCGATGGCGGCATCTGGCGAACGCAGAAACTGTACACTATTATTAATTGAAGCGTGTATCATTCATACAGGATGTGTGCCCGATGCAAATTTTTTCGCGCCACAACGTGATGATCGTCGCTCTCACAAAGAACGACTTATTACACTTAATTGATTTTCATGAATGTCACACATTCGTTGAAAAACAAGCAAATGTTATAACAAAATATAGTTTATGGTTAGTGAATTATAAATTATTATTTACACTAATATAGTTTAGTTAAGTTAAATTAAGTTTGATTTAAATCAAAAAATGTTTCATCACGGGTTAAGTGAAAAATTAATTAAACACCTTGTTCGTTATTGGCTATTTGGTGCAATTTAATCCAAAATTAATCTTTTGTCTCGCGGTGTCATTATTTGGTGCATATATTATAATTATTTTCTCGAAAAGATAAATTAATGTGGCCAAAGTTGTTCGCCGTTGACTAACAAGTGGGCGTTGTTGCGTCGAGCTAATAATCTGGTCTATAGGTACTAATAGCTTGTCGTCGAGTGTCTAGATCAAACACTAATTGGTTCTTTTATGCTGACAGTTTGATAGAAATTGATTAAAAAATATTAATATAAAAAATATAACGGGGAGCTTATGACGCGATTGTCCACAACCATCTTTCACACTTCGATAATGACCAATTGTTGAGGTGAGCAACATCACCCCCAAAAAAGTCATCATAGATGACGTGGAACTGCTTCCGAAATGATTGGTTAAAGGCAGAACAATAGATCTTAAAGATCACAATTCAAGAGAGGCTTTCTTGAACTGTAATCTTTAAGATCTATTGTTTTGCCTTTATAACCTAAACGCACAGAAATATTTCATTGAGGTGTTAGAATATCGCACAGAAATATTTCATTGAGGTGTTAGAATATCACCTCAATGAAATATTTCTGTTAATAATCAACAAAGAATCCAAGTTTCAAACGACCGCGGGCATCCGCTCGGCGAGGAAACGCCATTCCTCGTGCTGATTGGAGCACTCAACACCAATATTAATGCCTTTCAACTTCGCGGAATTCCATAAATCTTCTTCCACAAGTGATTAGCTATTGGCATTCGATGTGTGCCATCGCGGCTAAATGCGCTCAGCAATCCGATCGTCAATCTGATCGACACATTTTTTATGCATTCATGTCAACGACGACGCAGCAGTCAATATGTGTAAACTACTAAACGCACAAGACTATAAACTTCAAAAGAAAAAAATAAATAACGAGATTAGAAAAGATTGAAGTTGGACGTTTTCTTCTTTCTTTCTTGTAAGACTTTCATGGATGTTACTTCCTGAAACAGTTCAGATTTTAATCATTACAAGACGTTCTCGAATTTATAAACATTTTTTTTCTTGTGAGTTGATGTTACTTCTTGTAACACGTGTAATTTTCATGAAAATATCTCAAAAATTATAATTATTGTGATTTTTTATATATTTTGGAATAAAATTTATTGAATCCGAAATTGAATGGGAATTATCTCAAAAACTACGAAAGGGGTGATTTTATATTTTCACATATTTCGAAAGAGCAAAGTTTTTGTCGTATCTCCAGGAAGTTTCATGAAGGTATCTTGAAAATTATAATTATTGTGATTTTTTTTTAAATTCCAAATTATAGAAAATTGGAATAAAATTAATCGAATCTGACTTTGAATGGGAAATATCTCAAAAATTACAGTTGGGACATTTCTAGTTATTTACGTTTTCTGAAAGAGCGAGCTTTGCTTCGTATTTCAAAAAAGTTTCATGAAGATATTTTGAAAATTATAATTATTGTGATTTTTTAAAATTACAAATTATAGAAAATTGGAATAAAATTAATCGAATCTAACTTTGAATGGGAATTATCTCAAAAATTATCGCTGGGACATTTCTAGTTATTTACGTTTTCTGAAAGAGCGAGCTTTGCTTCGTTTTTTCAAAAAAGTTTCATGAAGATATTTTGAAAATTATAATTATTGATTTTTTAAAATTGTAAATTATAGGAAATTTGAATAAAATTAATCGAATCTGACTTTGATAGGGAAATATCTTAAAAACTATGGATAGGGTAGGATACAAGAGGACAAAAAAGGTTTTCTAACTTTCATATGTTGTAATTTAATTAGTAACTGAAATTTTCAGTTATACAAACAAAGCAAAAGTGTTTTTATTATCACAAACTTTCCTTTGTTCAATCATCGCAATGGTCCATTTTTTTAAAATAATTTACTGCATCTCTCAAACCTCGCGTAATATTTAATATTATCCCCAATAAATCACCGAATCAATTTCACAACACTGTCCACATCAAAATAATCGCCGGAGCATTCGTCAAACTCCCTCGCCGCGCAAAGTGGCAATTTCATTTAATTTATCGCCACTCAACCTTTCTCTTCGATTATTTCGCTCCTCGCCAGCTAGACGAAACCGTTCCCATTTTTTCCGTTTGTTGTTGTTGTTTGTTTCGTTGTACGGCACGCATTTGTGCCATTGTTCGAGCAAGGATAATTGAAGTAAATTGATTGTGATTTATCGCCGGGACCTTTCTCGTCTATCCTCTCGTTTGCCTGTAATTTGATTTGAATGAAAGAAACAACGAAAAAATGGTAGAAATGTTGTTTTATTGATGAGAGAAAGGATGCAGGAATGGTTTTAATTAATTTGGTATATTTAACAAGTTCACAATAATAAATAGAAAAGAGTGTGTGGAAATAATTTATTAAAACAATTAATAAATTATTTAATAATTCATTAAAATAATTAATAAATTATTTAATAATTTATTAAAATAATTAATAAATTATTTAATAATATATTAAAATAATTAGTAAATTATTTCCACATACTCTTTTCTATTTATTATTGTAAACTTGTTGAATATATCAAATTTTTTTTTATTTATTTACGGGAAAACCCCTTTTTACAAAAACAGTTTAATTAATTAAAACCATTCCTGCATCCTTTCTCTCATCAATAAAACAACTTTTCTACCATTTTTTCGTTCTTTCTTTCATTCAAATCAAATAATTAATTATTAAATTATTTCCACACACTCTTTTCTATTTATTATTGTAAACATTTTTATTTAATATATTTAAATAATAAAAATGAAATAAGTAATTAATAAAATAAGTAATCTTCGACGAATAAAGCACTAATAACCTTTTTTTCACACTTAATCCATTGATAATGATCACTTTGTGACCGAAATGTACATTTGATAATCCAAATAAAAGTGTGAAGAAAGGTTATTAGTGCTTTATTCGTCGAATTAATTTGATCTTCACTTAACTCAATCAATCAAAATAAGTAATCTTATTTAATTATCTATATGTAAGAAAATATCTGCAAAAAAAATGTCGTTGGCATTATTTAATTAATTATTAATTTAAAATATAAATAACACCATTTTCTTATTTGCATGATTGCTGTTTAACACTCAATTTACATTAACGAGTTACTAAACCCAATCAATAATATTGTAAATCAGTATCAGTTTGCAGAAGCCTAATGATTTCCTCCAATTAAAAAAAATAATAATAACAACAAAACGACATCCTACTAAAACGCGTAATTTATTCAAATTAATCAGCATTAATAATATTCCAATTTCGCTAGTTATAATAACACTAATTAATTACAACTAAACGATCGGGGCGCGTATTCCATAATAATAAATTTCATTTATGTTAATTACAGTGTTTAAAGAATTACGTCGGATTGCGCGGACATCAATCTATGCAAATATTTATTTGAGCAGCACGTAAGGCATAAATAATGGTTTCCTGTGGAAACTGGGATTCGCCTCATTTGCTCCGAGTATCATTTCAGACTAATAGAATTACTGTTAGCGATCGGAAAAAGTGGGTTAGCGCGAGAGGTTTTTCTAGAAATACGAAATTCAATGGTGGATTGTTTGTGGTAAGAATTTAAAAAAAAAAATGTGTTAGCGAATGTATATTTTTGAAAACAAGAACAATTTGTTAGATTAATAATGAAATATTTAATTTTGCTTTACCATTTATTTTTTAATTTTTATGGTTGTTGATTTCTTGTGGTATGTATTGGAATATGTAGTGAAATATATTGAAGAATTGATGGAGCAGTTAATTTTGCTATTTAGTACGCGGTATGCAAGACACAAAGAATAATAAATCCTTCGTTTCGTTAAAGGAATAAGCCCAAGATATTTGAGCATCATAAAATCTTGATAATATATGTAAGAACGTAAACGTTTGATCATTTTGCGCTGGATATTTTCTCGAATGGTTAAATTTTATCTTCAATATCGTATGGAATGAAAATGTTTAATTATTTTCAGAACATTAAAATAATTACCATTAATACTGATGTTTATTAATGGTAATTATTTTATTTGTCGGTATTAATCACTCAGGAATATATTTAATAATTACAACGATGCGTTTGATGTTAGAAAGAAAGACGTGAGCTTATCAATTAAACGCGCTTACAAGGCAGTAAATCCGGATAATCGCGAAGAATTAAGTAATTTGTAGTTTTCTGATATGATTACGTACCATTACTTCATTACCATTAAATTACCAGTCGGCGAGACTGTTATTACCCCGTATTCTTTGAACGCGCCGGAATTAGGATTCCTCGCTAAGTGCGAGGACAAATGGAAAATCCGTGACTGCGCCAAACGAATTTTCTCATTATTTCCACGTTGCATGCGCGCGGTTAAATCGTGTAATGTTCCTTTCGAAAACTATTCATCTTTAAATGTTACACCGGAGATAAAGTATTCCGCGTAAACGGCGGTTTTAATGCGTGCGAATGTATGGGATTGAGATTAAGTCGTTTTGTAATGGCTTAGAAAATATTAAATAAAAATGATTTGAAAATAATTAATAAATTATTTATGTTTTCTATTTATGGCTTAGAAAATTTTGTAGATTATTTATTGCTGCTTAAAAAATATCCATGGGCTTTTGTTAAAGTACTTTTGTAACTTAAGTCATAATGTCACGGTAGCTAAAGGTAAAATATATATATAAACATCTTTATTCAGACAATATGACAACAAAATTTTACTTTAATTAATAAAATATTTATGATTTTCAACACTATTTTATTTAATTTCACTACAATTGTTTCACTACGCTGTAGCTCAGGTGAAGAAAGTTAATAAACAATTGTAGTGAAATTAAATAAAATAGTGTTGAAAATTATAAATATTTTATTAATTAAAGTAACCATGGATTTTCAAAAATTAAGTGCCTCATTAATCAACGAAACAAAATTTTACAAAATTTATTATAATAATATGTACAATTGTGTTAGTAGTCTAAATAGAAAAGAGTATTATTCATTCACTTGGTCACAGTTATTTAAATATATTAAATAAAATTGATTTGAAAATAATCAATAAATTATTTTCACATTTAGCTCTGTGACTTTTGACTTACGTTAAACAAATGCACATTAAAACAACTACTTCCCGGGAAAATACCCACGCCGGACATTGAATTACATAATGTACACCTAAAAAAAAAATATTGCATAATGCAACAAATTTTGATCCGAGAAAAACTTCTTTAATGCGAAAACAACAAAAGGTTAGTAGTCTGTCATGAGCTATCGAGGGAAAATAATTTCAAATTATTTTTATTTAATTTACTTTATTTCTATTTAGTTTATTACTGTCGAAGATTTAAAAATTAAATTTAATTCAACAGTAATAGTTGAAAAGGTTTCACCAACTGAAGAAATTCCATCTAGTTTGTTCAATTTCCAGTTTAAACCTTCTGTTTATCAAAAGCAGACTCATTTTCTCATCCTCCAAAGCCAGCTTTAATTAAATCCAATAAACATGCATGTATTCCACTCGCCTCCTTTTATTTCACATCATTTTTTTTGTTGTTGCTGCGTTTCAATATAAACCGAAGACGTACTGTAAAAAAAAACAACAATAACAAATTCCTCAATAAATATACATACACGCACAGCCCGCGGCCGTTCCAGCATTGACAAACCAGACAGTACATAAATCATAGGTGCCATTTAGGGCGTTGAAACTCTCCAACTGAACGGAGTCCAGTTTTTCTATATTTGGCAGCTCGCGACCGTTTATTTGATCGATACACGCATTAATCCGAACAATATCGCATCCGATCAATCTATCCAGATCGGAATACACACACACACACACGCACATTCAGGCATGTTTCGTACCGAATGAGTTGGTTAAGGTATTTTGACATCGGGGTTTTATTAGGCAAACACCAGTTGGTTAATATGGTGTGTTGTTTTTTTTTTATTGATATTACCAGAAAAAGGTAATCTGTTTTTTTTTTCTTTAATTAGAGTGAACATGTGTGAAAATTATGTAAACTATGGCTGGTGATTATATCAACGAGCCATTTTTATGCTTAATTACACAATTTGTTTTTTTTTGTTAATAACGTCAACTAGGAATTAATAATTAATCAATCATTGTGATTTTAAAGTGTTTGGTATATGAAATCAGACTGATAATAAATATATATATATATATATATATATATATATACAGAGAGGTTTTTTTTATCAGTATACACTCTTTTTGTTTAATCATTAGCTCATATTTATTTAAATTAGAATTATTGAGTATATTTCTTTTATGATTAGAAGCTCGTATTAATTATTATTAAGACAAAGTGATTTAATTTCTAAATTATCATATTAAAATCAACTATTACAGATACACGAACAAATTAATGGAATCGACTTCTTCTCGGTAAATTTATTTTAATTATTAAAGCGAGCAAGGTATGCTTTAAAGCAGCATTCGCGCATGAATAATTTATCAGTTTATTAATAAAGACGTTGAGGATATTGCGTGCGCGGTTTTAATTAATTCGCTCCCCGCGCTTAGCAAAAATCGCCGTAATTAAGTGATGATAAGCGAAACAACTAGAAAAAAAAAGTAAGCGGATATGATAGCTTAATTAATTGTTACATCTGTTTGATTTATGTTGGGCGTTTGTAATCTGAATAAAATTTCACCGGAGAAAAATCGCCTTAATGCTCGTCGGCAATCCGATTCAAATGGTTTCTCGGTTTTAATTACTCTGGGCACGCAAACGCCTTCAGGTTTTTTTTATTGTTGTTATTTATTAAAATGCGTGCGACTAAAAATATGCACGCGCTGGGAAATTGATTAAGGTTGGTATAGAAAAGCGTGCTTGTTTTGAATTTTTAATAAGGATCGTTAATATTCTTTCATTTATTCTTAAATAATATATAACACAAGGGAAAATACTACTTGGGTTTAAAAGAAACTATTACTATCAATAGAAAATAGTATTTATTCATATTATTTAAATAAATTAAATAAAAATTATTTGAAAATAATTAATTATTGTGATAGTATGACTTATTTTACTGAAGTGCTTTAAACAAATACACATTTTTTCTGAGAATTTTTATTTTTTTCCTTTACGATATTTTAAAAATTTGATAATTTATTAATTAATTTCAAATTATTTTTATTTAATTTACTTTATTTCTATTTATTAGGGATTGTTAAGTAAGTTTCACTTGGTTTGTTTTAAACGCGTGTAAAACTTACTTAACAATCCCTAATATTACTAAAATGTTTTACCAAGTGATTAACGAGACTCAAATTGAAAATATATTTCTATTTATTTTATTACTGTTGAAGGTTTAAAAATTAAATTTAATTTAACAGTAATTTCGAAAAAAATCGGAAACAACCACAAGTCAAGTGTGTATTATTATTATTTTTTTTAATCTTTTTCCTTTCTACCGTTAGGTGTAAGGAGGTGTGAATTATTACAGAATTAAATTAATGAATTATATTTTCCTTAAATTAACTACCTCTCGGGAAGGAAAGTAATTTACAATTAACCACAAACTTTATTGTTTTGCTTACGAAATTTTAATAATCCCGAATCGGCAGGATTTTTTTTTTAAATTTCTTTACAAGCGTTGCACAATACCGAATAAAAGTCCAATTTTGTTTTAACCGGGGTGAATGTAGGCAAAGCGAAAATGTGGTTGATATTTAAAGGTAATTTTCTCGGCGTTAACAAATAAATAAAGCACTCAACCCAAATCCCCTTCGACAGTCTCATTATTCATTCACTCGGCGAAACGAATTCCGGACATTGTGTAAAACGAGAGAAATAAAGAGAGGAACGGGTTTCGCCCGGATTACATGCTTTAAAGGTGAACACATTTCGGCTCATTAATAATTACAATTCGAGAGAATAATGGGAGTTGAAATTATACTTTCGTTTATGTTAAAATTTCAATAATGCCTTTAATAAATTACATAAAATCAATTCATCGGATTTTAAGAATTACAAAAAATATTTATATTTGATTACCAAGGTAATAAAATAACGAATAATGTCAATCTTTCTCTGTACTAAGAGACTCTTATTATTAGTTTAATTAATATGATATTAATTATTTCAGCGATATATATATATATATATAACAATCTTTATTAACAATTAAGTTTACAATAGGTTCTTATTATTATTTTTTTTTTTTGATTAAAATTGTCACTAAAATAAATAAATCTATACAAACAAAATGAATCAGTGTTTTTTATTAAAACTTAAAATAATGTATAACGAACTAGAAGCCTCAGTTATTAAAATTAAATATTAATTAATAATAATTAATTAAATTGTAAATTACGTTTTAATAATAATTAATTAAATTGTAAATTACGTTTAGAATTACTTTCTGTCACTTGCCGAATCATTATTTTTTATACCGACTTGAGAATATAGTGTCTCGTATCGAAATTCTAAATCAAATTTAAAATGATTTAATTAAAATTCCACTTTCTAACACCACACGCGACACACTAATTTTATTTTCGCCTCCACCCAACCCAACACGCACTTCGATTAATTTAAAATTAACGAAACCACTTTCGAACGAATTAACAACTAACAAGAGAAAAAAAATCGCCCTTCTAGGTCTTTTAAAACGACAATAACTGCTACATCACCGCGATTCCATTTAATAATTTTCGCCCGAGAACGATTTCTTTTCAGCGATTTCCTCATCGCCGGGAGATGCAAATTTCAATTAACTCGCCTTTTCCGCGTTGCATTCTATTTTGTAATTAACCCGGGGGATAATTAGGTTTACAACAATTTCACTCGATCGATTACGCGTTATGGAATTATTAGCGCGCTTATTTGTTTAATTGGGGAAAAAACACTCGGCGTGATTGACAAGATTCATGGCTTAATTTTAATTAATAACAGGATAATGAGAGTAAATAAATAAAAGGAAAATGTGGTTGATTATTCCAACAGGTTTATTATGAAATTGTTCTGTTAATTAATAACAGTGTTATGAAATTAACAATTTGCTTTTTGTTGTTAGTTTTAATTAAATTTCAAAATCATTTAAATTTCATTCAGGTCGTCTTAACTATCATTTAAGCACAACACGATCATTGAGACATTTATGATATAGTCAAATATTAATAGCAGTGTCGAGGAAATGAACGTGATTTAATATAAGGTTTAGTTATATTTTTATAAGCTGGGGAGATAGAGGGAAAATAGATGCTACTAGATTTTAGATTTTGAGACTGTAAATTGAGATTGTAAAGGATACCAATAAAGGTCTTTTTTAATCTACTTTATGTTGGTTGTGGAGACTTTAATTATTTAAATAAAAAAATAGTTGTCCTTTCTCCTACTTATTTTAAGTGTACGTTATTAATTAACTTAACATTATATTATTGAATATCTATTATAAAAGCTGCTTAGGTTGTCATTATAAAAAATAGCCTAAAATGTATTTTATATAATAATACATTTTAGGCTATTTTTTTATAATGACAACCTAAGCAGCTTTTATAATAGATATTCAATAATATAAAAAAAATAGCCTAAAATGTATTTTATATAATAATACATTTTAGGCTATTTTTTTTATAATGACAACCTAAGCAGCTTTTATAATAGATATTCAATAATAGCCCCGATTATCATCTTCACTTAACTCATTCAACCCTAACAAAAGGTTTAGTTATATTATCAATGATTTGATTACAAGTGAGGACATTAATTTATATGTGTACATAAATTAATTGTTCAAGCTCTAATTGGTGCCATTTTTACAACCCAGAGTTTCAGTATAAATTATGTGTACGGAGAAAAGAGCTGAATCATATAATTTCCAATAAAAAGCGAACAATTAGCAATTATCAACAATCTCCATCTATATTTAAACGAGGATATCAATTAAAATTAATGGACCACAGCGTGCTCTCTGCTCTCCTCTACCGCGAACATCAACGCATCCCAAATAACGGTGAACCCACCTCGATCGTTTTCAGTTCTTGAGCAGAAAGGACTTTCCACCGAGCAGATCGGTAATCGCCTCGAAATCGGAAACCATTTGAACTTTAAAATAATCACGCCGAGGTTTCATTGTTGTCCGATTATACTCTTTTTTTTTTTGGTAAATAAAAAATACGGTTTTAAGTGGAACATGCCCATTCACCGATTTATTCTCTTTCTCTCCGAGGAGACTGATCGTTGCAGGTGTCTCATTTTATGTAAGCCCTGGCATTTATGAAATTTACGGTCGGCTCGTTTCCGCGGAAAGAGGAAATTAATTTCAGTTGAAGAATGGAAATAGCGGCGGTGAAATCGATTTTCACCTTAACGAAAAAAATGAAGTAAAGAAAGAAAGAAAAAAAAAAACGGGGCACTAATTTGAATACTAGGCATTCCGTGCTCGTTATCTGATTGGGCTACTTGGATGTTTTAATTAGTCAAGTGTTGGTTCAGATGATTTTTTGGTTATTGGAAGTGAGGGATTTACATTTCTGTTGATTGGATTTTTGAAAAGTATGTTTTATTAAAAATTTACACAGATTTTGATTTTTTTTAACATAACTTATTTCACCTCTATATATTTTTTAAATTATAAAATATGTATTCCATATTAATTCTAACTGGAGGACAAATATGTACCTAGTACTAAAGAGCAAATAGTTGAAGTAAACACGTAATTAACTTACTTTAAGTTAAATTTTATGAAGATGCACTAAATATAAGGAAATAATATACAGAGAGCTTTTTTCATCAGTATACATTTTCCCTATGTATACCTGCATAATACGCGAGTCAAACGCATTGATGTATGTGTGTTTAGTTGCCTATAACACGCAACTAAATACACATATGTCAAATAATCAACTAAACATACACACATCGAGTCAATGCGTTTGACTCGCATTTTTTGTAGGTATACACTTCCCCTAATGTATACTGATAAAAAAACCTCTCTGTATATATATAATCTAAAATCCCCATCTACCATTTATATATATATATATATATATATAATCTAAAATCCCCATCTACCATAATGGTGGTGTAGGAGTGTAAGGAAATAATAACGAACATGAAGCAATGCTTTTTTTAATAATAGATTTATACATTTTATTTAATTTAATGATTTCTTTTGTTAATATTAATCAAAAGTTAGTTTAAACTTATTATATTTTAGTAAATTTACTTTTGGGTAGTTTTCTTTAAAAATGAATGAAAATCACTGTATTTTTCCACAAGGTAACTCTAAGAAGTCCTCATAAATATTCGTTACCCAAACAATCCTTGCAATGAAGTGTCTTGCAAGGATTGTTTGTGTATCGAATATTTATGAGGAAAAACAAAATAGGTAAAAAAACTCAAAAATATGACATTTATGTCATATTTTTGAGTTTAGTATGGCCTGTTTCAACAGCAATTACATACTAAACTCAAAAATATGACATTTGTGTCATATTTTTGAGTTTAGTACGGCCTGTTTCAACAGTAATTACATTTATTAATTCAGATCAAGCATTAATTGTTCCTTTATGTATCCCTAATTCATCTGTTTAAACCGCTTTCTGATAAATGAGAGTAAAAAAAAAAACGGCCGTACCGACGTCGGGTTATTAACGTTATTCTTTTAATTCTTTTGGATGAAATATGCAATCAATTACTTCTGAGAGCCATAAAGCCGTTTTTCTGGTCGCCATTGTCGGCGTCCAGTTTCGTCCTCTCGGGGAGAAAAAACGAAACGAGCAGGAGAATGCAATTCGAAAAGGCCGAGCAAATAACTGTTAATTAATTTGATTAATTGTTGGCGCGTTTATCCAACTGGAGTTTTTTGTTTTGTTCTTCACTCATCGATGATTTTATTTTGTATTGCATTACATACAGCCAATAATTGCAATATTGATTTAATAAAAATATAAACAAAATTCTGTATATTACCCGTAACCCTAATATCCTTCTTAAATACAAACATTCTACAATCACCATTCATCAATTCATTTGCGCAAATCATCAGGACAATTCAGCTTATTTTATTTATTTTATTTTATTTTGTATTGTATTACATACAGCCAATAATTAATTTTTAACTTCATCATAAATTCACGACAGGGCAGAAAGACTTAACTCTGGTCGATAGCTCCGATAAACACCTAAATGTATTGTAATTATTTATATTGTTATATTGTTAAAATTATTTATATAGTCTGGATAAAAATATATATATATAAAAATATAATTTGTAAATGTAAAATCCCCGGTATAATCCTTTGTAATTTATTTCATAACGATGTCAAATTCAATAATAATTATATTATAATGTAGTATTATGATGTATGAGATAATGCTAATAAAGATTGTTTTTTTTTATTATAACGTTAACATTTTCCACTTTTATATAATAATATAATACAGAATTTGCGTTACATTTAAATTACAATAAAAATTTCTGGCATTGATCAATAAAATTCGATCAATCCCTCTTTTCAACAGCAAAAAATCATCTTTGTTACATTTTATCTAAATGTAATTAAATAAAATGAAACAAAGATGATGTTTTTTTGTTGTTTTTGGGGAAAATTTGTTTTATTTAGTTTATGTTACGTATGAAAAATGCCATATTTAAGTTTGTAAAAGGGATATTACACACACATTGTATATATCTCAACAATAAAACACACCATCTCTTCAGTTTATATGTAAAATAGCATTTCAAGAAGTGAAACGCCAACCCAGGAACTTCTTATTAACACTTATTTAAGGCAACGCTAATTATCTCAACTAACATCATTTGTTTTCATTACTGACAATAAACGTGTTGTGAGAAAGTGACTTTTAATAATTCGTTTCTGTGGCATTAGTCGTTCCTTAACGA